>JAQFVV010006260.1:4758505-5958505 GCA_028023455.1 Epiperipatus broadwayi | reverse complement strand
GTTATCCAATCTTAAGTAATCCAAGAGTAGCATTAAAAATATTTACCTGAGAGTCATTTTCAAAATAATAACGTATTTTGTACAGTGCTACATTTCTCAAAATAATTATTTTGAAGAATCAATTTCTTCTATTTTATAAAAAAGATGCTTTTTGATTCTTCAATATATAAAATGTCTGTGTAATATGTAACATCATTTCACATTGTATTCTTTAGGCATCGACAAAACTTGCATGCGCCCAAGACATTCAATGCTATTTTTGCTATCAATTAGACTTTTCTTTTTCATTTTGAGTATTCCTTCTCTTTTAAAGCACGATATGTTGTAATAAAATTTATTAACTAGAATCAGGTTATTAAAATAAATCACAATGCATATTTCGGCAACAGTAACACAATCTCAATAATTGTACAAATGCAATATAACTGAATAGAACTAATTGTGTACTAATTGCATACGTGTTCAATATAAATGTTCAAAACATGCGCATTGGTTAAAACAGTGCAAGGATATTTCTTTTGAGACATCTTACATTTGAAAAATATATGGGTATACAAGATGTAAAAACACCAGATAATATCGACATCAAGATTGATTAGTAATAGAATTTACAAAGTCTAATAAGCATTCAATTCAAATGGTTCTTTTATTTTTTCACCTTAAAAAAAATCAACTCTTAGGTGGGCTGTACACTTATTGTGACTATGTTTTGAACAGTGCTGTCCTTGATGTACCTACAGGATTCCAATCGGAAATAGATTTACTAATGGCTTTATTGTCTTTTATATTCGCCACTGCAGTTTATTTGATGATCATTAACAATGTGGCTAATGAAATATATATCATATATAAACATTACTGGGTATGTGTTCTACTAATTTTATATCCCATTTTAGGAGCGATTTTTGAGGTCATTTATAAATAGCCTCACAAATATAAGATGCATTACAGATTTCACGGCAAAGTATTTAATTGGAACCAATAAAAGCAAAAACTAAACTTTTCTAGATTTACTATATAATAATGTCTGTGCTATTATTATTATTATTAATATTTTGAATGCAACATACAAAAATTTTGCTTGAGTAATTAATAGTCAAAAAATCTACTATATGGAAGTGAAACATAGACACTCTGTCAATGTCACAATCATTAATTTCTAAAGACAATGCCTTATTGTTGTAGCCACATCTTTTTCCCTTCAGCAAGTATTTTATATCTGCATATGAAAACCGTTTGATTTCACTAATCACATTTCGCATATGCAATGTTTTTGGTCTACTTCCCAATCTTTTTTCTAAAATTTTGCCTTCCAAAATATTTTTAAAAACCTATCACATCTTAAAATATGACCCAAAAACTTAATATCATATTCAATACTTATTTTTTCACTCCAAGTCTTCTTAACATTTGATCATTAAACTTTTCCGTCCAACTTGTTCTAATTAATCTTCTCCAAAGTCACATTTGCATTCTTTCCAATTTTTATTTTCATTTCCCAATGACCACATTTCACAACCATATGACAGGACATTACAAATGGTTTTAACAAATTTTATTCAATTTAGTGTATTAATATTTTAATTCAGTATTAAGGTTGTTTTTTTTTTTATTTTGAAAAATTCGTTTTGCCAAAATTATTTTCCTTTTAAACTCACAAGACAACTGCTGTCATCACAAAACATACTTCCATGACATCATTTTAAAATGCTTCATAAAATTTTTAAAATATGAAAACAAGATCATAAGACCAGTTAATGTTTTTCAATTTGCTGGATATGATAGTAGAGTCCACTATTGAAAAATTACAGATTAAACATATAAAACAAATGAACACTGACTTTTTAAAAGTGTTCTATAGTGAACATGAGCTGGTTTCCATGAGAGGTAGACATCATCTATATTATATGATTACTTCGAAGACATGCTAAAAAAATATAATGATCAACTGTTTGTATTGGGAAGAATGGCAGAGGATGAAATACATTGGAGAGTTACAATTAGATATGGTATTGACGTATTTCAGAAAGAAATGTTTACTGCAAAATAAGTTAAAATACAGCATTGCAAATATCAAATAAATGGAGTAGACCAGTGTATTACATATGTGAATGTGTTTGTATTTTACAGATTGGTTCATGGAGCCATTGAACTCATCCCTATTAATCTTTCTTTTCCTTTAGTGGTTGGAATGGTCATACTTATGAGTGATTGCAACTACTGATGATGATGATGTGGAATAAAAAATATTTGTCATTGTCAACTTCTAGTTTGGATAGTTATTAGCTTAAGAATATAGATCAATAGAATGACTGTAGCTTTTTAGGTGAATTGTGAATCTCGATTCTGAGCAACATAAAATAAACAAATTATACCAAATTCATAATTAAAAAGACTAGCCAAAATTTAAAAACTAAAATTTCACAACCAAGGCAAGCTTCTCAACTGCAAAGGGACTAAAAAAACAATCCAAATATATACATAAATCACAATTACATTCCAATTACCTTTAATATCAAAAGAATTCTTAAATAAGTTGATAGTTTTAGTATATTTTTAATAGAGATTTTTTAATTATTCTTTTTATCTTATTTTCAAAGAAAACAAACATAACCTTCTCAAGCACAATCTTATTAGGGTCTGTATTTTTTTCAAGGAAATATAATTCAGAACTAAGATATTTATTTTTTTACTCTACTTTTATAAACGTTTAGTCTTTCATTTAAGCTCATATTACTTTGATCTATATACTGAAAAAAATGTATTTTTTTTTAAGGAGTTGAAGTTTTAATGTTGAGATTGTAGGACCAATATGTTTTTCACCTTGCTTGGTGTAACATGACATTGACTGTACTAATGTAAAGCATATCTTGTTTGAACCGGTTTATATAAAATGAATAACATTTTATAGTGACTTGACCATGGTTTTCATGAGAAAGATAAGCTCTATCACATAAATATTATCTTAAAAACACACTGAAAGTACACAGCATTGATAGCTTTCCTTGAAAAGTTATGGGCGAGGATGAATACAAGGGACAGCATAATTAATATTAAAAGACTTTAAAACCACTAAAATATCACACGATCACTATTTTCTATGCTTATACAAACTATAACACAATAACAAACTCCATACATGTGTCACCCAATGCAGGCCTTGCGTCCATTGATTACTAAGGCTTACACTGGGTGGCAGTACAGAATGGAGTTTGCTATTGTTAAAAGAGTGAGAAAGAAAAAATATTTATTCAGAACATGAATTTTTTTTTTTATTAGTTAGCTTAACAGGATATCATAAAGGAACTTGGAGAGATTTTAATCAGGACATAAAATTACTAATGACTTAATTGTCCTTTGCTTTGGTTACTGAAGTCATCAATTTAAATCATTAACCATATAGTTTGCACTTCGTGCTCATCTTCATATATATTAAATCAATGACTGAAAAATTCCATTTACAAACTATGAGCTTGACAACTATGGATTGTCCTGAATCTGTTGACAAGATGCCAGTTATATCTAGACCAATCAAATCCAACTGGCTTTACTACAGAAGTTTAAAAGTAGTACTGCAAGACATCAGATACACAGACTAAATTGATCAGCATAGATATGCATGAATATCATACATATATTTGAATGAGTATCATACATTTGCTCACTCGAAGACTCACTACTAATAAATGACCACCAACAATATCAAGAGCAATTGTTTTTACTTTACTCTTGAGCTATTAACTGTAAATATAAGCTATAAATGGAGATCAGCTTTGAATTCTAGTCTTCACTAATGAAGAAAGCTGTCTATTTGGAATGACTATTTATAGCACTATACTATCCGATATCTATAGATAACTTATGTTAAATGAAGACGGCCCTAGAATGGGGTGACCGTAACTATTGTATATATAAAGATGAGGGTAAAGAAATATTTTTTAAAAAATTAAACTGAATGATAAAGTTGTGTTTATGAATGAAAAACATAAACAAGAAAAAAATATATAGAAAACCGCAGAGACATAAACTATATTAGTTGAACAAGTATTGGAATAAGTCAATAGCCTAAGGTTATGCGAAATTGAGGGCAAAATATTACTCGATTCAAAACAAATTTTTAAAGTCATAAAAAATTTAAAAAATTTAAAAAATCAGCGGGCCCCCAACTGATATCACACCTTGGGGCAGATAATAATTCGAAATACTCACACACCTACAGGCGAAAATTGAGGCAAAAAGACGTATGAATGAGGTTTATTTTTTTTTAAAAAAAGTTTGCTCTCATATTGCGTAATTATTTCGAAAATACAATCTTGAAAAAAAAAAAAAACATTTTTTTATAATTTAAACAATTGCAACATTGATATTAATTTTAAAAAAAAAATTATTCAATTATTACAAACTTCACTACGTCACTCTTTAATAATATGGAAATGTATGCGACTACACCTAGATATACATGCCCGCGCGCACACACACAGATTACGGCGCATAGAGTGGTCATATACGTTACTAATTGGAAATGTTTTTTTAATCCTTAACGTTTTTGCAATAAATAAGTTATGTTATTCCATTTAGTGGTGTATATTACGCATTCACCATACGGATATGTTCAAATTAAATTTGAAATAGTCACGGTGAAAATTACAAGTTTGGAATATCGACTTGATTTAATGAGATTTTTTAAAGGAAAATTGTACTTTCAAAAATACCACAAAGGTTTATAAAGCAATTTTTTTGAATTAAAGAAGGAGGGCGGGCTAATTCCATTTCAAATAATAAGAGATGAATCGTTCTAAATAAAGAACTAACTGAGCCTATTGTTTTCGATTCTGAATAAACGGTCAATTCGCGTGTTTCTAGGGTATGCACACTTCCGAAACCCTCCGTCAGTCCTATTAATATTTAAGACCCTTAGAGTAAGACTACAACCAGAGGGCGGCGCTGCGATTAGAGATGAATAACAACAGAAGCGTGACTCATATCTTATACAATATCACTTCTTATCCTTTTTCTTCTCCATCAACTTTGATAGGATTATAGGAGAACTTTTTCTTTCATTGTAAAACTGATATCTTTCGTTCCACAGGTTGAGAAACAAAACAATACCGCCTATTGACGGAAGTTTGAGAGAGTAGCCAAATCGGAACAAAAGTGGGATCTCTCTGGAAAATTCAAGTTTTGGAGTAATTCCAAAAAAATATTTTCAAAGTTATTTTAATAAATTAAAAAGCACTTACCTGCACAGACTTAATAACAAACTAATCAATAGTATTAAAAAATCCATTCGGGATTCGGAGATATGGAGGTAAAAGAGACCTACTAACACCGAGAACAATTGCTACAGCTCTGGTAGGAGAGTGCTCTCCAGTGCCGGTTTTAATAACAAAACGCGAATAGACGGGGGAGGGGAATTACTACGCAGACGCAATACAGGTAAAAGTAATCACGTGAGTCGAATTTATTGCAATGAAAACTAAACATCCTAGATGTTTTCAACAGTTTGGACTATATTTAATTGCTGTTCTGAAAGCTTGGAATAATTGGGCCCAATGATATTTGAACAATTTTCCGCTCCATTTTATGAATTAATACAAACAGTAAAAAAAAAAATTATTGTTATGAAGAATACTCGTATTTTATAATATTAAAACTTTTTTATATGTATTAGTTAATTGGATTTACCGAATTAAATAGTTTTGGGCTCGTCTCACCCCCTATATCCTAATTTTTTGTATATTACTATTGCACCCACCTATTCCTTTCTCCCTCCCTTAAGTCATTTTAATTATTTATTTTACAATAAACTGAATTAAAAGTATATGCTTTTTTTTTTAGCCTGAAAGCTAATGACTGACTGTAAGACATATTTGAATCGTATCTCTTAAAAGAGGCAATATCCATTTAATCTTTTATACACATCGGCCTCGTACTATACACATATTTTTACATAATGTGGCTATATGTTAATATAGGAGGAGTTTGTGACAAAATGCGATGGTAAAAAAAAAACAACTAAAAATAGAAATAATAAACGACTCTTATATAAGCAAAAATAATTATTTATTGATTTTTATAATACTGTAAAATGTATATAGTACAGTATAAAA
Organism: Epiperipatus broadwayi; assembly: GCA_028023455.1. Lineage (NCBI taxonomy): Eukaryota > Metazoa > Onychophora > Udeonychophora > Euonychophora > Peripatidae > Epiperipatus > Epiperipatus broadwayi. The sequence continues at coordinate 5,952,395 of JAQFVV010006260.1, read as the reverse complement.
TAAAAAAAACCGTCTAATATTAAAATACTAGTTATTAAAATTCTCTCATGAACCATATATCTTATCAAGTGAAATTAAACTAGATACAAACAACATATAGTATACATATTTAATACTACAAATATGTATACCAAACAAAATATCATATGACTTAGATCGCTTTCAAAATCAGCATTCGTATTGTTCCGTAATTAGCAACATTTTAGCAAAGTGGCGCAACCGTAGTGAGTCACGGAAGTCAATTTCTTCAGGACTATGGCCGTTGGCTTACGCATGCAATTTGCTCACAATGAATTTTAGTTTTCGGATCTCAAACTTGAAGTTATGCTGCATCAGAACAGTGATGTAACTTCAAGATTCATACCCGGAGGCTAATCCGAATTTATATATTTTAACTTTTTAATTTGTTTAAACAGCTTTATACTGATGACAGAGAAGTGAGTTGTGAAAAACTAATTATTATTAAATATTGATTTAATATTTATTTTTATTGACCTATATGGCTAATGCAGGATGACTCTACGAGTCCATATTCGCAGACATGACTTCATTCTGTCACTTTCGGGTACTCGGACTTTCTATGAACTGCCAAACAAGAAGTCATTTTCTGTATGGTTTGTTGCAGTAGCAGAACTCTGGGATTCGAGATCCAGGGACTATGATCAGCTCTGCTATTTCCAGTACTTGAATTTCTTATGAACTCCTGAACAAGAAGCTATTTTCGATTACTTTTTATTGCATTGTAGGTGTTTTTTCTATTATTATTATTATTATTATATACAAAAAATTAGCTAACTCAGCCTCAGAAAACAACTCCCGAGAAATATAACCTAACATTTTGAATCCAAGGTAATGACAGTTAGCTATATATTCCTTTTTTTTTTTTACTCTATCACTATCTATTGTGAATGTGAGTTATTAGTATTTATCAGATATTAGGCAATTTAATCCTCATTTCTAGATTGGATTTTGACTTTATCAACAAGAATTTAGGGTTCAAACCTGGAACCAATATACTTATCTCTCTGGTTGTCTCTTTTAACTTTTTTTTTTTTTATTGTCAAATTTTTAGTGTGGAATTTAAAATACACTAAAGTTTTGAACTCAAGCCAATATGTTTGTATAGTTTTATATGTATCTGATATCAGATTATCTTTAACTAAAGGCATTTTTTCCCCTTGGCTGAAAATGTTAAAACCAACACAATATCGCTTTACTTTCAAAAATTGCTATATTAACAAGAATATTTTATTACCTCTTTGTACTCTAATGTCTGTATTTTAAGCTTGAATCATCATTTTGTATTAAATGGTAGTGCAATTTAATCCTTATTCTGAGACTTTTTTTTTTTTGGTTTTATCAATAAGGATTTGGGATTCAAAGTTGGAACCAATACATTTATGTATCTTTTCATCATCTTTAATTTCTTTGTCTATTATAAAATTTTTATTTGAAACGTAAAAGAAAACTACAACTTGAATCCAAGCGAACCTGCTTGTGTAGATTCATATATTAGACATCAGATTAATAACTGTATACCTGACACTTTCTGCTAACTCAAGCTTACAATAGATGGCGCTAGAGTAGAAAGATTCTCTTGTTAATATAAGTTTGAAAATGCATTAGTTAAAAAAAAAAAAGATAACAAAAATGAAAAATATATTTAGAAATAAATAAATAACAAAAAATAAAGATAAATGAAGAAAGAATAAAATTAATTATATAGGAAGAATACTAATAACAGTTTTTGGAATTATACAAAATATAAAAGCAGATCTGATAAAAGGATTAAATTATTAAATGAAGAAGGAAGAAAATATGAAGATAAAAGAAATGCCAAATGTTTTTAATGAACATTAATAATATAGTTTAATGAAATTTAAAATGACTAATAAATTAGAATACAATTTTAAAAAGCCTTTAAAATCAAAAAATATAACGTAAACAGCAAAAAAAATGTGGCAAATGGGAAAGACTAGAGGACTGAATTACCTTTAGTTTCAAATAACTTTATTCACACTAAGAAGATACATATGGATATCATTTAACCTCTTTTTATTATAGGTTACATGCTTACAATGTACAGTGGCTCTACAATAAAAACAATAAATAAGAAAACTAATGGTAAATAATAAAAAAAATTACATAAATATAAGCTACTTAGGAATTATTTGAATCAATTTGTTGACACCAAATTCAGAGTTTTAACAATAAATAACAATTAAATGGAAAGGGCTGGATTATATTAATGTGACAACTTTTAGACTCTCCATAGGAGTCATTATGTCCAGTTTTTTAATTTTGCCTTGACAGTACTATAAGTACGTAAGTGTTTTGGATCTTCAGATCTCCAGTTGGTCCCATGTCTGACTGGCTAACCAGTCCTGGCATACCTTCCAATCGTATTCTTTGGCCTCACCAAGTAACTTGAGAAAAAGCTCTTCTGGACTATTGTTCAATCCATTGTCAAAGACTTATTTCTCACTATCCATGTAGCAAAATTTACAAAGGTGGCCAGTCTAATTTTACCATAAAGGCCACACTTTACCGCCTTTGCGATATTTGTACCTGTAATGTCAGCTTTCCTGAATCTTTTAAGGGCACAAAAATGAAGATTATTCCATATTTCACATTGATCTAGGATATGGCTCATTGTCTCTTCATTTTTATTACACATCAGGCAAATTGGATCTATTCTATATCCCCGCCTGTAACACAGCAAGGTGCATGTTGAGAGGGCTCCGAGGTTGACTTTTATCAGGAAATCCACCAGCTTAGGTTCGAATCTTATCCTTTTTGCCAACCTAACAAACCTGGGAATGCTGATTGAGAGAAGTCTCTCCACTGTTGACTCATTGTTTCATGTCATACTAAATGCTTCCCAATTGTTAAGCTTGAAGCCAAACATAGTGTCTGATATATTAGTTTTCCCTACAATCATTGACACTTGTTGTTGCAGCCAAATGCTTGTTTGTTTGGGTGGAGGACGATCCATAGGTTCTACCTTCACCAATGGCAAGGGGCTTTCCATACACGGAAATAATTTTACTAGTATATTATTTGAAATAGGAATGTGGAGATTGAATGTAGTCCAAGCCCATTATGAGCCTTTGGTTTTTGGAGAAGGTTGAGACTTATGAATGGGGCTTTTCCGCCCCAACATAGTCTTCTGCATTGAATTTCCACCTTGCGTATGAATGCTGCATTGAGTTTCCACCTTGCGAATGAATGCCCTTGTAGGGGAAAACCCAGCCAGAAAATATGTGATTTTTGGCAATACTATGACATTGAGAAGGGTGACCTTTCCCAACAATGATAACCGGACCTTTGATAGCAAGGTGACTGAATTTACAACTTCCTTTAACAGGGATTCTTCAAGCTCTTTTCTCATGATGTAAGGGGGGAAGGCCAACATGAATCCTAGGAACTTTTGTGGGATCTCCCCAGCATTTGCTTTCCTGATTTGATTGACCACATAGTTGACTTGGCCTCATTGACTCTTAGACCAAATTCACTGGCAAAGTGATCCAAGATATCTTCTAGCTCAGCAAACTCATCCTGAGATGAGAGAAACACCACCACATCATCCATGTAGGAAACTTGATGAATGCTCTCAGCAAAAGTATGGCAACACCCAAGAGTGCTGCCTCAATGCGCAACAGCAATGGGTTTATATAGGCTGCAAAGAGGAGTGCACTTAGTGGTGAGCCCTGTGGGATGGAAACACTTGTCTAAAATCCTGGAGCAACTCGAGCATCCAATGAGAGAAAATACTTCTCTTTTTTGTAGAAGGTTCTCAATCATTTGGAGATATGCCTTGGGCACTTGGAGCTCTTCCAATACACTAAGGAGCACATCGATCCTGATGCAGTCAAAGGCATGGCAAAGTCTAATTGAACTGCAACTGGCCGAGACATTTTTTCCCTGCGAACATGATCGACAATGATGCAAAATCTGCTGATGGCATCTGCTGTGGAGCTACCCTTTTTTGCAAACTGGCAGGCAGACAGTTGACTGATGATGTTCTCCTGGATGTCATCTTTTATCAGACCCTCAATGACCTTTATGAAAGGAGGGCTCATTAAGATTAGCCTGAGATTTTCAAAGTCACTAGGGCGCTCTGGTTTTTTAAGCAAAGGCACCATAGCAATGGGATAGAACCCTTGAATGTCCCAACTGTTCTCTGCCAGGAGGTCCACCATCCTTTTAATGATTGGGATGATAAATGACCTTAGGTGTACCAGCAGGAATTTTGGGATTCCATGCAGCCCAGGATGTGTTCCATCAGGTAGTGCTTTAAGTTTTGCCAATATTCTGGCTTTGGTGATTTTATGTGGCTCTTTGTCTGTCTTCTTAAAATTTCTGCAGGTTCCTGTTATACCTAATGGTTGAAGCTTTTTCTCATAATAGTTCCTAATAGTTCCTGATCCTGAGCAGCATAGGTTCACCTATATATTTTCTTTCATTTATCTCCAATTGATTTTGGGTCTCTGGAGTTTCTGCCAGACCCAAGGGCCCATTTAAGGTAGCCCCTTGTCCAGCAATGCTGATCATTTAGATATTGCCTAGCCCTCTTTATTGAGAGGTATTCTGCAATGGTTTTTTGTTTGACTCTATATCTATTCTTAAGATCAATGATACCATGAATGTTTTGACTTTCATAAGGCAAGGTCTCCAATTCATTGGCAATTCTATCCAGTTCACCAATCAGGTGGAGTGGACCCTGTTTTTTTGGTACAGCAGCTTATTAGTTCACTAAGTTAGCTTGTAAATGTCAACCATGCTTTTTCAACTGGGAGCGTTGGGACTATTAAATTTAATGTATTTCAGAGATTAATTGGGTTGTGTCATTTGATGTGGTTAGCATTCGAATTGTAAGTGGTAAGTTAATTATAAGTTCCTGTATAAACACTTTATTTTGACCTCTAATGAGAAGTGGTCAGAAAAGGCCACTGGCCATAGATGAGCCTTAATCACTGGAAGTAAGGGTGGTGACATGTACACCAGGTCTATAAGTGTCCGTGTATATCTTGTGTAAAACAAAAAGGGACCTTCTGGGAACAAATCTCTGCCACTTACTAGGGGCTGGTTGAAGCTGTTGACAAATTTTGCTTGAAATGTTTCATAATTATGGTTGAAATTGCCAATGATTATGGTCGGGAATGGACTGGTTCTCAGCGCTATGTTTAATGAGTGAATAGCACTGAAAACAACAGAATTTTTGGATAAATATAAGTTCACAAGGTTGAATGTCCAACCTCTATACTGTATCACTGCAATCAGGCTATTTGTGTTATTATATAGAATTTTAAAAAAGGTACTCGGTGATTTCTTGTTAATCATTATTGCTATTCCTCCTGCAGCTATATCAGAAAATGAATAATGAAAATGACCCAATGACTGCATTAATGGGTAATTCTTGCGTCAGAGTTATGGTGCAATTTGTCTTACACAAACACAAAATATCTGGTGCCTGACACCTAAACCATTGTGACAGGACATAAGCTCTATCATGAGAATTCAGGCCCCTGATGTTCCCAGAAATTATGTTGAACATTATCAACTTGATATTGGATTATGTTGCTGAGTCCTTTCCACTTGGTCTGGGTTGCCTTGATCAGTCTTTTTTGATCAAGACTCTGGTAGATGACATCCTAAGGCATTTGACTGGGTAGAGTTACTCTCAAATTGTTTAGTAATAATAATCTGCTCATAACTCACTTCGATGTTGGGGCAGCTTTATTATACTGCCGACGGATTCATCTTGTACTACAGCATTAGGAAGATCCATGAGGTTCAGGGAAAATCTAGTTTTCTTTTATTTGGGAGTAGAGATGTTTGGTCTCTGTTCTTCCAAATCAACAAGATCCCTTACAACTGCAACCTCTTCACAAGATGTAGATGCAGTTGAGGATGATCCACCCCTCCTGGATTTGTATTTCCTCTTTCACTGAAAAGGGGCATCCTGATGAGGCAAATTGATCCTGTAATCTGTGCCCGTTGCGACTTCATTCCCATTCCCTCCGACATGTCTTCATCATCTGAGGATGGATGACTGATCTGCATTCTAAGGTGTCTTGAGGGACCAAGGAATAATGGACGATACCCTGAAGCAACTGCTTTTGGTTGAGATGAGCTTGATTCCATGTGTGGATGGGTTTTTGACATTTGTTCCAGCTTCAGTGATGTCTCAGCTGATATCATTCTTTTGTTGGTGCATATGTGGTATTTTCCCCATGTCATCCCACAGTGTACACATTTTCGAGCTGGACATTCTCTCATAAGGTGTCCTCTTTGTAGACAAACAAAGCATTGTGGGGCTATTCCTCTAATGTTAATAATGATGGGGGGCTTCATAGCCTTCCACAAGACTCGGGATGACTAGAGGAGAAGTACCTTTCCCTAGCATGATTTTGAATTCCACTATGTTCGAGAGCATTTGAGGTTTGTCATCGTCTATTGGTTTATAACCAAATGAGACTATCTTTCCATCTGGAGCAAGTAACTTTTGCAAGTCGGTCATTCCAAAGTTTATGCCACAATTCCGAGCAGTTCCACTTAGGTATGTCGGGTGATCAAGATTGACTGTGACAAGATATCTACTTCCAAGGCTTTTATACAGGTTTCTAAATGCCTCCTTGGCTATAGCATTGGTAAACTGAACAACCAGGTATTGGTCATTTGGGTGGAATAGTATTTTGTATACCGATTTACAAAGGTCTTGTGATTTGAGCAGTTCAAGTAATGTTGCCACTGGGAATTTGAAATGGCTAATCAGTGCATTCTCATGCTTATATGGCAGGAAGGATTTCATCAGAAGGGCATGGATTGACTGATTGAATTATAATTTTATGTTGGTTTGGGTCACATCTGCCTCCTTTGGTAATTATGGATGAGTTGTCCATCATGGAGTCTAGAGCAACTGCAGCATTGTCTAAGCCCATTATTTCTAAGGCCTTCAAATGTCTATGACTGTCCTTATTAGTAAGGCTTTTGTCTTGACTACTATTTTTAATTGGTCCAACTGTATGAGATCCCACAGCAGCCTTTTGAGCATATGACATTGGCTCTTGGCTTTTGTTTTTATCAACAGGATTGTTTGTAGTGTTTTCTCTGTTCACCTGTTGTGGTATGGATTTAGGTCTTAGTGTTGGAAACTCCGAATTATAGCTGTTGTCTGCAGCAATTAGATCATTTCCCAAACCTTTCTTGCTTTGGTGTTGTAAGTCACCCTTGTGGTTTTTGGCATCACATATTGGTTATGAAAAATAAGATAGCTTTGCTCTTGTATGTTAGGCTGTGTTTCACTTATATTTCCCAGATTTTTACTAACGGTTGAGTTATTTTCATACTGCATAAGGTTCAATGTTACTGAGGACTTTGGGGATCCAGGGTTTGAACTTAAGTCCCCAGAGTGTATTGTGTTTGTTTTTGACCTTGTATTCTTATTTTCTGATTCATGAATTAGATCGTTGTGATTTTGTTGTTGGTTTTTAAATTTTTTAATTCTGAGTAGCGCCCTGGTACCACCGGAAGTGGGCTTATGGCTTTCATTCTGATCATCAGAACTACATACTTTTTGCTCAGAAAGGTAGTTCATGCCAAAATCTATTTTATCATATTCAGAATACGAGTTCGAATTAACCTTCTGAGGTGATTTTCCGATCTGCAATGTTTTCCCGCATTCAGTAACTTCCAGATCGTCACGTTTGTATCGTAACTCATTTTCTATAAACGTTTGAGGGTTTTAACTTTCTTCAAATGGGGTTTCAGGACTTGCTCTTTTTTTGTAAGTACTTTTTACCATTATCTATCTCCCCTGATTGATTTACAGCTTTGGATTCATGCTTTCCTTTTGTATTTTCTATTTTTAGATTAGAATTCCTAATGTTTACTTCTTTTTCGATTTTTTTCCCCTGAATAAGATTTCGTGATTCTTGGTAATTTACTCTTAAATGAATTTATTTTCCTATTCTCAAATTCTAAATCTCTGTTTTCATTTAAGTTTATGTTTTCTCATGAACTACTAAGGCTGGCTTTAGCCTTTTCCATGGTAGCCATTAGCGTTAAACGTAACGATGACCAATTTTATAATTTCGATCAGTTATTCACAATTAATTTTTTAAATAATTATCATTACAACAAAAGGAAATACTCACTATTAATTCTCCAATGTTTTTCAACTATCACTTTCCTTCTTTTAGTGTGAACAGACTATCTTTGGCCAGGCTTTAAATAGCTAACTATTCGCCATGGCAACCGGAAGAGAGTTCTATGACTGAATTACCTTTTTGAGTAAATTAGCCATAAAATTTTAATGTATATAAAATTCCAAAAATCTTTTATATATCAAATTTAATCGGGGCTGGCCCAAAAGTTTTTGGTACCCTAGACAGATATTAATTTTCATGTGTCTTTTCTATAAATGCCTTCCTTTTTACTACTAAACACCTTGCACATTGAATAACCTGCATGTGACAGTTCTAAACATATATGTAATATGCCTAATTAAAGTAATTAATAAATATTTCCCTTTAATGCTGGTAGTGGTACCTCTAAATTTTTCTGCCCTGGGTGACTCCCTAATTTGAGCTTCTCAATATTTATCAGACGCAGTTTAAATTTTTAATGCAAATGAACAATATAAAAAAAAAAAGCCGAATGTAGACTAAAATTATATTTACCTGTATACATATATGCGAATTTACAACTATTAATAATATTTGTTATAAGTAATTCGATAAGAATAAAATGTTTTTAATTTGTCATCTATAGAAAATGCTTTAAATTTTTTTTTAATCTTAAGTTAGACATATAAAATAAAAGTACTACATGCAGGCGTACATGTTGCTGACTTAGGCTAGATGATGTCATGATAGGCAAGTGGAATGGTTTTAGAAATAGGGAAAAGTCATTAGCTGATAAATATTTCAGTATGATTGGTGTAAATATTCCAAAATTGGGTGATCAAATGTGTAAGATTACTTATTAAAGAAAAAAGGCCAACATAGTAGGGGTTTAGCTAAATAAAGATCTCTAGCATTAATTAATCATTATCAATCCACTGCAGGATGAATGTCTCTCCAAGATGAATGTCTCTCCAAGTTCAATCCATCTCCGATCTTTAGCTTCTCTTGTCCACATCACCCCTGCACACTTTCTGATCCAACCATCTCACATGTGGTCTCTTTCTAGGTCTTTTACAATCTCTTGGAATCCAGTTTAAGACTTCAATTGTCCATCTATTATCATCTCTTCTAGCAATATGTCCAGTCAAATTTCCACTTCAATCTTTAATTTTTTCAATGAGGTCAGTAACACCTGTTTGTTCTCTTCCTCATACATTGTGTTTTAGATCTCTTCTTGTTACTCCCAGCATGCATCTCTCCATATTTCTTTGAGTGGTCTGAAGTCTCTGTATTGCTCTTCTATTAAGTGTCCATGTCTCAGATCACTGGCTGTTAAAAACCTTCCTTTTTAAACACATAAGCATATTTCCTTTTGGTATCAAATTATTTCTACCAAAAGCACTCCAACCAAGTTTAATTCTATGATTAATTTCATACATTATGTTTCCATCTATATTAATAATCTGACCAAGATATTTGTAACTATTAACTTCTTCTAACTCATCACAATCGATCTTTATTTTCATATTTTGAGCAAATCAATTAAACATTACTTTAGTCTTTTTAACATTTATCTTTAGTCCTACTTTTATCTGATAACTCCTGCAGATTTCCTGCAGCTCTGAAACATTATTTGCAAAAACAACTACATCATCTTCAAAATCTAAATGACTTAAATAATCTCCATTTTCTTTCACTCCTTTAGCTTCCCATTTTAAACCACAAAATACTTCTTGCAGCACTGCTGTAAAAAGTTTTGGAGATATGGAGTCACCTTGTCTTACACCCTTCTCAATGTTGACTTTCCCAGTATCATTATGTAATCTAATTGTTGCTGTTGCATTTTTATAAATATTCTTTAAAATATGACAATATCCTGGATCTATACCTTGATGATCCAATGCTTCAATCACTGAAGAAATGTTTATAGAATCAAATGCCTTTTCATAATCTACAAATCCAAAACATAATGGCAACTCATATTCATTTGTCCTTTCTATAACTTCTCCCAATACCCGGATATGATCTACTGTACTAAAACCACTTTTAAATCCAGTTTGTTCTTTTGGTTGGTCAAAATCCAGTGTTCTATGTAGATGAGTTGTAATTATCTTGGTAAAAATTTTGTATAAAACTGATAAAAGGGTGATAGGTCTGTAATTTCTAATATCTTCTTTATCACCTTTTTTAAATATTAATATTATTACTGCATTTTTCCAATCATCTGGTACATCTTTATCATTTAGACATTTGGTATATAAACTTTGTTAAAAAATTTTCTATTTCTTCACCTGCTTCTTTTAATATATCAATTATAATTCCATCATTACCTGGAGCCTTTCCTTTCTTCATACATTTAATTGCATGTTTCACTTCTTCATTTAAAATTCTGGGTAATTCAGAAGATGTAATAGAAATAGGAGGTACTTGTTCTTTATTACTATATGATTCTTGATAAAAGTCTTCTACCCATTTCATAATGTCATCTCTCTTTTTAGTAATAATTCCATCTTTTTTTCTTATTGCAGATATAAATTTCCTACCAATACCAAAATGTTCTTTTACATTCTTGTGTCTCATTTTCTTCTACAGCATTCCTTGCTAGTTCACAGTTATACTTTCTTAAAGTCTTCTACCCATTTCATAATGTCATCTCTCTTTTTAGTAATAATTTCATCTTTTTTTCTTATTGCAGATATAAATTTCGTACCAATACCAAAATGTTCTTTTGCATTCTTGAGACTTTTATTTTCTTCTACAGCATTCCTTGCTAGTTCACAGTTATACTTTCTTATATCATTTTCAACTCTTTTCCGCACCATTTTATACAATTTGAGATATTCAATCCTTTTTAATGCATCATTTTTGTATATTTTCATATTATTTCTTCATAAATTCTCTAGTCTCAGTAGAAATTTTATTAGTCAATTGCTGCTTTTTTCTACCAGCCATCTTTGTTGCAGTTTTTAAAAGTGTAACAGTTATTTTCATATTAATTTTATTCAAATCTGAATCATGTTCAAATTCTACTAACACTTGAAACCGATTTGTAAGTTCTAATTTAAATTCATTAGAATGTTGCTGAAGATTAGGAATATCAACGGTAAATATTGTTTTTCTTAATAATGTTTGTCTATGTAGTTTTGCATTAACATGTACCTTACATCTTACTATTCGATGATCATTTCCTGTGTTAAATTTATTAAGAACATTACAATCTTGAAATATGTATTTTCTGTTAATCAAAATATAATCCAATTCTGCTGTACCTTCATTTGGATGCTTCCATGTCCATTTCCATTTAACATTTTTTTTCAAAAAAAGAATTTATAATATAAAGGTTTTCCTTTTCTGCAAACTCCACAAATCTATGTCCTCTCTCATTTCTATTACCATAACCAAAATTACCTACAGCACTTTCATCTTTCATTTATTTACCAATTCTAGCATTAAAATCTCCCATAACAATTTTAAAATGTTGTTTACTCTGATCAAAACCTTTTGTAAATCCATATAAAAATCTTCTACTACTTCATCACTATGAGAACTTGTTGGGGTATAAACCTGAATTATCTGCATTTGGTATCTGCTATTAAGTTGTATAACTAATCTTGTCACTCTGTCCGATACACCATAAATCTCCACAATGTTGTTCTTCCACTTTTTATTTATAATGAATCCTATCCCACTTGGTATTTCCAATATTTGTGCCTTTATAATAGAGTACATGTCCACTTTTTAAATCAGTTGTTTCTTCATCTTTTCTTTTAACTTATATAATGTCTCATTTAATATAAGACAGTTCTTCTAATTCTTGCAATCTTCCTTCACTTGAAAGTGATCTGCAGTTGTAAGTACCCAAATAAAAAGTTGTCATCAAATGGTAGCCTGTGCCCACAATCAGGGGATTCTTAGCACACTCCACCTTTAGCCACTGACCGCTGCCTTGGTTGGTGACTTTACAACCTCCTGGGAATAAGGGCCATGATTTATTTTTGTCTGTCATAATTGTATATATGTATTGGAAAAAAAATTTAACATTTACACAAACATTCATTCTGCCTTATCAGGCAACTGAGAAGAAAGACCATGGTGTTGCTCGATCTTAAACTCAGGTAAAAAGGCAATAAATGTACCACTCTGGCTAATGCATGTTGTTGAGCAGCCCGTGGCATGTTCATGTACTATATGAATAATCACATAATAATAACAGCTGCAATGACAAGAACATATGGAATGGACATTAGGAATTTTTCCTGCTCAGTTCCTTTAAGACCTCCAAGGGGAATCAAAGGGTCTCCTTTCAGTTAATAGCAAACTCCTTTCTGCAGACCTAGCATTAATTATATAGATATATATTATTTAAAACCAGTCAACACTTAGACAATCCCAATATCAATCAACAATCTCAAATTGTTGACAAGGCAACCTCCTTTTAACAATGTATATTGTAACCAGATGGATTACATAGCACACAATAATATAGTATCTTTGCAACTATAATATTGACATAATTTTTTGTAAATATTTTTCTATATTTCCTGGAATAATAATGACTGTAAAGAGTTAAATAACTCTCAATTTAAAATAAAATTTTATTATGAAATAAATATTTAAAAAGGCCTAATAAATATTATTATAATTCTGATTTTGAATTTAAAAACAAGCTTGTATACATTATCTATGTAAAAATTTCTATTATCTATTTTGAAATCTTTTTAATAAATTAAACTGATAAAAATTCCAAAAAGTAGCTTTTAATTAAAAGTGATTTGAAGAGAATAAAAACATGTATATTGAAACAGTAAGATTTGCTTTACAAATCTTTGTTTCACCTCTCTCACTTCTTTCCTACTCTCATACCCTATTTTAAACTGCAATTCATCATAGTGTGTCTGTGCTGCCGTGTATATGCTGAAATCCTGCCTAAATTAGATCACAAATGTATAAATGCTTGTGATATATACAATTTCAAAACCCTAACATTAATAATTTATAAATTGCTAGTTATGTACATGTTTACATATTCATTTTAAAAAGTAGGTCGTATTTACACATATACTGTGATAATATATTTTAAAACTTAAATAAAAATAATAGTTTCATTATTTAAAGTTATTTTGTTTAAATCTATTTATTTTAGAAATATTACAGTCATAATATTTGTTTTATTTAATAAAATAATATTTAATCTTAAATAGATTTAAACATTTAGAATTTAAAAGTAAATAATTTTGTTGTTTTTAGATTCATAAAAATCACACCACAAATTTTATGTAAAAAGTAAATGAGGGTGGGGAAGAGAACAATAGGCTAAATGAATTAAATTTGGTAAAATGCATTAGTGGCTTAAATATTTGGCCATCAAAATAAACAACAGATGTCAACTCTGGTATTTTTTAATTAAAATAACTTAAAACCAAATTCTAATCTGAATATCTTAAAAGTAAAATTAATTATAAAACCCTGTTTTTGGCTATTCGGATAAGTAATGGCATTTATTTTATAGCAGATTTATTTTTGGTTCTAGATTGACCCCCGCAGGGTAGTACTATTGTGAGCTCCCTTGGTATATATAGAGCTGATTTTATTAATTATTATATTCTTATGCTATTGTATTCTTCATGCTTATTCTTATTCGGTTTTCAGCTTTAAATATTGTATTGATCTTAGTTAAGTTTTGAGATTTTATTAGTTGAATGTTGTTTGAGTATACTATGTTGAGAGTTATATATAGCTGAATTTAGTGAAACTCTGTATACCAAGAGGCCAAACTCTCCTTAATTTTCAAAAATTCATCAAATATCAGCCTGTGCCAATTGAAAGTAGAATGTCTGGGTAGGCCAGCGGGAAGGCTCTCTTTCTTCTTGGAATGGCCATCCTACAGCAAAACATACCATCAGATGCCTGGTACCTACTGTAAACTGCCACTGTTGCTGAAAATGTGTCAAATTTGATAATGAACTGAAGAAGCTGCCTCTTCAAGATAAATGCTGCTTAACTTCCATTAAAGCTTCTAATTCAAGTCAATCAAAGAAGACAATATGTGCATGGACTGTCCAATTGATATAAGATAACCTCAATTACCCCAAGAGTTCTTGTGTTATATATATTGGTTTAATGTTATAGCTAAATTTTCAATGTATCTTTCTGTAATCACTAAATGCCAAAATTTCTATTTCAGTTATAAAATATTTGTAATCTCATTTGTGTGATTTTTTCTCTATCCTTGGGTTGATATTTTATATTTTGCTAATTTATATTACGTCTTTCATTCTTAGATAGTCATCAAACGAGCTAATTATTTCTTTCCCTTTTATTAGTATACCACCATATTAGTGTGGATAAATTGTATAACTGACCCCTATTAAATGTCTTATAAAGTCGCTCTTTGAGGGCTACTTTACATTTTATTAATCATTTAAATAATTATGTCTTATAAGAAAGATATATTTCTCATTCTTTTATATAACGTGAGGATATGCACAAAATTAATAGGTGAACTATATAATATAGAGAAATGCATGATTATATATAATCTTATGAATCCCTTTTTAATCATGCATTCCCCTCTATTTTTCTTAGTTAAAATAACTTATTTTATTGTAATTATAATGTAATTTGTAAACTGTTAAAGTTGAGGTCGAGAATGTGCAAACTCTTAAAATTATTTTGGAATTGGTTAAGCACCTTTACTTATTTAGTCATCCCTTTTATATATTCATTTATGCATATTATATTGGGTGTTACCAGTGTAGACATAATGGTTCTTTTGAGGCCTGCTTTGGTTTTCTCCAGGGACTTACAGCTAACGCCATTCCCCCTCCTTGCGGTTCCCAGAAAGAGTATGCACTCATACTTGGGAATTTTACGCATAAGTCACTCAGCAACAGAGTTTCATGATATGATACCAGACTCAGGTTGATATGTAATGAAACCTTCCACAGGATCTATGGTGAGATGCCATCCTGTTTGTTTTATTTGATTATGTTATTTTATTTTATAAAGCAACACAGTTTCAAAGTACTGCACTCCATCCTTTACATTAACCCTTCACTGGTACCACCAATCTCTTTTAATATTAAATGTTAATATTTCATTCAATTGTCGCATCTTAATCACTTCCATGCCTCTAGCTCAGCGAGCTTTCGTCAGCACTATTCTTGAAGACAATATAAGTTCTTTTATCCAATATTAAATGTAGAAACCTAATTGAAGCAAACATTTATTATATTCACTATAGGCCTCATACATTTTTTGAAATCAGCCTTTCTTCACCTAACTGTATTTTTGCTTAAGCACATTATTATAATAAATTACATTAATCCGAGGGATAGAGAACATATAAATTAATAAGCCATTAATGTAAACATAAATGGTGCTTCGTTTAAATGTGTTTTAAATCTATATTTGGTGATTTAATGGCACAGTCTGGCTTATACAGACAATGCCATAGTTATAATTGTTAAAATAAAACCTATTGAATTTACTAACTTATTTTGAATATATCTATTTTCTGAAATCCACACCATTACCTTGGTCTATTGCACATTTTATATATATATTGTAACGTTTTTCGTTTTGCTATGCCTCTTTACACGCTAATATAAACTGCGCGTGAGTTGATCTAGCTATGTCCAAAAAAGAAGAAAGTTGTATTTCTATTCTAAAAACACAGCTATTTTTCCTGATCAACTTCAGCCTATTAATTGTTACGAATTGTGCTATTGACAAAATCAACTTTTAATTTTATTTACTATGGGCACCAGAATTCCTAAGAATCCGCTGAAATATGTCGCCAGCACCTCTCGCAAGTTGTAAAACAAAAAAAAAATAAAAAGATTTTTATTATTTTTTTTTTTTTAAGGGGCGGTAATTCTACCGTAATGAGAATTAATGATTTTTACGATTATTAGTCCTGGGCATATTGAAACATATTGGCAAAGGTAACTTACGTTTAAATCTTATTACACTAAAAATAAATTTAATAATAAAAAATAATAACTATTATTAATAATGCACAAATGAGAATTGATATTAGAAATATTTTTAATTTTGACAAACTAAAATACTTCATGTTAAGTAGCTAATTAATACCTTGGAGAGAACACATTTAATTCAGGTGGGAAATATCCAGAAAATATAAATATCAGTTAAAATAAACAAAAAGTTCTTGGTTAAATAAGAGTCTCTCATATAGAAAAATTAAAGTCACTATCGGGATTCTTTTATACGTATATTTTTACGAGTAGTTTTAAATAGTTAACTTTGTCACAATCAGGATAATTATTCTTACCGGTAAGTTTCATGAATTCAGTAGTAGATAACTATGCATAGTTTTTTGGTTATAATGAGCTCGGCCTTTTGGTTATTGCTTGATCTTGTGGTCCATTTCCCCAGTCGGTCTTGAAGGCTTTTCCTGGTGTACATCATTAGGTCCGATGTCTTCAGAAGCTCCGGTTCACTGCGACATGCCGAATTCCTTCAGCGAAGAGCGATCTTGGATATATTAATGTTATCCAAGACCAACTAGAGAAACAAAACGAACAAGACGTTCCTTCAACCGGATCCCTCCTTTTTATATCCAGTTTTCAGGACTTCTGCACATGCTAGTACCATGCCTTTTTAATCTTATCCAGTCTTTATAAATTTTATGTAATAAAGTCTTTATTTTCTTCAAGTTTTCGGCCATCTTTAATTAATTTGAGTATTTCTACTTTCAGCTTATCTTTTTTTACTTGCTTTTGGAATTCTTTTGTTCTCTCCAATTACTGTTATTACTAATCACATAAAAAAAAATAAGAAGAATAATTCAACCCTCATTGTACGTTTTTTTTTTTAAAAAAAAATTACTCAACAAAATTTTAAATCCACTTTTATCTTTTAGTTTTTTTTTTTTACCCAATGCCAATATATTTGTAACGTATATAAATAAACGTTACAATATATATATATATAAACATCTTCTTTGAGAGAAATGAAATCAAAAGAAGAATTAAAGAGTCTTTATTATTGAAAATTTATTATTCTGAAGCAATTAACTTATTTAAGAGTTCTTTTAATATTAAGGGTGGATGGGAAGTGAATGGATATGTGGGTAGTTTTTAATAGTATATAGTGTAGTTTTTTTGTAGTTTTTTACACTTGAGAAGTCTGCTTGTAGCAGTGAAACCTTAGGTTGTGTTTTAATATTATTTTTATGCTGGTCTGATTTAATTTTAGATTTGGGGTAGTTTTGATTATATATATATTGTACTATCCATAGTCATTAGTTAGCGAACCTAATGGTATTTTAATGTAGTCTCTTGCTTCTTCCTGACCACTGGCACTAGCAAGAAACAATGCTATTAGTAGCATCAGATGTTTTATCATGTAGGTGATGCTGTGGAGTATAGACTTTGGATTCGAGCTTGGGATTCTTAGGAGGGAATTCCTAGAGTGTTGAGTTTTGTGTCTGTGGTTTGAATTCTGCAGTGTGTTAATGAGATACATGATTCTGATCATTACAATATAGGTCATATCTTTGGTCAAATTCCAAAGGATTAAAGTTAATTGAAATCAACTTTCTCCAATCACACTTTGATAAAAATTTCAAGCTTGTTTTCAAAAGGGATTAAATTTAGTGTTGTTATTGCCTCACCAACACTATAAAAGGGCTGGTAAAAATATCAGCTGCAGTTTGGATAATGGTTTTTGAAGAGAACAGTCTGGATGGTGATTTTTGAAAAGAGCAGTTGGCAACATATAGCTAAATGCAAAGTTGGTTATAATATTTTGTTGCAGCTTGTTGAAGTTTGCAATTTGGTTTTAGCTGGCCAGAGAAATGGCTGGCAGATTTATACAGAGCTCCCACGAGATGTAGCTGAAGTCAAGGCAGGAGATCCAGCAGTAGTCTATTGATTCCTGATAGTGGAGTTTGAATTCACTTGGGGAAAATGGGTCATCTTCCAGTGGTAAAATCCATAGCTACAAATGTGTTCTACAAGACAGCTGCTTGCCTGGAACAATTCTAGACAGAAGGCAGACCAATATTGTAGATGGATTATATTTTTCCTGATGATGACAATCACCAAAACCAAATTCACCAAGAAAAATCTTCCAGCTTGCTGAAGAAGTAATTACATGTATGCTGACCTATCTAAAGGCAGAGAAGCACAGACAAAGGTATATATAGCTAGTAGTGAATAATGTTATATATGATAATGAAATTTTAAATAATTTCCTTAGTAAATTTGTAACTAATATATTATAACGATCCAAATGTAAGTGAAGATCGAATCTAACCGCAACCTATGATATCTGCACTACAGGGGTGCCATCTAGGCATTTGAGCCTAGAAAAATTTATAAAGTAGGCAGATATGCGCAGTTAAGATTCCACTTTATTTAAATATTCAGATCGTTAGCCCATTGTCACTAGCTCATGAAGATGCAGAGATAATAAATAACTTGTTTAATTGCATCTTAAATATATAGAAAAAAATAAAAGCCACTGCCAGTAAATAACAAACAAATATTTTATTTACGCACATATAAATTTTGAATCATTTTAAATTTTGAGGAATAAATTTAACATTTTAGATTTTTATATTAACTTTTAAATTTACATTTAAATAGATTGCAATAATGAGTGTAATATTTATTTAGTGAGTCGAGTATGAATAGACTACATAGATTGTATTTGAAAAGAAAATGTTCTATCCCTTATTTAACCTTAGGCCAAAAGTTTGCAGCCAAACCAACGTCAATCCATCAGATATATTGATGTATTCAATGCAGCATGAATACAACAACACAAAATACTATACTGTCAGAAATGTACATCTGAACAGTAAGTAGAGTTAGAGAAGACATTGTCTCTCAACCAACAGGAATGCTGCATCTGTTGGCGAGTAGAACAATAAACAAAAAACTCCATAGGAATGGACTGCAGTCCTTTTTTTCCGACTTACAATCCCATCCATAGGCAAACAGAAGGTGTGTGGCATATATATGCAATCCTGCCCATAGCGGATCTCCTGCTACATTTACTAATTACATCAATACATCTAATCCATTGACCCAATTTAACTACGAAACAAATAACCTAAGATTTCCCTCCCTTAAACTATATATATAACTTTACAAATCTATATAGCCATTCATGCCTGACTTAAATTTAACATTTAGATATGTTCGCACAGATGGATTTTATACAATTTGTTTTATAATGTTGAGTATGGATCGGCTGCATAGATTCCATGGTTAAAAACATTCCAAAATAAACATAACCGATCAAAATACAAAGTCATTGATAACATCAATTGCAGAGGGAATACAAGAAACTCAATGGTATTCATCATAAGATACTGCATTGACATCGATGATCTATATATTCTAATCGAATATAAAAACCACAACATAATTAACCGCTAATGAATCTATGCAACGTCTATACCCAACTTAAATTTTATGCATTTAAATAATTTATACAATAAGAAAAAAATGGAAATGATGTTTATCAAATGCAAAACATATAAAATTAAATATTATTAATTGATCTAAAAACTTACAATAGTCAGATAAGAGTCCATTTTAACATTTAAGTTGGCTTGTTTCTTAATTTGTCAAACTCGGATGAAAGTTCTTAATTATTCTTTTTTTTTATGATTTTAAAAATTGTTTAGTTCATATAGCTTACAGTAGAATCCAGGTTCCTGTTGGCAATTCCCACGAAGACTTTCAGGGAAGACCAGTCTGATATTTTGGAGGTAGCATTAGCTGGTTCCATTCTGGTATCACAGTCTTTTCATTTTTAAAATAAGTGAGAGAGAATGACAAGTGCGTCTTATCATTCGTCTCACCAAATCAAGCTCGAAACTGTCAGGAAACTGAATATTTCTCTTTTTATAATCCTCCTATGGATTCCATGAACAAAAACGTCACGGTTCCATTTTTTCTTATGGTCCGGGCCTTTATTTGCTGCTTCTATAAGTCAAGCTAATTCTTTATTCTCTTATCTAATTTTCATCTGACTTAAGAGCCCAAGGCTAGCTTGCTTTTCAATTAATAAACAATCATTTCCATTTACAGATTACAGGAATTAATTAATACCTGTTTTTATTTTTACTTACGTTATTTCTTTATTAAAATATTTTTATATTTAAATCTTGTATTTTTTTATAAAAAAATCCGTTCAAATACTTTGTTTTTATTTGTTTTTTAAAAAAATATTTTTAAAGTTTTGCATCTGTGCGAATATATACGTTTAACAAACATTTTAATTTTAGCATTTAGTTGCTGTTTTTTTAATACATTTATTTTTATTTGCGAATTTAAAAGTTTTTATTTCAATTTAATGTAACGGCATATTTATATATCATTACAATATATATATATAACAATATTAGTTTAAAATTATTTATTAAAGAAGAAAAAAGGTTAAATTTATATTTATAATTTAGAAAAAAAAAAAAAGTTATAATTAACAGTCAAAAAAAAGATTTCCAAAAATCTTTTAGACTAGAAAAGAGAAAGATTTTAAATCAATCAACAATCATTTGTCAAAAATTTGATAGTACTTATTTTAAAGAAAAAAGGAAACTATATCTACCAAAGTAAAACTTACCGTTAAAAAATATGTGAATGTTATAATATAATTTCAACAAAGAATTTAATTGTGAAAAATGCATACTTTAATAACTTTATTATTATAAAAAATTAAAATAAGTAAATGTCAGTCTGTGTATATACATGCACACACATATGTATATATTATATAAGGTATATGAGCACAGACTTTCACATGACCCACCACTCTCCACACTATCTCATAACACCGATACACTTGAACACATATATGTTGAAAAGATAAATAATCACCAATATACGTATTTCATGCTAAACCAGCAATCATCAGTTGGTCCAGATTACCATCTCTAAACATAGTGCAGAGGACAGTGGGTCATGTGAAAGTCTGTTTTCATATACCCTATATATTACATATATAGACCCAGGTATATAATAAGCCTGTATGTTTCAGTTATTACATACGTATATGTAAATTTTAAATCTAATATTGTATTTTATATAACAATTCAAATATGTTATGTAAATAAATCAATATATTTCACTAATATGCAGTTTAAAAAACCTAGCATAAAGTATTTGTATTATTAAAAATATAAGTTAAAAAGTTTAATCATTAAAGATGTTCAGAAATTTTATGCCCGCGCTTGCATGTGTGTGTATATCTGTCAATTGTATTGCAAATACCAATGTTTGTCAAGTATAACACATATATAAAATTTAATTTTTTTTTAATAATTATGTTAATTGAATTGTTTTCATTGTAATGATAAAATGTGCATCTGTGTACAGATGTATATATGCATTTATGTAAACTCATTAAGAGACATTGTAAATCAATGTAATAACTTGAATTTTGTAGTAATCCTGTAAATTACAATGTGATAACTTTTATTATTGTATATTATTCAAAATCAGAAGCTTTATTCTATAAAACCTTAATTTCATTTTTTATTGTTATCCAATAAACTTATTCAATTGTAAAAATTATTCCAGTGACTTGATTGTAAATAGTTATAGAATATTATGTAAATCATCTCTTGGTCACCATTACAGTAATAGAGCTTGTGTTCTCTGAGCTAGATTCAAGTATAATGGATGAATATATATAAATGGGGATATATATTAGTGGTTTTGGAGCATCCAGTGATGATTAATCATCATCATCCTGCTGGTGCATATTATATTCTTTAAAGCTTCTGCACTATATTTTGTTTTAGTTTAGTCTTAGAAATTAAGTTTATAGTTAGCCAATACATTAATGGTACTAAGTGGCCAGAGCAATGATGATGATCACCAGTTTATTTTAATATCCCAGCATTATTGTTTAGATATTTCTGGTTATGTATTCTAATAAATTAGCACTTAAGTGGTGTATCCAAGTTATGTTTAAATAATTGTCCAAGCTGACAAAAGCTCAATAGTTAGCCTCGTTTACAGAAGACCCATTTCCAATCCAGTCACAAGATTGACTGTTGACTTATTGTACTGAATTATTTTAATTGTTGATCACTCATGATGATGAATGGTTTATTTTGAGTATTACTTATAACTACTTTACTTTATAATGCTGGTTGATGATTAATTATGCTTTCAATTGCTCTTCTGATCTCTCAGTGATCTCTCTGAGATTCTCTTGATCTCATGCTTCTTATACATACTTTTTTAAATTATTGATATTTTATTTTAAATTGACTGGGGTACCTCAGATTTTATTTTCTATCCCCCCATCCTGTTACAATATATATATATATATATATATATATATTGTACCATCACATTCATTACATGGTATTTATCATGCATAAATTTGTTGAAACAGATTTGTTTCAAAAAAAAAAAAATTAAAATAAAATGTATATTTATGTCTAAAAAAAAAAAAGTTTAAAAGTTGAGAAAAAGAAAAGAACAAAAGGACAAGGGGTGGGGGTTGTATTGAGATAAACGATTGAAAGTAGGGAGAAAGATTTCAAAAATAAAGAATAGATAAAGGAAAGTGATTAACATTTTTTTAATTATTAATTTATAATATAAATAGAATTCGAACTCAGACTTTCACACGACCCACCACTCTCAGTGCCATCTCATATTGCTGCCCCACCTGATCACACACATGTTGGAAAGATATTGGTGATTATTTATCTTTTCAACATGTGTGTGATCATGTGGGGCAGCAATATGAAGTGGCACTGAGAGTGGTGGGTCGTGTGAAAGTCTGAGTTCGAACCCTGCATATATTACATATATAAAAAATGCAGGTTTAAGCCTGTACAATGTATTAATATAAATAGTATTATTTATTTATGGTATAAATATCTTCTATCTTCATTCTTGTCTTATAATACTAAAGTAATGGAATGTGTGCATATATAAAAATAAATGGTAAAAAGAAAGGAATTTTCTCAAAATAATACAATTGAAAACTAATGCAAATAAAAGAAATAAAAACTGAAAAACAAAACAAAGGAAAAATATAATTGTAATGGCTAGTGATAAGTAACAAACAAAGGATTAATTACTACTATTTAATTAAAATATAAACCAAAGGAAAGAATCTTATATGCTAAAAGAAAAGGAATAGAAACCCAATAGGAGTGCAGTAGAATGTCTGATGGATCCTAAGATAAGGAAACACTGGATATATAAGGGAGAGCTTGGTATTGTTTAAGTATATGATTATTATTATTATATCATATAATAGTATTATATTATATTGAAAAATAAGTCAAAGTTGATCCTGTTAAATAAAAAAATGCATTGCTGAACCCATTGAATCGTGCGACCATCCTGAACCTTTGCTGCAATAACACCTGCAATAAGTTCAAAAAAGAAAAATGCTCGTTTGAACCTGAGAATCAGCAGTGTCCATGTCCAGAATAGTTTATATGTCATCACCAAAAAATAAAAAGCCTATGAGGATTCATCGTCAACTGGTCGGAGCAACAGAATCAGCAGAAGCTACATTTCCCTATTGCACATATTACAGTGTTCAAATCCTAGGTAAAATCATTTTATTTTCCTTTATCTTCAAACTTTTAATTATAGCCATTAAAAACCAGTGAGATAAAACTTTTGAACTTTATAAAAACTATTAATTTCTAGACTATTATTATTATGTACATTAGCTTTCATAATCAGACGGCTAAAATCAAATCTCATTAGGGTGTGTGTGTACTTTAATTAAATATTTTTTTATTTCTACTTGTATTATTTAAATGTATATGATAAAATGTATTAAATGTCTAATGTATTACAACAACATATGTACACATTTCTATTGTGGGACAAGAATGAGAAGTCAAAGAAAGAGAGCAGGGTTTAAAAATATTTAATTATCGTTAGGGATTTGAGCCAATGTTAAAAAAAAGAAAAAATTTTAGGCAATAGATTTTGAATAACGCCAATATTTTAATAAGTAAATAACTGTGATATTGAGATTGATAAATGGAAGTGTATAATGTGAGCAGAGAATTTGGAGTAGCTAGAATCCGATGAGATGGCTAGGAGGGCAGGTACTAAATTCATTGCTGGTCGGGCAAGCACGTTAGTTACCTTGTAATTGATTGGTGCCTAAAGGGTTTTCCTTAAAATAAATAAAGTGCTTGGATGGCCAGTGTTATAATTTAGTAGTGAAGAAATAATATTATTGGTAGCTTGCTACCAGTGATGTTATTATCTACCTGAAAGATCAGCAACCTTCAAAGATAGTACATAGAAACTAAACGAAGGGATCGAATAAATAAAATCTAAAAGTAAATAAATGTTTCCATCCCTTTAACATATAAAAGAAGGTGGGCGATACAATATATTGCAAGAAAAAGTCATACATCACGTGATTTAATTTAATAAGCTTGTACTACAAATGTTTATATAATGAGTGTGGTAATAGCTCTTAACAAGTTTTGCTGAATATCGCTATCCTCAGACCAGTTTCTAGCACTGGATGTCATCAGTGAGGCACTAGGATATTCAGGCATTAGATTTACAAATAGCAGGTCAAGCCCCAGCATTCATCAACTAGTTAACTATTAAGTTAAAAATCTGAAATTTTCAGACATCCATATATGATCAAATTCAGCTATCTAACTTAAATAGCCATATGGAATTGAACTAAGTTCAGATTCACCATATATTAATACCTTTAGCAATATAAAATCACCAAAGTCTCAAAAGCAAAACAATAATTGCAAAGAAATCAAGTCATACAGCATGTGACTTAATTTAATAAGTTCGTATGCTCATTTGTAGTACAAGCTTATTAAATTAAGTCACATGATTATGACATGATTTTCTTGCAATTATTGTTTTGCTCTTGAGGTTTTGGTGATTTTATATTACTAAAGGTATCAATATCTGGTGTATCTGAACTTAGTTCAGTCCCATATGGCTATTTAAGTTAGATAGATGGATTTGAAGCATGGATGTTTGAAAATTTCAGATTTTCAACTTGATAGCTAACTATTAAATAAATGCTGGGGCTTGACCCTGATAATTTTAGATCTAATGTATGAATATCCTAGCACTTCACTGATGACAGCCAGAGCTAGAAACCAGTCTGAGGATAGGGATATTTGGAAAAACTTGTTAAGAGCTATTATAATGATCATGCTAATAGCTCTTATTATTTGCATACACTTAAGGCATGTAAAAGTTAGCCATAAAATACTGAAGAAATTATTCAATATCCCTGCATTTCAGGGATTGTAGAATTGATGACCATATTTTTATTTTAACACAAATTGGAAATGAGTTACAAATTAGATAAAACAACATAGATAAATTAAAAACAATAATATATTTTGTTTTTTAAAATATTGAAAAGTATATGACAGAATGATAAATAAACATTAAATAAATAATTGAACAGCTTTATTGTCCAGGAGTTCCTAAGTTTTGGCATCCAAAATGTCAGAATTGGAATTGATCCGAGAACTTCACATTTTAAAGTCTGACACTCAAAACATTGCATTAAACCAAGCAGGACATGGATCATTTATTGTTAGATTAGGCAAACTTGGATTGAAAAAGATTTATTAAATATTTAAGAAGACTTATGTAAGAAAATTGTTAATCTACCAGAGAACAAAAATGATCAAGTTATGGCTTACAAGAAAAATGAAAAAGATAGATTAGAAAGAAAGGTTTTTGAATATATGTTAAAGAGTCTAATTGAAAGGAGATCATTTATTAACAAGTGAAAAGGACATTGGAATAAACCTATAAATTAGAGGCAAATAAATTATGAATAAATACATAAATATCTACAATGAAGTGTAACCAATGTTTCGGATACTTAAATGTCACATGATCTTCTGAGTGACTCATCATTTGATTATATTCAGGAGTAACCAAAAGTAACTGGAATTTTATAATAAAAAATTGTTTATTATTTTTAAGGGTTATAAATTTAATCTCTTTCAAATGATTATCCATTTCATGTACTACAGTCGTCTAAACATGTTTTTCATTTTTCAAGATAGTCCAAAAGTACTTGCAAAGTAATGCTGGTTAATGTCTCTGTCATTTTTCCTAATCACTTCTAAGTCCACAAAAAAAGAGACATTTTTTCATTCATGAGATTAAAAAAATTGCAAGAAGCAAGATTGGGCAAATATGGCTGAAAATGCTGAATTTCATTTAAAAGTATTTCATACTTGAGACTTTGATAGATGACACTTTGTAGGGTGAAGCTCACACTCTTTTCTGTGTCACAAAACAGAATGTTTATATTTTACCACATCATGTAAATGTTTCAAAACTTGCAGATAAAATGCCTGATCATTACGAACTAAATTTGAGAGAAAAATGCTGTTTGCGACAAAAAAAAACAGCATTGTTTTGACTTTGGGCTTCACTTGCAATGCTTTTTAGAAGCACGGTAAATTTAACATTTCAATTAATCCACTCATAACCTTGTATTTTTATCAGATTGGTTTTCTTGCAATCTGTTTCAAGCATCACAACTTTTTTCCATGTTATTTTATCTAAACGAAAACAGAAATTCACATTGTCAAACTTTTCAGTCATTACAAAAAAATTGCCAAAAATGCAAAATGTGCTTTACAAAACAATGTATTATGTGACCCCATGATGTCATGTGATCGTATCATTTAACTTGATGCAGAAGAGTTTCTGCAAGATGTATAATAACAGCGGAAGCAGATACTACAACCATGCAAATCAGAAAAGGATTCCATTTATTTTTGGGTCTCCCCTCATATATGAATTGTGATAGACATGTTGGATTTATGAAAATATGAGAAAAAAAATGCTAGACAAAGAAAGTTGATTGGTCATCTAAAAGAATGAGTTACTGAAGATTAGGTTAATAGATAACAAAATTGAAAAGAATTGTGGAATTACTGCACAGATCCTGCTTTTTTATTAGATAACTAATGAGATGATGATGGATACTAAAGTGGCATATGATTATACTTGACTAATTCCATGTTCTGTACTGTATTTATTTTATTTAATATATAGTTACATAACATATAAAGGTATTACATTTATGGAACCTATAAAAATATTAAAAGCAAATATAATCGTAGAACATGTAATCCTGAAATTAATAAATGTAAGAAGATGGTGATGATTTTTGCAGATATTACTGAAAACAGAAATTGGAAAGATTACAAGAATTATGTTTAGTAAAGAAAAATAAATAATTGCAGTCAATAAATTAAAGAATGAAACATTAGAAATGACTGCATTAAGAGAGGATGTATTAGAATAAAGGTCTCATGTCACTTAGATAAATGAACCCTCTGGAGCTCAAGTTCAAGGATTGTAGCACTATTTTTGGTCACTTCCGGTGCTGAAACTTTTTATAAACTTCAGAACAAAAAACCATTTGCTATTCTTTTTATTAGAATGTGAAAAAGATTTGATAATGCAAAACAACAAATTAATTAGATTAAAAAATAATTAGGATTCATTTACTTACATAGATACGGCATAATCAAAATAAGTAGTTATGCAAATGTGGGGAGTAAATTGAAGACATTTGGAAGAATATAGTTTTTGGACCAAAACAAAATTTCTAGAATAATTCTCTGTTAGATTAATTAGAAAGAATATCAGCTAAAACGTAAAAAAAGAAAGCATCAGTTGTGTAAAACAATGAAATTGGGATGTACATATCAAAAATATGAGGCATATAGTGCATTAAAAATGGTATTAGATGGATAGATGAATTGGAATATATATATAATATTGCTAATGTTAATTTATCTATGACTTCTATAAAAAAATTTCATAAAAGTCATATCCATATTTGCTAGACTTATGTTTCCGTCAATAATCATAATCATCAGCGGTCTGGAAACTAGGTGGGACCCATCAAGCATCATTATTTAATCTCAACACCAACAATCAATTTTATATTAAGGTTTGAACAGAAATTTATTTAAATGTTTATGTGAAAGGAGATTATTTTTAAATATGTTTGACTGGTCTCCCAATAGCTAATATAATGAAAGTTTTAATTAAAATATTACTAAATTTAAATATAAAATTGAATAGTGGGATTAAGATTTTTAAAAATTGCTACCCTATGTTTGGTGTGATCTCAATTTTCAGGATGCTGATGACTTATATTATTGACAGAAACATGACCATCAGAAACTGATTAATAAGTGTTTTTTTAATCAAATATTGCTACTTGAAAATTCATTAAAAAAATTATAGATAGTTTAAATTAACATTATTTAAAATTATTATGGATTTTCAATTAATTATTTATGTATCTAAATGTTGTTTGAAATCAATATTATTTTAAAAATGAGCTTGATTAAAAACTTTGCCTTATCTATTAATATTAAGCTGATATAAAGGTTTCAGTTAAATTATTGCTAAAATCACATACAAAGTTTAATGTCAATATTGTCATTGTAATTGAGCTTGAATAAAAAAATTTATTATATTGATGGAATCTCAATTGATTTCCAGGTTGCTGATGATGTTAATTATTGGTAGAAATGTACATTCAGTGTTTGATTGGTTGGTTTTTTCATCAATATTGCTGCCTAAATAATTTAAAATATTTTTATAAATGGGGTAAGTTAAATTCAAGCCATTACAGATTTATATGGTGCTTAATTATATATATATATTGTACTGGGTTCGAACCGTAGACGATCCCACTTATTCTACTTGCTGGGTTTGACCGGGTTTAAGGGTTTGACCGGGTTTAAACCTTATTTATAATAAATTTATAATCTTATATTATAAATATTGTGAACGAACCGGTCCGTCCGAGCAGAGTGAAGAATATTATTGATATCAGAGCTGTCAACAATACCCACGATCAGACCGAGTTATGCAACACATAACATGATCACATTTCCAGATCGTGGCCCACTGTGACTGCTAGATTCAAACCCCACTATCCAAACACTTTATTTGTTTCGGAGTAAACCCTGGGTGCCAGCTAGTTTCAGAACTAACATGTTTGGACAGTAGGCCCATAATCCAGCGCTTGAAAAATCCCTTAACTAGCTCAATCGAAATTACAATAATATTTTACTAAATTTTAATTCAGTAACAAATTATTTCAATTAATGGTAAAGAATTGACTGACAAAATTAAGCTTTAAGTTTACAAGACAATTTATTTTAATTAACATTTATTATACTAATTTTAAATACTTTTATAAATCTTATTTAACTAACATAACACTGGTATTTTTATATAATGATCACACACATTCTTAATTCACACACTAGAATATCATATAACAAAGCATTAGATAATATTTGACATTAAAAAGCACACACATCAATAGTTCATTGAAGTATGATATAGAGTTCATGTTACTTGACTCTGGGAGGCTTCTATTGTGATGGCTACTTTAGAAATAAGAATAAGAAAATGTTATTACCTAGGATTTTAGAACGTGGATACTTTTTGCTGTTTGCTGCTTCTAATGAAATATTTTTAACCAGTTAAATTTGAAGTTTTCTTGTGAAGATTTGATGCTTCAGTGGTACTATTCTTGGAGACAGTTAAATATTGATGGCGGATTCAAGTTGTTAGGCAAACATCCTTTTCCGGGCAGGTTGGATGTTCACTGGACTCGGCTAGAGAAAGTTGTATGATTCTGACAATTAGCACTGCATTGCTCTGGTAAGCACTAATTGATTGACTGATTGAAGACTGATTAATTGACTCAACTGCTATCTCAACTCAATCCAACTTATCTCAACTGTTTTCTCAACTGATTGTCCGATGAAAAACTGGACTAATTATACTTAAGGCCGGTTGTCATTTTGATGTCTGCCAGCAATATCTGTTGTCAAAATTTCTTTCTTGCCTTTAATTGCATTCCTTGAGATAAGCTTTTAATCCTGTTGTTGGAGATGTTAATTAGCAGCCATCGCAAATGTGTTATTTTTACATTTTTAAGTAGTAGCCATCGCTGAGTGTTTTTAATTTTTTAACTTTCATTTTGACACGCACGTATTTAAAATATTTACAATCATTCACAATTAACACACATATATATTTTAAAGTCAACTCACTATTTAATTTTAAGATTACTTTTTTTTTCTTTAACTTAAATAAAAAGAGATTTATATTTTTAAACTTATTTGAAAATCAACTTCTTTTAATTTGACATTTCTAAAGCAAACCCCCTCCCCCATTCTAATTAATTAATTGTAACTTTTATTTCAACTAATAATAATAGAAAAAAACTCATTGACTTTTAATTTTACATTTCAAAAACAAACTGCAATAAAAATTCTTTAAACTTTTACATACTATTTTCTTTTAATGGACTGTATTTTATTTTAATAATTTTGAGACAAAATTAGATATATGTATGAATACGATATTGGTACAATATGTATATATAAAATGATATTCTTATTCGATGTCTGTATTTCTTCAATGTTATATACATAATTTTGTAATTAAATATTAATAAATACAGTAGCCAAATATATATAAAATACAACTTTAAAAAGCTTTTATCCACTTACAAGTGCTTTTGACTATCTTCAGAGTCTTTGTCAACTAACACTTTCAAAGACTAATCTTCCCACAATTCCATGATTTTTACATTTGCTGCCTGTCTATTTATTAAGTCTGGCTTATATTTATATATTAACATGGTTTCCTTTATTTTCATTTTATTGTTGTTTTTTTCAATTTGCAATATTTTTACATTATTATAATTCAAATTAAAACCATATATATATAATCTATTATTGTCATAAAAAAACTGATGCTGAAACATTGATCATTTTCCATTACAATTTTTTCATTTTTTGATCCCTTCTTAATAATAGCAAATGCTCTTTAGTTTTTTCTCCAATGTACATCTTGATTCCCCTATATATCCACTGCTACACTTACATCTCTATTTATATATGATGCAATTTTTATCTTAAAATGAGGTTTTATCTTTTGAATTATTTATTAATTTGTTTAATGCAGGAGGTGTACAAAATGCGATATAGATATGTGTCTTCTCTCATTACTATCACCATTGCTAAATTTATTCATAGTACTTATACACCTGGGTCTCTTTTTATGCGGACTTATTTAACACGATTTTGAAGTTATGCGATTCGTGTTTCACCGGAAGTCGATTACCGATAATGCGCTATTACTTTAAATAATAAATTTTGCACACTTACGTTATATTGAAAGTAATAGCACATTATTGGAATTCGACTTTCATCTTAGTAATTTCAATATTTTCAGTGCTTTATAATTTTATGCAATAATGAAATTAAAATCATGATTTCCACATTTTATGTATACACACATTAAATTTTACAAGATTATAATGTAAATTTGTTCAAACGTTGTGCGTGTTAATTTTGCATTTTAAATCACATTCTGTTTTTGCTTTTTAAAAAAGAACGTAATCTATTATTATTTTCTTATTAATGACACTAATCATTAATGTGCTCTTAAATTCCAATGAGAGCTAAATGGTTGTATGTCTGGATATTGTGAGCTTCATAAACAATTAATAAAATCATTGTCTCAAAGATTAATTACTAATTACGTTGTCACCAGAAAATCATAATTAAAACGTGTATTAAAAAAATGTAAATTACTGTACTGTAAA
The DNA here is from genome assembly GCA_028023455.1 of Epiperipatus broadwayi. Lineage (NCBI taxonomy): Eukaryota > Metazoa > Onychophora > Udeonychophora > Euonychophora > Peripatidae > Epiperipatus > Epiperipatus broadwayi. Next base: position 5,920,617 of record JAQFVV010006260.1, on the reverse strand, counting down.
TTATGCATAAAAAAATATTATTTTGAATAAAATTAAATATTATAGTTAAAAAAAGTTTGTCTTGTATCAATTTTTTTCAAATTTGAAATTTTTTATTAGTCATATTTTATTTCCTTATTATTTTTTTTGTGCGAATTTTGAAAAATCACAGACCGCATCCCCCCTTTTTCAATGTAAGTTATGTCTATTTTTGCGCGATTTGTTTTGCGCATGTTTCTGAGGAACCTATCTATCGCATAAAACGAGACCCAGGTGTATTTATCATTTGTGGTCTCTATCCAGTATTAAAATCTTTCGTGATTAATATATTATTTGTTCTGATCAAAAGCATTTTATGCATCCATATAAAAATCCTTTATTTTTTTCATCATAATTTTGGGTATGAAGATGAATTATCAGCATTTGGTATTGGCCATTACGTTGAGTAATTCGTCGTCACTCTGACTGATGCACCATCAACCTGCACAATGTTGTTGTTTTTATTTATGACTTCCACTCTATTCGTGCTTCCAATATTTTTCTTCCAGCTTCACAAAGTCCAACAATAACCTTTTTAATATTGGATATTTTTTCAAATTTATGGAATCATTTTTCATGTGAAAATAATCTGCAGTTTTAAATACCTAAAGAAAAGGTTGACATTAGCTGGCATCCTGAGACTAAAATCAGGGAATACTTGCCATATTTCATTCTTTGGCCATTTGCCTTGGCTGGAGACATTAAAGCCTTCTAGAAATTTAGTTTTGTCTGTCATGCCTTCAATAATAAGCCAATAAACTCACCACACTGATGTAAGATGATGAGCAGCCCATCCATATTCATATATTATATGAATAATGATATAATAGCAAAAATTGCAATTGTAAGAAGGTATTGAATGGATATTAGACATTCGCACTGTTCTGTTCCTTTAAGATCTCAAAGAGGAATCGTACAATGTTTTTTTCATTTAATAGCAAACTTATTTTCTGCAGCCAATATAAATATATACTCTTATTTATATCTGAATTAATTTTTAAAGATACCCTCGGATATAAATAAGACATTTAAGAGATGGCAATTTACATTTTTTTTCTTTAAGGAAGGGTCGTTATTGTTTTTCTCTTGTTAAATATGAATTAGTAAAATCTATTTATTGAATGTTTTTCGAGAATATCAGCTGCTTAAGCAATAATAATTTTGAAATACTTAAGGTATAATTTTTTGCCTTCTAATCTTAACGTGTAAAACTTCTTAAGAAACATTTTAAGAAATGTCTTATTTTAATCTAAATATATACCAATTTTGGTCCTGTTCAAATCTTGATTACGTATCTTACTGTTTTTAATTCAAAATGTGTTAAAACGTCTTATCAAAGAAGGGGGAGAGGATACTGGGATGCATTAATTTAAACCATGCCTCCGAGCTAAGACCAAAAAAACTAGTAATTTAGTCTTGATAGAAAACTTCAAACTATTTTATTTTTTTAATAAATTATCATGAATTGGATTGAGCAGAAAATTCTAGTTCCAGGAAAAAAACATTGCTACTTGAAAATGAAGATCCTTGAAGATTTTCAAGAAAAAAGTTTGTGACGAGTTTGTATAATCAAGTACAGTATAAACCGTAAAGAAATAAATTAAGATAAATACGTTGATAATTTTTACTAATCATTTATTAAGTTAGAGTTTATCATATCATGATAACTTTATTTATAGTTTTAAAAATGTGTAGTAGAGTGAAGTTTTAAATTATATGTCTTTACCATTTGCAGCCGTTATATTAATCCACTATAGGAAAAAATCTCAGAAGTTTAATCTAGATTCTTTGATCTCTAGTTTCTCTTCTCTCCATCACAATAGAAAAACTTATTTCATACATCAATTTCACATGTGGTCTCTTTCTATGTCTTTTACAATCTCTTGTGATCCAGTTTAAAACTTCAACAGTCCACTTTAGCTTTCTTAATTCTTTCAATTATGTTAGTAATACCTGTTTGTTCTTTCACTGTGTATTTCATATTCAATCTCTTCTTAATGGTTCTAACATTTTATTGAATGACCTAAAATCTCCGTATTGCTTTTCTGTTAAATATTCAAGTCTTAGATTGCTAAGTAAGAACTGGTATATATAAATATAATTATATTGAATTAAATATTTTCATGGATTATTATAATAAAAAATAGAAAGAAGAATATATCCATGTAAACACAGGTAATTTTTATCTTTTGATACAACCAGAAAATTATCAGTTCTTATTAATCGACAATCTTGCTGAGACTAAACTAGATTTCTTCATAAAACCATAACACCTCTTTTGTTGGGGTTAATAAATGTTGAAATGCATAGTTGATCATCTATGCTAATAAACATTTATTGGTGGAATAGTACATATTAATTCTATAGCACTTATGAAAAATAGTTTTCTTCCACATACAAACTAATAAGATTCAGTGTCACAGGTAGTTAAAAATGAGAAACTTTCACATCCCTGTGATATATAAACTGAACTTATGCACATAAAATGCTGATTTAAAAATCAGGCTTATAAGGAGTTGAAGCCCCCTAATTTAGGCACAGTCAATAAATGCTGCTTTATTTACAGAACAAACTCTACATATAATAATTTCCTTCCATGATATTATATATATTTTAAAAGAATACAGGCACCAAAATTAATATTTTAATATATAATATTTAAATACAATGTATACTGTCTATACTGAACTTAATGTAATTATATGGGATTTGAAATCAGACTTCAAACTCTCTACATCTATGCATTCCATCTTATACAATCCAACATACATAACACCATACATGTGGAAAAGATAAATGATCTCCAATCTATGTATTTTATGTGGAACCAGTACTCATCAGTTGGTCCAGATCATCATCACACACATATATTTAATCAGTGCTCAGTTTATATTAAGATAAAAAATCTTCAAACTTTAATGGATGGCCTTCAATCTTCTCCATTCTCCAACTCTTCAGCCATCCATAGCATTGAAAATCTGATGATGGAATGTTCAAAGCCCTTGTCAATACCAATATTATTGTCATACCCATGTTGACTTTTAGTCACTGTGACATGTCATGTGTAGGACCTTAGTATGTTCATTTAAATACACAGAAGAAGGATGGTCAGACTATAGGTTGAATATGTAATATGTAAATACCAAGTATATTGTCTATACTGAATTTAATGAAATTAAAGGGATTTGAACTTATAAAGTTTCAAGCTCCCTACATCTGAATAAACTGATGAGTTCTGTTCAGCATGAAATATGTATTTTGGAAATCATTTATTTTTTTCACATGTATGTGGACAAGGGTATCGGTTCTATAAGATGAAGTGGTTAGATGTAAGGAGCTTAAAAATCTGAGTTCAAATCTCTTCTAATTATTGTTTACAAATAACTAGTCATCTTTTATATATATATGTAATTGTTTTATTAAATATTAAAAGATGTATATATTAAACTCTTGTATTTTGGGAAGTAGGAATGTCCTGCAACATATTTTGTGTTACATAGACAAGTTTGTTTTGTATTTATTATTAAATAATTGGAGATTGATATGAAAACACATATGTAAATATGGAATTAATATCCATTGATGATTTATTGTACATGCAATTAGATCTTATATGTACATATCAATTGGTTATGATCTATTCATTATATATATTAAAATCAAATTTCTTTTTATCTAATTATTAATGCTCTCATGATTAGCTTGACCACGTTAAATTAAATGAATGATCATAATGAGATGTGCCCCTCATTGAGAAATAAACCACTCCATTACAATATATATTATTATATAATTGCTATTCATTTTATTAGTAAATTTTAATTTAAATTAAATTAACTTGTCTGATTATTGTTTAATTGTGCAATATCAATTCATTGATTAATAACATTCAAATGAGACAAAATAAATTAACTGTATCATAAAATTTATTTAAAATAACTATATCACAATCCAGAAATCAAATCCTAGGATTGGTGAGTATGGTTATATTATTTTTTTGATATTGAATTAAATAGTTATTATCTGATTAAATATAACTTTATTTGATAATCATAATCAAATATTTGTGTGTTTTATCTAAATTATTATTGTTTGGATAATTACTGTATTGAGTTCATGGTCGGCCATTAGGATCTTAATTTTATTCAATTATAAAGCTGATAGTATATTTTGTTATGTTGTGATTTAGAATGATTTGCTTTAATTATATTTAAATTTAGTTGAGGTGGATTGTAAATCCAATTAAATTTTAATATTCATATTTGATTATAATAAACGCTAATGATTCTTTTGCTTTGTTATAATATAGTTTTAATAATAGTTACAGGAAATTTAAAATAAATTAATATGATTAGTTAATTGTACTTAAGTAAATATCCAATAGAAATCTACTGTTATAGATTCAAGATGGTTCATTGGTATTACATCCTTATTGAATATTTCATTTTATTATAACTAACTTAATTAACAAGAATAAAGTCACTATATGAATATAGATGGCATGACTGAGTTAGTATAATTTATTATTTATTATCTTTTATCTTGTTATAAATAGTATAATTAACAAGAGTAAAGATAATATGTGAGTATAGCATGCTTGAATTAGTATTATTTACTGTTTTATTAAACTAGGGTTTAAAATTAATTATTGGGTTGTATATTTATTTAGATATTTTGAATATTGTAAACTTATAAAGCATACTAAGGTGGTTATCTCAATCATTCATGAATTATTTTATTCAGATATGAACAGCTTTAAATTTTATTATAAATCTATATTTTTGTAAACAATGTTTGATTAATTGGGTATGTCAGAATTTACTTGTTTAATCATTTATTATTACTTTCATTTGATTATAAGTAAAATCTATCTTAAGCATATATGATTATTTTGGGATAATGATATTAGATTTGCTTGCTTTATTTTAATCTATTTTAAGTAAGGATTATATTTAGCGATCTGACATGATAATTTTATTTATTTTCTATTTATTCTAAATGCTATTTGAATTCATGATGCTGTAGTAAAAATCATTATCACTATTTTGTTTGTTACGTGATTAGACAAAGGATTATATTAAGTATTGAATAATTAGTTATTAATTGGTATTCATGTAGTTTAATGTATTCTATTTATTCTGTTATGAACGATATTAGTATTTATGGGCATTATAAAATTTAGTATTATCTTTATTTGATTTACATTATATTCAGTTATAATTATAAATTTATTAAACGCACATTGATTACGTAAGTAATATTTACTGAGGCTATAACCTCGATAATATGCGTATAAAATACAATAGTAGGGACCTCTACAGGTGTTTATATTATATTCAGTTATAAATGATGTCCAACTTTAGTGATTATTTTCATTCTATTACATTGGGTGACCAATGACTGAGGTACATCCTATTCAGGTTATATTAAAGTTATTATTTCCCATTACACATTTTGATCTCTTACAAATGCTGCCTAAATGATTGGGGCTATAACAAAGGTTAGCATACACATGTATTTATTCTATTACAAATAGTGTAATAGTTTGCAGGGTGATAGTGAAACAATATCTCTCTATCATGGTTTGTCATATCTGATTTGTTATAAATGATTCTTAAATCTGTGAGGCGTTAAAGAAGAGTATACCCTCATTTTTATTTACATATGATGCTCTAACTTTAAAAATAATAACAAAGGTTATTTCATCATCATCTTTTCATCACTAAGTCAGATGATCACTATCTCTCATACTAGCACATAATTGTTAATAGATAGGGATTTTATGCACAAGCCTTCTGGCATCCATTGATTACTCTGGTTGGAGAGTTTTGCCTTGTTTATCATCTTTTCATGTCAGTTATAAAATGCTGTCCAAATCTGTAGGGCAACTTTTTATTTCTGTACACACACACACATATATATATATATTAAATCACCCAGTTAAGAAATCCAGTACTGTCCTCTGTGAACTAATATATAAAATACATTAGAGTTCATATTACAAAATAGCCAGGTCAAAATGATACCACTTTGACCTGTCTGCTATATGATATTATATATATTGAAATACGAACAAACTCAAACAAAGAACTTGAGATTTTAGCAAACAATGATTTAACTTTTTGCTATATATATATTAATTCTAATATTTTTGCAGTAAAATGATGATTTCCTATTATTATTTTCGGGATATATATATCAAGTAACTTATAATATATTTTAAAAAAGTATTCATTTCTGAATCAATGTTTATAGTTTTATGAAATCAATCTATATTTTTTTAGACTGTGATGTATTTGCACAGGAAAAAACGTAAAATCATACTTGTAAGAACTCAAAGAAAGGCCTCTAGAGAAAAATATTAGACTACACAACATTTAATTTACAGGTGTGTTAACAGATTTATCACAAATTTTAAAATAATAGGACCCATAAGATAGACTGGCCAAAAAATGAGCTGATAATATAGACCCACTGAGTTTTTTTCTCTGATGGTATGCTGAACCAGGTGCACTAGAAAACATTACCCATCTTCCACAAACATCATTCATATAAAGTTCAGCTTTGAGGAAATTAAATGAAGATCTCAGATATGTTTCATGAGTGTTCAGACACCCACAGGGAATATTAGAAAGGAGATATACACAGCCATTATTAACCACATTTATTAATTGCATAAAATATTTAAGTTTGTGTGCTGAAAATAAATCCTTTTGCCAAATTTAATTAGTAAACTTCTGCCTTTTTAAAAAAATGTTTTCTCCCTTTATTGCAGAACTTAGGGTCAACTTGTGTAATTAACTCCATAATAACACAGGAATTCCATAAAATAATTTTCATTCATGGTATATTATAATTATCATCAATTATAGATCAAAAAATAAGTCCTTAAGATTTATATAAGTTCTCCTACCCTTTGAACTATTCTTCAAGCAAATACAGCTACTGCATTTTTTAACAACTTCTCAACCTCCATCATTCTACAGAGAATTTTCATTTCTATGCACCAAATTCCTCTTCCATCATTTTTCTCAATACATTATCTTTTTCCACTTATTTCTCAAAAACTTTAAATTTTTTTTCCTTCCAAATTAGCCATTTCATTTCCATTCAAATCCATATTTCTGAACTTCGTATCTCTCTTTTTCTGACCATCCACACCACTGCCCCAAATCTCTGCATAGTTTAGTACAGTGGTAGAATACAGATTCTGAAGCTGGGTCTATGAATTGTGGCCTATTTCCAGTGCTTGAGTTTCTTATGAGCTCCTGAGTAATAAAACCATTTGATGATTTTATATGATATGGAGTAGTGGTAGAGAATAGGCTTGGATTGTGGTCCAGTTCAGTTACTTCTTGTGCTTAAACTTCTAAGAAACAATCCATTTGCTTATCTATTTGTTTATTAGTCCAAGTAAAACTTGTAAAAATGAAGCTTTATTTGCTTATGACTAATTTTAATGAACCACAATGTAATCTTTCATAATTATCAAAAGCTATTACAATTACTATTCTAATTCCTCTATACGCTACTTCGTGTTAACATACTTATTAAATTTTAAAAGTTTTAAACCACTTTATAACTTCTAAGTATCATTCTTAAATTTTTATTCTCCAATGTATTTTTGATGTTGATCTTTAAGTGTATACTCAAGCTTACAAATAAATCTTCAATAATTCTATTTAGCTTTTGATGCTATTCCATGTTTATCAAAGCAACACACATTCAGCAGTTTATCAAGTAAATACTAATAAAATACAACATTAAATAATAAAATGTTTGTGCAAAGGTTTTAGGCTCCAAATATACATTTTAAGCATCTTTTCTGCTATATGTTTTTCTACATCAAAATATCCCTTATCAATACTTTTCCATAATTTTTTTTTTTTTTTAACAGCTCTTGACAAATTCATATTACTCTGTTTTACCTTTTGTGCTCTCTAAACTATCCAATCTTAAATAATCCAAAGATTGCATTAAAACAATATTTATCTGAGAGCTGCATCCAAAATAATAAATACAGTAAATATATTAAATTATTGGAGACACCTACCATTGGTTAGGTTTAGCGGGTATTTCAAAACTATCATAAAAATAAAAACTTACATCTTTATAAAAGTTTTTATTGAACAGTAGTTAAGATATATTCTTTATTACTTTTTACAATGCTTTTTTACAACCCACTAATGACAGTTTTGATTGCCCCGGCAATCTTCTTCAGAACTATAACAAACACAATACAAATTTATGACTACAAATATAAATATAATTTTACATTTTAAATATATATACATATTCTATCTTATAATCATTATTTATATACCCACATATATCTCTATATATCATTATTCCCCTTTTATATATGTAATAAGGCACTCAAGAAGGAAAAGAAGCGGTTGCAGAGAACATTGGGAAATTTGGCAATTCCTTCACAGGTGACAAATAAGTGCAACAATTTAGTGAGTATGTTGAATCATAAATTCGAACAGAAGCTTGTGTTTTTAGCAAAAAAACAAGGTGTTAATATTAATACATCCAAAAGAGAGGATTTTGTCAATCTGACTAATATAATGTTTCTGGTGGAAGTTAAAAAAGTATTAGAGCTGGGTCCCAAATACATTGGTGGCAAGTGGAGACATCTGAGGATGGAGGTGATGGTGGACATAGAGGCCGGACTGGTTAATGACTGGTGTAGTGATAATTATGTTTTTCAAATCTCCAGAGCAATCCAACACAAGCTGCTTAACACAACAGCAGTTAAATGGGGTAGAAAAGTTAGCGACTCCAAAAACTTTTTTGTTGACAGTTCAATTAAATTGCTTGAGAGAAGACAAGAGGAATAGATTTGTGATAATGAATAAAAATGAATATGTTAATAAGATAAAAATGCAAATCGATAAATTGAAATTTGTACACATTGCAAGCTTTAATATCAAACTTAATAAAGAGAAGTTTATATCATCGATACTTTGTACACATTGCAATAAAGCTTTCTCTAAACCTGAGTATTATCAAATGTATCCATCTGTTTTCACATTCTCATGAATGTTTTCCAAATTACACAAGTCTAACATGCCTCTGAAACTGATGTTGGACATCGGAGGCATGCATTATTTTGAAACAGATAAGAAGATAAATCAGTGGCTAATCGACAGCATAGGCTTTGGTGAGTATACTATTAAATCTTTCGATTTTGTAGAGCGAATCAAGAATGTGCTAATAAAACCTGAGTTTAAAATTGCTGCTTTAGATATTTCCAAGTTATACAGGTCTATTTCTATCGACATTATATAACTAGACTGGCAAGTAATAATGTAGCTCAAGCCTGCATTTGTTTCATCACTGAATTTTCGAGATGGCTAGATAAAAATATAATGGTAAAGTTTGAAGACAATTGGGTGGCGCATGGGATTACCCATGAGTGGCATCATGGTTAGCATCTATTTGAATTATTATGAAAAACGAGTATTACCTAAATATAACATACTAGATAATTATATAATATATGAGGTATGTGGACGACTTATTTATTATTGCTCCAGTAAATGTTGTTGAGCAAATCAAGGCTCAGATACAAGTGCACACATCCTTGGATTTAAACATTACATGGGAAGATATAAAGCAAGAAGTAAAATACTTAGACATCAACGTACACAGAGAAGGATGTACACTTAACTATACAATGGTCATGAAGCCACCAGAAGTTCATGGACAGATTCACCCTGATTCATACACACCAATGGCCCACAAGTTTGCTGGGTTGACCTCATTTCTTTTTATAAATTACCATTTGTGCAAATTCAGGGCAGACAGAAGGTCTAACATGATTAATTATACTAGTGATTTAATCAAATCAGGATACAGGTGTAGTTTATATTAAGATTAGACATTTTATCAATAATATAGGAACACACAGAGTTAGAGATAACAAGCCTTGGCTGTTGTTGTCTTACATGCCTTCTTTGCATAAGACATTCTATAGGACTTTCTCTATGAAGTTTCATTTGAGCTTTCATACATCTTTCTGAACTAATAGGCTTATTAACAACACTAGACACCATAGCTTCTGATCAGACCTCACAGGCCATGTATAATGTGGCATGCACTCACAATGGATGCAAAGCCTCATACTACAGTGAAACCAGAGCCACCAGAGCTATTAAATTCTCACAGTATAGGTATAACAAGTCACATATTAACCCAGAATGGACTTCAATTTTTGCACATCAAAAAGTATCCAGATGAGTTTGAACCCACCCCTGAAAAATTAGTTTGTACTGAGAGGCACAATGTTAAACATAAGGTAAAGGAGGCTTACTTCATAGCAGAAGACTTCTACACCATTAATCATAAAGAAGCATGTTTTGCTATATTAAAAAAATGGGCTAATTAACTCATTTGTATAGAGTTTGCATATTATACATATAAAAAGATTCAAACAATTGAGTCATAACAGTCTATGATTATAAGAAATATATTTCCTCAAAAGCCCTAAGCCATTTTAATTGTTATTAATTTATATAGCTTTATATAAGTGTGATAGCACTATTTAATATTATTTTACTCGTTTTTTATATTCTATATTTATCAATTAATACTTCCTATAATCATATATATATATATTATTTTTATTTCATTTATTTTTTATTTTACTCTTGTTAATCTTTTTAATATTCAACTCTAACATATATTCGTATTTTTTGTTTTACTATTCATTATATTGACATTCAATATGTATAACTTTCTTTAACCTATAATATTATTTTTTAACATATTTTTATACCAATCTTCTACTTATATTTCCAAATCTAAGCTGCTAAATTCAAACTATTAAACTCTTGTTATATTTTAGTAGGTCCCTCTTTCTATTTTTTATATAATTAAATCTCCTTTTTGTCAAAATGTTTTTGAGGCCCATATCTCTATTTAATTCTGGCTTAATATTATTAATATAAATATTTTTTTATTTTTCTACCCCTTTTATTTTTTCTAAATTGTATCATCTTTATATAATCCTTTCCAAGATCATGCCCTGTTTTTAATGTATGTAAATATATCAGTGAATTTTTATCATATTTATGTTGTAATAGTCTTCTATATATATATTGAATTTAATAAAGAACATAGATGATATAATGTATTATATAAATTTTGCAATGCAAAAAGTTATATCATTTTACTAAAAGCTTTGCAATAGTTTGGTTTTGCTTACTAAACTGGCAAAGCCAATTCTGTTCATATCTTATATTTGAAAAACATGTGGGAATACAATGATATAAAAATGCCTGATAATAAGATCAACTTTTTCAATTAGTGATATAATTAAAATATCTAGTATGCATTTGATTCAAACTTATTTTATTGGTTCATCTATAAAAATCAAAACTTCCAAGCAGACCACATGCAACTTGTGGGTCATGTTTTGGACAGATCCATACTAAATAATTAATAAATTGAATGGATTATGGTTGTGTTCATAAGAAGTTTGAACACCAGAAGTGATAGAACAAATCTTGGGCCCTAATGTTCATCTTTAAATCACACAAAGTAATTAAATAGTGAAATACAAAAGTGAAATGTTAAGAGTAGTAAGCAATGGGAAACTACTATTGATGATGATCAAATGCTACAAATAATCATAGAACCCATTATTAGATACTTCATCTATCTCTGAGTGACAAATAAAGGTGTTGGCATGTGGCATCATATTTGTTCTAAAATCTTAATGGTTTATAATATTGGGCCTTTTCTCTAATAAAATTCTAAATTCTTGCTTGGTTTACTGCAGTGAAGTAGTGGCAAATTGATAAATTGACTTTCTGGATCGACTTCCAGCTAAAGAAAAATATATCTTCAGGCAATAAAATAGAACATTATGATCAATCTATTATTTTTTGATATTCAAATGTCACATGACCTCCTGAGCAACAGATTTCATTCAAATACTTTTTATTTATCAACTGTCAAAAAAAATACCAATTAGTCTCTTATATCATAAATTCATTCTAATCATCAATAATCCTCTTAAATCTCTTTTTATATAATCTTAAATAATTCAAGCAGAAACTTACTGATTTCTTGTTATTTGTTAATCTTCTGTCATAACTTTTGCAATTGCTTCTTCCATTATTGCATAACCTAATTTATATATATAGCTAGCTTATTTCAATCATAAACACACTATTATACAACTTTCTTTCTCTTTTCAATATATTGCAGCATATTATTTCTAACCCCATTCTTCTTATCACCCTCACTGTTTTATTCTAATTTCTATGAAACTTAGAATTCCAATGTACTTGTCTAGCTTGTTCAATTAGCTTTTTAGATCTTGGATTGCCATTAAGATAGATTCTTTTATACATAATCTACTATTTTTAAAAAGTTTAACACCTCTCATTTTACCTTCAATTATCATTTAGCCTTCTATATGTTCCTAAACCTCCTACAGATTAACATATAATTAAAATTTGTTCTTGTCACTTGCCACTTTATACAGATAAATATTTTTTCCCATAATCTTTTTTATACTTTAAAAAAGCAATTTTATTACAGAATACATAAAAAAAAATATTTAGTTACAAAATATTTCATATTAATATTCATCCCATATATGATATTCAGTTCTATAGTTACAAAAATTTGACTTTAACAGATGAACAAGATGTTAAAAAATCATTTCTTGGGTCTAATTTGTTTTCTAAAATAATTTCTTATAGTACACAGATACAAAGATTATTTCTCTCAGTATGAACCAAATAAAACATCGATTCATAATATTGTGAATTAATTGAGGTAGTGGTCAAATATATTTTAGCTATAAAAATAATTGGGGGGGGGGGGGCAAACAATCTGTTTTTCCACTATTTGACCATAAGGGCAGGGCAAGTTCCAACAAATATCTCAAAAAGACTGCAAATGACCCAATAAAAAGATAATATTGTAGTCCAAAGTAAAAAGTCAACAAATAATTTAAGAAAATATAATATTGTAGACCAGGGGTCCCCAACCCTATGCCCGTGGGCACCATGGTACCTGCAGACCATTTTACGTGTCCCTGCCGAATATGATAAAAAATTATTTATCTGATACAAATAAATTTAATTTTTAAAATTTCTTATAAATTATTGTATTAAATTGTAATCAAATTGTAGATCATACGATACTTTTACAGTGTAAAAGAGTCTATCATTAACAATATCCAACTATAAATTTACATTGAAAAAATAAATGGTGCCGCCACCTGGCTGGTATTATAGAATGTGCTCTTAAGTGAAAAAAGGTTGGGGATTCTGTTGTAGACCAAGTATTGCAGCTGATTCTGACTCACTGATAATCCAGAGCTTAACAGATCTTCAAAGATTTGCTAATATTTACAAGATAACCCTAAATATGGATGTTATATAAATTGTATTGCATGACAATGAAAGATAGACTACCATCTATGATAATTGTTTTCTGTTATCTAATTATTAGTTCATGCTCTTTTAGTCAGAGAACAACATATATAATATGAATATAATAATGATACATGTGAATTAGAGTTCAGAACTGCTCAAAGATTAATCATGATGCAAATTCTGGATGCAACTTTACCACTACATTAATAAGAATTTTGAAAGTTAAATCACATTATTAGTAGAGCAAAATCTGTTCCTGCTCACTAATCATGGCCCATTGGTATGTACCATCTTTCCTGTAACAGAAATTGTAGATTCCTTATGATGTAAGCAGTTCTATAAACTATTGATCTATTTTATTTTATTTTACCATGATTTGGTTTGATACAGTGGTGGAATAACAAAATATAGCTCAAAACCCATGGATCACAGCCCAGCTATATCACTTCTGTTACCCCAACCTTTTAGAAACTCCCAAATAATTAGTTATTTATTTTTTAAAATCAAGAAGCCAGCAGAAATATACAAAAATCTGATATTATGTAAGATCTAGGTGCAGTGCTCTCAGATCCAAAACTCCTCACTGATGAAGGCACCAAGTCAGAAACTAGTCTGGGGATATTGGATGAGTATGCACTAAATAGGGATTTTATGCACAAGCCTTCTAGCATCCATTGATACTCTGGTTGGCACAGGGTGACACTACTGTGTGGAAAGTTTTGCCTTTAATAACAATTATGTGCTAGTATAAGAGATGGTGATCATGTGATGTTTAAGTTTATTATTTAAAAAACACCTAAATTGTCAGCATATGGTGGTTTAGTACGAGGAAAATCCTGCTAACAAAGCCTGCAGTTTGGCAAATTGAAAGAAAAGACATCTTTTTTAAGGTAGATATAGTTCAACTGATTGTAAAATAATATAGATTGAAAGAAACCACTAATAGTTCTTTGATATATCTCTTTTTTTTTTAATGTTTTTTAAACAACAATCTTCATTGTTATTAAACCACTAAACGCCACATGATCACCTTTTCTTATGCTTGCTTGTAACTGTTATACCAATCCTGCCTAATAGAATATTGGTGGCTATAGTTATTAAATAACCAAAGATACCAAAATGTATAGGTACTAAACTGAGTTCAGACCTATATGACTATATAAGCTAATGAGCTTGGATTGAAAATATTGTGTTTTCAATTTTAGACACAGTTCTGTAGTTAAGTAGAGATAAAAGATGGCTGCTGAAGGGTTGCATTAGATCCTAAGATCTAGGTACAGTGTTCTCAGATCCAAGACTCCTCACTGATGAAAGCCGCAAGCTAGAAATTTATCTGGGAATATTGGATGAGTAGGTGCTAGATAGGGATTTTATGCCCAAGTCTTCTGGCATCCATTGATTACTCTGTGTTGTAAATTAATGGCACTACTGTATGGAGCGTTTTGCCTGTGTTAATAATCTTCATTGTTAAATGGTGTATGAATAATTCTGAAACATATTTAATTAATCTCCAATCAAATCTTGCTTTTTCAATTTTAGATAGTAACAGAAAACAAATCACAAGCCTTCCATACATCCCTAAAGTTGTTAAACAACTTTAAAAACTCTTTCAAAAGATTTTAGGGTTGGTTTCAGCACATCCCCTACACAAATAGATTAATTAATAATTCCAAAAGACAAAATTGACCCTAGCGGGACATCTCAAGTTGTGTACAAGATCTTGTGCCCACAGGCAGGCTACAGTTTTGCACCTTATGGGGAAACAAAATCCACTGTTAATAATAAAGCTACCCAACATATATATGCATACAAAAGAACTCAAAATAATGGGGACACTTCAATATTCTTGGAACAGAAAAAGGCAACCAATCACAAGTTTAAACCATCCAACCCTGAGATCGTATGTACTGAGAGAAATGACTGCAAAAGAAAAATAAGGGGGATATACCTTATCTTAAATGATCCACACATCATTAATAGAAAAGACATGTTTCTCTATTTCTAAGAGTGGACAAGCTGATTGATCTGTAAATATTAAAAATTGTCTTATATACAAAAATTAATTTGCATATATTAGCATACATCAACAGTACCACAATATTTCTAACTCTTCGACTATGAATATGAGGTTAAAAGACCTTGAAAGTGCTAAGCCTGATATGTAATTTTGATAGTGCTAAGCCTGATATGTAAGCCACCTTTCATTATTATATAGATATTAATAAAGCAAATGAATTGACTTAATGCTTACTGGCAGTTTTAATAACTTTTATTCTCATGATGGTCTGAAAATCAACACACCAATGAACAAAATTTTGGCCATTACAATATTTTATTTGTGGCTCATTTGGGCATTTCAAGCCAGAATTTTTAACAATCAAAAGGCTATGCTCTGAAATTGAATAAACTATCTACAATATTTTGTCTTTTTTATTCTTTCTTAGTAGAATTGCTAATTACTACTTACAAAGACAATCGTGTGATATCAAACAGTAACTTATGAAGTCTCATTTTGTTTGACATTAAGCTAATTGAATAGTTTCTGCTAACTATGCAAGATATCACTGTATTACTTATGTTAGGAAGTTTTTCCCAATGGGCCCTGAAAAGTTTTCTTCAGAAATCAGTGAAATCCTCTCCTCTAACTTTTTGTCATTCTTATTAAATCGGATCCAGTAAAATTAGATGCTAATTGTATGTATGCACTATTCGCTGTGGCAGGCACCTTTTACATGCCAAACTAGACAAGAAAAAACAAATCGATGTTCATTTTTTCGTTAAATAAAAAATATAAAAATAATTTGAAAATTAAAATAATATAAACTATTTAGAAAACAACCCTGAAGATAATATATTTAATGGACAAATAACGATTGAAAAACAAATATTTTTAATAAGGATCATCAATGTAAACTTTCAATAAGAAATGACAGCCAATGGCTGTTACGAAGGCAAATAAACATAAAAAGTAACATAATTTATTTTAAAAAATAAACTGAAAGTAATATATTTGGTGAACAAAGATTGATTGAAAAATGAATATTTTCAATATGCGTCATTTATGTGAACATTCTGAATGAAATTAGAATTTGTCATTGTTAATTTTGTATATAACGTTTCTTTCATTACTTTTTGAAAATATTTGCTTTTTAATCATTTTTATTCTATTTTCAAGTTTGTTTTCTAAATAAAATATATTATGTTCATGTTGTTGTTTTTTTATCTTCATTTAAATTTACAAAAATAATAATGATAATATTAATATAGTAAAAGTCTTGTGCCTGATATATGAATCTCGTATATGTAGAAAAAGTTTAATTGCATGAATTCTTATTCGTCACTGGAATGCTATAATCTCACATGAGCTTCTGACCAACTAATTACAAATATTTAAACAATCTTTTTTGCAATTTTGCTTAAGGGATAAAAACTCTTGCTGTTAAACTAATAAGTAAAACACCAATTATTTGATACTTAGTGGTCTGAATTATCAATTAGTTAAAACAATACTATTTCTCTTTTTTTTTCAAAAACATTATTTTATATTCCTGAGCTTTAATTAAGCTAAAGTGAATAAGTCAATAATTATTTCATTTCATATACATATATATTTGTATAATTACTCTAAACCCAGCTGCAGTAAGAAGTTTGCTGTTATCAGAAAGCAGATCCTTTGATTCCTCTTTGAAGCCTTAAAAGACTGAAGCAAGACAAATTCATTTAATGTCCATTTCATATATTCTTGTCACTGCAGTTGTTATTACTATGTGATTATTCATACAGAAAATAAACATGGATGGGCTACTCAAGACATGAATCACTGACATAGTGAGTTTACTCCCTTTTCACCTCTAAGGTTAACCTCGAGAAACACTAGCCTTTTTTTTTAGTTGCCTGATAATTCGTAATGAAATGTCAGTTAAATTTTCTTGAAGGGTAGAATAAATGTATGTATGAATATTTTTGTATGGATATTCACAATCATGTCCGACAAAATTAAATTGACATTATTTCCAGACAGCTATAAATCACCAGTAGAGGGAGTGTTTGGTGGCTAGTGCAAAAAAAAATCCTGATTGCTGATCCAGGTTGCTATTTAATGGTGACTTTCTACTTAACAAAGCAAAACTCTTGATATAGTAGTGCCATCTGGTGCTAACAAGAGCAATCAATGGATGCCAGAGGGCTTGTGCATAAAATCCCTATCTAGTGCCTACTCATCCAATATCCTCAGACTAGTTTCTGGCTTGTGGCCTTCATCAGTGAGGAGCCTTGGATCTGAGAGCACTGCACCTAGATCTTAGGATCTAATGCAACCCTCCAGCACCCACCTTTTAACTCTATTTAACTACAAAACTATGAGAATGAAATTGAAAACAATTAATATTTTCAATCCAAGCTCAATAGCTTCTATAGTTATATGGGTCTGAACTCAATTCAGCACCCATATATTTTGGTGTCTTTGGCTCTTTAACAGCCATAGCCACCACTATCTTATTAGGCAGGATTGGTGTTAAACCACTAAACATCACATGATCACTATCTCGTACTAGCACATAATTGTTATTAAACAATTCAAAACAAAGCAAAACTCTCCACAAGCCAGAAACTAGTCTGGGGATATTGGATGAGTAGGCACTAGATAGGGATTTTATGCACAAGCCTTCTGGCATCCATTGATTGCTCTTGTTAGCACAAGATGGCACTACTATATGGAAAGTTTTGCTTTGTTTTGAATTGTTTAATAACAATTATGTGCTAGTATGAGATAGTGATCATGTGATGTTTAGTGACTTTCTACTTAGGCAGATCATTTCCAAATGAAGAAAAATTTCATGAATTGAAAGAATTCTTTCACATTAAATGGGACATTATTAAACATTGTGAAGAAAATAAAAAAAAATTGATTTATCTTATTGCAAAGGCACAAATATTGAAAGCATAATTGGGATGAAATTCATTATAAATAAAAAGTGGAAGAAACCCAATATAGAGATTAATAGCACATCAGACAGAATGACAAGATTAGTTATTCATCTTAATGGAATACATCAAATCCTTTATGTTTAAAATTTTGTCATAATAGGTTTTCATTGTAATAAATAAATAAATAAATTTTTATTATGAACAAAATGCTGTGGAAAAACCAAACAACATTTTAAATTGTCCTGAGGAACTTTAATACTGGAATTAAGAAAACAATTGAAAGATAAAAATGACGTAAATTTGGTTATGGTGACAGAAATGAGAGAGGACACAGACTTATGAAGTTTTCAGCAAAATAAAGGTAAGGCATAGCAAATGATGCTTTGACTAACAGAAAATATGTATTTCATGATGGTAATGTTCTCAGCAGATTCAATACAGGAAATGATCATCAATTAGTGAGATCTAAGATCCACGTTAGTAGTAAACTGTAGAGAAAAATTAAAAAAAAAAAACGATTGATATTGCTAAACTTCAAAAACAATTCAATGAATTTAAATCAATGAATTTAAATTAGAACTTAAAAATCATTTTAAAATATTAATAGATTTTGAAGATGGTTCAGATTTGAATAAAATCAATATGAAGATAACTGATATACTATTAAGAACAGCAATAAAGATAGCTAGTACACAAAAGCAAAAGTTTATCAGTAAATTTTCTACTGTGACAAGTTAATGCATGAAGAAAAGGGATATAAATTTTTGGAATTAATGATTCATTAAAAAGAATATCTACAGTTTTGTAAAGTGGTATGGAAAAGAGTTAATAATGATATAAGAAAATATAATTAAGAATTGTCAAAAAGCTATAAAAAAAATAAAGGCTTAAAAATTGTTCTCCAATAAAAAACAACAAACAGAATTAATAGTAAAAAATAAGATCATAAAATGTATGAAGAGTTCTATCAAAAATTATATAATAATTAACTGTGCCTGTGGGTTTGTTCATGTTATTAGGTTAAGAGAATGTAATGTAGTTGATAATTATAATATATTTAAATAATGTTTACATAAAATAAAAATACATGAGATATCAAAGGCAGATAAAAAATAATTATTGAAATGCATTTTATAAACAATGTAAGTCATTTTTAACTGTCGTTGATAATTCATGTATTATTATTTCAGGCAACTTTGTACTCATTAATAGAAGGAGGAGGAGGAAGAAGGATGAGGAGAAGAAAAAGAAGAAACTGCAGTTTATTATTAAAATATATTTTTAATTTATATATATAAGGACCTTATATTTTAAGTAGTAGAAATTTTTTAATGTTTTATTATCTAAATTTCATTTTTGATGTATTGAATACCAAATAAAAAATTTCCCTCACTAATTCTCTCCATTTCTCTAGTTGTCCCATTATCATTATTAGAAACTTCGATAATTAAAATAAATATAAGTATTCCACTTTCAAACTCTAACAGTACATTCACAATAGTACAAAGTTTGATAATGAAAATATACTTATATATTCCATTTTTGAAGTATTAAATACGAAATAAAATTTTTGCTCGTTAATTCTTTTCATTTTGATAGCTGTCCTTGCATTAGTAGAATGTTTGATAATTAAAATATATTTACATAAAATAATTATCAACTACAGTATTGCAAAAAAATAAAACTTTTATTAAATACAGTAAATCATTTTAAAATAAATTATTTTATATTTCTTATGTGATAATTTTGAAAAAAATATAAAATTTTAACATCGTCATGCTATATGCAAATGAAGAATTAAATGTGGTCCAAATAAAGTTTAAGTAATTTAAAATATATCTATTCAATAAAATTTTATTTGGAATATCAAAAACTAGTATCTCTTCATTTCCCTAGTATCTATTTCAATACGCAGGTCACAACTTACTTTATCACATGCCTGCAGCATTTTATGTTAAATATATTTAAACTGACATTCTAAAAGTTTATCAATTTCATAGTAAAATTATAAATTTTATTTAAACCCACGTTGATTACGTAAGTAATCACATTTTTATACGCATGTGCTTGAGGCTACAGCGTTAATGAATAGTAAAATTATTTAAATTCAGTAGTATTTCTCTTGCTGTATCACACCATTTTAAATGTTACTTTAATGTATTTAATTAAGATATTTGATATCACTACTATAAAATTTCTTATCAATTGTTTTTTTAACCATAGAATATTACATGGCCACACGAGCTGTTTTTCACAGAGGCAAAACTCACCATAGAGTAGCACCCCTCAGTGCAAGCCAGAGTAATCAATGAACATATGAAGGTCTGTGCATAAAAATCCTATCTAGTGCCTAATCCAATATCCCCAGATTAGTTTTTAGCTTGTGACTTTCATTACTGAGGAACCTTAGGATCTCTAAGATAGGGATTTTATGCACAGAACTTCATGCTTCCATTGATTACTCTGACTTGCACTGAGTAGTGCTACTGTATGGAGAGTTTTGCCTGTTTTTTGTGTTGTTTTTAAACTTTACCCTTATATACCTAGCTCCATGGATCATGGTTTCACAAAAAGATACTTTATGCCTTCAATTGCCACTGAAAATTATATCATACAAAATATTTTATTTTTTCATCACACACACTTCGCTGGTAATGGTTGTAAACAAAACTTACAACTACAATTGTGTTTAAATTAATAATTTAATAGAAAACGCATATAAAAAGACAATAATTAATTCCATTTTAATTAGTTTATCATAAACTCAATAATTAATTTATACAGTTTTTACAAGAGCATTACTACTGAATTCTATATACTTTACTATCACATTTAAATGAGTTTAAACTGAAAACTAGCATTTGAAACTCATAACTATGGAACACAGTCTCTTTATTCTGATTCATCTAATTTATAAGTTTGTCTGAAGAACCAGGATGAACTTTATTTTAAGACACTCTTCTAATCATAAACACAACTGAGAAAGCAAGTGGCAAAAACAATATTTATTTTTGTAACACATATAAAACAATAAAATTAAATAATGCAGTGTATTCCAATCAGGCCCATTCCATAGGTTTGTGCCACTCAGGTGCAAAATTATAAAAAAGAGTAATAGCCTATATCCTCTATATTAAGGTAAGTAATTTGTGCCTTGTTTACAATGTGCTGTATGTGTGAAATGCACCCCATGCATGGAACAAGCCTAGTTCCAATGTTGCTCTCACCAAACTACCTACTGTAACATCTCTGAATCAACAAGTTATATAGTGAGACAATAATGTCTCATGACATACAACATAGTAGTGTGTATGTACATATATATGACCATTAGTATATTCATATTAATATATAATACTATGAATCGATATCCATATTTCTTCAAAATAATATACGTAAACTTATAAATAAATATTAGAAAATAGAGTAAATAAAATTTGTTAAAAAGAACAAAAATATAAACGTCACTTAGGAGCACTTTCAACTATCCTTGTAGTCTTTGTCAACTGATACTTTGAAAGGTCAACTTTCCCATAATTCCATAATCTTAACATTTGCTGCTTGCCTATTGATTAAGTCTTGCTTGTATTTATATATTAACATAGCTTCCTTGATTTTTTTATTATTATTATTTCTTTCAATTTGCAATATTTTTACATTATTATAATTGAAATCAAAACCATATATACATGATTTATTATGGTCATAAAAAACAGAAGCTGATAAATTATCATTATCTTTAGAATTTTGTTTCGTATTTTGAACTCATTTTAATAACAACAAGTGCTCTTTTGTTCTTTTCTCCAATGTGCATCTTGACTCATCTATATATCCACTACCACATCTACACATCCCTTTATAAATGATACAATTTTTATTTGTAAATAAGGTCTTATCTTTACAATTATTTATTTAATGTAGATGGTGCATAAAATGCAATGTCACATATACCTTTATAAATTTTCCTTATGAAACTTGCCTGTTAATTCGAAATATATATATAAAGTATGTGACATTGCATTTTATGCACCACCTACATTAAATAAATAATTGTAAAGATAAGACCTTATTTACAAATAAAAATTTATCATTTATAAATGGATGCGTAGGTGTGGTAGTGGATATATAGGTGAGTCGAGATTCACATTGGAGAAAAAAACAAAAGAGCACTTGTTGTCATTAAAAAAGTTCAAAATATAAAACAAAATTCTAAAAATAATAATTTATCAACTTGTTTTTTACGAGCATAATAAATCATGTATATATGGTTTTGATTTCAATTATAATAATGTAAAAATATTGCAAACTGAAAAAAATAATAATAAAAAAATCAAGGAAGCTATGTTAATATATAAATACAAGCAAGACTTAATCAATATGCAGGTAGCAAACATTAAGATCATGGAATTATGGGAAAATTGATCTTTCAAAGTATTAGTTGACAAAGACTACAAGGATAGGTGAAAGTGCTCCTAAGTGACATTTGTATTTTTTATTCTTTTTAACAAATTTTTACTGTATTTTCTAATATTTATGTTTACATAATATATATATGTGACCATTAATAGAAGTGGGATTCTACCTCTATTGCTAAAAGGTTGCCTTGACAACAGTTTGAAATTCTTGATTATCTATATTGAGATTGTCTAAATATTGACTGATATCTAATGGTTACATATATATAAAGTTGAAAGGAACAGTAGAAATAAATGCAAACTAAAATTACATGTAGAGATATTTATTTAAAATATAGACTGGAATAACAGATTAATGCTTAAATAATAATTTTGATATTTCAAATTATTATAAATTATTGTATTTTAAATCAAGCATTAAAAAAGGACTATTTATTATTTTATTTAATTCTGATTTTGATAATTTAAAAATAATCTAAAACAAGTTTGTTTTCATTTTATAATAGATAACAATTATACAAATCTCCTGTCTATTTTTAATTGAATTAAGTAAGATTTTTTTTAAAAATTAAAACTTCTTTTGATAAATGAAATTTATTATAATATACTTTGATTTTAAATTCTACAATTTGAATTTGTGTGAAGTATTAAGAAAATTTTTACATAAAAATTGGCTATGATTAATGGGAATTGAAAAGTTACCTTTTTTTTTTTTTTTTGATCACGATAAAACAAAAATAATTCCTTCATACACTATAAAGTGGGTTTAAAAGAAAACTGGACATTATTAATTTATAATGGAAAGACAAAGAGTACAAGCCAGCTACTGCTAGTTTCATGATAGTTGAATTCACATGGAAGTAATGGTTAGCTTTTGTGTGGTTCATAGTCCATATGCATATACTAGACTGCTTGCCTGCCTGAAGAGATGGGTGACCACCAATGTTTACCTAATATATGCTTAACCTAAAAATGTCAAAAAGCCAATCTACTGTTTTATCCCTGACATGATTAGAATAAGCTAACTTACTAAGAGGCTATCATGCTATATTTTATACATAGATTTATCTATATGCAAAGAAGCACAAATGGAATTATTGCATCTGCGGGTGTATATATACTAGGCATACAGATCTAGAATAATGAACAGATATTAGCTGTAGAGTAGAATATATAACCTATTGAAAATAACATTATTTCAAGCATCTAACATTAAAGTTAAAAATTCAATTTATAAGTTTTAAAATAAATAATTTTTCACTAAATTATCCAACTAAAAAAAAAAAAAAGGGGGGGGGGAGAGGAAAATAAGAATAAATGACCAGTTTGTTATCATTCATGAAAGATTTTATTTTGTAATTATAAAAGTAAACTCAGGAATCTTTTTTTTAATATTAAAAATGAAGAAACAAATGCCAATTTTAAAAGAACTTTTAAACTGAATTGTTAAAGATAATGCTTGTTTTAAGAAACTTTTACTTACAATTAAAAAGTAAGTACTAATAATATTTAATACTTAAAATTGGTACCATCTATTTTATTCTATATTAGAATATGCACGTATGAGTGCATTTGTTTTATGTATATTTTCAATGTTGAGTTAATTACGACTTCTGATAATATATGGATTTAATAAATTTATTGACAAATAATATATATTAGTGTGCACACATTTCCATGGGTACCCATATATATTAAAATCAGTCATTTGTCTTATTAAAATAAATTGGTTTATTAGTTTATAGGCAATTTGAATGTTAATTTTATTAGGTCTGTGCTTATATAATAGGTGGTGTCGTGTAAACATTGAAATATCTGTAAATTACAATACTATAGCTTTTTTTTTATTATTATCAAAATTAGGATGTTTTTATAACATACTTAACAGGTCTTTAATTTTGTTTCTAATTAATTGTTTAAGTTATTCCAATGAAATTATTTAATATTAAAATAGGTTTAAAATATTGTTGGTATTTTCTTGTGAACAATCGTAGTTCCTAGGATCCTTGTTTTCCAAGCTAGCCAGAGTAACAACAGTAGGTTTATATATGTGACGGTTTATGTTTGTGGGTGAACATCCAAAGTTCTTTGGATGACACAAAAGTATCACCTTTAAAGTTCCTTCATCGCATTTTATTTTATTTTTAATAAAATTGAGTTTATACTTGGCCTGTATACTTATGGTACTCTATGGCCAGAATATTAATGATGCAGCTTGTATCTTATAATTATCGTCATAATTACTTGTAGTTTTGTCCAGTGTTTATAGTCATGCTCTCATTTCTTTTATATTCATTTTATAATTTATTAAATGGGGATGATTTCCTATCTCCCCATTCTTATCCCTTGCTTTATACCATTACAATAGTGACATAGTTTATCTATACACCCCAAAAATTTAATGCATTAGTGAGCCTGGATCACAAATTACAATATAAAATGTGTACTTTCATAGATCATCTTCAGGGCTTTCCGTCAGCACAAAAGCATGTAAACCAATCAAAATCATACATGTAACTTACGGCTTCATTGCCATACATGAATCATTTCAATGTTTCAGTAGCTACAGATCTCATCTGAAACAAAATTTAATGTTAGAATATTGTTCCATCAGTAAAACAAATTAAGGTATGAAAGTCATACATATTTCATAATTCATGTTCCTAACATTTTTGGAAATAGCTAAATAATGGCACAATATAACAAATATTTAAATTCAGAAATGACACTATAAGCAGTTTGAAATCATTTTTTTATCGAGATACTTTTTCGTTTTCGTTTGTATTTGTAATAAATTAGCAAAATGTTTTTAACATTCACAATTGAAAATTTAGTAATCCAGTATTTACCTTGCTATGACATCATTAGCCTGAAGGCATACAACTCTAATTATCTGATCTTTGCATCGTCGGAAGAACACATGAACGTTGTCATGGCAATCAAAATTACTGAAAATACAGTATATACATACTTAGTGTTTTCCTGAAGATTTGTAGTGATGGCGTACATCTCGAAACATGTTATACTAATCTGTGCGATATTACTAACAGTTGAATGTAATTGGAATACTTAAATAAAGTTAAATTATTCTAAAAACATTCAATATTTAATATTAGATGATGGAAATAGTCCAATATATAAATACAAGTGTATATATATCATTAAAATTAACTAACATGTAAACAATCCTAATCTGTTGTCAAGGTAACCTCCTTTAACTATATATATATATATCTTGCAGATTATTTGTAACCTTTTATAAAGCTAAACAAATCCTAAATAACTTTGGCAATATTTTTTAAAAATGTAGTTCTAATTATAATTAAGAAATACAATCTGTCAAATTAGGGTATATTTTGAACATGAAATTAATAAAAAAAAATCCTTCAATCTCTAAATTCTCTTCAGATGGTAAGATTAGATAAAATTTGTAAAGTGTAGAAAATTAATTATAAACATAAATTTTTAAAAAATAAATTATAGTTCAATGTATATATAAACAAAGGAAGTAATCACCCTTCCCCAGGCTATGACTTAAAAGTACTCTAAATGTTGAACAAAGGATCAAGAATAGAATGAATCCACATATTCTCGGTAGCTGTGATGTTTATAAGCATACCTTTGTCAACACTGTTGGTAATTCGGAGTGAAATTAATTTATCAACCAGATGGAATATGGCACTAAGTTATTAAGCTCATAATTAATTATACAAGCCTGGAGACAGTATCTCACTTATAACATCTTGATTGTAATAATTAAACAAGATTTAATATGTAAATTTTTTTAAATTAAACAACTTACTTCAATAGATCTTCATGTATATATTTTCTATCAACTATCAGTGATGTACACGAGTGGTGGGAATTCAGACCAAAAGTGATATTCATTTGCAATACAGAAATGTCTGGTCAAATAACTTATCCCTTGCATCAACAAATTCAAATCAAATCCAGGATAATTACTTCACTGATGATAAGCTGAAGTAATTTTTAATACCTCCTTTTCTAATGTGGTGATATATATATTTTAAAAAATATTCAAAAATCATTAAAAAACAATTGTTTGACTTCAGTTCAGTTCAACTAGAATATTATGTACAAAATGCATTAAGCCACTGAAACGTCACATGGTGTTCTTTGCATTCCTTTTAATCTTCTTAATCTAGTGTCAAAGCAAATATTGCTATTAGATTATAAGTGATAAAAAATCTTTTGGCCATATGCTTTTGTGTTATTAATTACTCTTAAGGATTTAATTTTTGTCCTTCACTCAATTTTTTATTCTTCCTGGACATCATTTTTTTCTTTGTAACAGAAAAAGAGAGGGGATATTTATCTCAAAAATTTCATTCATTATTGAATATTTTCAAGTTTTTAAGTTCCAATAGTTCTTTACTAAAAACAAAGTGTTTCAGCAAACATCCTTTTTATATCCTGCTCCGACCACTTCTTTTTTTAGCTTTCTAAATTTTCTTTAAAAGTATAATTAGAACTAATTATTGTTTTTAGTAGATAAATCAGCATTTTTAATGTATATAGTCAGTTTTTTTAATTTTCTAAGTTTAATTAAGGATAATTACAGCTTTAAGACTAATATCTTAAATTTGTTAATCCTATTTTGAGATGCCATAACACATGTTGGATTTCAGCTAATACTGCCAATAACTCCCCCTCCCCCCAGTATTTAATATTTCCTTTTGTTTTTTCTTTCAACAAATAATACATATATAAAATAATAGATACTTCAAATGGTCCAAATTTCAGTCTTAAAAAATTTGTTCCCAATTTTAATATTCATTATTTTAAATATATAAAATAATACAAATGACATCCATTCCATACATTGTTGCGAGCTCAGATATTAATGAGTCCAACTGTCTAACAAGTAATATTAAAAGTCAAATTTAAATTTGTACCAAATCTAAACCAAGTTTCATTCAATGCAGCAACAAATAACACAAGTAAGAGCCATTTTTTCTCATCTTACAAACTTTAGGATTAATTAACAACATATATGTGAGCAATCAATCTTTAGAAAAAAAACTATAAAGAGTAATTTGAGTTCAATAAAATGCAAAAACAAATATGGTTATATAAATAAAAGTTTATTTAAATATACATTAAAAAAAAAAATCATTCAGCGGCCATTTTACACAAATAACGTAATTGTAACATTTTTATATCTCCTTCGCCCACCTTGACTACTCCGTCATCATTATCAATGCTGATTAGTGTTCCAGTCATCTCACGGAACTCTCCCAAAATCACTTTAACCTAAAATAAAAACAATTCAATTGAATGTCATTTGTGTATTTCAAAATAATAAAATCACATATTAAAAAAAGAATAAAAATGTCAAAATATACATTAAGTAGTATATTTTATTCGATAGTAATCAATCTTTTGACTTCTTTAATTCTTAACTTTTCAATACGACAAATTTGTGAAGTGAACCGAGATTTTTACTAAATTGTGTAATATATGTAATGAACGTCCGATTTTTTCTATTGTCTACTCTTAATTGTTAAATGTTTTACACATTCAACTGTTAGTAATAACACACAAGTTAATATGTAGTATTTCTTGTCATTCTCCAATTGAATATATGTTCATTTGGGAAAAAACAAAAACAGTGGATAGAGAGGCAAAAAAAAAAAAGAAAATTTAAAGAACCGCTCACACAACAATAGCAAATAACACTGTAAGTCAACCTAATGTTTATAATGTTTAGAAAACACTCATTAATTTTAAGAAAAAATAGAAAAACCAGGAGACTCATAAAAAAGTAACTAAAATTTCTATCAATTGTTCCCATTGATTTCTCTCGCTGGTTAGAGTACCATTTCAAATTCAATATTCATGAATCTAAAGATCATCCATTTGATTTCTAGGGTAGTTGAAGAGAGAAGAATGATGTCAATCAAAGTCTTATTGTTATATATTAATCTGTGTGTTGTTACTAATAGGCAAATGTATTTGAAAAATTGAATTCAAACGGTTATTCATAATATTACATATTTAGGACTGACCAACCAAATTATGATATTTGTAGTCTACTGATGTTACAACATTCAATCTAGTAATGAATCTTCTTAACATCACATGATCACCATTTCTTAAGCTTAAACAACTATTTACACAAAAACTCTCCTCACAGTAGCGATACCAGTGCAAGCCAGAGTAATCAACAGATGCAAAATAGATAGGGATTTTATGCACAAACCTTCTTGCATCCATTGATTACTCTGGTTTGCACCGGTGGCGCTACTGTGTGGAGAGTTTGGCCTCTGTGTAATGAATCTTCTAAACTGAATTAATAATTTGATACTGATGAAAACTATGTTCATAAACTTCCTCATGGCTGTTACTACTTCGGCTTTTACAAAAGGTGATGATTCTTCACTAATATTCATTAAAGATGACAGAAAGTGTAACTATATTGGCATCCTACAGGACCAAATGACAGTCACATTATTAAATTGTGCACTAAAAAAATGTGACTAACTATAAACGCAGTGCAAAAGTCATAAATGCCACTCCCCAAAATGAAAAATGTTTTTCTCAACTAAAATTTTTGTTGAAATAAAACTGAACAAATAGTTGTTTTTTTTTTCACTTATTTCTTATGCACATCATTTTACATTATATTCATTATTACGCTATTGATTTGGGAGAGGGGTAATTATATACATTTCATTATTTTTAGTTTTAATAAAATAAAATTTAAAAAAGCACAATAATTTTAAATTTAAGAAAAATGCTTTTCAAATTTCAAAGATGCAAATTTTTTTAAGAAAGAGTCACTTAGCTGGTATCCAGTCAAAATCATTGTTGGTAAACTGTTTTGGGCAGAGCTTTCATCAAATAGTTTTTTACCATTTTTCAAATTACAAAATAACAATTCTCCTGCAGCCACTGATATGAGGAATATTAAGAAAACAAGCAAAACAATTTGAATGTTGAAAATAAATTATTTGCTTACATACTCGAATTCATATTTAGAATGAACTTCTAGATTTATTAAATCATCAAACAATTCTGTGTATATGGTATCAGACAATTTGTATGACAGATCTATTAAACTTAATTGGAGATTTGAATATCTTCATTAACTCCTTGATGACTGGCGAAGTCACATATTTTAAACATATCTTTGTTGCTTCTTCTGCAATTCAAACCTTACCATTAATGTTTAAATTAACAAATCAAATATGATAACAGAAAAAATAAACTTCAAAAACATTTCCAGGATTTCCAATATTCATATTCTCATGATCAAACAAAAATTTCCTTTTGTGACTTTTGTAGCTTTAAAATTAAGAAATGTTGTATTTGCAATGATTTTGACAGTCATCAGTGTTTCTTAATTTTCTAAATTAAATCTCTAGTCAGTGAAGTATCTTAATTCTGCAATTTAACTTGGTTTAATAAACTAAATTTTAAATGAGTCTAATAATTTTAATGATTTTTTTTTATATGTTAATGTGTTGACCGGAAAGCAAACCTGGGCCAGCTGGTTGGAAAACAGCTATGCCAACAAAGTTTAGCATAATTTTTATATTTTGTTGCATAGAAGAGGGGTCTAAATTTTCTCTATATGCATTTTAAGAAATTGTATCATCTCTACTTGTGTCTAATATTTAATACCTAATAATAATTCAGTTTCACGTTCTCAGGTGAATTTCGTTAAAATTTTTCATCTTAGAAGCGGAAAAATAAGTAAATATGTAATCGCTGGATTAATTTAAAAGTTTTTTTTTTTCACTTGTAACAAAAGCAGACCAAGTAAGATATCATTCATATACATTGTCACAACTGGCACTTTAAAATTTTTAATGTCCAATTTAAATTGTAATATTAAATCATCCCACACGGTTAAGAAATTCAGAAACGCCCTCTGTGAAATAAATATATTAGTCAGTATTTCAAAATAGCCAGCCTGAAAATGATACCACTTTGAAACTGTATGCTATAAGATCTTAAATATTGAAATATGAACTAATTCAAACAAAGAGCTTATGTTGAAAGATGGATTCTAATATATTTATTTCACAGAGAGCATTTCTGAATTTCTTAACCGTGTAAGATAATTTAAGATTTATTTATTTCAGTTTAGCATTATGCACTGGGATTATTTTCATATAAATTTAAATTGTGTATTTTAATCGGTGCATCACACATTTGATGGTATTTGCAATTTATTCAGTACTGTGATACCCAGACTGTTTTCAAAATGTTTTCTTCTTTCTTTTCTATTATCATAATGAAACTACTAGCACTGGAATCAGATATATGAAACCTTAAATATTCTATCGCAAAACCAATAAATTTGAAGTCAGTTGAATTAATCAAGAAAAAAATATCAGCTAGAAAAAAATTGATAAAGAAATTAATGGTGTTTTCATATAATAAATATGATGTAGCTGGAATTGTATGGAAGGGAGTTGCAGTAGCAGGGTTAACATATGGCAATGATGCGTTATGTGTTAGTAAAGGGGTATTAGATGACTTAGTACAAAGAGAGTAGAAAGGCCTACATTAGATGCAGATGTGTGGATAGCAAAGGAGGCAATTCAAGGAGAAATAGGATGGTCAAGTTTTTATATGGCAGATGCAAAAAGCAAAATGAAAATGTTCGGTAGATTGCAGTTTATGGATAATAAAAGAATGGCCAAAATAGTATTTAATTGGGTTAGGAGTAAAGGGGAGGCTACCAGATGGGTGAGAAAGATAATGGGATATGCAGAAGATTTGGATAAAGAATTTATATCAGTATACTTGTACAAAAGGTGGGATGATTGTGTTAAGAGGATTGTTAAGTGTTGTAGTGGTAAGGAATGAGATAGATGAATTAATAAAGAATAGGGAGATTTGAGAGATGGAGAACTAGTATGGAGAATAAAAAGAGTTTAAATATATATAGAAGTAAATGGAACATTGGATACGAGTTAATTTATGATAATAGTAAGGAAAGTAGTTTACTGTTTAAGGCTCGAATGGGATCTTTAGCAACAAGGGAATATACACATAAATGAAAAAATATGGGTGATTTAGTCTGCAAGTTGTGTAAGGAAGGCATAGAAAATATTAGGCATCTGTTAATTGAATGTAAATGCTTGAAAGCAGAAAGGATACAAATAATGAAGTTATAGAAGAATAAATATAAACAAAGTGATTATATAGAAAGTGAATTATTGGTTTTTATGGTGAGTTTGGGAAAAGATAAGGGGGATTTAGATATAAAGGCCATGGAGTTGACAAAGATTACCTTGTGGAAATGGGATGGAGCAGGATATGGAGAAACTTAGGGTGGATAATGGATAGGGAAGGTAAAGTGGCTAACAGGTTTCTCTGGATATAGTTGCTGAGAGATTCCTGACCCCATGTAAGGAGAAGTCACAGTGCATCACATCACATTTCCAGAGTCTGTCACTATCGCTGCACCAAACCACACTGCTGCCAATTATGCATCTCTTTCATGCACATAAATATTGTTTCTTCTTATTAATTATTCCTGTATTATGTACAGATGATACCATAATTTCTTTCGATTACTTAATACATTACAATAACATGAATTAGATAATTTTTAATCATTAGCATCTCGGGTTTAATTAATATTATCACTTTGCATCACATTATTCTCAACCAAGAATGTAAATATCTTTAAATTTCTTCAGCTGTCTATGAAAGTAATTTGATATTAGATTTAAATTATAATTGAACATCCGAAACTATACCTCCTGAAATGAAAAGAATCATCCATTATCTCTATCTTCCATTTTCGTATTATCTTGGTCTATAAAAGACAAGTAGAAAATTTCAACTTTTACTTCTTTTTATTAGAAAGTTGAAGAAAAACACTTCTAACTCATTTAGGTATATTTTCATAATA
Organism: Epiperipatus broadwayi; assembly: GCA_028023455.1. NCBI lineage: Eukaryota > Metazoa > Onychophora > Udeonychophora > Euonychophora > Peripatidae > Epiperipatus > Epiperipatus broadwayi. The sequence goes on along the minus strand of JAQFVV010006260.1, from coordinate 5,887,963 downwards.
ATCCCAATTTACAATTAAAAATCTAATTATCACTGTTTTAAACGTATTTAATGATCTGAGTTGTTTAATTATTTTATTCTTCACTGCTTTTGTCATCTATACTAACTAAGCACTGGCTACTTTTGTTTTTCATTTGCAACATTTTAATTACAATTAAAATTTTATAAAATAATAAATTCAGCTATACAGAATAAAACTTTTAAAATATAGAGCATTTCTACGGCAATGAAAAAAGCCGGAAACTTCTGACACCTTAAATGAAAATAACGAAATATATGAATGCTGTTAAAAAACTAAGGTCACAGAAGCGTAGCCACTTCAGAATCTAAACATTTTCAAGATAATAAATTGATTTAATGCAGTGTTAGAATGTTAAGACTCTGGAGTGTAAAGTCCTGGGATCGATTCCCTGTTCTGCCATTTCCGGCATTCCAACTTCTTATAATCTCTTGACATTAATAAAGTCATTTAATTAATTATTTAATCAGAAATAATATTTGACATTTTATGTGAAATAATATTTATTTCAAACAGAAAAAATACTGCAAAATATATCTTTAATACATCGCAATAAAAAAGAAATAACTATATTTGTAACCAAATATATACCTGAGCAATAATAAATTAAACTATAATCTGGAAGTGTTTACATTTTAATTCTGTATTCTTTCCAATATACATTATTTAAAGATTCTTCGTCTACATTCATAATGCAGTAAATTATGTAACTTTTTTTCTTACAACGTATTGTTTCAGCATCATACTCTTTTTGATTCACTACAATTATGCCACTTAATATAAATTTTTATAACTAATAGATGCCAGATGATAGTGCTTAATAAATCCCTATCTAGTGCTCTTATTCAATATTCACAGACCAGTTTCAAGCTTAAGGTTTTCATCAATGAGAAGCTTTAGATCTTGGAATAATGTATTTGGATGTTTAGAATTTAATGCAGCTTCATTTCTAGCAACCATCATTTATCACTTTTTTTAATTACCAATCTGCCAGCCCAAATTGAAATCATATATATGTTTTCGATATAGGCCAACTTGCTTGCAGAATCTTACAGATCTGAAACCAGTTCGGTAACTATGTACTATAGTGTCCTAAATTTTTTTAACAACTACAGGCTCTTCTATCATAAGACCAGAATTGATATAAAATCTTGGTGAAAGAAAGTGCTGAAATAGCAGTATATAAAAAAAGAAATCACATGACTATCATGTGATAGACCACATTAATATAGACTTTTTTAAAATCAAATTATAAAATCTTACAAGCTACAGCTGCCACATACACATAGCAGGGTAGATACTCTGACTATATTCTCCAATCTCTTTGAAATTGCAATTTGACATTTCCTAGAATTCCAAATTTAACTTCTGGAAAGATTACACAATATTTTCTCACAGAACTATACCGTAAGATTACAATTAAAGGAGATAAAAAAAAGTGGAGAGCATTTTCAAATGTTAGGGTTTTGTCTGAAGTGTTCCAATTAAAATAGTTACATATCTAGAAGAGAAACCAATACAACACATTACATATCTCGTAATCAAAATACTTACTGAAAATAAAGAATCTGTAACAAAACAAGTTTGTAAATAAATCAATGGAGAAATCACACGATTCAAATACATCTTAGATATCATCAGTCGAAAACATGATAGGCAAAGCCATAAAAAAAAATAACAAAACCTGCATTTTGCAAACAGATCCTGCTAAATCAATCAAAAAACATTGCACATATATTATTCAGTATTAAAGAGAAAAGATGAAACTGAAGAACTTCTTAGTAAAATAATGATTTAAAAAGTTATATTTAATTAATATTTAACTGAAATACCCAAGGTTATTATATACCTGTGTCTATATAAGTAATATATAGGGTATATGACCACAGACTTTCACACGACCCACCACTCTCCACACTATCTCATATCCCTGATACACTTGAACACATATATGTTGAAAAGATAAATAATCACCAATATACGTATTTCATGCTAAACCAGCAATCATCAGTTGGTCCAGATTACCATCTCTACACATATATGCTATAAGTGCTCAGATATATATTAAGATAGCCAATCCTCATACTTTAATGGACAGGCTTCAATCTACTTCACACTCCAATTCTTCAACCATCCAACCAATTGAAAATCTGTTGATGGAATGCTCAAAGGCCACCCTGAGGCCGAGATTCTTGTCACACCCATGTTGACCTAAGATCAATCTGACCCCTCATGTACAGGACATAATCCATTTAATACATATACAAGGGATGGGCAGACATGCTGGTTTAGCATGAAATAGTGTGGAGAGTGGTGGCTCATATCTGTGCTCATATACCCTATATATTAATTAATATTTTTAAAAGTATTAATTAACTTTATTATTTAAAAATAACACTAAATATGTATGAAAATGAATTTGATGCTTTATCCTCACATTTATATTTTAAAATAAAATATCATATAACAATACAAAACTAGCCAAAAAACAAAATTTTCATAAAAATTCTCTCATGACCATAGTTTTATCTATTAACAAATAGATCTTCTCAAGTTAAATTCAACAAGATACAAACAACCTATATATAGAAATTAAAATGGCCATCCCGTGATTCATTTCAAAAACCACAACCACTTTTAACAAAAAATGTCTTGAATGGCCAATAATTCAAGATGTATAATCAGTATTTCTTTTAATCTTCTTTTTACATTTCTTTCCTAGTCAAATAATATTTTATGATCTGTATTCAGTTCAAGAAAACACAAATACAAAGCTACTCGTTATTAACTTTTTTTTGATAGTATCACCTTAGGCTATTTAATGTGACGTTTCCCGCAATTTTTTTAAGTGTAGTCCCTTCCCAACACCTTTTTTAATTATAGTGCCTCAGGCAATTTACTTTTTAAAAAAATGAGTGTTTCTAGTCGATGACATTTATCGCTTGCATGTGCCAGCAGTGTTTTTGGCTGTTTTCAAATTCAAAATGGCCGCCGAGCGCGTACTATATCAGCACCAATTATTTTTATTAAGTATATTTCTAATAATTCATGATTATAACCTAAATCAATATAGTCAGAAGCAAATTGACTCCTCTTAATACTTATAATAAAAATTTAATAAATAAATTTTCTTGTGAATAAAAAGTTAACTATCTGGCCTTATCATAATTCTTAAATATTTTTGTTTAATAAAATGACTGCAAAATAAAACATTATCAGCTTTAGCAACACTTACATCTAAAAATTTTAACTGAATAAACTCCAAAGCACCCCCACACACACACAATAACAAATTTAATATTAAAATCAAAAGCATTCAATCTATCAAAAAAAATTCCTTCACTTTATCTTCCTGTATAACAAACAAACAAACAATTAACAACATACCTAACAAATAATTGTAAAGAAACAGAAAAATGATTCTTAACACTACTCTCCAAAAAATCAATATAGACAGAGCACATTAAAGGAGAAATAAAAGAACCAATAACTAGGGTGACCAGACATTGCGATTTTGCAGGATTTGTCCCTATTTTTTATTAGACGTTCCAGTGTCCCCGAAATCTCTTTTCGGGACCGGGACTGTTGTATGTCCCAATTTTCAAATACTCATAATTATTATTTGTCTTATATAAATAATTCATTGCAAAAGTGATAGTTTCTTGGCCCTCTCTGTCCATTTCAATCTCTACAGTAATATTATAAGAACTTCAGACAAATTCCAACACCAAAACAAAGATCGCTATTACAATATATGGCTGGGATCTGGAGCTAGAAGCGTTCTTGCATCCAACCTTGCGCAATTGGATTTTTGTAGGCTAAAATTTGAACTGCGCATTCACTTGCTTTGATTGACAGTGAAGTTTTACTAGTTCTTTGTTGATATTAATTTTCTATAGTGATAAAATTAATAGAAATATTCATAATCCTAGACAACATGCCAAAGAGGAAGTGTACTTACAATGATGAATATACACAGGAATGGAATTTTATAAAAAAAAAAAAAGAGGACACAATGCCATAAAAATGACTGTTATGTCCCAATTTTTGATCAAATCAATCTGGTCACCCTACCAATAACCCATCCCTCTCTAATCTTATAAAACATATTAATTACACATAAATTTCTCTAATAATAATAGCAAATCATGAATAACTTTAATCCTATCTGCAGAAAAAGTCATGTTTCTTTAGAGTAGACAGAAATACATTAATATTTTTTATTCTATCAACAGTTTGATACATATTTCCAATATCTAAACTACCAAATACCCAATCATCCTCTAAAACAAATCCATTTATTTTATCAAAAGCCCCAAAAGAAGAAGAGACACAAAATCGACTTATATTTATATAATTCTTAATAAATAATAAGTAGTTTTGAGAATTTTATCAACAATCCTCTCTGTAAAGTCTAAAATATACCTTAAAAGAAAATTATCTTTATGAGACTTCAAATTAAAGAAAACCTTAAGAGTCAAATAACATCAAGAATGACTACTTAAATAAATATTCTACCAAACTTAGATTTTATTTTCTTATCAGATCAAAATTTAAAATACTTTCCATTATTTAACTCTAAAGAAATTACTTTTAAAATCACCTTTGTCTTTTTTTGAAGAAAATCTATTTTCTTCAGAACAAAAATAAATTTTTTTCTCGCAAGTAATTGCCTATTCAAAATTACCTGTAAAGACCTTTTATTGTTATCAGAAATATTTCTACAGCATTCAATAGCAGAAATAAAAGCATTACCACATTCCTATTTCTAAACCAAACAAAGGATGGGCTTTTATTTAAAATTGTTGAGTCAGAATTATTTAAAACAAAATTAGACAAATTTAAAACAAATGAAGCATCAGTCCTTTTATTGTAATATTTAAATTTAAAATTTAGGCTAATTTTGTGCTTCCTTTTCTTTTGAGGGTTTTGATAAAATAAATGAATTTGCTTTAGAGATTGTTTTTTTAGGCAGTTTAGATATTGAAAATATGTATCAATCAGTTGATAGAATAAAAAGTATTAATTAATGTATTCTAAAGATATATGAACGCTTTTCTGCAAATAGGATTAGGTTATTCATGATTTGCTATTATTATTAGAGGATTCTAAGTATTTTATGTGTACTTAGTGTGTTTTATAGGATTAAAGAGGGATGGATTATTGGTCAAGTTATTTCTCTTTTAATGTGCTGTGTTATATTGATGTTTTAGAGCAGTGTTTCCCAACCTGTGGTACGCGAGTTGTTGGTTAGTGGTACACGAAAAATAATCAATAATGGCGGACATAAAAAAAATTAAATCATAAAAATATAGAAACGTTTTTTCCTATAATTCATAAAAATTATTTTAATAATATTATACAATAAAGTTGGTAATATGTACAGTCAATAACGATCTTTAATGTTAATGATAAAATTGAAAGTATGATTAAGAAATTAGATTTTTGGAAACAGTAATATATATATAAGTATCGAAAACAATCAACTGGAAGTATTTGAAACTCTACATATTTTTTTTGTTTGAAAATAAGGTTAGTTTGTCTCAAGATATAGGAGAAAATATAATAGCACATTTAACAGGATTAAAATTGTCTTTCATGGAATATTTTCCAAAACCCGAAAACACAAATGATAATTGGATTTCAAACGCCTTCTATGCAGAAAATGTAAAAAAAGCTACATCATTATCAATCAAGGATAAATATAAGTAAATAAGCATTTATTTTTATATGACGCTATGTGTACAATTGTATTACATTCAAAGATCAGCCTTTCAAGCTAATTGTGCATGAGTCTTTTGAGAGTGTTAAATAATAAATGAATACTTCCCTCTACAATACAAGATACAGTATTTATGCAGGAATAAAAGGAATTCTCTTATTCCTACGACTCAAATTCTTTTATATGAGCAAATCTGAAGTACTGCTGAGGAAAGCTTGAGAGTAGAATTCTCACTTTAAATTACTATTTACGATGTTTGAATGAATGATGTCGGTGAAATTATCTAGAATTTACTAAACGTCACTCTAACTGAAACTTAATTATAAGTAAACACTCTCAAAAGACGCATGCACAATTAGCTTGAAAGGCTGATCTTTGAATGTAATCAAGGATAAAGAAAATTTAATAGAATTATCATGTGACAGAACTTTACAAGTAGAATTCAAACGACACAATCTAATTAATTTTTGGTTAAATATTAAAGAATATGAACAACTTTCTGAGAAAGCTCTTAAATTATTATTACTGTTTACTAATAGGGAATTAGTAGGAAGAGCTTTTTCTTCATATATTTTTTTAAAAAATAAGTATCGCAACAGATTGAACAGAGCTGTAGACTTAAGGGTATACCTCGCATCTTTTGAATCAAATTTCAAAAAATTATGTTGTTCAAAACAGGCACAAAGATCTCATTAAATTTGTTTTATAAAAATATTTGATTATGATAAGAAAATATACTAATTGTTTTTTTATAATTTTGTGTTTTTATTAAAACCATGTATTAGTAAACGAAATATGACAAAATAGTAGATAAATAATGAGTCAGATCAAGGCAAATCAATCTAAATTATTTAATTTGAAAGAATGTATTAGAAAAAGATCATATCCAGAAATTAGACTCTCATTAATTCTTGATCATCTATTGTGGATTAAGAGATGTAAGCTAGTATTTAATCATCAAAATTTTAATCCTATTAACTTCATTCTGAACAATATAAAGAAAACAAGAACAAGAGATAGCCTGATAACCCCTGGGGTTATTTTTACCATGACTAGGGACATGCTGGATTTATCCTCTCCATGGTCCAACCAATAGCAAGATGCTCCGAAAAAGAGAAAACAGACTCAAATTCGGAAAAACAAAATGAAGGAATGAGAAAATACTTTGAACAAAATATGTACCAAATAATCTTTAATGTAATAATGTAGTCTTTATTAAATTATTTTGGAAAAAAATATGATACTTTGAACAAACACATACATATAAATATGTTAAAGTGAGTTTATAATTTCAGTGAGTTTATAATCTGGCGTGACGTTTAAGCGCGTTTCAATGTAATTTGTCTCATTATGAGATGTGAATACATACATGGTCACCCTATAATATTTATAATGCAAATAAAATAACACACTCGCAATAACAAATTTCACGAAATACAATCATTTTTACGAAGTGGTACAATTTAGCGTGATGTAAGACCATGTGGTACGCAAGCCAAAAAAGGTTGGGAAACGCTGTTTTAGAGAATAGTTTATTAATCATTATTGTTTTGTTTTTTAAATTATTTGTTAAGTATGTTGATGATAGTTTGTTTATTATTGAGAAAGATAAATTAAAGAATTTTTTTTGATAAATTGAATGTTTTTGATTGTATATTAATTTTACTATTGCGGGGGGGGGGGGGATATTTTTAACTTTGTTAAATTAAAATTTCCGGATTTAAGTGTTGATAATTAAACAAAAAAATTTAAGAAATATAATAAAGCCAGACAGTTATCAATCTTTTACTCATAAAAAAATGTCTTTATTGAATTTTTGTTATAGGAATAAAAAGCTTCATGATTTTGAAAATAATGCTCAGATGAATCAATTTGCTTCTGATTATATTGATTTAGTTTATAATCATAATCCATTAGAAATATTACATTTAATAGACCTGATAATAATAAAAATTTAATAGTGAGAATATTATTTCTTTACAATTCAAATCATTAATTTATAGAATGGTTTATAAACACAGTCATTTATTTGGTGGTATAAAAGTGGCCTGAAGATTCCTTGCAGTTGTCATAAAATTTATATAGGTCAAAGTAAATTAATTATTAATAAAGATTAAAGTTCATAAGAATAGAGTTGAAAATAAATATCATAACTCGGCTTTGTATATTTATGAACTGAATGCATATCATAAAATATTATTTGCCAATGCAGTGGTTATCTTTCATGAAATAAATGATTTAAAAGAAGAATCATAGAAACTTTGATAATAAATCCACTTGAATCTGAGGCCATCAATCTTATGAAGATATTCTTTGGTGTTAAAGATCATTAGTTTTTGAAGTGAATTATGGGTAGGCCATTTTCTATATATATTATACCGGTAAGAAGTGTGGTCAATGAAAATGGTTTGACCCTGAGGTAGAGAATCTAATAAAATTAAAGTAATAGTTTAACTAAACATAGAATTGACCTAAGTGGAATAAGAGACTTTATTAATCTTATCCTATTTTCCATACTTACACCAATACATAATTAGAAACAAGTTACGTAGTAATAAGTGCTAGCGCAAAAGTATAAAAAGAAATGCAAGACAATGAGTTTATATATTAAGTAATTTATATTTCTTAAAAATTATTTACAATAGATGTTGCTTAGTGAGATACTTAATCTCTGACTCAAGATACTTAATCTATGATTCAATCATATATAATAGCAATATGATTATGAGATATTTGCAGTTGATAGCTGAATTATGAATATATATATAAAGAGTATAATAATAACTAAATAACCTCCTGGTATTATATTAATATTGAGTGTTGGAACATATGATGATGTGAAACAATAAACTAAAATAATGAGTGTGCTAATAGTTCTAACAAGCTTTATTGATAAATGCCGCAAGAGAAAGCATTTAAAATCTCTATCTAGAAATTATCCTCAGTCCCAGACCAGTTTCTAGCTACTGGCTTTTCTCAGTGAGACACTAGGATATTTCAGACACTTGATCAAAAATACCAAATCAAAGCCAGCACTTATCTGATAGTTAACTTTTAAGTAGAAAATCTGAAATTTTCAGATACCTATATGGGGCTCAGCCATACCTTATATTAACAGCCTTAATAATACAACATCGCTTAAGACTTAAAAGCAAAATTATACCCCATGTGACTTAATTTGATAAGCTTGTAATTATAAATTAAAATAAAGAGCGTGCTACCACTCTTTATTTTAGTTTATAATTACAAGCTTATCAAATTAAGTCACGTGATGTATGACTTTTATTTCCTATTATAGTTTTGCTTTTAAATCTTAAGCGATGTTATAATGTTAAAGCTATTAATATATGGTATGGCTGAAGATTTCTCAGGCCCATATAGCTATTTAAGTTAGATAGCTGTATTTGAAGACATATAGGTCTCTGAAAATTTCAGATTTTCTACTTAAAAGTGGCTTTGAGTTGGTATTTTGGATCCTGGTCTGGGCATGGGGATAATTTCTAGATAGATTTTAAATGTTTTCTCTTGAGACATTTATCGATAAAGCTTGTTAGAGCTATTAGCACGCTCTTTATTTTAGTTTATAATTACAAACTTATGAAATTAAGTCACATGATGTATATCTTTATTTTATTTAATAAACATCAATCTACAACTAAGAGAAAATGCATACATGAATGTGTGTTATGACACTTTTAATAGCAAACCAATGACTGTTCTACTTATTATGACTTAATCAGCTTAATGAGTCTAAGAAAACCTAAATTGCTAATGCTTGCATAAATTGATGGCATTAAAATTTAGAATAATGATGGATATTTTTTCTTAATTGTATCTGTTTGAATGTAATTATTCTTAAATTAAAAGAACTAACAAACATAATCATAATAAACATGAATGATTTTCTAAATACGATTTAGAAATCCATGTTATATATAAATTGCTTAATAAGTAATCATTTATTATGTACTTCCACACTGAATCAAATATTCTGCATCAGTGGGACATGATAGTATGAAATAATTAATGAGATTACTTTTTTTTCTCAAAGTAACCTTTATTAATAAAAGATTACAAAAATTTTGGGTACACTTACCCATTGCGGATTACACAGTGATTCAATGTAACAAGGTAAAATGTACATATGTTCAAAAGTAATTACATCCATAAAAATTGCTGTAATGTGTGTCTGTATGTGGATCCACATGGCCCGGCCATCGAGAAGTTAACCATCACCCAATGGTCCCACCCCTGGAGCCCCGAAGCAAAGACTTAAATGCTTCAGCTGAATGGATGAAATCCAGCATTGTGCCAACCACAACAACAGGCAGCGAGGTCCAAGGCCCAAGTTCACCAAGCAATAGACTCTCAAACCACAGTTGAGCCATATCAAGACAATTCTGAATACCTCTGCCTCCCAATTAGCAGTCCAAATGAGCAGGGACCACAATCGGTCTACCTGCCCAAAATTGGAAAGCCAACTTGGGTAAAAACTAAGAAGTAATAAGTAAAGAACAAGATCAACACTGTCCAAAACCAGCCTATAGGGGACCCAGCAGCCAACCAGAATAGGAATAGCACCAACTTTGATCGTGTAGCCCCCCCAGCAGGTGTTCTGGGCAGTGGCAAAATTGTTAACAGCCCATACCATAAACCAGATACCTAATGCCTACAACCAGCCGCCCCTGAAGAAAAGGGAGGAGTGCAGACCCATGCCCACAAAACAGAACTCCATCCATGTTACAAAAAAAAATGGTGGTGGCTCGAAATAGACCAACTTCTCTACAAATACATTAAATTTAAAGCTAACAAATGAAACCTAATGATAGTGAGTGCAAATCAACTGACCTATCAAATGATCCATCAAGGGGTGCAGTAGCCCTTCGCGGCGAAGTCCATGTGAAGATAGTGACTTTCACCCTCCCGGCAGGTATTCCCGGGCTAGACAATGATCGTCGACCATCCCCTCAAATGAACCAAGCCCCTTATGACCACTATCACCACACTTGAGAAAAAGGAGTGCAAACTCACACCCACCAATACAACATTTAATTCACATAGTCTTGAAATCAAGCCGGATTTACTTGCACACCATGGGAATAAATCATTTGTCCATATCATCTTGCACACTGAGGCCAATGAAGCTGAACATCTGCCCTTGATCATCATCAGACTCCTGTGTCTGCAAATGTTCACAGCAGCTACTAAACCCACCAACCAATGTCCTTCAGGGTTCACAATGATTTTTCTTTGTTGATACTAGTTGGATTCTGCTTCTTTTGATTGAATTTTAGGTTTTGGTTAGTAATGAATAATACAAGTATAATCTGAAAGTTTGTTGTTAAACTTTGGAAAATTCTCAATAATTATTGCTTAAAAAGTATGATTAATTTGTAGCTTCAAGGTTTCTGTTTAGGTCTAAAACATCATTTGTACTCATTTTTGTCTTTAGATCATTATTTTTTAGTTCAGGAATCACTTCATTGTAGTTCTGTGTTGATTTGAAAAAAATTTATTTATTGATTTTTTTTTTGGGGGGGGGGGGGCAATCCACCGGAAGGGGAGTGATAACTTCTGTCCTGATCATCGGAGAAATCTGATTTCTGTGCAGGGCGATAGCTTAGGTTATTTTCTTGTTGCTAAATACTGTAGATCCTGTTATATTTCTTGAAGAATAAGCCTCCATTTATTATTTGAATATGCAATCATTATATGCCGGATTGAATCAGTTGAATTATAATTTGAGTATACATGTATATCCATGTGAACTTGTTTACTTCAATTTCCTTTTATATCAATGCGATGTTTTACTCCTACAGCATACTATACTCCATTGCCCTAAAGTAATGCACCTAAGTTGAGGAACTATCTGTAAGATCCAGCAGTTTAGTATGAAGCGATCTGAGATGACGTACCGATATTATAATAGTGTTGGATAAAATTAAAATAGACTTTTCTCTATAAATAATTCCATGGTAATACACATATATTAGTACAGTTGTCAAACTTCCTTATTAATGTTAGAAATCAACATTCAACATAAAATGTTTGCTTATTTTACTGGGACCAAGTATATTCTCTATGAATATTACGATGAATTAACAAATCTTGTTTAGAACTCACGTTTTAAATAATTCTCCATTGTTAGACCATTACTTTCTTTTATTTGGAGATTCGTTGCTGGATTTTTTACGTTTCCATGAAATAGTTTCTTTAAATCAATGTACACATTGTTTCTTACTATAACTGAAGATTGCTAAAATCTGTTTTCCTCTACGATGAACACATATATATTTAAAGTGGAAATCAAAAAGTTATATTCTTTTAATTTGTTATAATATTCGCTCACCAAGTATCTATTTCTCTCTTCTGTTGTTTCTCAATAATAATAATATCAGTTTATCCATTGCGATGGATATGGATGACCTTGCAATTTTTTTTACAAGATTCTTATCAAACAATTTTTATGGTTTTAAATATTATTTTAAAACACTGATCATTTTATATATTTTGAATTTATACATAAAATTGTCATTTCTCATGTATTCGCAGTAGTCATGTCAGGATGTATATGTGACCATGCATATATGTCTTGATAGTTATTATCAAGTACTAAATAAAGTAATGAGTTACTTTAGGTCAGTAGTTCTCAACCTTCCTAATGCTGCGACCCTTTAATAAAGTTCCTTATGTTATGGTGACCCCCAACTTTAAAATTATTTTTGTTGTTGCTTCATAACTGTAATTTTGCTATTGTTATAAATTGCAAATATGTGTTTTCCAATGGTCTTAGTTGACTTCTGTGAAAGGGTTGTTAAACCCTCAAAGGGGTCGCGACCCACAGGTTGAGAAACACTGCTTTAGGTAAATAAGAAAATTATAATTTATATTTTGATTAAAAAGGGTCAGAGGTACATTATAGTTACAATATATATATAAACAGGAAAAACTCACTATACGTATTGCCACACACAGCAAGCTAGAGCAATCAATATTCTAATATATATATTGTACCTATAGGTTCTTGGTATTTTGTTGAATTTCATTTGAAAGATCTATTTGTTAATAGATAAAATCATGATCGTGAAAATATTTTAGTAAAAATTTTGTTTTTTGGCTAGTTTTGTAACATTATATGATTTTCTACTTTATTTATAAGTATAGTGTTAGGTAGTATTTAATTTGATAATATTTTGTATAATATCAAAAATGCTTTCTTTAATTAACTTCCAAATGAAAACCACTTTTTATTAGTTGCTTTGAAAGACTAGACATCATGCATACTGTCCAAAACTACCATTATTTATACTATGTTCTTTCTATCCTCATGTTTTAGCAGAGGATCCACTATGATAGATTTTTAAATAAGCAGACAATATTAATAAAAAAACTTTGAGAATCAACATGACAAGCAAGATATGTTAGAATCATGTGACTGTTTTACATTTACACTATTGTAGTGATCGAAATTTTTTCACGTGGAAGTACAGATATGGACTATTCTTTAATATCCAAAGTTCCAGCACCAAATTATTAGTATTTAATAATGCCAAACTATTTAGCTGGCTCTACATTTAGTAGAACCTAGAAAAAGTCAAAAATATTTTACATAAAAGAAAAAAAATATGATACTTAATATTTCTATATATGTCATTCTCAGATACATATATCCAAATTAATTTACCCATCATCTCTATTTCCCAACAGTTCAATTAGTCTGATAATTGTCAAAAACTAACTACTATAATACTTCCCAAAAATGAACTAATATCTAACCGTGATATTATGGGTTTCTATTCATTAATAACAGCATTCATGTTACTCATATGAGGGGAATATGTTTTTTCAAAATCATGATTTCTCTATTGTACAAATAATTTTAGCACCATCAATGCCAAATTTTCGAGTTTGTTAAAACCAGATAGTTTCCTAGTGTTTATCAACAAAAAGATTTTCTACAGCTCTATTTACCATTTTACACAAAGTTACGTAAAAATTATTCCAATTTAAATCATTTCTGAAAACAGTCAAAACATGTGAAACCAACCATCAGAATCTGAATATTACTGGCGACAGATATTCGATCATTATTCTTTTAAAGATTATGTGTAAAGTTGTAAAAAAGCTCGTTTTAAAAATAAAAAAAAAAGAGTAAAAAATTCAATGGTACATTTACATTGCTCTAATCTCCTATCCATTATTAAATAGATTCAAAAAACATTGACTAACTTCTAAGACTTTACAGGCAAAGATAGCATAGGCTTCCCTTTGTCAGGGCATTTACTGAATGCTGCCATCCCCATCTCTCCTTATTTATTAAAAAAAACATCCTTTAGAGTAAAATATGAAAAGAGTGGACATAAACAGGGCTTAGGATAATAAGAAATTCACAACCGATTATATCTCCATGACAGTTGCCACTGTAATTTTGACAAATACCTGTGATCATTTATTATTAAAATTTAATTTTTCCACACAACCAGATCAATTACTGTCACCTTTGTTTACACTTTCAAAAACTCTTTATTGTCATTTCTTTTTTTTTTAAGCATAATGCTATTTTTATCCGCATGGTTAGGTGTTTGAAACCTGAATCTTCTGGCCCATGCACTGCAATGGCTTCAAATATTCACCATTAAATTATTTTATTCTTCCAGTGTTTATATCCTTTTCTCAACGGTTGAATCTACTACCTATTTTTGTATAATACTGATACAAAAGCACAGTTGCTTAATAGGTCAATCTTAGGTGCCTACAAAAAAAAAAAATCAAGCAATCATAATGAAATATGAGTATTATATTCAGTGCCATCCTATGCATCATGTCCACTGCAATAGCCTTAGGATGAATTATTGAAAAATTATATAGGAAATATAGGGATGCATTTTCTTGTGGCTAATACTACATTTCAAAAAAAGTGTGTGAAAATTTTAACAGCCAATGAATATAAGCATAAGTATCTTTCCAAACAAAACTACTTCTGCTCTGCGGATCACATAATACATTATGTTTAACAATGTGCTTAAAAAAAATAAGATACCCTACTTGCCATCCATTACAAACAGGATCAAAAAAATGAGATGATGTATGAGGACAATGTTACACCTATATTATTACAATTATTGTGTGAAATCACTTTAAATGTAGTAAGCAATGCAATAGTCTCATATAGATATTTACTGTAACGGAAATTATCCTACCCATTATTACCGAGTTTAAACTCTGTAACTCAATTAGCTGATGCGGCAGAATGAAATAATTAAATTTCATTAATTATTATTTTAAAGGGGATTAAACTGATAGCTGTCAATTATATTTTCTAATCCCTTATTTGGATAACCATCTCAACCAGGATCGGCTAAGCTTAGCCAAAATAGAGCATTTTATAAAGCCCAAAAGCTTTAAGCGCCACTTTCCTAGAAAGATGCCCTACAAGATCCTTATTGAAAGACACACCCAATAGTCAGTTACAGGTTATCCCATATACTAGCTCTCTTACTCTACTTCTCAATAAATAGCCTATCTTACAAAAATACGCATATAATTCAATGACTATAAAATCGGTTCTTGATCAAATACAACAAAAATTTATTTTCTTAATCTTAATTTAAAATATTAAAAGAAACAAACAAAAAAAAAATTATAATAAAAATATCACATAAAAAAAAAAAATCTAATCTATAATATATTAATGCGTAATAAGAGAACACCAAACACCCACTCCTCTTATAATTCATTACTGTGCAATAAGAGCACATCTCCCTTCTATTAGTTTTTACTGTATGCACTCTTACTACAGCTTTGTGGGCATGTAATACACACAAAATAATAAACACACAAAAAATGGTAGATATATAACACCCATGCTGACCAATGATATTACACCAGGAGAAAAGAAAAAAAATATCAGCGAGATATATTTCAATTCATGTTTTCTGCACATTAACAAATATATACAAAAAATATATATACATCTTTAACTCTAAACACATACATACATTTCTATAGATATAGCTTAATTTGGGCAAAATGTTAATTTCTGAAATCGATAAATTTCAAAAATAAAATAAAATAAACAATAATAATAAATTTAAATGTTCTTTTTTTACTTATACCAATATGGGGAGGGGGATTTATATACTTCATTTCTGCTCTCTAAATATTTGAAATACTCATCTGCAATAATCATTTATGGGAGACATTACATAATGCAGGCTTTTATGATGACCATTTCCCTTTTGTTCTAAGCTAAAATGAAATTTTCCTGGCATTTCCTCACAATGCTCTTGAAAGGTATGGTAGCGAACAGGAGAAACAGACTATTTTAATTCAACTACATTTCTTGGGAGGCAGGGTTTCAGCATTTGACAGTTAAATCTGGTGTACTTGGTAAAGTTCTACTCCATTTTGTTTAGTTTACTAAACTCTTCTGGCTGCATTAACATCTTTTGTTAAGTTTATCAAAAAACAAATTCAAAGAGATCCTATAATTCTTTTTTTTCTTCTGGTTCTGCACTATAGTGCTTACTAACTCTGATGACCGAGTTTCTCTGCTGGCTTTCGGGTTGCTAACTGCTCTCGGACTGCCCACTTCTCTCTGGCAGATCACTATTGTACGTCAAAGAACAAAAATGTTGTATTCTTTTATCTGTGATCTGCATTAATTTATTTTTCTAATCAGCTTGCAGATGAGTCCTTTTTAATCTTTACAACAAAAAAAGAATTTCAATAAACTTTTATTATAAAACACATTACCAACTAAATGTTGATAACATATCTTGGTACATCTGAAGAAAAAAAATAATTAAAACAAAATTATATCAAAGAGACAAATCCCTTAATTACTCACAAAAAGAAATTATACGAATTTGGATACAACAATGACTCTAATAAGATTTTGATATAATTAAACATTATTATAATCTTTTTTTTCTACAAATTTAATGAGAACAAACTAATGTACATTTAAATTAACATTTCTTCCTTTATCTTAGACAAAAAAAAAAAAAGCAAACTTGCAGGATGCACATTCTATTGCCTATCTGGCAATATAATAATTGTGTGCGTATATATCGCTCACCAATGTCCCTTTTGGTTTTTAAATTATATTTATACTCTTACATTTTATGAATCAACTAACACTTGAATACAGTGCTGGTTGATCAAAACTTGTGATGGGTATTGATCATCATCAGTTACCATCTCAATATATATTTAAACATTAAATAATCAAAATAGTCAATGAATAATCAAAATTTACCCCAAATCCAAAACTCAACCAGACTAGCCAAAAAAATAAAATCTAAAACACTACCAATAGTTTCACTACTACAAGCAAACTTCTCAAGTGTAAAGAACTACAAAACAACAACATATTAAATTAAACATTACCCACAATTCCATTTACTTCTCATCCACCCTTAATATTAAAAGAGCAAGGGATAATATACACTAACTACTCCAGGAAGTCTTCCTATGAAAAAAAAATTTTTTTTATATATTATTTAATAAATTATTCGGTACCAATTATTCAAAGTAATACCCATCTTTTCCAAGTAATTTTCTTATTTCCAAACAAATTACTATTTTTACTTACAATTTAAATGGCAAAGAAATAAAATCATATTTTTCTTTACATTTTACACTATTACAAATATTACTATTAAATAAAATACTTTTAACAAATTATCAGGTAGCCAACACTCAAATAATCTTTATAAAATTGATCTTTCTCGAACAATGCTATCCCACTAGAATTATTAAATCTCTTATTTCTATAACAATATTTTTTTTAAAAAGCTATTTTATGAAATGCAGATTGATAGCTATCAGGTTTAATAATAGACTTTTTACTTTTAACATAATGACTACATATTAAAACAATTAGTCTTTACATTTCTAATCACCAATAGATCTAAAAATTTTAATTTAACAAAATCTAACCCCCTTCCTTCTACCATATATTTGATAAAAGGACAAAACAATTAAACTCATTTACCAATTCCTTCCATTTATCATTCTCAACTACAAACAAACAACCATCCACATATCTAACAAATAACTTTAAATATAAACAATTCTTTTTAATAATAAATTTCCTCTTCCAAATAATTAATATAAACTGAACAAACTAAAGAATAAATAATATAACGTATTATCCACCCTTCCTTAATCTTATAAAAATTACCATTATAAGTAAAATACATAGAATCCTCTAATAATAAAAGCAAATCTTTAATAACTTTAATTTTATTTTTTGACAAAGATCCATGCTTAACCAACACAGACATAAGAACATCAATATTGCTTAATCTATTAACAGACTGAAACATATTCCCAATAACTAAATTACCAAATATCCAATTACTTTTCATTTTAAAATTATTAATCTAATCAAAAATCTCAAAAGAAAAAACTGTAATGACCCAAATCAACAAACTGTTTAAAAAATTATTCAAGAACCTAGAAATACCCTCTACAACACTACCTGTAAAATCAAAAAAAAATCTTAAAAAAAAAAATCTTTGTGAATCTTAATATTCATAAACATCTTAGCTGATATAAAATCATTTGGATAACATTTTAAATAATGATCATACTATTAGCAAATAACCTATCCTTAAGGTGTCTACTAACCTCAGCAGGATCAACAATAAATTTTTATTTGCTTTTTAAGCTTTTATTCAAAACCAATTGAATGCCAACTTTTTGTCATCACTCAAAAACTATATTTTTTGAATGAAAAGGAACAGAATTAGGACTCTTACCAAGAATCTCTAATTCTCTATCATTTAACTTAATATCAGAAAGATTAACAACTTTAGTAATAGAAACATTCATTACTCACAAGCACCCCATCACTACAATAAATTTTATTCATTTTTCCAAAGAACCATTTTAATTTTCTTTCATACTTCCTACAATAGAAATTTGACCTCTTTTGTCTAAGCAGCCTCATGAAAAAATTTAATAATCTTGCCTCTTGTTTGAACAATACCTATTTCTTTTATTTTCATAAATATATTTGTAAAATTTAATAAAATTTTCTTTCAAAAGACTATTCAAAATATATGTTTGTAAATTCAAAACAAAATTCCTATTTTTTAAGCAACTTTTTATTAATTCTTAAAATTAATAATACAACTCCTAGCAAAAACATTAAATTCCCTACATTTTTTAAAAAAATAAATCTGCCATCTTATTAACGATTCTATCCTATCACTCAATCTAGATAACTTTTTAATCCTCCTAATATCGTTCAATGAAAAATTATTAAAATCTAAACCTCACAAACCCATAATAAAGATCAACTACAAATACACATCTAAATCAACAAACAAACAAAAAACACACACCAAAGATACACAATTTTTTTAAATTTAAATTATTGTATAACACAACCTTCTAAACAACAAATATTACAAAACAAAACAAACATATATATAACTAAATAAACACAAACATATACGCTTCTAACAAGACTCATGCAACAAAATTAACATATATAACTAAATACAAATATATAAAATAAAAATACAAATCTTTACATTATATCAGCAACACTATCCTTAAATGCAAAGAATTTCATCAAAATGTAAACATTAAATGCATAAAGCTAAACTAGTCAATGAATAATCAAAATTACCTCAAATCCATTGCTATAAACAGACTTCTCAAGTATAAAGAACTACAAAACGACGACATATTAAATTAAACATTACACATAATTCCATTTACTTCTCATCCACCCTTAATATTAAAATAACTTTTAAATAAGTTAATTGCTTCAGAATCATAAATTTTTAATAATAAAGATTCTTTAATTTTTTTTATTTCATTTCTTTCAAAGAAGACGACTTTAGCTTCCTCAAAATTAATAGTGTCGCCTGTATCTTTACATGAACACACAAAGTAGAACTATATTTATTACCTGACTTATATATACCTTCTTACAAAAACAAGAGATAATATAAACTACTCTAGGAATAGTCTTTCTATCAAAAAAAAAATTTTTTATACATTATTTAATAAATTATTCAAAGTAACACCCTTTTTCCAAGCAATTTTCTTATTTCCAAACAAATTACTATTTTTACATACAATTTTATAAGAAGATAATTTAAATGGCAAAGAAATAATAAAAACATATTTTTCTTTATCCTTACATCATTACAAATATTACTACTAAATAAAATACTTTTCTTTTAACAAATTTATCAGAATAGACAACACTCAAATCATCTTTATAAAATTGACATTTCTGAAACAAAGCTATCCCAGTAAAATTATTTAAACTCTTTAACAATAATTTCTTAAAGCAGCTATTTTGAGATACAGATTGATAGCTATCAGGTTTAATTATAGACCTTAAGTCTTTACTTTTAACATAATGACTACATACTAAACAATTAGTCTTTACATTTCTAATCACCAATAAATCTAAAAATTTTAACTTAACAAAATCTACCCCCACCCCCTTCTTCCACATATTTTCTAGCAGGATCAAAACAATTAAACTCATTCATCAACTTCTTCAATTTATCATTCTCAAAACAATCATCCACATATCTAACAAATAACTTTAAATATAAACAATTCTTTTTAATAATAATTTCCTCTTCCAAATAATTAATATAAACTGAACAAAGTAAAGGAGAAATAATATAACCTGTTATCCACCCTTCCTTAATTTTATAAGAATTACCATTATAAGTAAAATACATAGAATCCTCTAATAATAAAAGCAAATTTTTAATAACTTTAATTTTATTTTTTGACAAAGATCGATGCTTAACCAACACAAACATTATTAAGAGACTGATACATATTCTCAATATCTAAATGACCAAATACCCAATTACTTTCCACTTTAAAATTATTAATTTTATCAAAAGCCTAAAAAGAAGAAGAAACTGTGTAATTACCCAAATCAACAAATTGTGTTAAAAAAATATTCAAGAACCTAGAAATACCCTCTACAACACTACCTGTAAAATCAAAAATAAATCTTAATAGAAAACCATCTTTGTGAGTCTTAATATTCATAAACATCTTAGCCGATATGAAATCATTTGGACATTTTAAATAATCTACTCTATTAAAAAATTTTAAATTTACCATTTTTTTCATATCTATTAACTTCCTTTTAATCACATTCATCATCATCATCAACCATTATCAATTCACTGCAGGATGAAGGTCTCTCCAAGTTCAATCCATCTCCGATCTTTAGCTTCTCTTCACATCACCCCTGCACACTTTCTCATCTCATCCATCCATCGCACATTTGGTCTCTTTCTGCATCTTTTACAATCTCTTGGAATCCAGTTTAAGACTTCAATTGTCCATCTATTATCATCTCTTCTAGCAATATGTCCAGCCCAACTCCACTTCAATCTTTTAATTTTTTCAATGAGGTCAGTAACACCTGTTTGTTCTCTTACCCGTACATTGCGTTTTCGATCTCTTCTTGTTACTCCCAGCATGCATCTCTCCATACTTCTTTGAGTGGTCTGAAGTCTCTGTATTGCTCTTCTATTAAGTATCCATGTCTCAGATCCATAAGTAAAAACTGGCAAAACACATTTGTTAAAAACCTTCCTTTTCAAACACATAGGCATATTTCCTTTTAGTATCAAGTTATTTCTACCAAAAGCACTCCAACCAAGTTTAATTCTATGATTAATTTCATCCATTATGTTTCCATCTGTATTAATAATCTGACCAAGGTATTTGTAACTGTTAACTTATTCTAATTCATCATAATCAATCTTTATTTTCATATTTTGAGCAAATCGATTAAACATTACTTTAGTCTTTTTAACATTTATCTTTAGTCCTACTTTCATCTGATAACTCCTGCAACATTTCCTGCAGCATTATTCGTAAAAACAACTACATCATTTGCAAAATCTAAATGACAAATATTCTCCATTTATTTTCACTCCTTTAGTTTCCCATTTTAATCCACAAAATACTTAAGCGCTGCCATATAAAGTTTTGGAGATATGGAATCACCTTGTCTTACACTCTTTTCAATGTTGACCTTCCCAGTATCATTATGTAATCTAATTGTTGCTGTTGTATTTTTATAAATACTCTTTAAAATGTGACAATATCCTGGATCTATAACTTGATGATTCAATGCTTTAATCACTGAAGAAATATTTATAGAATCAAATGCCTTTTCATAATCCAAAACATAATGGCAACTCATATTCATTTGTCCTTTCTATAACTTCTCTCAATACCTGGATATGATCTACTGTACTAAAACCATTTTTAAATCCAGCTTGTTCTCTTGGTTGGTGGAAATCCAATGTTCTCTGTAGATGAGTTGTAATTATCTTGGTAAAAATTTTGTATAAAACTGATAAAAGGCTGATAGGTCTGTAATTTCTAATATCTTCTTTATCACCTTTTTTAAATATTAATATTATTACTGCATTCTTCCAATCATCTGGTACATCTTTATCATTTAGACATTTGGTATATAAACTTTGTTAAAAAATTTTCTATTTCCTCACCTGCTTCTTTTAATATATCAATTATAATTCCATCATTACCTGGAGCCTTTCCTTTCTTCATATATTTAATTGCATATCTCATTTCTTCATTTAAAATTCTGGGCAATTTGGAAGATGTAATAGGTATATGAGGCACTTGTTCTTTATTACTATATAATTCTTGATAGAAGTCTTCTACCCATTTCATGATGTCATCTCTGTTTTTAGTAATAATTCCATCTTTTTTTCTTATTGCAGATATAAATTTCCTACCAATACCAAAATGTTGTTGTACATTCTTGAGACTTTTATTTTCTTCTACAGCGTTCCTTGCTAGTTCACAGTTATACTTTCTTATATCATTTTCAACTCTTTTCCGCACCATTTTTGTATATTTTCATATTCCTTCTTTTCTTCATAAATTCTCTAGTCTCAGTAGAAATTTTATTAGTCAATTGCTGCTTTTTTCTACCAGCTATCTTTGTTGCAGTTTTTAAAGATGTATCAGTTATTTTCATATTAATTTAATTCAAATCTGAATCATGTTCAAAATCTACTAATACTTGAAACCTATTTGTAAGTTCTAATTTAAATTCATTAGAATGTTTCTGAAGATTAAGAATATCAATTGTAAATATAGTTTTCCTTAATAACTTTTGTCTCTCTAGTTTTGCATTAACAGGTATCTTACATCTTACTAATCGATGATCACTTCCTGTGTTAAATTTACTAAGAACATTACTATCTTGAAATATGTATTTTCTGTTAGTCAAAATATAATCCAATTCTGCTGTACCTTCATTTGGATGCTTCCATGTCCATTTCCTTTTAACATTTTTCTCAAAAAAGAATTCATAATATAAAGTTTTTCTTTTTCTGCAAACTCCACAAGTCTATGTCCTTTCTCATTTCTATTACCATAACCAAAATTACCTACAGCACTTTCATTTGTTTACCAATTCTAGCATTAAAGTTTCCCATAACAATTTTAAAATGTTGTTTACTCTGATCTAAGGCCTTTTGTATATCCATATAAAAATCTTCTACTACTTCATCACTATGAGAACTTGTTGGGGTATAAACCTGAATTATCTGCATTTGGTATCTGCTATTAAGTTGTATAACTAATCTTGCCACTCTCTCTGATACACCATCAATCTCCACAATCTTGTTGTTCCAGTTTTTATTTATAATGAATCCTACTCCACTTGTATTTCCAATATTTGTGCCTTTATAATAGAGTACATGTCCACTTTTTAAATCGTTTTTTCACCTTTTCTTCTAACTTCACAAAGTCCAATAATGTCCCATTTAATATAAGACAGTTCTTCTAATTCTTGCAATCTTCCTTCACTTGAAAGTGATCTGCAGTTGTAAGTACCTAAATAAAAAGTCGTCATCAAATGGCAGCCTGGGTCCGCAATTAAGGGATTCTTAGCACCCTCTGCCTTCGGCCACCAACCGCTGCCTTGGTTGGTGACTTTACAGTCTCCTGGGAATAAGGGCCATGATTTATTTTTGTCTGTCATAATTGTATATATGTATTGGAAAAATATTTATCATTTACATAAACATTCATTCTGCCTTATCAGGCAACTGAGAAGAAAGACCATGGTGTTTCTTGATCTTAAACTCAGAGGTAAAAAGCCAATAAACTTACCATGCTGGCTAATGTGTGTTGGTGAGCGGCCCATCCATGTTCTTATACTATATGAATCATCATATAGTAATAACAGCTGCAACGACAAAAACGTATGGAATGGATATTAGGAATTTGCTTGCTCGGTTCCTTTAAGGAATCAAAGGGTCTCCTTTCAGTTAATAGCAAACTCCTTTCTGCAGGCTAATCACATTACCTGGATCTTTTTCTAAAAACATATATTTACCATTATTTCATTCTCTATCCATTTTCTCACTGAACTCATCTCCTTTCATAATGACAAACTGACCAGTTTTGTCTTCACGAGAAATGATCACATTATTAGCAATTAACCTATCTCTTAAGATGTCTAACGTCAGCAGAATCAGCAATAAATTATTTTTATTTCCTTTTTAAGCTTTTATTCAAAACTAATTGAATGTCAACTTTCTGCTCATCATTCAAATTACTAGATTCAATAGACAAAATTGTATCAAAAACTATATTTTTTGAATGAAAAAGAACAAAATTAGGACATTTACCAAAAATCTCTAATTGTCTGTCATTTAATTTAATATCAGAAAGATTAACAAGTTTATTAATAGAAATATTACTCTCAGCATTGGTTTTGAATAAAAGCTTAAAAAGGAGAGAAAAATGTATTGTTGATCCTGCTGAGGTTAGACTTCTTAAAGATAGGTTAATTGCTATAGGGTGATTATTTCATGTGAAGACAAAGCTGGTCAGTTTGTCATTATGAAAGGAAATGAGTTCAGGGAGAAAATGGATAAAGAATTAAATAATGGTAAATTTATGCTTTTAGAAAAAGATCCAGGGAATGTGATTAAAAGAAAGTTAATAAATATTATGAAATAAATGGTATATTTAAAAAATTTTAATAGAGTAATTATTTAAAATGTTATCCAAATGATTTCATATCGGCTAAGATGTTTATGAATAATAAGATTCGCAAACATGGTTTTCCTTTAAAATTTATTTTTGATTTTATAGGTAGTGTTGTAAAGATATTTCTAGGTGCTTAAATAATTTTTTAAAACAATTTGTTGATTTTGGTCATTACATAGTTTCTTCTTTTTTTAAGGCTTTTGATAATATTAATAATTTTAAAATGGAAAATAACTGGGTATTTGGTCATTTAGATCAGTCTGTTAATAGATTAAGCAGTAAACCCACTAAACATCACATGATCGTCATTTCTTATGCATGCATATAACTGTTATTAAAACAGGCAAAACTCTCTATATAGTAGTGCCAGCCAGAGTAATCAATGGATGCCAGAAGGCTTGTGCATAAAATCCTCATCTAGGGCCTACTCATCCAATATCCCTAGACTAGTTTATGGCTTGTAGCCTTCGTCAGTGAGGAACCTTGGATCTGAGAGCAACTGCACCTAGATCTTAGGATCTAATGCAACCCTCCAGCAGCCATATTTTATCTCCACTTAATTACAAAACTATAAGAATAAAATTGAAAACACAATAATATTTTCAATCTAAGCACTACTGTATGAAGAGTTTTGCCTGTTTTAATAAGTTATGTACAAGCATAAAAAATGATGATCATGTGATGTTTAGTGGTTCAACACCAATTCTGCCTAGTAGAATAATGGTGGCTATGGTTGTTAAAGAGCCAATGACACCAAAATGTATGGGTACTGCTATTGAGCTTAGATTGAAAATATTATTGTGTTCTCAATTTTATTCTCATAGTTTTGTAGTTAAGTAGAAATAAAAGGTGGCTGTTGGAAGATAGTATTAGATCCTAAGATCTGGGTGCAGTGCTCTCAGATCCAACACCACAAGCCAGAAACTAGTCTGGGAATATTGGATGAGTAGGCACTAGATGGGAACTTTACGCACAAGCCTTCTGGCATTCATTGATTACTCTGGCTGGCACTGAGTAGCATTACTGTATGGAGAGTTTTCACCTGTTTTAGATTAAGCAGTATTGATGTTCTTATGTCTGGGTTGGTTAATCCCTAGGGACCTGAACGGCCATTTTGAATGTCAAAAAAAAATTACAGGACATATAATTTTAAATGAAATTTCTAATTTATTACAATAAATATAAATATATATATACATTTTTAGAAAGTGCAAATATGAAAGAATGTAATAAAGCTGATAAAATAGTCATTACCAAAAAAAAAAAAATTAAAAAAGGAGATTTTTTACATTTTTAAACATATTTATTTTTACATTGGTTCACAAATTCTCAATTTTGAAAGGTATAACTTAAAATTACAATTTCATAGACAGCTTCACATCACGTCTCAAAATGCTGAAAAAAATGATATATAATATGTCTTACCTGAGATAATTTTTCTATGCAAAAATTACAAAAACAGTGCGATTGGTAAGTTCCATTTTTACTAGCCACCCTACATGTTCTACTTTTATAACAGAGTATATGCTAGAAATGTTTGGTTGTCCTTGCATGCAGGTATCTGTTAGAAATATGTTTGGTTTTTAGTGGGGAAAAAATAACAGAAATAATTTACAAGATGTTGAGGACTTTAGTAAATTATATAGTAATGTATAGTATAGTATAATATTATTATATATTACTTTTATTATATTATATTAGTGAAAAATGGAATGGTGTGTGACCTAAAATGTGTATTCTTTTCAACTAAATAAAATGTACTCAAAAAATAAATATCAAGCAAAAATTTCTCCAAGATAAAATGAACAAGAAAAATCAATAAATATCAAAATAAACAAATTTATTATGAGCACTGATTATATATGTGTGTGGGAGATGAAATATGAGAGTGGATGTCTCGGTATATGATGAGTGTGGATGTGCATGTTTTTATATTATTCAAATGTATTGTCTAAAATTCTATCGTATATATATATATATTGTTTTCTATATGTATATATCAAATTCTATCGTATATATATTCTTTTTTGCATATATATATATAATTCTATTGTATATATATTGTTTTGTATGTGTATATATATATAATAAAGAGTTATAAACTAGGTGAGAAAAATAATTCAAAAAAACGTTTTTATATTATTTCACCTGTATTATATCATATATATATATAAAAAGTAATAAAAAGTAGGTCATAAAACAAATTGAGGTAAAAGATTCTCAATTTTCAAATGTGCTTTTTATCTAAAAGTTTATCGTTTTTATAAAAAGAGAGTTCTAGAACTAGGTCAGAAAAATATTAAAATAAACGTTTTTATATTATTTCACCTGTATTATATCATATATATATATTATTTTTAATGATATTTAATTATAGAAAACAATAATTAATAATAAAAAAATAATAATAAAACGAGTACTCACAGAATCCTGTCTAAATGTTAGCATCATTTTCAAATTTGAATCCAATTAAGAAGGCATCAAAAGTCATTGTTATTAAAAATAAATCCAATAGTAATCCTTATACGTTTTTGATATAATCTTTTTTTTTTATTTTTAAGCTTTTAACTGTATTTTTACAAAAAAAATTGTTTCTACTAAGAGGGCTTATAAAAGCCCTTACGTAATTGAACGTAATTATTACACTGTAAAACAAGTTCAATGGACCATGAATCATATTTACGGTCATTAAATCTAAAAAAAAAAAAAAAAATTAAAAAATTAAGTCGTATTTTACAAAAACTTTCATAAAAAATCCAAATTTTAGCGTAAAAATAGAAGTTATAGCTCATTTTAACCGTAACAAGATGGCGGATTGAATGATCTGAGAATCGTAAGTGTGCTCCTTACCGATTCTGCACAAACTCAGTTGAAAGTCTAAATTTTTGTTCAGGGGCTCTTCGGGCTCAAGGATCTTTGTCAAAAAATAAAATTAAAGTTATTAAAGATTTTCTTTTATAATTAGAGGATTCTATATATTTTACTTTTAATATTTTTTATAAGATTAAGGAAGGGTGAATAATAGGTCATATTATTTCTCCTTTAATTTGTTCAGTTTATATTAATTATTTGGAAGAGGAAATTATTATTAAAAAGAATTATTTATATTTAAAGTTATTTGTTAGATATGTGGATGATTGTTTGTTTGTAGTTTGAGAATAATAAATTGAAGGAGTTGGTGAATGAGTTTAATTGTTTTGATCTTTCTATAAAATATGTGGTTGAAGAGGGGGGGGATAGATTTTGTTAAATTAAATTTTTTAGATCTATTGGTGATTAGAAATGTAAAGACTAATTGTTTAGTATGAAGTCATTACGTTAAAAGTAAAGAGTTATGGTCTACAATTAAACCTGATAGCTATCAATCTGTCTCTCATTAAGTAGCTACGTTAAGAAATTTTTGTTATAGAAATAAGAGATTAAATAATTCTAGTGGGGTAGCTTTGTTTCAGAAAGGTCAATTTTATAAAGATTTTTTTGAGTGTTGACTACTCTGATAAATTTGTTAAAAGTATTTTAAACCAGCAAGCATCACATGATCACATCTCCAATACTAGCACATAATTATTTATAAACAAAGCAATGTGATGTGATGTATTTTTGGCTTCTCCTTAAACGAAGTAAAGAATATCTCAGCAATTATGCCCAGATAAACCTGTTAGTCCAGCAAGCATCACATGATCACATCTCCAATACTAGCACATAATTATTTATAAACAAAGCAATGTGATATGTATTTTTGGCTTCTCCTTAAATGAAGTAAAGAATATCTCAGCAATTATGCCCAGATAAACCTGTTAGTCATTTTATTCTCCATTTCCCACTCTTAAGTCTTCCCATATTCTGCCCCATCCCATTTCCACAACATAATCTTTGTTAACTCTATGGCCTTTATATCTAAGCCCCCTCCCTCCCTTATCTCTTCGCAAACCCAACATAAAAACTAATAACTCACTTTCTGTATAGTCACTTTGTTCATGTCTATTCTCCCATAACTTCATTATCTGTACCCTTTCTGCTTTCAAGCATTTACATTCAATCAACAGGTGCCTAATATTTTCTATACCTTCCTTACACAATTTGCACACTAAATTATCCATGGTTTTCCATTTACATGTATATTCTCTTGCTGCTAAAGATCCCGTTCGAGCCTTAAATAATAAACTACTTTCCTTACTATTATCATAAATTAACTCGCATGCAATATTCCGTTTACTTCTATATATATTTAAACTCTTCTTATCCTCCATACTAGTTCTGCATCTCTCCAACTCCCTATTTTTTATTAATGCTTCTATTCCTTTCTCCCATTCCTTACCACTATAACACTCAACAATCCTCCTAACATAATCATCCCATCTTTTATACAAGTATATTGATATAAACTCTTTATCCAAATCTTTCGCATACCGCATTACCTTTCTCACCCATCTTGTTGCCTGCCCTTTACTCATAACCCAATTGAACACTATTTTTGCTATTCTTTTACTATCCATAAACTGCAACCTACCAAACATTTTCATTTTACTTTTTGCATCGCTCATATAAAAACTTGACCATCCCATTTTTCCTTGAATTGCCTCTTTTGCTGTCCACATCTCTGCATCTAATGCATGTCTTCCTACTTCCCTTTCTACTTTCTCTAAATAATCTAAAACTCTTTTACTAACCCATAATGCATCATGACCATATGTTAACCCTGCTACTGCAACTCCCTTCCATACTATTCTAGCAGCAAAACTCCATATAATAGTGCCACCTGTGCTAAACAGAGTAATCAATGGATGCCAGAAGGCTTGTGCATAAAATCCCTATCTAATGCCTACTCATCCAATATCCCCAGACTAGTTTCTGGCTTGTGGCCTTCGTCAGTGAGGAGCTTTGGATCTGAGAGCACTGCATCTAGATCTTAGGATCTAATGCAACCCTCTAGCAACCACCTTTTATCTCTACTTAACTACAAAACTATGAGCATGAAATTGAAAACACAAAAAATATTTTCAATCTAAGCTCAATAGCTCATATAGTCATATGGGTCTGAACTCAGTTCAGCACCCATACATTTTGGTGTCTTTGGCTCTTTAACAACCATAGCCACCACTACCCTATTAGGCAGGATTGGTGTTAAACCAGCAAGCATCACATGATCACATCTCCAATACTAGCACATAATTGTTTATAAACAAAGCAAAGCAAAACTCCATATAGTAGTGCCACCTGTGCTAAACAGAGTAATCAATGGATGCCAGAAGGCTTGTGCATAAAATCCCTATCTAATGCCTACTCATCCAATATCCCCAGACTAGTTTCTGGCTTGTGGCCTTCGTCAGTGAGGAGCTTTGGATCTGAGAGCACTGCATCTAGATCTTAGGATCTAATGCAACCCTCTAGCAACCACCTTTTATCTCTACTTAACTACAAAACTATGAGCATGAAATTGAAAACAAAAAATATTTTCAATCTAAGCTCAATAGCTTATATAGTCATATGGGTCTGAACTCAGTTCAGCACCCATACATTTTGGTGTCTTTGGCTCTTTAACAATCATAGCCACCACTACCCTATTAGGCAGGATTGGTGTTAAACCAGCAAGCATCACATGATCACATCTCCAATACTAGCACATAATTGTTTATAAACAAAGCAAAGCAAAACTCTATATAATAGTGCCACCTCAATGGATGCCATATGACTATATAAGCTATTGAGCTTAGATTGAAAATATTTTTTGTGTTTTCAATTTCATGCTAATAGTTTTGTAGTTAAGTAGAGATAAAAGGTGTTTGCTAGAGGGTTGCATTAGATCAGGGGTCCCCAACCTTTTTGCACTTAAGAGCACATTCTATAATACCGGCCAGTTGGCGGGCACCATTTATTTTTTCAACCAAGGGGGCGGGCCATTTATTTTTTCAATGTAAATTTATTGTTGGATATTGTTAATAATACACATAATGTACAAAAAAATATTTATTTCAAAAATAAAATTTTAACATTTGATTAGTATAATACAATAATTTATAAGAAATTTTGAAAATTTTAATTTATTTGTATCAGATAAATAATGTTTTATCGTGTTTGGATAGCAGCTGGCACACATAAAAAGGTCTGCAGGCACCATGGTGCCCGCGGGCCTAGAGTTGGGGACCCCTGCATTAGATCCTAAGATCTAGATGCAGTGCTCTCAGATCCAAAGCTCCTCACTGACGGAAGCCACAAGCCAGAAACTAGTCTGGGGATATTGGATGAGTAGGCATTAGATAGGGATTTTATGCACAAGCCTTCCATTGATTACTCTGTTTAGCACAGGTAGCACTACTATATGGAGTTTTGCTTTGTTTATAAACAATTACGTGCTAGTATAGGAGATGTGATCATGTGATGCTTGCTGGTTTAACACCAATCCTGCCTAATAGGGTAGTGGTGGCTATGGCTGTTAAAGAGCCAAAGACACCAAAATGTATGGGTGCTGAACTGAGTTCAGATCCATATGACTATATAAGCTAGCGAGCTTAGATTGAAAATATTTTTTGTGTTTTCAATTTCATGCTCATAGTTTTGTAGTTAAGTAAAGATAAAAGGTGGTTGCTAGAGGGTTGCATTAGATCCTAAGATCTAGATGCAGTGCTCTCAGATCCAAAGCTCCTCACTGACGAAGGCCACAAGCCGGAAACTAGTCTGGGGATATTGGATGAGTAGGCATTAGATAGGGATTTTATGCACAAGCCTTCTGGCATCCATTGATTACT
This sequence comes from Epiperipatus broadwayi, assembly GCA_028023455.1. Taxonomy (NCBI): domain Eukaryota; kingdom Metazoa; phylum Onychophora; class Udeonychophora; order Euonychophora; family Peripatidae; genus Epiperipatus; species Epiperipatus broadwayi. Next base: position 5,856,427 of record JAQFVV010006260.1, on the reverse strand, counting down.
CTGTTTAGCACAGGTGGCACTACAATATGGAGTTTTGCTTTGCTTTGTTTATAAAAGTATTTTATTTAATAGTAACATTTGTAATGATATAAAAGATAAAGAAAAAAATGATTTTATTTTTTTGCCATTTAAAAGTAGTTTGTTTGGAAATAAGAAAATTGCTTGGAAAGGGGGTATTACTTTAAATAATTTATTAAATAATACAAAAGAAATTTTTGATAGAGAAACTATTCTTGGAGTAGTATATATTATTCCCCGTTTTTGTAAGAAGGTATATATAGGTCAGAGTAGTTTGAGCTTAAATGAAGGAATAAAGGTACATAAAAGAAGGGTTAGAAATAAATATCTTGGTTCTGCTTTGTATGTCCATGTTTATAAAAGATACAGGCCACACTATTAATTTTGATGATGCTAAAGTTGTCTTTTTTGAGAGAAATGAAATAAAGAGAAGAATCTTTATTATTAAAAATTTATGATTTTGAAGCAATTAACTTATTTAAAAGTTCTTTTAATATTGAGGGTGGATGGGAAGTAAATGGAATTGTGGGTAATGTTTAATTTAAATATGTTTGTTGTTTTGTAGTTCTTTACGCTTGAGAAGTCTGCTTGTAGCAGTGAAACTATTAATAGTGTTTTAGACTTTATTTACTTGGCTAGTCTGAGAGAGTTTTTTGATTATATATATATATAGATTGTAACAAGAAACAGCATAACATGTTGATCATTCATTTATATTTATCTGTACATTGAGATTTTAGGAACAGTAAGTCATCCTCTGGTAAGCAAGCCAAGGCCATCCATATAAGTAATAGGAGCTTTCTAATCATTAAAATATTGACAGATAGAAACTAATCCATTGCAAGATGATAGTCTCTCCAAGCATGATTCAGTTTCTTCAATTCATAGCTTCTCTAATTTACACTAATAACCTTTCTTATTTCATCCCATAACCTCATATACGGTCTCTTTGATCCTTTATTATTACTCCCAAAGAACTTCTCTCCATATGTCTGCTTTTCTATTAAGTTTCAAACTTTAAGATCCATAAGTAATAAATGGTAAAATATATTTATTAAAACTCTATCCTAACTTTTCTCTGTTAACTTTTCTGGCAGTACCTTTCTAATACAGATGCTGATGAAGATCAGAGATATTAATTATTAGAAATGAGATGAACTTAACTAAGAATGGCAAAAGACTATAGATTTGTTTTTTATGTAACTATAACAACGTTTATTAAATTACACAAATTAATAATTATCACAGCTTGTCACACATCTAAACACATATCTATAATAAATGGTTGAACTAATGCATATATAAGACTAAAGAGAAGCCATGAAATACTGATTATAATTGTAACCGATTAAACATTTCAATCCTTTTTTAAACTTATTATCTATCACATCATATATTTAGATACATAAAGTTCAATATATAATAACATTCAACATATTCCATAACTAATTATTATGTGGTAAAAAAACTCAAATTCTCTGCATTCTACTTTGGCATAATTACAGTGACTTGAAACACGAATCTCCTATATATACACTTGCAAAATTGAAAGGAAGAATTTTATTTACTTAAAACCCCAAATGAAACTACAATAATTCCTTCTGAATTAAAAATCAGATTAAATGTTATTTTACAAGTAAAAGAAAGTGATTATTTTAGCACCAAAAATAAAATTTAAATTCTTACTAAAGGTTTTTACATTTTGTATAAGCTTGCAAATTGAAATATCTTATTGAATATATATATTTTCCAGCTTTACGGCAATACATTGATATCTTAAAATACCGAATTTTACTTATGCTGATTTAAAATCGAATTTATAAGTCCAAGTTCTGGTGGCTGAACAATAATTAACATTTAACCTCTTAATCAAAATTGTTCCAAACTTAAGCAGTTTTACATCTAACAAAGTAAGTGTTTCAAGCAGTAGGATAACTCTGATAGGGTATTATCTTCTGGAAAGAGAAGCAAGGTATTTATTCAACTTTGAGGCACTATATAGTAAAAGTGATGAATAACTGACTTCTGCTGGACACAAAATATCAAAAGTTATCACATTGTTTAAATTCGTCATCACAACTGGATATGTTAAACACAGAATATTTTCATGGCTATGTAGCATCATTGTAAAAATGTAGGTAGCACAAGCCTCTATGACAAAGTCAAATTAATACCTTCTCTCTCAATATCTTTCTGTTTGGATGGACATCTCCTTCCATTAGTCTATATTATACACTTGGGTCTCGTTTTATGCGGATTATTTTAATGCGATTTTGAAGTTATGCGATTCATGTTTCTTCTTAATATCTTTCATATTTCACTATATTTATTAGATATCAAAAAATTTAAATTATTAATAACTTATTTTGACTTGAAATACTTTTTTTTCAAAAAATATAACGTTATATTAGCAGCTAACGTGAATATGGCCTGAAGCTGTAACTAGAATATTAGCTTCTATGTAAATAACCTACTTATATTAATGAGTAAATAATAATAATAGATTTATATTTACATATAAAAATATCGCAATAAATATTCAAAAATTTTAAACTTTTAAAACGTATTTTGCTAATTATAACAGAAATTAATTTTTTAGATTTTTAAAATAAATAATAATGAAGATTTTATTGATTTTATAAACTAAAAATAATCTTTCTAATGATAATCTATAATCTTTTTGTTTTGATTACGATCTCATTTTTTTAATATAGAAACAAAAAACAATTAACACAGCTCAAGACTGAAAGTGGTGCTAGTTGTATGTCACATGACGAATCTGACTTCTTAACATTTCACAAACAAACGCATATTGTCAAATAGCCAAATAACCGCTAATAATTAAAATATGTACGAAAAATGTAAAATTAAATACTGTAGTTAATAAAAAAAGAAAAAAAAGTTTGTAATTTTTTTCCAAATATTTGAAATTTTTTATTAGTCATAATTTATTTCCTTATTTTTTTAATGCAAATTTTAAAGTAATTTTTCCTTCTTGCTTTGCTTTTATGCGATTTCTGAAAATTACAACCCCTATCCCCATTTTTCAAGGTAAGTTAAATCTATTTTTGTGCGATTTCTTTTGGGTGCGTTTTCTGAGGAACCTATCTACCGCATAAAACGAGGCCCAGGTGTATATGAAAAATGATAATGCATCCTCATATAGTGTATGTTTGCCAATTGAACAAAAACATGCTTTTCATAGCTCAAAAGACAACATCCCCTTAACCCCCCTACCCAAATGATAATCTCTCATTATCCAAGTTCTTGCTTTACTTAACTTCTTTTTATGCCTTATTGCTGTTATTGGTTTTGCACTTTTGAGTTAATTAGTCATTTTATATTGCCTTAATTACAATAATAATAAAAAAATGACAATATTCTTAGAATACTTTAATGCCCTTAATAGAAATAAATTTACACAATTTAATAAAAGGGCTTTACTGTTTCATTTCCAAAAGCATTTTCTGAACTGACATTCATTTAAAATGACAAAATATCTGCATTCTTAACCTTTTAAGCGACTGATACTTTATTGGACAAGTGAGATAAAAAAGTCAACTTTTAATTCGCAAGTCACAAACTCAACTGTCAAAATATATTAATCTTTTAATATTATATTCACTTTAGATTCGTTTGTAAAAAGTATATTAATAATTTGTCAGGTTATGAAAGTGAACGAAAGTTTTTCAAAAATAAATTTCTATTTATTTATTTATTGTAGAAATATTCGATAGCGGCAAATTTAAAAGCGAAAGTTAGTAACGAATTAAAAAGAGTTGCTGACATAAATTTTTTTTTTTCAGATTTACATTGCTGAAAAGTAAATATTTTTTTTTGCTAAAATCTTAAATATTTTTACTAAAATCTTAAATATTTTTTTTAAATAATTTTATTTTTTAGCATTATTTTACCAAAATAATTCATAGTTTGTCAAAAAATACTTTTATAATGGTCTAAAACGTTTATCATTTTCGAAATGAAAATCTTAGCATTTTTCTTTGATTAGGTGGTTTCTTTGTCCTTGACAGCTAATCAGAATGTCTTTGATGGCTAAGAGCCAATCACCGTCAAGCTTTCTTCTTTGTTAAGCTTTACCGGCAGTTTTATTGATTTTTTACTTGTAAAATAATTCAAGAGAGGGCAGCATCTTACAGAACTTTTAAAAAACTATCTAATGACTGTAAAATGTCTATCATAGCATTAAACATGACGGAATTAGAGTGACATCAATCGTACGCGAGACATCTCGTAAGATTCATCTGAATTAAACCATCTCCATGTTCACAAATTAACATGTCGCACAATGAGGTTTAATTATAGCATGCGCACCTTTTAACTTGCATATTTATTCCAATTTTAGATATACAGCATTTTATATATAATTTATTTTATAAATCAAATTTTGATACTTTTTTTTAAAAAAAGAAATTGTTGTATACCATTATAAATCTACTACAATAAGTAATCCCTTCTCTATTAAACTTAATTTAAAATATTCTAATCAAATAAAGAATGTTTGTCAATCCTTACTAAATTTTATCATTATTCGGTATCACAATATGGAAATACTTTTTTAATCAAAACGCACTTTTTTTTATTTATTGTAACTTTTAATTTTCTAAACCTGACTCTAATCTGACTTAATATCTGTATTTTAGATCAGATCTCTATTGATACATTTTGTGATTAACTTTATATAATCATAATATATATTTAACGCATGAAATAGAACCATAATCTTTCTCGCTATTTGTCGATGTCATGTCAAGTCTCACAGTGTAATGCCCAAATCATCAAACAAACAAAAGCGAATGTTTTGTCTGCATCTAAAGACATTAATAACTGTGGAAATGAAATTGTATTTATTGCAAATATAAACAAAGCTCAAATGAATTTAACTCTGCTTAATGTCCATTACATGCAAAAGGTCATTACAAAGCAGACGTAACTGAATTGGATTCGCATACTCTACTAATACCCAGATAACTATCACAGAATGGGATCCACTTTCTATTAACACCTGAAGAGAAATTATAGAATGGCATCCATTCTCTCTACTAATCAAAAATTACTTAAGTCACTAAATGTTTTGAGTATATCCACCATATTTTCAAATCACGTTAGCCTGTCAAACTTCTGATTCTAAATTCAGAATTATTCTTTATTGTTCCCTAAATCTTATCAATCACATTGATATACTAAATCAGATATTTTTATTTCGGAATTCGTTTTAGCATTAGCAATTCTTTTTCTAAACCCAAGCTATCTTCCTTTCCACACTGTTAAATTTACTTTTAAGGGGAGGACACTTAAATTTCTTTTGCTCTAATAAGATTTCTTCCAGTTTAGAAAATCACTTTTGCTAATCGTACAAATTTTATAGTTCATTTCGAAGAGCAACATATTTTTGCAACTGATATTGTCTCACCTTGATTTATTTTTCCGAGTTTTGAATCACAGTTTTTAAAGCTTTCAGACTCTAGACGCTGTTAAGAGGCAAAATGTAGAATTTTTTATAGTATAAAAAAATTTTCCCACAATTTTTTCCAAATAAAATATTTAAGACTTTACCCGATCTTTCTGTGCAGGAACTACCGGCTCCAAATGTTCACTAACAATGTTAATGACTCGATCCTCTTCAGGTAAAAATACAGCGCACATTCCTCCCTGAAAAATAAAAAACAATGTTTTAGGTCTTTTTTCTTATTTTTTAATCAATTTTTATTTTTAAAAAAAGAGTATATATATAAAATATGTAATTATCAATATATAATATTGTGAAATGATCCATCATTCTATATGCTGAAAAAAATACTATTTCAACGATAATTTATTTGTAAAAAAAAAAATTCTGGTCTATTAAATGTTCGGCCTTTTTGTTTATCATATTTATTTGTTTTTATAGAGTTGTAACTTAGAGATGCCTGTTTACTTTCTTACGGTGATGGATGCTGAACCAATATCAAACTTTTTGGTTGCTATAACAATAAAACTTTAAACGTGGAGAAATTTCATAAGTGATTTCTTTCTTTGGCATTATATGCTAAATTTATAATGGTTAAACTGATTCCAATAACGCCTCACTAATGACCCCATTGGATAACGAACAAATAGAATCAATTTAATTTCAGAGGTAACAAATTTTAATTCACATGAAAGCAGCCCATGCTTATCTGCACAAAGAATCTTTAATCTAGTATCAAGGCAACCACTTTTTACTCTGATCTAAGACATTAACATAGACAATAAAGTTGACACCTGGACTGTAACAAATTGAGATTTTTAATTCCGACAAGTTTAAAAAAAAAAAACCATTAAACAGACAAATATAATTTATTTTGAAAGTAGACTAATAAATAATTATCTTCAAAATTATCAAACTTCCCTGCTACTTGTTAGATAATAAATCTGCATTTGCTCAAAGCTACACGATTCGTAAATAATTATATTTATAAAGCGCATACTCATTACTTAAGGTAATATTTATTAAGGCTATAACCTTAAGACTATGCGCCTGAAAAACGACAGTAGGGACCTCTGCAAATCTTTAACACAAGATTATGACTAGTACATAAGTCGGGTCCATTAAATAAAATCTTTGTCTACATCAATTTTTTAAAATTTTTATTCTAAAGCACAACCATTATATTAAGTAGAATCAGAACTTCATCACTCGACCTTTTTTTTTTTATGTGTCATAGCATCGGCCGGGACGTGAACCCGCAACCCGGGCAACTGCCTGCAAGTGCAAGGCAATCGCACTGACCTCTCGACCACCAATGCAAGACAATCACTCGATCTTTACCTTTACATTTAATTGTCTTTGATAAATTCTGGCTGTTCCTTTGGCAATCATCTCTAGACTAAATAATAATAAAATCTAGTCAAAAAAATTCTAAGGATACAAGTAATTACTACTCATTCAAAAACTTCTATTATCAAGACAAAATTACTGAGTATTTTTTTGATTTATTGTTTAAATTACTGCTAGTGATGACATAAATATAAGTGTAATTTATATTTCAAAGAATTAAATTGTTAAAAAATCAATAAATTTATACAATATTTCAATATTATACATAGAGCTAGCAAAACAAACTCTTAACAAGCTTGTTTTGTGAGCTCTGTATATAACATTTGTAAACACAAGCTTATTAAATTAGGTCATGTGACATCCGACTTGATTTTTTTTTTTTTGTACTATTTCAATATATATCAACTGTAGATAATAGACCTTAGTATTTATTTAAATTTTTCGTTTTTTCGTTGAATATAAACCAAGTACTGATTGTATATATGCGTGGGAGATTATGATCTGGCCCAACAGATAAGTGCTGGTTCTGCACGAAATACATATATTGGAGACCATGTATCTTTTTCACATGTGTATGATCATGCATTAGTTGTTTGAGATAGAGTAAAGGATAAATAGACTGAAAAATCCTGAGTTCAAATCCTTCTATATATATCGGAAATATTCAGCATAAGCAAATGAAATACAGTCTTAGAATTATACATTTTGATTTACGCTGAAATCCAAAAAAGCCTGGAAATAGAGATTATGGAATAATGGAAGTATATAAGTATTATACAATATTTATTATTAATTCATGAAAATAAGACTTTGAGAGCTAAAATGAATTCTCATATACACGTGAAACTTCCGAAAACATTCCATATTTCATTCATTTTCCAAGATGTTTGATCCTCATTCATTCTTTTAATATTAAAATGATTTAAAAATGCATTATTATGTAAATAAAGAGGTAGAAGAATAGCAGGTGTCTGGTATAAAATATTAAATCATTTAAGGATATAAAATAAGATTAATAACGTTACACATTAAATGATATATTTGGAATTTTTTTTAATGTTTATTGGGTTTCAATGATCATGCTGAAAATTAATTTCTTATAAAAACAAGTGTTTTCCATATACATATGTAAAAACTTATAAAGAACAGTAATTATAAATCAACAATTAATAAAGTCAGAATATACATTTACATGTAGATTTATAAATATATATGGTGTACCAGGAACGAAGCGTCCATGTAATGAATGGAATAAGTGCTTCCATAGAAAAATTCACTAAAACTTTCAAAAGCTTTAATTAATATTCAATTTAAAAAATTCACTAAAATATGTACATATTCAAGCTCACAAAATCGATCCAACAAGTTGCACATACAATAGTGTAGTAAGAATAATAAGTACATTAGTGCAGTGGACTTCAACCCCTGGTCCGCAGACTGGCACCAGGCTGCAGAAGTTTTCTTCCGGTCCGTGTTAGACTGACCAAGAAAGTTTGTAATAACAATAATAAGATTTTAAACTTTTAATTAATATAAACAAATTTTATTTATTTTTTCATCGCATTTTTACCTGATTTTAAAAAAAGAAACAGAACGAAAACAAAATCTAATCAATTATACATAAATTAATTTGTTTTTCTATTTATCACAGATGTTTATGGGGATGGGGGTAGAATTAAATTTTTTATTATTTTTCTAAAAAAATTCAAAATTAAAAAAAAAAAGGTTTTTATTATACAAACTCCAGTTGTCTTTTGATATCCAATCAAAATAAAGTAGCTAACAGGTTTCTCTGGTCATAATTGCCGAGAGATTCTTGACTTCGTTTAAGAAGAAGCTACAGTACATCACATCACATCAACAATAAAATGTAACCTTACTGGGCTGAGATTTTAAAAATATGGTGCCTTTTTTTGATCTCGTAAATTTTTTCTACTCCGCCTTTTTTTTTAATATTTCATTTTTAGTGTTGTTTTTTTTTTGGCTTAAACGCTGATTTTTTTTTTTTTTTTGGCTTTAACTTTTATTTTTGAAATCAATTTTTATTATCTTTTTTTAAAAATAAAAAACAAAAAATAACTTCTGTCTCTAATTTTTACAAAGTATTTCTCAATCCCCCCCCCCATCCAAAAATAAAATAAGATCAAAACTTTTGACTTTTTCAAGTTTCATTTTCTTCTTTTTTTTTGTTTAAAAATACGCCCACTTTTTTTTGGTCTACAAGACGATATTTTTTTTGGCTTTGTATACTACTAAAACTTTTAGTTTTAAAACCAATTTTTGTTACCTTTTTATTAAAAATAAAAACAAACAAAAAATAACTTTGGTCTCTATCTTTTGTCTCAGTCAAGACAAAATATTTCTCAACCCACCTCACCCCCAAAATTAAAATAAGATCAAAATTTTTGACTTTTTCAACTTTTGTTGTCTTTTTTTTTTAAAAAGACGGCAACTATACAGCGATTTTTTTTTTTGGGGGGGGGGGGGGGCTTTATTTCTATTACGCGATGTTTATTTTGCCATTTTTTAAAAAAACTTTTACTATTAATTACATTTTTTGATCCTTTCAACATACCAGCAGACAAAAAAATTACAATAATATCAAAACTTCAGACTTTTACATGTTTCATTTTATTTTTTCAGATTTAAAATGCGGCGACTTTTTTTTTGGCTGTACGGTGATTTTAATTACGCGATTTCTACTTGCCCTTATTATTATCAAAAGACAACCTCCATATATATAAATTCATCTTGTATATTTAAAATTAAATAGATATTAAATTTATCATAATCATTGTCATGTAATTACACTAGCTGTGATATTTCCCAACATTCAGGTGAATAACATTTTATTCTTGCATGTTTTAACAATGAAATAATAAACGTAGAAATGCAAGCACATTAATGAGAATGATTGTTATTGTACTGTTTTCTGTAGCAGTATGACTGCGCAACTCGAGAAAGAGTGTTCAGCATGTGAAGGTAAGCAATTATGCTCATCTAAAAATTAGCAGGTTACATCTTTAAGAAAATTTATCTGTAAACTTCTGCCAGTCCGCGAAATCTTATCCTTATTTTTGCCAGTCTGCAGATGTGAAAATGTTGAAGACCACTGCATTAGTGTATATAAGCTATTTTGCAAAATGTAAAAAAAAAATCTCAACTATTTTGCTAAACATAAAAAAGAAGAATGAACTATTCAAACTTTTTTTTTTTATTGTATGGAATTTCTGTTGACTTTCAATTTTTTTACCAATAGTTGAATAGTTTTTATATACGGCAAAGAATGAGTTTGACCAATGCATTATTGGTTGATTATAAGTAAGAAGTTCACACAATGCTAAGATCTAATTTACAATTAAACCTTAAGATGTTAAAAGCATTTGCAAGATAAAAATATAATGATAATGTATTATCTATATTTAAACTAATCACGGCCTGATTAACAGATAAGAGTTCCAAATTTTTCTGAATGTATGTAATATGTACATTTAGCTATTATGTAAAAATTATTGCGGCAAGTAAAATACAAACATGCTATACTTCTAGATGGACTTCGTGACCCAACGATCTCCACCACTGAAGATGCCAAAGTGAAATGTAGGCCATTGCCTTATTATTATTTTTGTCTGCCATAAGGCCAGATTATGTAAGCAACTATATTGCATTATATAAGAATAAAAGTATTAGGCTTAATCTAGTTTAATAGATACTTAAGTTGCATCAAGAGTCAGATTTCACTAAGGAGGAAGAGTATATTTAGCGGGGGTCAAATTAATAATACATTACGAAATATACCCACATCTGTATCTCTATGGCTAGTCTATTACTTTGATAAAATGAATCTTTTAAACTCAATTTATAATTCTAATTGTGCAAACTATATTCAATGTTTAATCAATATAAAACTAAATCAAAAATATCATAATAATGAGTGCAGAGTGGTCAGTTATTATTCTTAATATAATAGGATTTTGAAACAGTGGGCAAAATAAGCTAAATATGCCTTATCTAGGTTTATTAAGTTGAAGATATGCCATTGTACATCCCTTGGTGGCACTATTTCTCTGCAAAAACAGAGATATGCCATTTATGCAGCCGAACCTACGGCTAATACAACACTATGATTGAAATAGCTGTTTATGGACCGCGTGATGGAGTTGTTCTCTCTGCATATGCACAGAAATAGTACGCCCAACTTTGTGTGGCATCACTTTATGCATGTGATCAGTAATGACAGTTCGCTACCGTTTCATATGAGGGTGGCTGGATTTCAATTTTCCAGAACTCTTCAAATCTTGCTTCAAAACTCATTGTCTTACACCCCAACTGACGTAGTGTTACATAATGATAATTTTCAGACTGTCAGCGCGCATCCCTAGGCAGTTTGAAAGGTGCGAGAAATTGGGGAGGGGTTAGGCAGAGCACAATTCGAGGTGTTCATGAAAATATCACATTTTTGCAGTAACATGTACGAGATGAATAAAATGGCTGAAGGCAACAGCGAACATTTCAAACTGTGGGCCTTTTCCAACGCAGAAGCTAATACTATTTTCTATAAAAGCCCAAAATATCCTGCCACATATGCTTTCACAAAGATGAGGATCTCTTCATGGCCATGGTAGCCGAGATAATCGACAGCCATAACTGGTAACTACTTTAAAGCAAAGACATTATTTTATTTTTTCTGTGTTGTTTGGCCCATTCTCTGCTAAATTGTTTCTTGAAATGAATGTTTCCAGCATCTGTATTTCTTTGTTGCAAATGTAATTTCATAGTTTTCAATAAAGTTATTTTTGAAATCAATGTGTGTGTGTGTGTTGTGATTGATTTGTAATGCAATTAATTGAAATATTTTACAAGAATCAGGTCAAGTGAGTTTCGAAATCAATTGTTTTTTGGATTATAAAAATGTTTAATGTACCATTAGAAAGAAGGGCTCAAATTTAAAGTCCAATAATGTAAATTTGAAGGAAGGAACAAAAATAAAGTATTTTTTAAATGACTTATTTTTTGTTGGTTTAATATAGAATAGCGTAAATTTGGGGGAAAAAAAATCCCCTGGCATAATTTCCAAAAAAGTAGTTTTTAAATAGTGTAAATTTGACAAAAACAAAATCCCCCAGCATAGTGTCCTATTAAAAAAAAAAATGTTGGGCTGGCCATAAAACATTATATTGATATGTTTTTTTGGACAGAAACAGCACCATCAAAAAAAAAAAAATGCCTTTTTTTTGTGTAACTATTGTAATAAAATAACAAAAAAAAAAGAGGTGAAAGCAGCAAAAAAAAAAAGCAGTCTCTGATTAATTATTGTAAAAAAAAGTCTGCTTTTTTTTTTTGACATTTTGTGTAAATTGTAAGATTATTTACTATTGCAACAATAATGTAAATTTTTAAGAGTCGCAGGCCCAGTAATGTTATATCGATCTGTTTTTGCAGACAAGAAGCGCCACCAAGCAATGTACAGTGGCTAATTAACAAGTACCATATGAAATATAATATCTTTGCTAAAGAATTATAAAATTAAGTATAATAAAATGAAATTTTGGGAAATAAAATAAATAAAAATATAGGCACAAAGACTGTATAAAATAGAAATTAGATTTTAAATAAACAAACGCCCATAATTATTCTATTTTAGTATAAGTAAATTTAAAGTTTACAAACACAATCTTAGGCAAGATTTATTACAGGTTTCATATTTACTTTAGATAAGAAATTAGAGAATTAAATTTTGAACGTTCGTTTTAAATTATAAGCAATAGCTTTAAAGATTAAGATTTAAAGTACATTTAGAGCTCTCTATGGTGTTTTGAGGAGTTGTTACTGACTTCTCAGCAGCTTGTCCATCAGCACTTGGCATGGTTTTAATTAAAATCTCCTTGGAACAGGCCATTGACAGGAACGTTTCCCATCCCCATGATGAAGATAATACGCCATTTTGCACATAGGATGGAACTAGAGATCAGCATTTCCTACTATGACATATTAAAATTAAAACCAGCGTGGAGTATAGTAGCGACCCTTCTTTAAATTATACAGTGTATTGTTTATAATATAAAATCCAGCCTATTTATATTGGACTGAGATCAACTCATGATTTTAATAAACAAATTATATTCTGCAAGTAAATCCATTATCACCTTCAAACTTTGATATTTTTAATTACTAAAATAACTTCAATCCTTTGTTTTATTCTTTTAAAAGGATGTTTTTGGCTAGTTTGATCATTTCTATCAATCTTGTTTACAAAAAAAAATGTAATTTCAAGAAAATATTATTGTCAAAACCAAAATTTGGACTTCTTCCTCACGCAATACTAAAACAGATGCATATGGGTGATTCTTGTTTACAACTTATTTTAAATCAAACTTATACATTTTATGAAATGATCGAACAACATTACTCTATATATGTATCGTGGTTGTACGTGGACTACACATTATACATGCAATTTTAAGTTTATAAAATATAAATTGATTTTTAAATTTAAATAAATGATAAATTAAAACATATATGACTAGAATAAATATCCACTGCAATATAGCTATACCAATTACATTACAGACATTATATTTGCATATATGTGTGCTACGTCACATATACAACGATGTTAACCTGACACAGATAGAGATTTGGGGGTAAATAGGTGAAACATATATAGCAAAGGAAATATACAATTTCAATATTAGCTATTATGTAAAAATTGTTGTGGCAAGTAAAATAAAAACATTATTTAAAAAAGGATTATGTAGTGTGCTTCCATTCCTAAAAAAAAATCATGCTTCATCACTGGTGTGTACATATCCTCAGTACTCAACATGACATCGTTGAACTATTATAAGATCAATACAGCACATATATTAAAGATGGAAATCCTTTCTTTTTAATTACATATGATCTCTGCGTTTAGTAAATATATTTGAATATTACATAGTTTCTAAGAATTCATAATATTAACAAGCAGTAAATTGAAAAATTTTGCGAACGTTAATATGTGATAAAAAATAATTAATGTAAAAGAGAGAAGAATAGAGAATCATTTTCACTTTCTCAAAGTAAAACGCTTCAGATTGGCCTATATAATTAGAATGTAAGTATAATGATAAGACAGCGGCTCTTTTCAAAAGTCTCTATCTTGTGATTGAGTTTGAGAGTATCCTCCGTACTCAACGTGACATCATTGAGCTATTATAAGATTAGTATAGCACACATATTAAAAATGGAAATGCATGTTTAATAAATTAGAAAATTATTAAATTAAAAATAATGATTTAAAAAAATTATATAAATTATAATAAAAAAATGTGTTTGTATGTATTTATATGAAAATATTAAAATAAACTTATTGTAAGTTTGTGAAAGTAAACAAAGCAAAATATCATGTAAATGTATTTTATAGCACCGAAAAAAAGTGCTAGAGAAGTCAAAACTTTTAAATAAAAAATATTGTAAAAATAGCAAAGAAGTTAACATTTTAGAATTTTATTTATATTCTATTCCCCTCAGAATTGCATATCTTTATAAAATAGATGTCATTTATTCTAGGTAAAAAAAAAATCTTACATCTATAAAAGATTACAAATCATTAAAATCAAACATATAAAAAATATTGTACATACATATAGGGTTTATAATTAGTGCTACTATTTGATGGTCAACTGGGAACATGAATAATATAGAATACAAACAACCAGTCAATTTACTTAGGAATATAAAATGTTCAATCTCAATGGGAAAAAGATGTGGTCACTATTATCATCCAAAAATTTATGTACAATGCACTGAAAGCAAGCAAGACAACCATCACACTTTCATTCACTACTACAGTTTGTTTAATCAATATTAAATAGTTGGATTCTCAAACATGCCATTAAAAATGAACTAACGCTGTAAAATCTGAAACCTAGTTTACTGATTTATAGTAAGCCAATACAAATCCAGATAGATTTGCAAAGATTTTCCTTTAAAAAATAACTCTAGATTCTCATATATGATCTTTAAAATTATGGCAGTCTTTTATGTATAGAGACTGGATAATGATCATATTACAGTTCTCAACTTGTCTTCTGGTCAGCTAATGAAAGATTATTACAATCTGAATGGCTTTTTATCCTCTTCCCATAATAGAACTTTCCAATAAGTAATAGAGGGAACAATCCTCTCTTAAATGCACAGCACCTTTCTTGAAAACAACTTTTATTAATGAATATTCAATTAATGAAAATTTTAATTAGTTTTGATATTTCATCCCTTGAAAGGATTAATTAGATTTAACAAAATGTAAAAATGTTCAGGTATTTTGCTGACAGTCTCCAACATACATCGGAGAAAAAAGACAAGAGGAAAAAAACTACTCAAAAACGCATTTTGCAGTAACTATACAAACCAATCTGTAAACAATAAATATGTTTATATATAGAACATGCTAGTCCAATTTTCAGTTTGTTTGATATTTTACAATGTTGTCTTTTAGTTTCCTCAGCAGAAAACTTTTCTTTCTAAAATACTTCAACACCATATCAAATTGTAGCTCTCCAATATATTCTATTTTCTATCATATCTTCCCAATGAAAATCGTTGACATTGCACTTCTTTAAAATGTCCGAGATAAACCTTATAATGCAGACAAGGTCTACCTCTCCTATAAAACCCATGCTCAAGGTCAACATAAAACACTTTTTTAGAGTCTTCCATTGTTCATCCATTTTACATGTCCAATTCAACAAATATGTGATTTAACAATAATGCGCTCAATACCACAATTTGCAAGATAAAGAACATAGTGATTGATTTTACAAATTTATCATTGTATTTTTGAAATTTTACAGAGCATTCTTAAGTGAAACTTATCTAATATCTTTATATTATGCTGATATGGTGTCCAAGTTTCACATCCATACAATAAATTAGATAAAATAATAGCTTAATATGCAGCTACCTTAGTTGAAATAGTTATTTCTCTACGAAATACTTTAACTTTTATCTTGTTAAAAGCAACAGCAGCACAATGAGTCTGTATTGGATCTTAACAGCTAAGTCCATCTTTCCACTTACAAAACTACCAAGTTATTTAATAACTGGTTTACATTCTTAAGTTGATAACCATCCAAGTAAAAGTTGCTGAGGATTTTTGTTCTAACAGACTGATAAAGAGCACGAGTTTTTTGAACATCAATCATTAAATGAAAGTATTTAAATGTTGCAGTCAAAATATTAAAAACATTCTGTAAATCAACTTTTAAACTCACAAAAATAGCACAATTATCAGCATATTGTAAATCCAGATTCCAAGAAAATGAAGTTCTAGTTTTTGTTTTTAACCAATATGAATTAAAAATTCCATCATTAAACCTGTGCCATATCTTGATCCTTATCTGATTAAGCTGTCTATAAGCAATTCCAAAAACCATTGTCAAAAATTGAAAAGGTTCCTCACTGATGAAAGCCACAAGCTAGAAACCAGTCTGGGGGTATTGGATGAGTAGGCACTGGATAGGGATTTTATACACAAGCCCTCTGGCATTCATTGATTACTCTGCTTTGCACTGAGTGGGCACTACTGTAAGGAGAGTTTGCCTGTTTTGATAAAAGATTTGGTAAATAATAGCAGCATAAATTTAAAAAATTCCAAGTAGAAAATATGCAAATCTCGCTATTTCTTAATCACAACAGTAAAAAAATCATTTCTAATATTGTTATAATACTCATATACAGCTTCCGGATATCACATTCCTAAAAGAAATGATGTAAATTTTAAAAAAGCTAATAAATATGCAAGATTAGGTGGGTTCGGCCAATGATCTAAGGAAAAGAGAAATGCTTTCCATTTTTTCACAATGCTGTTTGTTTCATTTACAATAACTGTACCAGTCTGTAAAAGTTCAAGTCTCTTAATAATCCCAAGAACGGAAACTACTATTCTTACATAAATATTATGCAAGGAAAGTAAATTCTATTTATGATTAGCTCTTTTTATGTCAAAGATAAATTTGAACAGTGATAGAATGACACAAACTTCCAAAATTTTACAAATAAACTACATACGCTGGCATAGTGTGATCAATTAATTTATTTTTTTTTACTTTATGTAAAAGCGCTTATTCTTATAATGCCAATCTAAAATAAGGACACTAGGTGTTCAAAGAGTAGCAAACTATGAAATAGTATCCTTTGAAAGCAGTTATTTTAAATGCCTAGTTTCTTCTCTTATTTTCAGGCAGCAAACTTAACATACAAAATATCAAGCGATTCTCTAAACATGGCATGCTAATACCCCCAGCCCTTTAAATTCTTTGTCTTTCTTAATTAAGCCAAAATTGTATAAAGATAATATTTTACAAGTGTCTGTTTGACACAAACTTCCAATAGCAATCTGAAAAAAGATTAGAAAAGAATAAGAAAAGATTGTCTTTTCAAATAGATTTTTTGTAAGAACTTATCATGAAGGCAAATAACCGATCATAACAATTTAGAAATGGCAAACTTAGTCTCTGTTAATCCATAAAAGGTTAACATATTCAAGACAAAATGATGTCCAACTATCTATCGATGGATAAAATTCTTTTTATTTTTGCTTACAGTAAGTCGTAAACTCATTTAAAACAGCTGAGACCTGAATGAATGCAGTCACCATTACTATTATTCAAAAACTGGTAAATTCATTTGCACACTATTGATCTGGTCTATTGTCATTTTGAGCTCTCCAGAAATCATGAAAATAATTATTTGATATATGTTGAATTACTGCTGCAAAATAATCACAAAGTTTGAATCCTGGGACTAATGCAAAGATATCAACAGAACCAATTTCTCTTAGAGAAAGAAAGTTTATTATTTTTTTATTAATGTGATAAGCAGTTACATTTGAATGAAATGTGGATGTTAAAGCAGATGAAGTATTTAATCAATAATGGGTATTATAACAAACATTAACAGTTAACCATCACTGAAGCCACTCCTTGCTTTGCAGTTAACACAATTTATTTTAGCCTCCCAATACTGAGGTCTACATCATAAACTTTAATAAGCCCCTTATGTCATAGAATACTTTAAAAAAAACATTTAAATCATTAAAAATAATAAAACTAAATCTGTGAAAATTGCTTACAGTAACTCCTCGGATGACTCCAGTTTGATGAATGAGTGAAGGATCTTCATGTGTATCTTTAATTTTTATTTCAATATCTGTTGTTGTCCATTCAGAGACGGTGTGTTCTATGCCTAAAAAAAAAAAAAAAAAAGTATTAAAATTTTTTTTATTCTTTTCTTTTTCAAAAAAAAAAAAAATTGTTAAAATTTTCATCTTACCAGCTCCAGGAGTCTGAGGATTGAAGGGTGATGGTGCTCCAGGAGTCATTGGACTATAACCAATAGGTGATGGTGTGCCTGCATAACCAGCTGGAGATGAAGTGGGTTGATAGGTAACAGGACTTGGGGTGGCAACATACGTTGTTGGGCTTGGTGAACCTGAAATATAAAATAAAAATCAATACATTATTCCATTACACAATAACAATCAAATGAATTAAATACATACATACATATTATTTCTAAGCAGGACCTTAGGTTTTTTTTTTCTACATTAAAAGTCAAAATTAATAACTCACCTTGATATGCTGATGGAGAAGGGGTTCCTTGGTATGGGGAATAACTGTGATCTGAACTATACATGCCAACACTTCCAGGAGTCTGTGGTGTAAATGGTCCAGCACTAGGACTATCAGGTTGATAACCAGGTGTGGCCGGATTAGCACCATATCCGGTTGGGGAAGGAGATGGTTCTTCATAATAATCTTCAAACTCATTGGATCTATTCAACAGAAATAAATTATCATTATCCAAAAAAATAATTCTAATTATGAATTTAAAAGGATTTTTTTATTAACACCAAAAAAACAAATAAGATAATTTGTAATCTGTCACTGAACATTAAATAATTCTGGGAATGATACTTATTTATCATATGCATAAACATATTGGTTTGTTTAAATTAATTTTATTCTTTATTCACCAATAGTATTTTTACATTATGCATATACACTTGGGTCTCTTTTTACACGGACTTATTTAACACGATTTTGAAGTTAACACGATTCCATGTTTCACCGGAAGTCGAACTCCGATAATGCGCTATTACTTTAAATAATAAATTTCGCGTATATTGAAAGTAATAGCACATTATTGGAATTCGACTTTCATCTTAGTAATTTCAATATTTTCAGTGCTTTATAATAGTAAGATTTTATGCAATAATAAAATTAAAATCATGATTTCCACATTTTATGTATACACACATTAAATTTTACAAGATTATAATGTAAATTTGTTCAAACATTGTGCGTGTTAATTTTGCATTTTAAATCACATTCTGTTTTTACTTTTTAAAAAAGAACGTAATCAATTATTAATCATTTAGTGTCCGCAAGTTTATTTTTAATCAGTAATAGCAGTGAGCACAATTAAAATTGAAAATTAAAAAATTAAAGACAAAATAAGAATTTAATTTTTAGTTGTTAGATTAATTACTAATTACGTTGTCACCAGAAAACCATTAACAACATGAGAGTGACGTTGGCGCTAGTTGTATTTTCTCATGTGAAGAATCTGATTTTTTTACGAGTTTGCAAACGAACCTGTTTATCGGCAAATCGCGATAATAATTAAAACGTGTATAAAAAAATGTAAATTACTGTAAATTATGCATAAAAATATATTGTTTTGAATAAAATTAAATATTATAGTTAAAAAAAGTTTGTCTTGTATCAATTTTTTTCAAATTTGAAAATTTTTATTAGTCATATTTTATTTCCTTTTTTTTTTTTTTTGCACGAATTTTAAAGTAATTTTACGTTGGTGCTTTCTTTGCTTTTACGCGATTTTTGAAAAATCTCAGTCCGTATCCCCCCTTTTTCAAGGTAAGTTACGTCTACTTTTGTGCGATTTCGTTTGCGCGTATTTTCTGAGGAACCTATCTATCGTGTAAAACGAGACCCAGGTATATATATATATTAAAAACATATATTATATACAATTTCCTAAATTTTAATATTCACATTAAGGCTTGGAACCAAATGTCACTAATATGAAAGGATTACTGTATTCTTTTAATTCAATAAAATAATAAGAAAATAATGAGACTGTGCACTCTTTCACATATAAAAAAGAATTTACTTTTAGAAATATCCATAATAGGATTAAATGATAAACTTTAATGATTCTTCCTTCCAATTCTTAATTAAACGTTTTCAAACTTCATCCTTTTATAACATTTATTTATCTTTAATTTAAGATATTACTTCATCCATTTGTTTAAAAATTGAATATTATTTCTCCTCATCTTATTTTAAATTCACCTTCTCATTTGTAAACATATCAACCGTATTTTGAATCAACTCAAAACTGCATAAATAATATTTTTCTTCAAAAATAATAATGAGAAATTTATAAATTAATGTAACCCATTGCAATATAAAATACATTATGTTAACAATCACCCTTTAAATATCCCAAAACTCATTTAAGTAACCCCCTTTAAAATAAAGATCCCCCCCTTTTTTTATATTTTTTTTTTTTTTTTTAAAAACCAAAAATTCAACCAAAGGGTGAGATTAAAAAAAAAAATTTAAAAAACTTCAAACCAGACAAATAAAAAATAATTAATAATTCCAAATTTCATATAAAGTATATATTTAATAAGATAATAAATCCAACCATTAAGCTATCAACAATGTCAACCTGTAGTCAAGGCAACCTCCTTTAATAATAAAGGTGATACCACTTTTATCTATACATTATGTATATTTTTAATAATACCAACACACTCTTCCATAAATTTAGCCAATATAATGCAATATTTTATTATATATAAACTTCCAAAATAGCTGACAGTTTCAACTGTTTAACAGACTTCTTCAGAAATGTAAATAAAAAATACATATAAGTATCATTATCAAACCAAAAATTATACATAGAAAACAAATTGGCTATTCTTATTAAAATATACATAAAAAATAAATAATAAATTCAAATTTGATTTCTATATTAAATGTAATATTTACATTGTATTACAAGTGTTTAAACACTAAATTCGAATTATGCTTGATTTTAAGTTAACCAATTTTAAATGCCTCGTATACAATTCTTACAATATTCATGACAAGTCAAAGATATATGCAATGAAATGAAAGATTCAGCAAATTCAACTAAAAATTAAAATAGTGTTTAAGCATATATAAATACTACTATAAAAATTAGATTTTACTTAAATTAATTTATTTATTTTTATGTTTTTTTCATGAACATTTTAATATATATGGACAATATATTTTAAATATATAATTTTTGTTACGAGAATGGTTCTTATAAGAATTCTGTAATGGTGCTTACATGTATTGTGTATTTAGTTATGAAGACTGTTGGATAGTCAAAATTGTCAGCTATTTTGGAAGTTTAAACATAATAAAATACTGTATTAAATTGTGTTTTATGCATACTGAGGGTGTGTTGGTATTATTTGTTTACATTGTATTAATATATACAATGCAAAAATTATTCATTTAAAAATAAAAAAAAAGCTTTTTTCTCTCTCTAAGCAATCAAACCCTAGTGGCAGCAATGTAAATGCTATATAAGGAGATTCCAAGAAAAAGATGTGTATATGTACACTTATGCATACCTATATTTGATAGAGATAAAGAAAATACGCAGTTAATAGAGAAAACAGTAGTTTGAGATTTTTTAGTTTAACTTATTCCAAATCGTATTGAAATAAAATCTTATTGATTTTGGTAGAAAAGAGTATGGTAATTTTGAATAAAGGAAAAAGAATTATGAATTAACAATATTTTCATTATGAATACAATAAGAAATGTCGGCAAAAATATTTTCTTTTTCTACTAATACATAAACAAAAGAAAGCAAACTACTATTTCTTTCTTTTGATAATGAA
Source organism: Epiperipatus broadwayi (assembly GCA_028023455.1). Lineage (NCBI taxonomy): Eukaryota > Metazoa > Onychophora > Udeonychophora > Euonychophora > Peripatidae > Epiperipatus > Epiperipatus broadwayi. The sequence goes on along the minus strand of JAQFVV010006260.1, from coordinate 5,834,639 downwards.
TACTAGAGAATATTTTTCTCGGAGATCCAAGATTAGTCATGATCATGGTAGGTGCTGTAGATAATAAAGATAATCTATATTATAGTATGTGCGGTAGATAATGGGACAGACAGAAAAGCAGTTAGGTATTCAACAGTCAGCTTCATTCTAGTGAGGATTAAAGGAATTCTATACCGCAACATATATGGGAAAGCAGTGGAAGTGTGCAGTACATTTGATCCAAAAAATCCAGGTGCATTAGATTCAGATACAAAACCCCTCATTGATGAAAACATTAAACTAAAAACTAATTTGGAAATAAGAGTAGCATCACTTTATCTGGCATCTATTGATTATCCAAGCTTACACTAGATGGCAGTTCTAGACTGCTTAACAGTGATATGTAGAAAGAATTATGGAATGTTTTGTTAACATTCATTTTTCAGAATTATAGATTTCTAACTTGTATGCTTATTTTCTGGACTATAATTATTGTTACTATAAAAATAGAACAAGTAGATTACTAAAAACTTAATGAAAATAAGTCTACCAAAAAAAATCTATTTAAAAAGTTGAATAAGACAGTCAAATAATGTTGCACCAAAGTACTATAATATTGTTCACATATCCTTACATAATTCACACCTTTTGTATGTAGAGTATCAAATATATAAAAAAGATACATTTTGAATATTACAAAAAATAAGTGTACATTGTGAAAATCCATAAAAAATTGTGTCAAAAAAAAAAAACAATTATTTTATGTTGGAATTAATAAAAAGCCATATCGTGATGTAATTGTTTTGATAAATATTATCAAAAAGTTGCATATTTTAATGTGGAAACGGGTATCTGAGATATGTGGTGAATACTGAAGAGATTGTGATGCGGCTTTTCTCAGAAAATATTCATTTTAAAAACTTTTAAATTTTAGTTTCATTTTTCATTAAGAGATGGAGCTACTTAGAAAAAAAAATAGCATCTGTGATTTTAAATTTATTTTTACCAGTAACAATTTTTTTTCCTGACTGACATTTTTGATCGGTCGTGGTTTGCAGACCGTACTGCCGCCGTCAGAGGGCGCGGCGACATCATCAACAACCGGCCTGAAAATGGCAAGTGATAAATTTTTTTACAAAACGCCTCAAAATCAACAAATAAAAATGCCTAAGGCAATATATGTACAGCAAATAAATCGAAAACTACAAATTAAAAAAAAATGCAAGAAAATGCTAAAAAATTCAAATAATAAAACCAAAAAATCATGAAAATTCCATTACGAGCTATACCCCCCCCCCCAAAAATCAAAAAAACGCCTCAAAATCGACAAATAAAAATGCCTAAGGCAATATATGTACAGCAAATAAATCGAAAACTACAAATTAAAAAAAAATGCAAGAAAATGCTAAAAAATTCAAATAATAAAAACAAAAAATCATGAAAATTCCATTACGAGCTATACCCCCCCCCCCAAAATCAAAATGTCTTCCCTTAAATCGACAAATAAAAATGCCTCAGACAATATATGTACAGCAAATAAATCGAAAACAACAAATTAAAAAAAAATGCAAGAAAATGCTAAAAAATTCAAATAATAAAACCAAAAAACCATGAAAATTCTATCAAGAGATATACCTCCCTCTACAATCTGACAATTCACAAAACATGGCGGCCAAAAAAAGCGGGAAAATATGAAAAAATCAAATCATTTACCTTCAACATAAATATGCACCTAAGTTCATATTGAAAAGCAATTAATTGTTCTCTGGCTTTCAAATTACAGCATATGTAAATGGAGCAGTAATATTTAAATAATCAAAAAGCAATCATTACCGACCCCTCCCCACTAATCAAAACGTAATAAATGGTATCAATATTTTAAGATTATTTAAGTAACAGACCTAATAAGAATTCATAACACAGATTAATACGTAGTAAGTAATTAAATAGAATTATAGTAAGTTTAAAAGAGAAGATGGAAAAATTACCTTGTTGCATTTTTTTTTGTTCAAGAAATTGTTTTTCACTGTTATATAGATTAAATCACAGATTGTAGTTTCAAAATGACTATCCCCTTCCCCCATTTAGTGACTTTTCTAAAACTAAGAACTCATAACACAGATTAATACGTAGTAAGTGATTAAATATGGCAACAACGGACTAACTTTTATAAAATGTACTAAATCTTATGAATATTTAAAAAATCAAACACTATTTGCACATGTGCTGTGCATTATTTAAGTAATAGATATAACTCCTCAACACAGATTAATACAGTACATAGTAAGAAAGTTTAAAAAAGAAAGTGGGAAAAATTACCTTGTTCCAAATTCGGTTCAGAGCCATTTGCACAATGATGACTCGATCATGATGTTCTGCAAAATGTAGCTTTGTTGGTAAATTTCTTAACACTTTTAGCAATGATGATTCCAGCAGATTAAAAAAATTATTTAATAGAAGGTATCTACAAACACTAGCAGAGTTATTTAAATCAAGTTATGCACACACATATATAATATCCCAATTCATTTTAAAAATAATAAACAATTGTCCACTATATTCATATTATTTTCAATTATGTTTTTATTTAAACAAAGTTGCAAGTGCATCTACATTTTTTAATGAGAGATGTGTAATTACAAACATGAAATCTTCTCTCCCCCCCCCCCTTACTTGACAGCAAAAAAATATACCGTAAATACTTTTAAAAGAAAAGTCTTTCAACATCAAATTATTTATCTTTAAAGCAATTAATTGTTATCTGGCTTTCAAATTATGACATATGTAAATTGATCAATAATATTTAAATAATAATCAATGTAAAAAAGGAATACACAAAACATAATTACCAAAGTCTTTTGGAACAGATTTTAACACTAGTAGTAAGAGCAAATATGGCAGAAATTAGCGGGAAAAAAAAGTTTTGAGTTAAAGTTTGCGCATATCTAATGTGTATTCTTCTCCATCAAAAAATAATCCTAATTAAGTTTGTCAAAAAATAAACATTATCCCAACAACTTGTATTTCTAGCAGTACAAAATAATTAACACGTCAAAATAGAACAAAGCTGGTATTTCAAAAGTCTAGTTCACTTATGTTTTAATTAAATTTGTTGGCTTTGGAAATTAAATTTTTGATGTAAAATCTCTATTACGTCATATTTCATTTCACAGTTTGTTCTTTCAAAATGAAAGTGCATACTATAAAAGTAGGATGACCGGTATTATTTTTGGGTATCATGACGTAATAGAGATTTTACATCAAAAATTTAATTTCCAAAGCCAACAAATTTAATTAAAACATAAGTGAACTAGACTTTTGAAATACCAGCTTTGTTCTATTTTGACGTGTTAATTATTTTGTACTGCTAGAAATACAAGTTGTTGGGATAATGTTTATTTTTTGACAAACTTAATTAGGATTATTTTTTGATGGAGAAGAATACACATTAGATATGCGCAAACTTTAACTCAAAACTTTTTTTCCCCGCTAATTTCTGCCATATTTGCTCTTACTACTAGTGTTAAAATCTGTTCCAAAAGACTTTGGTAATTATGTTTTGTGTATTCCTTTTTTACATTGATTATTATTTAAATATTATTGATCAATTTACATATGTCATAATTTGAAAGCCAGATAACAATTAATTGCTTTAAAGATAAATAATTTGATGTTGAAAGACTTTTCTTTTAAAAGTATTTACGGTATATTTTTTTGCTGTCAAGTAAGGGGGGGGAGAGAAGATTTCATGTTTGTAATTACACATCTCTCATTAAAAAATGTAGATGCACTTGCAACTTTGTTTAAATAAAAACATAATTGAAAATAATATGAATATAGTGGACAATTGTTTATTATTTTTAAAATGAATTGGGATATTATATATGTGTGTGCATAACTTGATTTAAATAACTCTGCTAGTGTTTGTAGATACCTTCTATTAAATAATTTTTTTAATCTGCTGGAATCATCATTGCTAAAAGTGTTAAGAAATTTACCAACAAAGCTACATTTTGCAGAACATCATGATCGAGTCATCATTGTGCAAATGGCTCTGAACCGAATTTGGAACAAGGTAATTTTTCCCACTTTCTTTTTTAAACTTGCTTACTATGTACTGTATTAATCTGTGTTGAGTAGTTATATCTATTACTTAAATAATGCACAGCACATGTGCAAATAGTGTTTGATTTTTTAAATATTCATAAGATTTAGTACATTTTATAAAAGTTAGTCCGTTGTTGCCATATTTAATCACTTACTACGTATTAATCTGTGTTATGAGTTCTTAGTTTTAGAAAAGTCACTAAATGGGGGAAGGGGATAGTCATTTTGAAACTACAATCTGTGATTTAATCTATATAACAGTGAAAAACAATTTCTTGAACAAAAAAAAATGCAACAAGGTAATTTTTCCATCTTCTCTTTTAAACTTACTATAATTCTATTTAATTACTTACTACGTATTAATCTGTGTTATGAATTCTTATTAGGTCTGTTACTTAAATAATCTTAAAATATTGATACCATTTATTACGTTTTGATTAGTGGGGAGGGGTCGGTAATGATTGCTTTTTGATTATTTAAATATTACTGCTCCATTTACATATGCTGTAATTTGAAAGCCAGAGAACAATTAATTGCTTTTCAATATGAACTTAGGTGCATATTTATGTTGAAGGTAAATGATTTGATTTTTTCATATTTTCCCGCTTTTTTTGGCCGCCATGTTTTGTGAATTGTCAGATTGTAGAGGGAGGTATATCTCTTGATAGAATTTTCATGGTTTTTTGGTTTTATTATTTGAATTTTTTAGCATTTTCTTGCATTTTTTTTTAATTTGTTGTTTTCGATTTATTTGCTGTACATATATTGTCTGAGGCATTTTTATTTGTCGATTTTGAGGCGTTTTGATTTTGGGGGGGGGGGTATAGCTCGTAATGGAATTTTCATGATTTTTTGTTTTTATTATTTGAATTTTTTAGCATTTTCTTGCATTTTTTTTTAATTTGTAGTTTTCGATTTATTTGCTGTACATATATTGCCTTAGGCATTTTTATTTGTCGATTTTGAGGCGTTTTTTTGATTTTGGGGGGGGGGGGGTATAGCTCGTAATGGAATTTTCATGATTTTTTGGTTTTATTATTTGAATTTTTTAGCATTTTCTTGCATTTTTTTTTAATTTGTAGTTTTCGATTTATTTGCTGTACATATATTGCCTTAGGCATTTTTATTTGTCGATTTTGAGGCGTTTTGTAAAAAAATTTATCACTTGCCATTTTCAGGCCGGTTGTTGATGATGTCGCCGCGCCCTCTGACGGCGGCAGTACGGTCTGCAAACCACGACCTTATTATAAATGTTCATTATATTACTGATAAAAATATATACGAAAATTAAGTAAAACATTCCATTGTTTATGAAAATATTTTAAAATATATTTCTTTTCACTTTCTATTTTAATTATAAAAAATATGAATGTAATTTCTTTAACAAATATACTAAAAAACTAGATCCGAACATCTATTTTCGACTGCACTCAAAAAATGCTTTTTTTAAAAGAGATTGTTGTATGACCGAATCATCAGCTTAAGAGTCTTTCTAAAATTATTACAGCAGACAAAGTGAAAACACTTTTTTTATGAATATGATTTGGATTCTTGATTATAGTAATAATTCAAAGTAAAGGTGTGCGATTTAACTATTTAGTACATCTAAATGAATGGCGATTATATTAAAACTAAGATTAATAATTTAAGAAAAAAATCATTATAGCCCAAAATATCCTCTTACTTATACAAACGACATATATCACAACTAAAGTAGTGCAATTATGTGTGTACAAACCTTGCACAGACATGTAAGGTTAGAAGGGTAGATTGATATTATAAGAAACTGCAACCACAATGTCTTTAAAAAATTCTTAAAGAAAAGCTAAAAAAAAGTTTTTGTAATTGAATTCATGAATTTGGGAATCAATTTCCTGATTATCCACATTTAACTATTAAGAATCATGAGTATAGGACAATATTCTTTCCAGAGTTAGTGATAGAGCAATTACAATCTGCAGTTGTCATAGAGATCTCCTAAATGGGGTCAGCTGCAATCTCAGTCAAAACAAGCACATACTCTTTTCATTTAAAATCACAAATTAATATAATAAAAAAAAAAATAATAATAATCACATAGTTTATTGCTTGAAAGTTCATAAGTTTTGAATCCATAACTGGAATCAATCCAATGACCTTAGATCCAAAGTCTAACCCTCTGCCAATAAACTAAACTATTTAGAAAATTAAGATGATCATTAGATGTTGTCTACATATCTTGGTATATCAAAAAAACTTATGTCTCTTTAGATTCTACATTCGAATAACTACTTTTCAAACATTTATTAAACTCCCAGAAAATTTCATTTAATGACATTGTCATGAAAAAAATCAATCTAATATGTAAAGACCGAAATATTACCATCTAGGAAGATTTAATAATTTTATCAACAAAATTTGTTAGGTCTGAGTATGCTCAGATCTATTCATAAAAAAGAAAGCTTGGGAGGATTTTGAAAAGCAATGCCATGGCAGTAACCAAATACTAAAGATTTAGAGGTTCTTTTCCTGCAATTTTTAAAAATATTTCACTTACAGAAAAAGCCTAAATGGCCCACAGTTACAGGCTACAATATTTTCATAATTACGTTTCAAAAATACAATTAGTTTATTTCATTAAAATGCATTTTACAATTTATTTAAACTTTTTCTTTAAACAAACAAGATTTCACATTATAAGCTTTTATACAGCAAATAACTTTTTATTATGCGACTTACCGAGAAGGTGTGTTAGGATTTGTAGGATCCCAAGCACCTGACTGCCCTGGTGTCCGACTACCATCATGAATAGGAGTTTGGCTGCCATAATGTGGAGTTCTTCCACCTAATTAAAAAAAAAAAATGTAAAAAATAAACAAAAATAAATGTTAGATTATTTTAATTGAAAAAAAAATAGTAAATGCTCTTACCCTCGTACTGTGGAGTCTGAGAGCCATGCATAGGTGTCCTTGAGCCAGCAGCATACATAGGTGTCTGACTGCCGTAGATGGGAGTGCGGCTGTACGAAGACAAACCTCCCTTGGATGGAGCACTAGAAAATAAACCAAAGTTTTAATCTGTTAAAAATATTTTAATTCCAGTTTTTGAAAACAATGTTTCATAACATTTAAAAATTGATTGAGGATTAACTCAAATTGATAAATTCAATTAACAATTTGTATTCAATGAAGAGAAATGTGATAATGCAATATGTGCTTGCAATCGAAGTACAGATTCAAAATGAAAGATTAAGGTCTAATAATAACCTGAATTAAACTAGAATGTTAGAAACAATAACTGTTAATAAAAGTGTTAAAAACATAAATTCTTTTATAAAGTTAAACAAAAACAAGAGAATAACAAAAACATAACTTATAAACAACTACTATTTGATGGCCTAAATTATAGGTCTATAATTACATTTGGGTCAAGTTTCTTTTTGTTTATAGGAAAAAGATTTTTTTCACACTAATAAGATATATTTTACTTACATCATAACAATTAGGGCTAACAATATCTTCGTTTTCTACGATCAGATTAATATTTCATCCATTTTTCTATTTGATTATGCAATTATCAAACTTCTTGACAGTCTTGCTCTATGTATTTCAAGAATGATTCTAAATGAATATAGGTATATTGTATCACAAGGAAACAGATGTTAAATTCTTTATAGCTTCATACTGATGTGTCCATAAGTATGACTATATACAATAAGACACAATGTTTTTAAATAATTAGAATATCAAATAGTCCGCAACAACTCTATTTCTACAGTTCGCTAATGTTCAATTACCTCGATGTACATTCAGGCTGGCTGCTACAAATACGGTTCACAATGGGCAAGGTTTATACACACCTTGGCCCCTACACACACCTTGGTCCCAGTCCAGTTTAGCTGCACACAAATGCTTCGTAGTATAGCACTGCGACTGGCCTTAAGCTCCTTACAGCTACCGTCTCTGCAACAGTCTATCAGATACTTCACTTGAAAACCGCTGGAAACTCAACTCTTTATTCAGCCGCTATCCAGACGGTTTCCTCAGGCTACGGTCTCCCCATCTCTGTGGGCTCTTTCAGCTATATCCATGGACTACATTTCCATTGAGCACTGGAAATTAACCAAACCACTGACGCGAGATATCTCCTACTAGAATTGAACAGGTGTCTACTGGAGATGCACTCAAATACTGGCCTGACATAGTTGTTACACAGACTTTTTATAGCTTTCTGATAACTGCAACAATTAATTACATTGTCCAATAAGGTAAGGTCTCTTATCTAGAAATATTTGCAATTAGCAAATATTTCTTGGCATTAACGTTCGCCATTACATTACTGCCTTAATTAAATTCCTGTTATCAGTACGCAATCTAAAAATCTCTTGAATAAATACTAATTTTTCTGCAGTGCATAAACTTGTATGCAATTTTTACAAAATATAACACCTTCCCCCACTCCAGAAAAACTCTTGTTGCGATTCCTTGGGTTTTGTTTTTCTATTCCTACTTGGAGGAAACATATTTCCTCTTATTTCACTCAAAAATGTTTGATTCAAAACTGCTGCCGAACTTCTTCGCCAGTTACATGTTCAATGGTGACTGCACAAGCGTGGTGGGACTCAGCTTCCGATGGTGACTGCGCAAGCATTTTATTTCCAAACTTTCACCGTTGTTATATCACATAGACTTGCAGTGAATACTTTAACTATTCACTTCCATTATTAACGTTTTACTAACTGGGATCTCGATCTACGGATAAACTTGTTGTAATGCAAAACTTAATCGCTCCTCACAGGTTCCAAATGCGACTGCGCCATAGATGTGGCCATAAGTATGACTATATACATAATTAGAATAGCAAATAATCCGCAAAAGCACTATTTCTACAGTTCGCTAATGTTCAATTTCCTCGATGTACATTCAGGCTGGCTGCTACAAAAACGGTTCACAATGGACAAGGTTTACACACACCTTGGCTCCAGTCCAGTTTAGATGCACATGAACACTTCGTAGTATAGCACTGCGATGCTCCTTACAGCTTCCGTCTCTGCAACAATCTATCAGATACTTCACTTGAAAACCGCTGGAAATTCAACTCTTTATTCAGCTGCTATCCGGATGGTTTCCTCAGGCTATGGTCTCCCCATCTCTGTGGGCTCTTTCAGCTATACCCGTGGACTACATTTCCACTGAGCGCTGGATATTAACTGAACCACTGGCGCGAGATATCTCCTGCTGGAATTGAACAGGTGTCTACTGGATATGCAATCAAATACTGGCCTGATGTAGTTGTTACACAGTCCTTTTATAGCTTTCTGATTCCTCAGTTATCAGTGCGCGATCTAAAAACAACCTCTCGAATAAATACTAGTTTTTCTGGGGTGCATAAACTTGTATGCAATTTTTACAAAATATAACACATACATAATAAAGATAACATTTCTGCCGGTCCTTCAAATTTATGCCATGCATCATAATAAGACAAAAAATAATAAATAAAGATGAGTTTTGTGATGCTATATAAACCAATCTGAGAACCAGAAATGCATCCACATAGAGCACACTGGTCCTATATTTCTGTTTATGTGATATTTTGTGATGCTGTCCTGTACCGACTTCTACAGCGCACTTTTCTTTCAGAGATATTTTAACATCATGTCTAATTGTAGCTGTCCACTTTATTCTAACTATATCTTACCCCAAAAAATAATCAACATTGCACTTTTTTATAGAATATCTTTGAGGTAATCTTTATAAATGACTACTTTTTCCATGAAAATCATGTTCGTGTTTACAACAAACCATTCTTTGACCAATTCAACAGAGATGTGATTTTACAATAGAACATTCTAGAAAATCGCATCTAGCAAGCTGAAAATCATATAACCATATGATCTTGCCATCATATTAAAATTTTATGGGGCATCCTTAAGTGGTACTTTTCTAATGCTATTATGCTGCATTAATAGGATGTCCAAATTTCATTTCCATACAATAAAACAAATAACTGCTCTATATTAGCCAATTTAATCGCAATAGTTATTTTCCTGTGAGGAACATTCTAAATGTTTTAACTTGTTAAAAGCAGCAGCAGCATATTGGAGTCTGTGCAGTATGTCAACATCCCAATCCAGTTTTCTATTTAAAAAGTTATTAAACCATTATCTATATTCTGTTTTTCAATCTGCACAATACAGAACCTATCAACTCTGATTGGTATTTGTTCTATATACTAAAGCTAAATTGAACATAACAATAAGATCACCCAACTCTCCATACAATAGTGCTAACAAGTGTAAGCCTTTGTAATCAATGGATGCACGAACGACAATATGGAGAGTTTAGTATTCATATTAACAACATGGCCTAAGCATCTGAGATGGTGATCATGTGATGAAGATAACAAAAGTTAAAATTTTTGAAATAACTGGTTATAATTTTTAATTTAATCAATTCCTACGTAATACTGTTCTTCTTATTCCAAATATAGATTTAACAATCTATAATCTCTTCTTCATTCAAGAAACATGCTGAATCAACTCATTACAGATATATTATTTAAAGTAAAATTTGCAGATCACAAATGAAACAATTCTTATTTCGGCAGCACACAAATTACGAGTCTAGTTGAATATGGTCTCAAATCTGTGTGAACATTTAATTTCATTTCTCATCTACTAAACATAGCAGATGACAAAAGAAAATCAAAATACTGTTCATGAGAAATTAGCAAAAGATTTAAATTTCAAAACTGAATATAAAAATAAAACAAATTTTTTAAGAAAGGATAAATCGAGAATCAATAATGGGGGGGGGGGGTATAATCTTAAAGTTTATGTCATGAGGGCTTTTTAAAAGATATCACATGACGATTGCATGGGCAATTACTTTGGATTTTTTTTTTTAAAAAAAAACAAAACAAATCTAATAATCAGCCTATCGCCTTAAATGATAACCACAAACAAATTAAAGAATTATTAAATAAAGTCTTTATTAAAATTAATCTAATTTTAAGACTAAATTATATACGTCAGAATTAAATTCTTAACCCCTCCCCCCGAATACTACATCAGTCAATGGAACCAATGCAATAAAGAAAAAGGCCCAAAGACAAAACCTGAATTAAAAAAAGAACCAGATTTGTAAAATGAATTTACAGTGAAGTGTAAGATCATTTATTTAATAAAGCTTTCCAGCTAATGAACTATTTGGTTTCTCTCACACATCACAATAAACATGATTTTCCCTACCATTCAAGTGTCAAACTATTTGGGCTGGAAGTTCTTAATGGTCTCTCATAAATCACAACAAATATGATTTACACTCCCATTTGCTGTCCCAATGGTCTCTTAGATTACAACAAACTTGATTCTTCCTACTATTCACATGGAGTGAGCTCTTAATTTGTAATAGGATGAAAATATATTTTTGCGACACTTTAGTAAATATTTTCCTCAAGATGCATGATTGGTGAAAAACATTTCATGTATATAAGAAAAGAGAGTTATCAATTTTTTTGCTAAATTTTTGGCACCTGTATTTTTATTAATATATCCATAACACATTTCTTTGTGAAAATCAATTTAAAATCACTGATTCCAATTAAATCTAAACTACAAAAAAAATAAGAAGTCTGAAAAGATCAAATAAAAATCATTCATTCTACTTGGACAACTTTCCTCGAGGTCAATGATTCCTCCATGGATTACTATGTTTACTGCCCAATAACACCAATATTTTAATTAAATCTTTTTTTAACTAAGAATCTGTAAAAAAATTATCATGTTTATTTGTATGATATTTTTTCAGTTGCTACAGAACTTTGACACTGCTTTCTCAGTTACCCTGCATACTGACCGAATTACTGAGAAGTTCCATTTGTATTATTTAGAGCTGTCTCTTATTTTTCTTTTTTAAATTTAGAGCTAGACATTCATTTTTATTAATTGAACCTAACTGCCATCTTCCACTATCAGCACCATTTCATTAATAATCTCCCTAATATAGAAGACTGTTCTATACTTATGTAGCATGCCTACCGGAAGTTTGCCATTCGTTTTATTTTAAATAATCCATTTTCAGGGACTTCCAACAGATATAAACAATATGGCTGACTCTAAGTTACCATATCCATTTTTTTTTTTTAATTAACATTCAATTTAAAATACATTTGTTAATATTTTTTAAAGTTAACAAGTTATACGTGTTTGAGAAAATAATTTTGAGGAAAAAAAAAATGTAAACAAATACTTCGATCCTGAAAATTGTTTACATTTTTTTTTCTCGAACATGTATAGCTTGATAACTTTAAAAAATATTAACAAACTTACTTAAAATTGAATGTTAATTTTAAAATATTTGAAGATATTTTTTGAATAAATTCCACTCATAACATAACATCCAAATGTTAACAGAAGGTGAACAGATAACTTGTGGTTAAAATTAATGTTACTTTTTTTTATTGATATTCGTAACATGTTGATTTTTTAAACATTTTCTTTTTGCCTTATCATTTTTGGAAATATGACTAAAATTTGGAATCTTTCATTGACAGAACAAGATGCAATGGAATATTTTCAAAAGTACAGTATAGTGCCTGCCTGAAAAGTACGTAATAAAAAACATGATATTACACTTTATGTGTGGAGATACAATAGCAGTATTATATGCAAACAAGTTCTAAGCACCTACCTATTTGGAAAGGATCATGGTTAGAAGGTTCCAAAACATTGTGAATGCACAGAGATTAGTTTAAACTGGTATAATGAATTTACATTATAAAAATTTTTTAATTTCAACCCTTTGGATTTTTGTGTATTTCAGTGGAATAGTTTCAAAATTACGGGATAATGTTCGCTTGAAAAATGATATCTGTCCACACCTTAGTTATAGTATGCTTAATCATGTCTGACTTTTATTTTCTTTACTGCATTTATATTAAAAAAGTTTTTAATTACAACCATTCAAACTTTTTGTGTTTCTTTATCAGTTTAATAAAAAAATGTAAATATTGAATACAATAACTTAGAGACAGTCATATTAATTACATGATAAGTTGAAGTCCCTGAAATTTAAAATAAAATGGGTGACAAGCTTTTTGGCAGGCAAACTACATAAGTACTAATTATTTTTTTATAGATTTATAAAATATTTTCACTTAGATCTAAATTTCTTACTATTAGATTTCCAGGATTCATTTAAAATAATCAAACAAAAAATAATTTGGGCAGACTTCAATCTATTCCCCTCAATGAAATGTTATTAAAATTTTTTTTCCCTAATCTCTATCACAATCCCCCAAATGATAACAGCAAGAAGGCACATGTCATATCAGATAGCTATAATTCTAAGCCTAACTAATTTTGTAATATCAATTTCTTTCCAAAATTTATTTAAAACTGTTTTCTTTACTGCAGCCTCTACAGATACAAAAATAGTCAATAATAAAAACTTAAAAGTCACAAAGTCAGCAAGCACACTTACATGAGCAATATAATAATAAAGATGTAATATCTAAAGGATATCTTACTCTACAACAGCCAATCTAGTGCGATCAACTGAAATAGTTTTACAACTTGAGTGTAATTCCACTCTCGCTGTGGATTCTGTAGCATCTTTAACAATCCCCACATAACCTACAACATTTACAAATTAAGAATTATTAAGATATCAACCTTTCATTAAATAAAGTAATATCATTGATATTGTACCTTTATAAGGTCCTTGAGTGATTTTTATTGTTTTCCCAATAAGTTCATTATCACGACGGCCACGTCCTCTACCAGGTCCTCCGCCAGGTGAACTACTTGGAGATCGCCCACCACCACTACTGGGATGCATAGGGCTACTCAGACGAGGAGACATAAATCCAGATGAAGTCATTGTTGTATTATTCTAAAATAAGTGTGGGGAAAAAACTAAACTTCGATTTATAACGCAAAGTAAAAATACTAATTAATTCTTAAAAATGTGTTTAAAGCAAGCATTTATTTGACTGGCAATCCCTTCTCTGCTCAAAATTAAGTAAAAAAAACTTAAATCTCAGAATTTATATCAAATATATATGATCAGTAATACTTCATTGTTAATAAATTCATCCTTGGTGACTTGGTAATGATTCATATTAATATTACATATACATACGAATTTCATAAATTATTAATGTTTTATCAGTTTTGCAGTTTATAAAACTCCTCTTCCATTAACAGAAAATTCTTTGTTAAACCACTAAACATTACATGATCACTATCTCTTATACTAGCACATAATTGTTAATAAACAAGGCAAAACTCTCCATCCATTGATTACTCTAGTTGGCACTACTGTATGGAGAGTTTTGCCTTGTTTAGAAAACTCTTCGGTAGTACTCAATATAATGTTACAACAGAAGATATAAAAACTGCATGATTATTTCACACTATAAAATTTAACCAGTCTTCATTTAGATATTTTTATAGAAGTCATTATCTATTATGTTAAAATACTATTAGTGAGCTCATTATCAGTTGAAGTATACAATGCAAACATTGTTTATTTTACATAAAACAAAGAATATGGACATTAATAAGAAAGAGTGGTTAGCTATTGAAGCAGCAAATATTAAAGAAGAAGAAAAAATTAATTTGCAGTCAAAAATTAATAACGTAATTAATAGGAAGAATGGATATATAAAATTCTGAAGAAGTAGTAGGAGAGTTAAAAACGGTTAAATTAGGGAGGAATGGTAATATGACAGCATTTGATATAGAGAAAATGTATCAAAATGTGTCTAGGAAAGTATTGAAATTGTGGTAAGAAAGATCAAAAATGAGGGGGAAATTTCAAAGAAATGGATAAAAATAATAGAAAAGATATTAATAAAAATTAGGGAAACATTGTATGTAAAATATAATAATGAATATTGGAATAAGAAAGAATAAATAAAGGGATGTTCGATAAGTGGAATTATGGCATCAAGTATGGTAGATTGGATTCAGCAAGGAATAATTAGTAAGTATATTGAGAATGAAAAAATTATAAAATATTAGATATGTAGATGATATAAGAGAAGTAGGAAATAGAAATAGCATAATGAAAGCATTTAATGAACTGAATAAAAATATGTTTAACATTAAATTTACAATAAAAAATAATGAAGAAGTAAAATATTTAGATTTATTAGTGAAAAAGGATGAGAATGGAGAGAGAATAAAGCACTGCATAAAGAATAAAAATATAAGGGGAATGATACATCCAAGATCGTATCAACCTTGGTGTCGGAAAATGGGGGTATTGAAAGGAATAAAAGAGAAAAATGATAGACTTATATTGAATGAAAAGGCGGCAATGGAGCAAAAGTTGCAGATCCAGAAGGAATACATTGAATATGGATATAATGGTAGGGTTGTAAGAAATATATTGAGGGATAGAAGAGGATATAAGAAAGTTAGCACTAAAAATAAAAGAAATAATAAGAAATGGATTTCTATTCGATATTCGAAGGAGGTATGTAAAATTCTGAATGATAGAAAAGAAAAAATGAATGAGAATATAAGTATAGGATGGAAAAATAGTAAATCATTAAAAAAGTTAGTAAGTAATACAAAAATGAGAAATGATAGGAGTGATAAGATAGGAATAGTTTATAAAATTATGTGTAAGGGATGTATAATGGTATATATAGGTCAGTCAATGAAAAGTAAGATAGAAAGAGGTAAGGAGCATGACAGAGCAATAAATAGGAAATATTAAGTAAGGACCATTTTGCCATTTTTTAGAAACAGGGCGTTATAAAATGTGAAGTATTGGGGTAATCAAATATTGTAAAAATTATAAAGAAAGGAAAGTGTATGAGACAATGTATATGCAAGAAAATAAAGAGAAATATATGAATTTAGTACAAGGTTCAATAAAGTTGGGAGGAGAATGCGTGTTAAATAAAAATTGGAAAGTATGAAAGCATTTTTTAGAGTTGGGATTGATCAATAGAGAGTGCTAGGATGATACGTAAATTAAGTCACATTTTTGAATTATTGTAACATCTTGACAAGGTTCAACTTTGAATGAAAGTCGATTAGATGGAAATAAATTTATGATTTAAATACATAGTTGTCTATTAAATTGATTCTGTTTCATATTCAATTCAGGAGAAAGTAAACACACTTATATAATAAGATATATCATACTATTGAATTTTAACTAATTACTTACAACTATATTAATACATATATCTCTTATTAATTTTTAATTTATCTACATACAAATAACCGTCATTTTAATTAAGGTTAAAACTGTGAGGAGGATTAAGCACTGACGAAGACTGCTGGACAGTCGAAACTGTAAGAAAATAAAGAAGGTTAAGAAAATTACTTGCATTAAAGTGTATATGAGTGAAGTATTTTAAGTAATATATATGATTATCTACATACAAGTGTGTCTAACTAAACAGAACAGTATACTTGTAAATACTTAATATGTATAAACATGGTGAGAGCAAAGACCTCTCCAATTGCCGCAATCGTAACAAAAAAATCTTGCAGAAACTCATGTCTGTCAATCAGATAAAATAAGTTTCACCTTATCTAAGATCCCACGAATGTATATGGGGAGTTACATTTACAAAACACTAATTGTGATGTGAGAATGATACTTTAATCATTAAAAATGAAAACATAATCTCATTAAAATTGGCCCAATTTAGTATTTTCAAGATAGTCACTGAATATACATTTTAAAACCCTGTGAATGTTCAAAGTCTTTACTATTAAAAATTGTAAGGTATAAAATATTAACTTTTATCTGTTTTATAACAGTTTATATTCTAAGATAAACTTAAAGATTAACGAGATGACATTCATTTTAGATTGACAGGTGCAATAGTTTCTCAGATACTTTTAATGTTGTTTGTGCAATAGAATCTTCGCTCTCAATACATTTATATAATAGTTCACACCGTATATTTTCTATTATTTATTAATAGATATTCATTTTAGTGTCAGACATATGGTCTTCCACATGGTTGTGAGCAGATTTTCAGTGTTATGAAAGATGCAAATAAATATAGCATTCTGAAATTTTTAAATATTATTAAATAAAATAAAGTAGGTAATAATCAAATGTTAGAATAAATTATAAAATGTCATATTAAACTAATATTAAATAATGTAATAGGTTTGTTTAAAATGTTTAAATTTAAGAGAAACTTGTAAATCATATAAATTATGTTAAAATTGTTACATGGAATATATTGCAAAACAATTCAGTTAAGAAATAGATTTTAAATAATTAAATTAAAAATAAGTTAATTAAAAAAAAGATTAAGTCTGTTTTGAGATACGAGATTCGAAACAAGAAAAAAATTCAAGTAATTTAATAATTACGTTTTGCAAGTTCAATCAATTAAATAATGTAAGTTTATAAAATTATTGTAATTAAAATAAAATCAGGTTATAAAGATATCAACAAAAAGATAGTTTTGAAGGTATTAAAAACAAGATGCAAGAAAACCAAGATCCAACAAGGGCATTAAAATCAAGCCATCAAAAACTATAGATGTCAGTTTTTCTTGAACCTTCACTATGATGACTGAGTATAAAAAAGAAAAACAGCTGACTGCTGAAGCTAACCTGGAATGCCAGCAAATTTAACCGTACTGATTGTGATGGTAAACAAGGCCTAAACTTTGAATTTCAAAGTTAGAAGCTTGCTAAAGGGCAACATGTCAACTTATAAATGGAATAAAGTAATACAAGGCATTGCACAAGAAATATTAGATCAAAAAAAAATCCCTCACTGAATTGTAAAGGAGTCCGGCTTCAGAACTTTTGCTTCATAAATTTAAAAAAAAAAAAATTGTTTAGACAGTTATTCTAACACATTAACCACTTTTAAGTTTTATATTTAAGTAACAAACTATATTTTACATTATTGTTTTAAAGCAGTAAGCGAAAGTTATATAAAAAATTGTGTTTTAAAGCAATCGAAATTTTTAAAAAAAATGTTTATAAAAAAAAAATTCACTCCATCTTATCTTTGCTATATAAATGCTATGATATAGTTAACATTTTTTTTAAAAAAGTTTTCTTTAAGGTGAAATTGTTAGATAAATAATCAAAAATTGTAATATTTGTTTTAAACATAAATGTGTACACTTGTAAAATATTTAAGCGTTAAAAAAAAAAAATGATGGTGAATGTAATGTAATTATTAGCATTTTCATTTAAAGGTTTGTTTTAAAACTCGATCTAGTCCATTTATATGTAAATGAACCCTCATAACTGATTGCCATGAATTAAGTTTTATGTATGTTAGAACTTATTATATACATGCAATTGTTAAATTACTGTTGAATGGTTATTGAACATTATATCCGTATGGTGAAATTATTCATGGTTTTCTCTCTAGTAAATCAGGGTTGGATTCAAAGAATCACATAATTGGCCTATAATATGATTGTCAAATTGGGTTTCGGACCTAAAGTGTCCACCCCCTAGAATTATCATTGTAAGATGTATTAATAATAATTTTCTCTTATTAATGTAAGTAACTGTGCTATGGAACTTCTGACATAAATAAATGTATTATACTTGTGAGGATCGACCATGCGTAGGATTGTATCCAGGATGTATTAAATACCAGGAATTTTCTCTATGGCAAAAATTCTCAATCGTGAAACTAAGTTACAAGACGTAATTGAAAGGTTAATATTTAAAAATTAATCTTGGACATTTTATAAAAACTATTGCTTTCCGTGGACCGTGTGTGTAAACTAAAAAAAAAAAAATTGGAGAAATGGCTTATTTAAGAAAAAGAACATTATATTTTGTTTGACAATTATAATATTTTGCGAATAATCTATTGTTATTATTTGTTGAAATAATGTGTAAATTTCTTTATATATAATATTGTCTGATCTGCATATTTATTCCATGTCCATTTCCTCAGGAATAACTTATGTTCTATGTATAATCTAATTAGGCGGTACAGTTATTATCATCATCATCATATTAAAAAAAAATGTTTTCAAATTTTATTTAAATATATATATATATGCCAATCTATTCCCTGATATTTAATGTCAGGTGGCGCCTGAATCAATTAAATAAAGTTAAAAAATACATATGCTGACCATTATAATTTATATATAATTATGTATAGTACTAAATATATATATAATAATCAAAAAAGCAAGTCATATATAATGTGACATTATTTTTATAAGCTTGTATTTACAAAAATGTAATACAGAGAGTGTACCAATAGCTCAAACAAGCTATTTAAAATCTCTATCCAAAACCTTCCCATCTCCAGACCAACTGTTTTCGAGCTTATGGCTCAAGTCAGTGGAGAGCTAGAATATTCGGACACTACATCTAAAATATCAACTCAAAACCCAGCACTTATTTCATACGTAATATTTAAGTAGAAATTCTGAAATTTTTGGATAGCTGGATTAAAAAACATTTTCATGTCCAAAAATTTCAGTTTTTCTAATTAAATATTATGTATGAAATAAGTGCTGGGTTTTGAGTTGATTGATATTTTAGATCTAGTGTCCGAATATTCTAGCTCTCCGTTGACATAAGCGATAAGCTCGAAACAAGTTGGTCTGGAGATGGGAAGGTTCTGGATAGAGATTTTAAATATTTTCTCACACCGCACTTATCAATTAAGAGATTGTTTGAGCTATTGGTACGCTCTATGTATTACATTTAAATATATATATATAAACATATTAATTACTTTAATGAGTACATAAATAATTTTATGGTTTATCCAATATATAGAACTAAGAATATAAAACTATTCCATGAGAGAAATAAGTCCAAAAATAACTATTTATTTAAAATTATTCTTTGCAGATCTCACTTGTGAATTGTATCAGTAATGTATTCAGAACTTCTTTGTTCCATAACATATTTTATATGCAAATATGTGTATATAAATAAATTAAAAATTAAGCTTAAATAATAAATAATCTAATGGTTTGTCACTTGGGAAATCTTAAAATGTTTAAGTCCTGGAATTATGTAGAATTGAGCCGAGATCCTATATCTCTACCACTGCATTAAACTATACCAGGGCCATTTAAACTTATTTTAGGATATATAATTGAAATGTGTGGATATAAAGTTAAAATTGACATACACTTCCATATTTATTAATAAATATATAAGTGAATGTGTGTATATATGTGAATATATGTATAAATTTATGAATATATATTATAATCTGTAAATTCATAAAATGTATTTAAAGGATTACAAAATCGAATCTCATAAAAAATATTAAAGTAAATAAATGACGTTAACACTTTACTGCTCAGGTTTCTTAAGAAATTCTAGCACCGGGAATGGTGATAGTTAGAGATAAAACCCAAGGATTTGAATTCTGGAGTCTGCTAATTTACTACTGCACTATGTCACATAGAGCAGTACTATCATTTATAGCACTGAAAAGGATTGTAAGGCATTCAAAAATATAAGAAAAGAAATAAATAAAAAAACGTTGATAGAAAAAATGCAAAATTAATTGTACGTTGAGTTTATTAATTTAAGTTAAAAAAAAAAATTATTAAAATAAAATAATTAACATCCATTTTAGAAATATTTATATGCAACATGGATATATTTAAAAATAAAGATAAGAACAATGATTCTCATTGTTTAAATACTTGCGCTGCAAATTTAGCGCAGTGGACTGTAAAGTCTGGAACGCGAGATTCTAGAAACGATTCCCATATTGTCATTTCGGGACTCTAACAATAAAGCCATTTCAAAATTTATAATCTTCTTATTTTACATACTTCACTCAATAGTCATTGTTTCTCTCTTTTCGATTAAAAAAAGTAGCGGTCTAAAAAGACATCTATGATTGTATTAAAATATTCTTCCCTTTTACTAAACCAATTCTAAAGCAAAATGAATAAATAATATTTCACTTGCCACAAACATTCTTCCCAGCCTAATAAAACCCGTAAAGTCAGTGCATAAACAATGCATGGTTCAATCTTTATACATGACAAAAAGCATGCAGAGTAGTCAATATACATTATGAAGAGCTAAGAAATAAATAAATATATTTTATCATTACCGATCCAAGGGATTTAAGTATTTTTGAATCCACTGTAGGAATTCTAAAAGCAGTCACTGAATTTTGTCAGGTTATCATATAATTACTATTTCTGGCCATGCACATTTCAGGTCACATCAGTCAGCCGCTATTGATAACTGAATCTTGAGTACTTCTTGCTCTTTAACTTTTATCTTTTACACTATTTGGATCTTTTCTACTGACTTCCTGTTGCTTTTGTAACTTTCTCTGAAATAATATAAATAAAATACTCTTCTATGCACATAAAACAATACACATTTAGAAGAGATCTTGAATTGAAATGAGTCTTACAAGGTAAAACTATATTTTGAATTCTTAGCAGATCCGATCTACTTAAGCGCTAATAAAATAATGGATTAAATTTGATCCAGAATGCTTTTTTAAAGCGATGTATCGAAAATATAAATCGATATTGAAGTTTTTATCCATGACCTAAGTATGATAATAAAAGCTAAATGTTGTTACATAATCACATAACAGACGCATCACCTGAATAACCTTTTTTCTATCTTTATTAATTTAGCTCAATATATTTTTTGATGTTTATAAGATGCAATTTTATCTTTTGTTTTTCAGAGATGTATTTATCTTAATTTGGGAGATGATTAAATAAAAATGACTAGTGCTTCTAGTTGCGTAATTATCTATAAACAACACTATACACAGCCTGTAAAAAGAATGTGGTTTTTGTAATACTATTTTTTAATTGGTTACTTTAACAAATCACAATCGTATATGGTATTACTGTGGAGCTGAGAATTACATGCTAATCAAAACTAAATCTAATTACGGTACTATAATGTCTATTTTTTTTCCACTCACTAAATATCACATTTCAAACATGAATTTATATATTGTAATCACATTTTCTTTGTGATTTAAATACTATATAGATTCGTTTCTGTACTGTAGTTAAAACCACATGTACTGATTTTTTTCCAAGCATTTTTTTCTTTCCAAAAGTTTTATTCTATATGTCTTTTGTAAAATACTATATTTTTTTAGAATCCGGAAATGTATCTGGTCTATGGAAAGACAGTCGTTTTTGTAAAAAAAAAAAAAATTTTAATTGATTGCTTTAACAATTTTTGTTTTGTTTTGCGGAATTACTTGCTTTGAATAAAATGCTTGTAATCAAATTAAGCCTCTTAAATATAAGAAATGAAATACTTCCTTTGCATAAAATACTTCATAAAAAAATTACTGTTTATTAATGGCGGATTACTTCCTTTGACGACATTATATAGTTTTTTAAGTGACAGCGTTACGAACAAACATATATTCAGACAAACGATAAAATAGGGATTTTATATATAAGGATAATCTCTTAAATTGAACAATTGCCATTTGTTTGAATTTCATTTTAAAAATTAATCTATAAAACTTGATCAAGGTCATAGTAGATAAAAATTGCTTATATATTGTATATGTAACATATTCTGAGAAATTCCTTAAAAATTTTAGCAAGCTCGAATAATTATATGCATAAAATATGTAATCTTTCACAGTTATCAATCAGTTGACAAGAGACAAATGAACTGTACTTCAATAAATATAACATAGGCAAGGATGGCAAACCAAAACTATCAGTGATTCAGGCAAGTAGACAATTTTAGATAAATTGTAAAATTAACATAGTAGGAAATAAAGATTCACTCCATTTAATGCTATAACAATTAATGAACAATGAACAGAATGCTGAGAAAAATAGATAATAAGAATGTTAGCTACGAAGGGATCGGTAGAAAAAATTAAAAAGTATTTGAAGAGACAATAAAAACAATGTATAAAAATAGCCAATCAATCTTTTTAATCATATATGTTGAGTTCTATACTTAAAAGTAATTGGGCTAACTAGACAAGAAGGTGTTGTACTTTGCCTATTGTTACAATAACTTATTCTTCAATCTCAAATTTAGTATTATATCATAAAATAATGAAGTCCCATAACATAATTAATATAAAAATATTAATTTACATACTAGTGAAAATGGAAATATAAGTTTCTTAATTCTGCAGAGGTCAAAATCAAAAAAATTGCAGCGCAATCTATTCATTGTTAATATGTGCTGAAATGCGAAATTAAATTTTAAAACCCAGCAAATTTGCCTTTATTTTATTTTATATAATAAATTGCATTTTTTTTTTTCAAGTGCAATCTAGAAATTATTAAATAAAGAAATATAAAAATATGACCATCATGGTCAAAAAAATAGCACTTACATATATCCGAGAAATACAATCATTAAAAAGTATTGAAATGCAAAAAAATTAAAATATAAAGCCATGATTAATTTATTTTCAGTTGCAATCTAGAAATTATTTTCACAACTACATCTAACACTGACTTTCAAAGTTGCAGTATCTTTCAGATACAATTTATTATTAAAAATATCACATATCCTTGCAAAAATATACGTCATAATCAAACTGACAAAAATTATGGCTTTAACATAAGTCTTATACAAACACACAGATAATGATAACCTTAAACCTATGCATCCAATATATGTAACAATATTTAAGAAAAGAGTTAGTTTGCAGTTACAATCTCCGGAAGAATAAATACTTTGTTTGGAATGTAATTTTACTTTAAAAAAAAAAAAAAGAGGAAAAAAGTTTTCCGTTCGGTAAAAAAAAAATTAATGAAAATGCAGTTCTCTATTCTAGTGCCGTAGATGATTACCAGATTCAGATAACATCCTTATGTTTATTATTTATATTCCTATCCTCAGATTAGATTCCGGTCTTTATGTTTATTACTTTATCCTTGTGCCAGAATCATTGAGAAACATTTATATCTACTTATTTAACATTCAGAAATTATTTTAAAATAAAAATTAAGCAACTATTTTCAAGTCTATCTTAATATATTGGTTTACTTTTGTGCCTCCGGCCAATGCTATATGCCTAGTCTGACAAACAAAAATTCCGCCATTGTCCATCATCATACGACTATGAAGAAAAGCATAATTTCTATACAAATGTTTGATTTCACCTTGAGAACCCTAGAAAATAAAGAAAAAAAATTTTGTGTTTATCATAGAAGATGAATAAACTTTTAATTAAAAAAAACAACTAATTATTATATATATAAAATGTTAAAAAGGACTTACAGAATGAGGTCCATCACTAACACTAACCACATCCCGCACTTGAATATTATTACTATTGGAATCCAACGAAACAGCGTTACGACTATCTCTCTTCCGAGCAACAGATTGGTGTTTAACATGAACAAGCTAAAAAAAAAAAAAGAATTATTCAACATAACCATGTTATATTTCACATGCAATGAATAAAAAGGCTTAAAATTTAATAGCTATAAATAAAAAACTTTATTAATAATAATTAAAATAGTCAGAAATATATTTCTCTGTAAAAACTTTTTCTTTTTTATTTAATTAGTCATTTACACATAAAAGTTACCTAAAATGTTTAGTAATGCAAAAAATAATATGATTTTAATTGTCTATTTTACACAATATTTCGCAAAATAAACTTTCTGCCATAACTGATCATTTCTCCAGCTATTCTGGTTAAAATATTCCTTAATTTAATCATTACTTTTTGAAGCTCTGGTAATCTCTTTTACAAATTTTTCAACATTTTTTATCAAGTCCAATACAAATCAAAACAAGTATATTACCAATTCTATAATATCTTGCTAGTAATAAATTTCATCTATCATTGGCATTTGTTTTGTCTTATATTTTTTATTAAAGTTTCTTATCTTCTGTATTTATATTCATCCTTATTTTTTTCGATATCTTTAACAGTAATTTTCCAGTCATTTTATTTTTCTTTTTTTACTTTAATTAGATTTTACCCTGTAATATTGTTCTGAATCATCAATCCTTCCTCATTGTTATTCTAATTTTTTTTTTCTACCTTTTAGTCTTTTGTATATCAGTTTCATTCAGAATATGAAATATGAAATTAAGCCCACAATTATATTTATGTATTTCTCTTTAACTCTGATTAAGATTTTTTTATTATTCCCCATCTGATAATTTGATTAAATCCCTTCATTTCTTAGAGTGAACTTTATTAGTGAGATATAATCTGAATCTAAAGCTGCATCATAGAAGATTTAGAACTGTTGTATTAATGCTGATCATAATTGTTTTTATTTATTTATCACGTTTTTTGTCTTTTGGATATTCAATCTCTAGTCATTTTTCATATTCCTTCTGCTTGATTCATCTGAGGCAAATTCTAAAAGACTTTCATTACCTTTCTTTATCCAAAACCATATTGATTCTTACCATGTTCCAATCCTTCATTATCATTTTCAATCTTAGTTTTCCATTTAATTCCAAAAAAATTGTATCTTTATAA
Source organism: Epiperipatus broadwayi (assembly GCA_028023455.1). NCBI lineage: Eukaryota > Metazoa > Onychophora > Udeonychophora > Euonychophora > Peripatidae > Epiperipatus > Epiperipatus broadwayi. The sequence continues at coordinate 5,809,140 of JAQFVV010006260.1, read as the reverse complement.
GGCATGGCTATTTGTTTCAATCCCTAGACAGCTATTTTATCTCATCCCTAGACTGATGGATGTAGGAGCAATGTGTACATCTCACTTTTTTTTTTAATAAACTAAAGTTAGTTTCTATGTAAGGTTCAAATTTTAAAATTCCCTCAGAATAGAAAGATTTTGTTATCATTTAGCTTTCAGAGCTTGTCTAATTTACATTTGTATCTTTCTATTTCTTTATGGAAAATCTCGTTTTCCAGGTGTCCATGTTTTAGCACACCATGTAGTTGAACAGATAAATATTATTGCTTTCGTTAAATAACTTAAACGATCCAATTCTTGAAGTTCAATTGCTATTTGAACTTAACCTTCTTGAGCAATATCCAAACCAGCTTGAAATTCTTTAAAAAAATTGCACCACGTTCAATTTACTTGGTTTTTTTGGTAGCAGATCTACACCCATAAAGCTGACGCGATCTATTAACGGAATACTCAAAGTACACCATTTCCAAACACAGATGTTTTTCCAACTGCTCCTCTGTTAAATACAATTTGCAAAGAATGCTACTGTCATTTTATATCGTTGATGAAGATAATTCTACCTTTCCAACATTAGAATTATAAATTCTCTTCAATCCTCAGAAATGTTAGCAATCAATTTCCCATAGCTTTTTACATCCGGGTTTGATATCAACCAATTTTACATTATTGCATTATTTATTTTCCAGATTTCTTTTAATTTGCAAATTAGATTTCAAAAACTATTTGATAACTGAATGTGATTGATAGATGAGAAGTATTACATTAAAGATATTGAAATAGTTAAGACTTTACTTCATTAGCGTTTGAAATCAATAAATATATATATATGTGCTTTGTGCACAGATAATGAAGCTGTTAAACATAAGTAATATTATAAAGTTACCAGCATGCGCCTCCAGGACAGCTTATAGTCCCATATTCATGGCTACTGGAGTTGCTATTAAACATAAGTAATATTATAAAGTTACCGCCAAGCACTTGGCTCTGTGCGCAAAGCACATACAGTATATATATTTATTAAAGATATTGTGAAGTAATATCTCTTTCATACTAGTAAGTCAAACAGCAGATGGCAGTGCTGACTATATGGTTTTTGCTTACCAGAAGCTTTTATAATTCATTATATTATTAGCTATAGAGAAAGCTAACTAATATAAAAGCAATAAACAGATTTAGTAAGTTGAGTTCAAGGCAATGCATTGAGGAGATATTTCTTCATCCAACGGCTTTACATTTATGAACCACAAACTTCAAACATCCTAAGTGTTCAACAAACCACCTAAGCTAAAATCATTCATGCAAATAATAGAAGAGATTATTAAGAATTTTTTTTCTTTTAAACCCCCCCCCCCACTCAAATAAAATTGAATTAAAAATATAAAGCAGTTTACCTTTCCATGTTGATTAAGAACTTGAAAATTTTCTCGTTCCAGGCGAACAATCACTCCTACAGTTTGAGCACTTAAAAAAAATATTTTGCAGATTAATAATCCACTAGCAATAAAACTATCAATAATAATACATTAAAACTTACTCCAATTGTACTAAATCTCCCCATTGAAATTGACCCATGGAATCAACTCCCGTAGCCATATAGGTACATAGTTGCAAATCTCGTGGCAAAACTTTTAACTACAAAAAAAAAAAGTAATATAAATCAGACAAATAAAATATAGTGAGTGGAATATCTACTGTTTATGACTTAATTTATTTAATGTTTTAGAAAAATCAATGACTCTAAAACTTTATTTAGCTTTTTTTTAATTAAATATAAAATGCAGTAAAGAAAACAGACTACTTGCCTAAAATTCCCTATAAAGAGTAACTTACTTCATGCATTGACAAGTCAGAAAGCAACACAACCATATTATCTTCAACACGAACTATTAGACCAGTATCATTTTCATAACGACCTCTAAGCACTCGTACATGATCTCCCATTTTAAAATATTTTTTTAATTCACTAGCCGGAAATTCAATGGGATCCTGGAGGAAAAAAATATACAAAATAAACAAAAGTAAAGATTTTAAATTTCACTTCAAAAGAATGACTTACTTACAGTAAGGTCTTCATGCTTCGGCAAAATAACCACTTTGTTGCCTTCAACGCTCACAACTTTACCCTGAAGATGAACTAATTCACCTTCAGATACTTCAACACTATCTCCAGCTGCAAAATCATGAGACTGTTCTTCTTTACCTGAAGTTTCTGCCACTGGAATGCAGGTTAAGTTCATTTTTATACAGAAAAAAAAACTCATTTATAGTAAAAACACAAGCGATTATCTGAACTTTAAAACTAATGGATTCTGTAAATATTAATAACAAATAAAACAAGATTAATTTGTTTAATAATTATCCTTGAACTTAAACGAACCTCAAAACTTTATTTTTTAAAATAATCTTATTGCACAATACAAAATGCAAATTTTAAAAAAACTATAATAACTCTGTTACTGAAATGTAATAAATTTTTAAAAATCCCAATAATTTTTAATATCATGAAAAAATATTGAAAATATTAAATATAACCTCATTGCATTTCCAGAGCACATGGTTTGTGCTAAGCATGCCAGAGAATGTAAGATTAAAGAAGTATGTTTCACTAATAATATAAGCTCAGTAATGAACAGCAAATGTAATAGTATTCACTGACTGTGATTAGAAATATGCATATTTAAATGTATGACTTCATATTATAACGGTCGGTGAGGTATTTGAGGCTTACCGTATCTGCCGTACCAGGGCGCCACCAGGCCATTCGAACCTGAAAAATTTATATAGTAGGCAGATACTTACTGTTAAGATCCAAACTCTTCCCTGACCGCTATAATTGGGTCCAACGTGGGGCGTCAATTATAATGGTCAGGGAAGAGTTTGAGTCTTACCGTATCTGCCATACAAGGGCGCCACCAGGCCATTCGAACCTGGAAAATTTATATAGTAGGCAGATACATACTGCTAAGATCCAAATTTTATTTTATATTGACCATTAGCCCATGCCACTAGCTCAAGAAGAAGCAGAGATTTAAAATCTACTTATTAAATATTTTAATAAAGAAAGACTTAAAATATTTTTAATATTAAAAAAAAAGCCACTGCCAGTAATAACACATAAAAATTATTTATTAACGCACATATATAAATATTTGAAATTGAGAAATAAAATTTATACTTTACTATTAATTTTAAATTGGTTATTATTTTTTACATTTAAATTATTATTTAAGAAAGTCCGCATAGATGGATATTTTAATAAATTTTACTTTAGAATGTTGAGTATAGATAGGCTACATAGATTACTCAGTTAATACTTTTCAAAATCAATCATTCAATCTCATACTAAAAGTTCGTAACCAGACCAACGCTTGCTTCCTGATGTAGGGATTTTATGCATAAACCTTCTTGCATCCATTGATTACTCTGGCTTGCACTGGTGGCGCTACTGTACATAGTTTAGTTTCTGTTAGCTAACAGGTTTATCTGGGCATAGTTGCTGAGATATTCTTGACTTCGTTTAAGGAGAAGCCAAATACATCACATCACATCTGTGTACACATAAAAAATTGTGATTTATGTGATATTTAATGGTTTAAAGTTAAATATTATTAAAAAACCTTTTCTGCATGTATTTTCATTTTACCAGATATTATCTTTAATAAAAATATTGGTATTTAAAAAAGAGGATACTAAATTCTAAAACTCATTACTACATAAAATTAGTATTTATATATTTTATCTTACAATTAAAACATGTATAATCCATGAAAATTCGGATCATAAATTGGTCAAATAAGGAATAAGAGAAAAGAATAGATCTCTAGTGCTGTCTGACAGAAGATTGGGTAATAAGTGATTATATGCATCTAATCAGTGAATATTCAACTTTACACTAAATGACACTAGAATGAAGATATTCTCTCATAATGTTTAAGCCAGCAGTTTGGAAATTTGTTATTAAAGATAAAAATAAACAAAGGCAATAACTGATAAAACCATATATAAATAGAGATGTAATATGTAGATGTAGCAAAAAAAAAAAAAACAGGATTACCAATATTAAATTAGATTTAGACAAAGATTATTAAAAAAAAAAAAAAAAGCTTTTTCTTTACTCAGATTTTCCAATGCAGGTGTTTTAGTGACGAGCCATAAAATTTCCAAGATACATCCATTACTTTTGATTACAAGAATTCAGATTTAACTTCTTTCTAAATTACCATAACAGAATTTGATTTTTAGCTCACTATAATATAAAATTAACAAGAACATCCCTCTACTTTAGCGCTATCTAATTAATGTAAGCTTAGTTAATCAGTGGTTTCCCAGGACCATTTTCTGGTTTTTGTCTTGGATATATAATGAGGACTTGAGCTTCAAAGCTCAAACCAATGCAGTCATGCATTTAGAAACCACTTCATTTTCTAGTTTACTATCAAACTGAAAGCTTGAAATTCAAAAAGTCTTAAAAGTTTTGAATCTGAGCCAACTTGCTTATATTGTAATATAGATCAGACCCCAGGTCAGTAGCTATACAATTTAATAAGTCCTGCTTTTATAATTGTGGACATCTTTTGAGGGTGGAACATTTTAACCCTTTATCAATGACGACTTGGGATTCAAATCTGGAACCAACATAGGTATACTTTTATAGTTGTGCACATTCACAATTCTGACTCCTTTTTTTTTTTTTATATGCAAATGTATATATTTTTTTCTCCTTTCTCTCTCTTTTTTTACCAGAAGTAGGATGACCTTACTTTTTTATAAGTAACTACTAATATAAAAATATATATATAAAAAATGGATTTGTAATTAGTGACGTTTGAAAGATACGCACAGCAGAGAACGGGGGTCCTTCCCAAAATTCCTTTGAACCTTCCATTATCATAACTGTCAATTCACCAATTGGTTATTATATACTGTACCGGGCGTACTTCAACCCCATTCTAACTCTTAGCGTACATATCAGGCATGAGGTGATAGTAGTTCTTAGGGTGAGATATAAATACTAATTTTAATAAAAATATACATTCAATAATCTAATTTATATTAACAATTATAAATTAAGCAAGATCTTGAACATGGTTATTTCATTACCGTGCCAACGTACGTCAAAAGGTTAATGGCTGCATACCTTTGAAAGAGCGTGAATAATACACGTCTTTGTGCGCCACTCCCTGACAGAGAAAATCCCCGACTGGAAGGATATACAATCCCCAACCCATTACCCAACATAATAATAACTCTCTAAGGCCCGATAAAGTTGTATCCCATTTGCTAGACTCAGCCCTCTTATCTCAGGTGATATAAAAGAAATTTAAAAAGTTGCTCATATAACGCACACAACTGAATCACAAGTTATAAACTATTTATTACATATATCAATTAAGGTTTTAAATCCCATTATCCCATCACCAATTACATAAATAAAAGAAAATAAATGATTTAATCCGTTTCCCTTAATTAATTCATAAAAAATGTTTGGATGAAGTGGTCTGAATTCTATACCCTATAAGAAAATAATATGAGATCATTAACTATTCGGTCATACATGTATGCTCATTTCTGCATTCATTCCACAGTTGAATAATATTTTAAAATAGTACATTAACATACACTTAAACATATCAAGAAATAAAATAATACCATCCTTTTGATGCGCATTGACTTAACTTAATGTACACGCATTTAAATGGTTTGAGCATAATTATTATACGATGTAAGACGCACATACTCGTCTTACAGTTTATGTACATTTTAAAACAAATGTGGACGAATGACTAACTTCGGGAATCTTGCACATAGCGGATAAATGACTTACATACATACACTACCGAAATAAAAAAAATTAATTGAAGATTTAAAATTCTAAATTGCCGAGTATAATATTTGCTAAAAAAATAATTATATTCATAACTGATATTTATTTTTATTATTTTTAATGAGGCAGAAACACATAATAAAGCAATCATGCTATCGCTAAACTGGCAATTACATAATCAAAGTCAAGCGATTTAGTATCAAGCCTAATTTTATTCAGATGGAAAAATTAATCTCTTTTTAATTACATCTACATTATTAAGTAGAAGATAAATTCATTCTGGTAGTTACCAAAGTCTGATTTATGGTCTCTTGAAGAGATGAGACATGGATAAAAAATGATTCATTTTTTCATTTGAACATAATAAGCCTTGATACTAGAAAGCATCAGTGGATGTTTTAAAAAAAAAAATTTGGTGGTTGATATTCATGGAGACAACAATGGATTAGAAAAGCCAAGTTTTCACATATATGCGAGAAATTTAAATTTCATATTTCATTTCCTTTTCACTCACATATTTTTTTCTATTTTAATTATAAAAGTTCATAACATTTCTTCAAGCCTTCATGCCCTGCCTCCCATAAGAACATCATAATCCCTGGGGATCCACAACCATAGCTTAAGAATTAATGTTCTCATTCATATATAAGTAAATACATATATATATATATAAAACCAAAAAAGACATAAATCCAAGAAATAATATAATATTTTAACCAGAGGACTGGTTTTCATCAGAAAGAAAAAAAATATATTCAGTCCTCTGGTTGTAATGTTATATTATTTCTTTGATGCTGTATATATTTTTTTCTTTCTGATGAAAACCAGTCCTCTGGTTGAAATATTATATTATTTCTTGGATTTATAAGTCTTTTTTGGGGGTTTTTTTTTTATATGTATTTCCTTTGGTTAGTTTTTTATATTTAAATACATATATATAGTTTTTAATCATCAAGTTGTCTGAGTTTTCTTGCAATTTAAATGTTTAATAATAATAATATAAATTCTCAAAGAAGTTTATGAAGACAATCTTTACATTCTACAAGACCTTCCAAAGGATACATTCTATGTCAATTCCTTCAACTTGCTCTTCAAACTTTTCCAGTTCCGATAAGGTTGGTTTTACTCCTTCTGCAACCTACAAGGTACATTTTTTTTTTTAAAAAATCATATGATTACTATAACATTTCTTATTTTAAAATATACAGAAAGAAAACTTACAATAGCAGACATAGCAAAACTTTTATAAAGAAATCCTTTACGACTGTAACGATTGCCTTCAAAAATTAAAAAATCTCCATCAGTTGTTACTTCACCACCAATTGCTCTAGAGGGGGGGGGGTAAAAAAAGATTTCATTATGCAATTATCAAACACATTTAGAGTTCTTCTATAATAAGCAATCAACATTTTAAGCAGTATACCTAAAGATAACACTTAAACCCGTCTTTTTGCCTTCGTCTCTTTAATAATCAAGATTTAAAAGGCAAAAATGTTTTTGTTTAGTTTGTTTTATTTTGTATTAAATGTTTTTATCTTTTGTTATCATAAAAAAAGAAACAATGTTCAATCAAACTTCCTAGTAAAAAATATAATAATAATATAAGGAAGACAAAGCTAAATTGAAAATTAGGAATTTGAATAAAGTATGTGACATGAAGTTTATATGTTAGAATATAAAGAAAAAAAGATTTTTGAGAAGAAAGAATAAAGGAAGTAATAATGATCATTATCATATGTTAGTAGAATTAGAAACATCTGAAAAATTAAGTAATGAAATTTATAAAAAAAATAGTCCTGGATGGGTGAGAAATAAGCAATGAGATTAAACTGAGTAGCTTATTAATCTCTGATAATTTTAAAAATTATGAAGAGTGGATAAATATGGTGAAAAGGATTGCAAATGAATATTTATTTGAAACAAATGGGATTAATAAAAAAAACTGGAAAAAAAAAAAAACTTTAAAGAATATATATAAAAAAAGATGTGTAAACAATTATAAAGAGGCTAATAAGAATCGAGAAGAGAAGGTAATGATCAGATGGGTAAAATATTTAAAAAATGGGATGATAATAAGTTAATGGAATAAATTAAGTGCTGAAAAAAAAGGATGTGCCAAATTTGAAAATATATAAAGAAGAAAAATCAAAAGAAAAGGATAATATATTCTTAAACACAGAGAGAAGAAAATGCAAAGATGGGAAAGAACTTGAAAAAATACTTACAGAATTTATAATAAAAATTGTGGATGAGAATAGGAAAATAAATATAACCTATTAGAGATTAATTAATCAGAAAATAGTGGTGGAAACAACTGAATAGAACAATAGGTAGATTTAAAAACAGAAAGGGCAAAAGATTATATGGAAGCTTAAAATAATAGATATCAGATGCCATGCAAAGCTTAATTTAGAAAAAAGTTTTAATAAAAGTATAATTGATAAGAAGATTCCAGATAAATGGAAAATTGTGAAAGTTACAATACTTCATATAAAAATTAAAAAAAAAAAGAAAGATTCTAGACTGTTAACTGTCTATAAATCTTTAGCAATAACTTCCATAATTTATAAATTATTTATATATTTCTTAATGGATAGAATTAGGATTTGGATAAGAGAGTTAATTTTTGGGAGATTCAGAATGGATTTGTTCAGGGAAAAAGATAGGGGAAATTTTATTTATTGCATCTTCCTTGATAGAAATGTCTTATAAAGAAATTAATCAATATGTATTATATTTTCATATATAAAAAAGGTTTATGATAAGATGAAAAGGAATAGATTATGAAGAAGTCTTGAAATTATGGAAACAGTTTTATGATTTTTAAGAATGAGGAAAACTTTTATAAGTACCATTTAGGAGATATAATTAAAGAAAGTTAAATGTGATGTTAAGTTGAAACAGAGATTTCCATTATCATTTTTGTTATTACTTTTAAGAGAACTGGAAATCCAGATAGAAAGATTAGTGATAGGAATTCCTATAATTGGAACCAAGTCAATATATAATATGGGATTGTTTTTTTGCCAATAAAAGTGCAAAAGCTAAGGAGTTATTATGAAAAAAATATGGAGAAGCAAAAAGAAATATGAAAATTTAATTCTATAAAAAAAAATATAAGATCTAAGTAATAAATGGGCAGGATATACATATTTAGATATTCGGTTAATACAAGAAAAAAAAAAGGGAATTATACAAATAGTTGAGAATTGGAGTTAAAAAAATATTAAAATGAATGATATTGATTTAAAATCTGGCACGTTTCTCATATAGATACCTAAAATAATTTAAAATGGTGTAATGGCGATAACTTTAATATTTAAAAATGGTGTGATTTGTATTGACCAGATAGAATTTAAAAACTAAAGAAATATGCATTGGATGATAAATTGTGGACAGTTAATGATACTATTCAAGATAAAATGGGGTGAACTTTTTTAATAACAAAAATTTAAAGTAAATTAGAAATGTTTGGAGGAATATAATATATGAATGAAAATTAATTCAGAAGTCAAAAGTCAGTGTTGGTAAGCAGCCTATCCATATTTCTTTACTATATGAGTGATCCCATAGTAATAAAATCTGCAAAACAAGAATATATGAATAACCATTTGCTCTATTCAGTTCTTTTAAAGGCCTCAAAGAGAAATCCAAGACTCTTCTTTCAACTTAAAAACAAACATGTGTATACAAATTGGCTGATTTATATATTTTTATGTTACATTTTTAAAGTTTTATCTATTATTATAATTATTTTAAAAATTATTCTTAAAATTTTGCATACTATAATGACATTAAATTTTATTTAATGACAAATCTATCTTGTTATTATCATTCATACCATATTTTATTTATATAACTATTAATTCTTCCTTCATTGCATTATTTATATAATTACTTTTACATCAACTTTTTTTAAATGCAATTTATCCACTACTTTGAACACTTTTTAGCAAAAATCTTTTACATTTCGACTATCCTGCAGACTTCTTCAGAGTCAATTTTACTTTACATTTTTTTAAAAATAAAAAATGTTTTCTCTTTCTTTTATTATATCCAGTATTTTTCGCATATATAAATTGCTAATATTTTTGTCAATTCTTTTGTTGTTTCGATGTACTTTCTATTGATTTTTTTTACTTTTATGTATATTTCTTCTTTGAAATCTAACTCGAAACATTTTTTACTTAATAATTCAAATATACAATAATTTTTTTAATTATATTATTACTATGGCCAATATATTTATTTTGTAATATTTATCAAATTTTTTTTATTTATTTTTTGGGCATTTTTAATTAATGTTACTAATAATATTATTGCTGTATTGTTCATAGTAAATCTATAAATACCTTACTTACATAAAATATTTATCTTTTTTTAATCTAATTCTAAATTTGATAAATTCTTTTATTAATGAATTTCATTCGATGATTACTATTATAAATTCTTATTTGATATTATTTCTTTATCATATAATTGGTTGTTTGAGCATCGCATACTCTTTTATTTTAATGACTATATTATTTTTTAAATATTTATTATATTCTATATTGAAAATCTCACTTGTTAAGCATACGATTTTTTATCTTTATATATGCTTGTATCAATTATAACCTTATTGTATTTCTTTTTATAATCTCTATATTTGGAAGTAAAACAGACAGACAAAATATACATTAGTTTTCTTACCAGTCATTATTTCCAGTATAAAAATACTGAAAATCTTTAGACCTTCTTTGAATATCAATTTTCAAAATGGCTACTGCTTTGGCTTTTATATCTGCAACCATTGAAACACAGCATACTTCACACTTTCTAATTAACACTTCTACAATTTATGTTTTAAAATGTTTTTTTTTTTCTTTTTTTTTTCCAGGTGTCAAAGCATCGGCCGAGAAGCGAACCCGCAAACCCGGGACAACTGCTTGTAAAGCAGCCGTGCTGACCACTCGACCACCGATGCTTTGACATGTTTTAACCTTGTTTTATGAATTCTGTTTAAATCTTTTATTGCAGTTAATAAATAACATTGCTACTGTGTGATAATGTTATGTAATATTGTTAGACTAGTAGTAGTGACTGCCACTGGGTGAGCAAAATGAAATAGGTAAATTAGATTTAGGAAAACAGAAAATCACAAGTTGTAAAAATTAAGACTAGAAGAATTGTGAATATTGGAAAAAACCAAGTTAACTGATAATCTTAAAAAAAAAAAAAAGGGACTATTTATTTAAATAAAGTCAGAATCTAATGTAAAGATACGTTGGAGAATATCTTTTTGTTTTAGTAATTCAGAAGCAACATAAATTGCGATTTCAAATTAGAAAATAAGCAAAGCAACTTTGACCTTCCTGTTTTTTTAATCGTACTAAGTTTCTGAACCCATTTCACAATGCATGTTTTATCCCGTGCTTCATTAGAATGACCATACTAATCTTTTTTCTTTTGATAGCACTGAATTACAATTCCAACAAAACCCTGTTCATAATGAAACCTATTAACTTAATACATGCAGCTTTATTAATCAAAATATTATCTCATTTAATATTTCAATAGATAAATTCCATTATAAGCATACTTTCTACTTGTAATGATGTTAAAAAAACTTTTAGTATCAACTAAATACGCTAATTTGCACAAACTCATTGCAAACATTTAAAAATGAAATTTCATATGTGCATATTTTTAGTTTTAAATTCTATTTTGAGAAAATAGTAATTAAAGTTACACAAATTTAAAAAAAAATGATGTTTAACAACTTCAGCACATTTATGAAATGTAAAAAAACAAAAAAATATCCATATTGAAAACTAATTAAATGTGCACATAAAATTATTTAAAACATTCTTACCTGACAGCATCTACATCAAACAATTTAGTTGCTGGACGTCGCTTCTTTTTACGCTTGTCTGCATCCTATAATAAATATATTAAAATATATTTTAATTAAAAGACTAATGTTTGTGATAAATTAGTTTTTTTAAAAAATAAATCATCTGTGATACTTAGTTAATATAATATTTTTAAAAAAGCAACACTCGAAAGTAAAAATAAATTTGTAATAAAAAAAAAATGTTAACAAGATAAAAAAATTTTAAAAAAAGCTACTACTATAAAAAAAAAAAAACATCTACAAAACAGCAGATGTAACAAAATATAACCTCTGGAAGAACTCTTTCCATCTGCAGTTCCTCCAGACTGCATAAAGCACACGAACGTCAGCCTGTAATTCTTTTGGATACCAGCATTCAAATGAAAAGCGACTACCCTCATAACAGAATTCTTCCCTTTCTATACTTTATGGACAATAAGAGAAAATAAATTATTACTTTTTAATAATAACAGCTGAAATCAGTGTCCCTTTTTCTTCGGGATCAATACTTTATTTTAATCTTCAAGGACTATTATATTTTCACGAAAAAATAAAATTGTACATTCTCAAGTTCTGAAAGCTGTGAATAGATGAAGAAAATATTTTTCCAAGCTATAGGCAATCTCTTTTCATCTTTTCAACACTCTCTTCTTTTGCTGTCAGTCTTCAATTTTACTTTCTTTTCTAGTGGTAATGACTCTGTTTTAAAAAGAATGCCCATATTTTAAAAAAATTATTAGCTTCTACAACTTAAACATGAAATTAAATTTTAGATCATTAAAAATATTATTCATTTCTTCTTCACACCTACATAATGTAACAGGTTTTCACTTTTCCCATATAAATAGCATCTACACAGCACGATTATAAGCAATGAATTCAAAAATTAAAAGAATTATTTTCAGCTCACAAAAAACTTCAGTTCAATTAAGAAAATGCTCAACCAGTCAATAGTGCAGTTGAAAATCACATGATCTCACAAACAATTAAATACAGTATATTATTATGCATTCAGTAAGAGACGTTCCTTTAAACATAACATTATCTCTAAAAAAGAATCTTTCAACAACTTCTTTGTCTGAAATCCAAATAGCTTTTATAGCCTAAAATTTTTATTAACAAAAACTTTCCTCTTTATTTATTTTTCTCAACTACAATTGTTAACATTTCAAAGAGTCTCAACTGCATAAGTTGTTTATCAAATGTATTTTTCATTTTTGAACTTGCTTCTTTATAAATGTATTTCCAATGTTTATTATCATCACTTAATACTAGATTATTACAATTGGATTACAAGTGTCAAACTTTCTGCACTCACAACTTTGACACCATTCACTCTAGATAAATACAAATACTATTATTACTAATCATGTATTAGGCCAGAGATTATTATATCATTCCTAGTACAGATATAAACGTCAAGCTTCATATATTGTAACCATCCGACAAAAGCACCATGGATGAAAGCAATAATCAACCAATAATAATAATAACCACTGGACTCAATCTGCTTTAATGAATAAATACTTATGAATTAATAATTGCCTAGCTCAGAATAATAATTATAATGATAATAAAATTAATCATGAGACTGTGTTCCCATGCTAAGAGGTACAGACTGCTTTAAAGTCATACACATATAGCAATAAAACACACACATAAATAAGTTTAATAAAACAATTCACCATATAGCATATATAAAATCGTGACTGCACCAATAATCAATCCTAAAGAAACATCATTCATTCCAATGCACATATTCCTTATAAATTTAAAATGGCAATTAGCAGGATGAGAAATAATTTTTAGAACAAAAATACACCAGGTTATTTTACTTTTAAATCTTGAAATAGTGCGATATTAAATAAACTACCTAAAAATAAGAAAAATAATTATACGCAATATAATATTCTATTGGCATATTAAAATAAATAACAAAATTACCAAAAAAATATTATTGTTTAATAACATTTATTCAGCGAAGATCAGTTTAAATGTCAAAATAAATTTATCATTTACCACTCTCTTAATATACCCAAAATATAGATAAATCTTTCATATAAACTATATTATTTCATAACAACATGTATGTAATACATTTTGAAATTCAAAATAAAAAAATATTAAATATAACTTTTTAAAAAAACATAATTCAAAATTAAAAGTGAGAGAAGGCTAATTCTCTTTTTACCAAAACACACTTGCAGATGACATAAGTTTGAAAAGTCACTTTATCGATTAAATCTTTTTTTCCTACTGTTTACTTGTAATACTGAAAACAAACTTTAAAAAGATAAATGACAAATATCATTAATTAATTCAGAAAACATCTGTTATAAAAGTTTCTAAAGTGACAGAGAAAAAGATAATATTTTTTATATTATCTATTAAATAAGATTAGTAATGACTGGAAGGTTGCTATTCTTCCACATGTGCCTTACTATTACTTTCAGACAGCCAATAGCTGTTAAAACAGCGGTCTGAGGAGCGATCAGGCCTAGACACATGACAGATTTTTTGACAAGAAAACAGTGATACCACTCTTCTCTTTTATTTAACTTTTATATATATAAGCCAGTCTTAAGCATCTTGGCTTGAAAGCATGAATATATAAACATATACATTTATTACTCACTGAGTTATTAATTTATGATATTACAGCACGAAATCTTAGATTTACTACGCCGCAATTTTCTAGATGTTAATATAAGTTATCAGCAACGTATGTAAATAATATTTTGTTTAAATCGCATGTTGATATTTAATTAGTAATGACTGGACGGTTGCTATTCTTCCACATGCGCCTTACTATTACTTTCAGACAGCCAAAAGCTGTTAAAACAGCGGTCTGAGGAGCGATAAGGCCTAGAACTATTGGCTGTCTGAAAGTAATAGTAAGGCGCATGTGGAAGAATAGCAACCTTCCAGTCATTACTAATTAAATATCAACATGCAATTTAAACAAAATATTATTTAAATAAGATTAATGAATTATTCACATATTTTATTAGTTTTATAATCCTTTTAATATTTTAAAGATTTGAGCAATGTGCAAAGTTTTGCTTTATAAGTGATTCTAGTTTGTAATAAATCCATTGTTCCTTTTCCTGGATAATGTTCCATGATAAAAGATGGATTATAAAAATACAAATTTACTGCAGCAGCTATATTAACTTCTAGAATATTTCATTCATATGCATATAGGATTAAAATTAGTTTCCACATTTTCTACTTTTGAAATCATAATTAAATATTGTCATAATAGATATGTTTAAGTATGATTTATATTTCATGCCATTCCATTATAGATAATAATAATATATCATACATATAAGTTATTAATTTCAGTTTTAAACATTTTGTTATATTATGAATTATTAAACATTATTGTAGTAACAATAGAAATAATTAAAACAACAATTCTGTATCAAGGTGCTAAGGAGATTAAATAATTCAATTCAGTAAAACTAAAAACTATATTATTTTAAGACAATTTAAAAGTTTATAAGCAAATAAAGAGAAATCTATATATTACAGCAAACAAATTCTTACGTAAAAAAACCATTCCTTTATCAGTTGCTCTGATACGAGTAAACATTCTCCATGGACATAAGCAAATCCTACGGCAGTAATACATTTTTGTTAAAACCATTCTATGCATTCTTCACTTTTTCTTTAGCCGTTATAACAGGCAATATTAATGTGGCATTTGAAAAGCAGACTAATTAGTTTTCTATTCCATATTGGAACTGTTTTTAATGAAGAAAAATTTTAGACACATTTTTTAAAATAATAACTGTTTCTTTTAAATAATTTGTGCACGCAATTTCTTAATAATTTTAAAGCACAATTTCTTAATCGTCTACTCATCTCCATAATAATTTCCGCATACTTTTTTTTTTCACACCCACACATACCTATTCTTTTATTTTTAAAACTAATCCAATTGATCAGCTGATGTCTTTTAAAATTGACTAACCAATAAGATCAATTTCAGTTTCTATCTTTAGATTCTATTTTTAAACTTAATTAAAAGAAAGAAAAAATATATACTATTCAGCCATTGTATAATATTTTAACTTTTCTTTTAATAAAATATTTGTTTTTATAACTGTTTAATAAGCTAAATATTATTAAATTAGAATTACCTAACAAATAAATTCTTTCTCATATATTTTAGTTATTATGTATTAGCCACAAGTCAATTTTTAATACCTATAACAAAGATAATTATTATTCCGTAGACACACAGACATACACATATATTTATTAGAAATGCTTTAACTTGGCAATGCTTTTTTCTAAAATAATATTCCACAATAATTATTTGAAAATATTTTAAGTTAACTAAACTTTGCATATTTAATCTATAACTGTCGAAATTAAATTTAGTGTAAGCTACATTATTTTAACAAATACTAGCACAATATTTATTCTTCAAACTACATTATTATTAAAATTTACATTTATAGTAAATTATTAATATACTATTAAATATTATCTAACACATCCATAAAATTACAGAAGGTAACTTCAAGCACAATTGTTTTAATTTGAGTTTAAATGCCACAAAGAATATCACTTGTCTAAAATTTAAATTTCTTACCATTCTATACATTTAACTATTTTAATTAGGGCACAAGGCTCAATTAAAATGGGTACAATAAATATATAATTACAATATGATTTAGGAGGCTCAAACTTTCTGCACACACAACTATGACACCATCTTCCGCAAATAAACATTTTAATGATTATTACAAATTATTTTTTAGACTAGAAATTACCATACCATTTTTAGCCAGGAATACATTTTAAACTTTAACCAAAGATAAATATATCTTAAATGTAATGACGGAAAAATCAATTCAGCTCTATTCCACTACATTCTCCAAGTGTAATAATATACTTATAACTTTCACTTAAAAATAAAATTCTATCTTCTATTTCAACTATATTTTATAAAGAAATGGCTTTTGACTAATCCAGATTCATAAATAGAAAAGCATTTAATTATTATCAATCTTTTTACATATTTGTAAATTTATTTAAACGATGCTTTCATCTACATATTCACGATTTTTTTGAAACTTATCTTTATATATATACATACGACAATGGTATGAGATGAGATCTTACCTTGGCCCACCAAATATGTAACAGTACAAAACTGTGTCTTAAACTATGTGGCAAAAAAAAAAAATGATGATCACCTATGATCAGTCTCTATTGTACAACAAATCTTTTCATAGTAAAATCAAAGAGACATTTGATGGATGCATGTGTGTATGCTCAGAATGATTAAAATACTATCCTTAATTATAAGCACATCCTTAGCGAGAGGAAACATTTATATTTGGGTCACCAACCATTCTCTGGATAGGTTAACCCACACATATGTAGATACTTATTATAATGCTGGCTTTAGAACTCAGTTGGTGAAAACTATAACTTCTTCACTTTATGAAAACATGAGGTTACAATATTCAATCCCAGCAACCCTAATCACATATGAATCAAAAATAAGAAATCAGACTAGATTTTTAGTAAAGAAATATATTTAATGAATAACAAATGCTGGTTAATATATAATAATACATATAAATTTAATATATGTTTAAATATGAATCATTAATTACGTAAGAGCCACTTAATAATTTTGTCATATCAAATATGTCACATTAAGAATATGAACCCATTCATGGGACTTACTAAAATCATTCATAAGCAATAATCCTAAAGAATCACTTAAATGAACTTGCAATCAACTCCCACTTTTTGTTACATTAATGCCAATCTAATTTGATCGATAAAAGATCTTTTACCTAACAAAGTAGCTTTTGATAAATAGCTTGGCATTGATGTAAAAAAAAAAAAAAGAGATGTTGTTTCGAAGTTCTTTACGAATTTTGCTTGAAAATTATTTTATATTAGGACTTGATCATTCCATGAATGAGTTAATCAAAATATTCTAAGGTATACTATTTTTCTAACTTGTAGTAAAATGTTTAAATTAATTCAGTCAATTTTAATTCATATTTAAATTAATAAATTAATTTTACTACAATATGAAGTGGTAAATCTCAATTTAATGCATATTTTACAATATTATTTAAAATGTATCCATGCATGTTAAGAATATCAAATACATATTAATTTACAAAAGAAATTATTAAAATGCATAAATTAAATAAATAATGTGATAAAAATTTTATTCTACTGCAAATTTTGTTGAGTAAATCTGCATGTGCTTTTATGAATTAAAACGTTCACTTGCATAAAAATTCTCTACTATATTACATGGGATGTGGCTCTGATTAATAAAGTCCTTGATGATTCAACTTGACAGCTCGCTTCATTTTTAAATGACGATAATAATTCTGGTTGGCATTAACTCTCTATATGTAATGTGATGACTTGAATGTAAGCAACTTTCTTTATGTGGGAGATATAATTCTTAGTGGGCTTATTCTGGCTAGTTCATTTTTTAAATAGCAATCCAATAAGTATTTGCAATTATCTTCGAGATAAGATTCAAAATAGTTTTCTTTAGTTACTTATCACAGATAAGCAATAATCCATCCAACAAGATTTTTTAACTTATTGCCATTATAGGATTGCAATCACCAATCATTGACAGGCCTTCCGTGCCTTTTCATTTATGGGCAATGACTTTTTAACTTTCATTCTCAATACTTTTATTAAGCAATTAACAACTGATAATTAATAAAAACTGAATTTTTAAGCTTGCCTGATATTTATAGTTATACATTTTTATTATTGGAAAGCAATTTTCAAAACGAAATAAAATAAAAATTTATTACAAAAAAAAAAAAATCAACAGCTTTTAATTAAAATGGACTCAAAACATCTGAAAAGCAACTTAATTATTAACAGAGGTTTTTTAACTTTCAAAAACAATTCTTTAGGAATTCATTGGTTTGAAATAAACCAAAAAAATAAATAAGTAAAAAATTTATTTTTAAATTAATTAAAGTATCAAATATGTTAATGTTTAGCAAAAGTAAACATGTCTTTAAAAATAATATATATAAAAAATATTTTATAAAAAATGTTTTTATTTAATATGATGATTTATACATTAAAACCCCAAAAAGAATTTTTTTACTTCAACTGCAATTATGGTTGTCACATTTAACTTGAAATAAAAGTGTGATATGTCCATAAATTAATTAATTAAATCACTATTTTCATAACTAAAAATATGGGGTATCCATAAATTCAATCACTATTTTAGGACTGTAGTACTTGTATTAATTTATAGCTGCAAAATTGAATTAATTTATTAATTGAATTTATTAATCAAATTAATTTATTAATTGAATTTATAGATGTCTAATTGATTTATTAATTGAATTTATAGATGCCTAATTGAATTAATTTATTGAATTTATAGATGCCTAATTAATTTATTAATTGAATTACACCTGGGTCTCGTTTTATGCGGTAGATAGGTTCCACAGAAAACCCGCATTAAAAAAAATCGTGCAAAAATAGACTTAATTTACCTTGAAAAATGGGGGATAGGATCTGTAATTTTCAGAATTCGCATAAAAGCAAAGCAAGAAGAAAAAATTACTTTAAAATTCGCATTAAAAAAATTACGGAAATAAAGTATGACTAATAAAAAATATCAAATATTTGAAAAAAATTGATACAAGATAAACTTTTTTTACTTTTTTTTATTAACTACAGTATTTAATTTGACATTTTTTCATGCGTATTTTAATCATTATCGCTATTTTCGAATGTGTGGTTCATTTGTAAACTGGTAAGAAATCAGATTCATCGATGTGATGTGATGTAGCTTCTTCTTGAACGAAGACAAGAATCTCTCAGCAATTATGCCCAGAGAAACTTGTTAGCCACTTTATTTTCCATTCCCCACTCTAATTTTTACCATATTCTGCTCCATCCCATTTACTTAACTAGTGCCGATTTCAGTCTTGTGCAGTGTTAATGGTTTTCTGTTGACAACTGATTTTTACTACTGAAATAAATTTTAAATGTTTACATTTTGTTTTTATATTAAAAAAACGAGAATCGCAATCAAAACAAAAAGATTATACATTATCATTAAAAATATTATTTTCAGTTTATAAAATCAATAAAATCTTCATTATTTATTTTAAAAATCTACATTATTTATTTCTGTTATACCTAACAAAATACATTTTAAAAGTTTAAAATTTTTGAATATTATTGCGATATTTTTATATGTAAGTATAAATCTATTATTATTATTTACTCATTAGTATAAGTAGGTTATTTAGTCTAAATATAGCTTCAGGTCATATTCACATTACTGCTAATATAACATTATATTTTTGAATGAAAAAAGTATTTCAAGTCAAAATATGTTATTAATAATTTTAATTTCTTGATATCTAATAAATATAGTGAAATATGAAAATATTAAAAAGAAACACGAATCGCATAACTTCAAAATTGCATTAAAATAATCCATATAAAACGAGACCAGGGTGTAATTTATTAATTTAATTTATAAATGCTTAATTGAATTAATTTATTAATTGAATTTATAGATGCCTAATTCAATTATTAATTGAATTTATATATGCCTAATTGAATTAATTTATTAACTGAATTAATTTATAAATGCTTAATTGAATTAATTTATTAATTGAATTGATACTATTCTATTAGTCTGTATAATCCGCTTGATGGCATTGATCCTATACAAATGCACATAAATATAATGTTACCGGGCCCACCCTGTTATTTGTGAAATAATAATAATCATACGTATTAATGTAATTCATTTTACAAATTTATTCAATAACAATTTTACGTTAACATACATTATTGCAAATATTATATTATATATAATTCCCTCTGTACGCCAGGGCTTTGCCCTGGCAAAACCATCATCCCCCCTCACTGCAAACTTTAAAGTCTACTAACATTGCTTGAGAGATAACTACATCGTGGTAGAAGAAATGATAATGCTTTAATTACTGAAATGTATTTTATTTTTTTGTAATTATCGAAAAGGAAAATTATTTATTTATTACAATAGCTATCTTTGAAAGAATATGTGACTAAGGTATGAATATTAATGGCACACCTATTAATAATGATTAATTTCCAACTCAATTGCTTATTGTTTTTTTTTTAAGATTAATAAATGTATTATTTTTACAATTTCTTTTTGTCTCTATATAAGTGTTGGGACAATAGAACTACAAGAAATTTTATAGTCAGACATTTTAATTCTCGTAAGTTCTCGTGAACCATGACTTCTATCGGGAAAACAGTGAAATTGTGGTTTCCCGTAATCTTTTCTATTTACACCTTGCATGTTGGGTTCAGAAACAGGATGAGCTTATAATTATTACATTACGTAAGTTGTACAGCAATTACTTTTGAATCCAGGTTGCAATATTCTGGAAACTTTAGGTCCACCCATACTGAAATGGTACGGTAGCGAAGTTTTAACATTGATAAAAGATAGAATTGTGTGCACTTGCACAAACTGCGCAAGATAAAGCCTGTCATTAGTTACAACAGAAAAAGAGATGTCTCTATTTGGTTGGACGGACAACTAAATGGTATGTTAATGTGCTTTTGTATGGCATCAACGCCATCAAGCAGATTATAGACTAATAGAACGATACCAATGAATTAATTTAGATGCCTAATTGAATTAATTTATTAATAGAATTTATATATGCCTAATTGAATTAATTTATTAATTGAATTAATTTATAGATGCCTAACTGAATTAATTTAATAATTGAATTTATAAATGCCTAATTGATTTAATTTAGTAATTGAATTTATAGATGCCTAATTGAATTAATTTATTAATTGAATTAATTCATAGATGACTAATTGAATATATTAATTGAATTAATTTATAGATTCATAATTGATTTAATTTATAAATGCCTAATTGAATTTATTAATTGAATTTATAGATGCCTAATTGAATTAATTTATTAACTGAATTAATTTTTAGATGCCTAATGACTTTCAATTCGAGTTTCATCTATCATCAACCAAAATTGTGATTGAAGAAAAAATAACTTTTTTTGGTTTTTAGTTTTTTGTCAAACTAAATAAAAGCATTTTTTATCAAATATTTTTTAATAATTGAATATTTTGCAATATTCACAATCAAATTTAAAACTGAGAATGTAAACTATCTCACTACATTTCCAGTACTTGAAATGAATTTGCTTGCATTATTAAAAGACAAGATTTTTTGGTATTTATGCAGTGTTTTAGAAAAAAAAGGTTTTAGTTAAACAATCGTTTAATCCATTAAGCTGCTTTTTCATATATTTAAATAAATCATATGATATAAAATATCATAACAACAATACTTCTATATATACAATAACAATACATAAAACCTCTTTTTGGCAAATATTGATTTTTGTCCTTTTCCATGTGTTGGAACTATTTTATTTTACATCATATGATTTATTTAAATAAAATTCAATGGAAATGTAATTTTAAAAAATATATCACCACCTACTGTGCATCACTGAAAACTTACTGAACCAATTTTAATGTTATTTAACTGCTTCAGGTTATTAAGCAGGTGTCCCGCGCATATTATTTGATTGGTCGAAATGTTTTCTGTTTTTAATGACGTAAAAACTATATGCATGATGTCAATAGAAATACAGACATTTCATACATCTCTAACGTAGCTTTCTAAAGATGTTTTTAGCAAAAAAATCCAATGAAATTTGGTTTTTTATAAATTTTTTTGTAACCGGCACATTTAATTCTTTTTTTTATTTTATCAATTTTGTAATTTCCATGAAGCGATAAAGACCGAAAACTTTTATCGGCCTAAAAATACACTTTTATCGGATTAAAAAATACACTGGTTCACAAACAAGGCCTTCCATGGAGTCTAAACGTAATTGCAGAATATCGGGCTCATAAGTATACAATTTCAATTTTTTGAATAATACTTCAATTTTTTTTTTTAATTATTTGAAAAAATGATTTAATTTTTATTAATTTGCATTTGTAGTGGTGTGTGTCTATATAAATTCTATATTTATTTATGCTCATATGAATTCATATGTACAGTAATTTTGTGTGTTCTAATCCGCTTAATTTATAAAAATAAACTTATTTTATAAAAATGATTCTCAAAAGATTTAATAATTTATTATTTGTTATTATGTTTATATGGTGTGTTTGTGTTTACAAGTAATAATTTAAAAACTAATAATCAAATGTACAGAAAGATTGCATATGCAAGCAAAGAATCAAATTCTGATTCTTGCCTATGCCTTGATACTCATCTGTGGAGTCACTAGTTTTGCCATATCTTTCATCACATTATTTTCAAGTCTATAGCTAACAAATGGACTATATGCAAATAAATTATATCTGTGCGATACAATAAATATAACAAGATATCATCACTGGTGTGCATAAAGAATATAAACATCACTGATGTGCATAAAGAATACAAACATCACTGATGTACACAAAAAAATATAAAATGAAGAGATGAAACTAATTTTATCAGTGATACAGACAGTAGCCTACAATTTCTAGTTTTAGATAGACAAGAAGCCAATTGCTATGGTGACAAATGCATATCTATCTTCTGGAAATGATTTGTTTTGTATCTTTTGTTAGGATGAATCTTTTTCTTATAGATGCCTTTGACTTTTGGTAATTTTTGGGGTACAAGATAAAAATGAAGAATTCTTATGCGAATACTTCTGGAGATTCTGAAGCTATGGATTATCTCAGGTAAGACATATTATATATGGTTTGAAAGATAATTTTGTGGGGAATACAAAGAAATTATCACTGAAGATGTAATTTAAACTTAGTTAATCTTGAATTAGAAATTATGAACAAACAATAAAGTAATAATTATGTCGGATATTGAAATTTCTTTTTTCCTTATTTTGTAATAGTTAAGATTTTACTTCATTAATGCTTAAAGTAAATTATTTATATGTATGTGCTCTGCGCACAGATAATGAAGCTATTAATTGTCTATGAAATTATTAAAATATTTACCGCCAAGCGCTTTTGGGACAGTTTATAGTCCCATATTCATGGCAACTTGTATACTATTGATAACTATAATATCAATGCAAATTTTATGCAAATTTATATACAGATGTTACGTGGATGATTTACGAGATAGGGAAAAGGCCTCTCTTCTATTGATTGCTGATGGGTCACCCACGATGCAGCAAGCCTCCCTGCAAAATCGCATCATTTGATGTGGCTGAGCTATATGGTTCCATTGACCGTAAACAATCAATTGAAATAGTCAATGAGACATTAATTGCAAGACACTGCCCACCTACATGAGCCAAATTCATCATTGATTTTTTAAAATGGCTGGATCTAAATATAGTTGCTATTTTCAGGGATAAGTGGTTCAGTATGAATAACGGATGGTCAATGGGTCTCCCACTAAGTGGTATAATGACAAGTGTTGTACTTGACCATTACGAGAAGCAAATACTACCTGCACTCTTCATGTCAACTCCACATATGATATACACACGTTACATTGATGATACATTTATTGCAGCCCCAGAAGACATCATTATTAATCTCCAACAGCCTCCAGAATAAAACTAAGCTCACTTTTACTACAACTTGGGAAAACCAAGACAAACAGGTCAAATACCTCGACATATGTGTTAGTAAAAACATACATAAGCTGGACTACCAAATGGTAGTCAAACCTTTGGAAGTACGGGGTTTGACAAACCCTAATTCTTACGCGCCTCGCTCCCACAAACTTGCAGCCCTCTCTTCATTTATGTTTATGAACCATAACTTGTGCAAATACGAGGCAGATAAAAGAAAAAAATCTTATCAATTATATAAATGATTTAAAAAAAATAGGACACACTTATTCATCCATCAACAGAAAAGTCAATAAATTTTTCCATAAAATAAACCACAACTACAAGAAAGAAAACAAACCGAGAATCTTAATCCCATACACTCACTCTACAGCCAAAAACCTCATTAATAAACTATCAAGTGACTTTGAAGTCACTTTCCGTTCACCTCCTAACACCAATAGACTGATAAACAACACCAAAGACAGGATCAAACCTGAACTTACCCCTCAAGTTGTGTATAAAATCACCTGCCCTCGGGGAAATTGTGTGGCGACATGTTATGGAGACCGGGGCTGGCGTTGCCACCGGGGTGGCTCAACACTGGTGCCTTTGTGGTAGAACCAGGGCAGGGCTTGAAGGTGGTTCGGTTGGGGCACGGGGTACGCTGGGCACGCTTTTCTGCCCGCCACGGCTGGTGTCATTTGCTCTGGTGCAAACGATGCCAAGCGTAGGGTCAGGGAGGCTTGCTGCATCGTGGGTGACCCATCAGCAATCAACAGAAGAGAGGTCTGCTTTTCCCTATCTCGTAAATGGTCCACGTAACATCTGTATATAAATTTGCATTGATATTATAGTTATCAATTGTATACAAGTCGCCATGAATATGGGACTATAAACTGTCCCAAAAGCGCTTGGCAGTAAATATTTTAATAATTTCATAGACAATTAATAGCTTCATTACCTGTGTGCAGAGCACATACATATAAATAATTTACTTATTTTTTTAAGTGGTTATAACTATTTGTCTTAGACTTATTGTTTTCCTTAGATTTTCTAGTTTCTATTAATGTAAATGTTTTTGCTCTAACATTATTAAAACTGAAGTTATTGTGAAAATTGTGTCTCAAGTCAGTTTTTTATCAAATTCAATATGGCGCCTGAAAACTTAAGCATAATGCAGCCCACATTTACTGTTAGCTGGACAACCAGCTGCACAACCCTGAAATATTACATTGTTATCAACCTTTAATATGTGTACAAAATTAGAAAAAAATCTATTTGATAGAAGTATATTTAAAATTGCTTATACAACTTAATCCAAAACAAAAACAGAATTTCTAATTTAAATAAAAGTGTTTAAAAATATACATATATTTTTTTTCATATATAATTAAAAAAAGAATTGAAAATATTAAATTTGTAAAATATATTTTTAAAAAATGTACAATTAATTATTTTATGGATTATATATATATATATAAACTCAACATTCTATAAAGTAAAATAATTTAATATTATTTATTATTGTTAAATGGAATTTCTTATTATAAGATCAGAGTATCTTAACATATTAAACACCATTCTACATCTCCAGACTTTCAAATATATATAAGTTTATGATTTAAACTCTTTTTTATACTTTCTATTAATACCACATCTATTTTAACTTATTTTGATTTTTTATAATATCAAATTTCCTATGCATTTCTTTTTTAAAAAATAAGCTTCTAAATTCATAATCCGATTCCGTAATTGTTCCATTTTTTAAACAATCTACTCATATCAAGGCTATTTTTAGAATTTTTCAAAATTGTGTCTTAGTATGACTTTTAACTTTGATTTATTTTTCTGCCTTATAGATACAGTGCCGGGGCACACAAACTTCTGTTAACTATGTGGAGATGCTTTTAGAAAACCAGATGCATAATCAAGTAATTATAAACTACAAAAAATTTTTTAAGTTTTCATTTAACTTCCTGACTAATGATTAAAAAAGTTCTGCAAATAGATTTTGAAAAGTAATCCACTTTAAGAGCAGTTATTTTCACCCTATTCTAAATTTAGCCATCTACTAAAATTTTAAGTAATCAATGGACATTTAGATAATATGGTGCTATAAAATCCCCATCAACTGATTTCTGCTCTTTATCTTCATTATTGGAGACTACAAAGCTGAATCTACTTATATATCTAGCAGCCACCCATTACTCCTTTGTACTATTTAAGAGAATAACCTGAAATACAAAAAAAATTCTTAGTGTTTAATATAATTATGGAAATGAATCCACCAACTAAGTTTAAAAACTTAAATTTTTTTTTTTTTAGATTATAGGTTATTAGCTTGAATAGTATTAAAGAGTAAAAGGTAACTTCTAGACATATAGATGAAACAGAATCAGCTTTGGATCCTAATCTTCACTAATGAAGGTAAAATCCAGAAACTGGTTTAGGTATAGAAATTTTGCTATACTATCCGATATCCAATGATCATTTAATTTTACAAGCTAGAATAAGATGAAAATAACTTAATTAAGTCATATTGACATTAATCTACGTGACAAATTTTTGAAAATAAGGAATCAATAAGTAAACAATAATTCTGGGTCAATGAAATATGATAACATAAACTTAAAAAAATGTGTTCAAAATTATTATATATTTCTGATAGGAAAAAACAAGTTGTCAATTTTTTTCTTTTATTACATTAAATATATTACATTTAAATATCAGCCTTTCAAGCTAATTGTGCATGCGCTTTTCACAAGTGTTAATGATAAATAAATACTTTCATTCCCAATACAAGATACAGTATTTATGAAAGAATAAAATAAATAAATAAATACTTATTTTATGTATCATGTAAGTCAATTATTGTTATCAAATATATATATGTGTATGTATTAGGAAAAAAAAGAGGATTTCTTTAATTTGTCTGCCGGAAACTTTGACAGCTGTTTTATTTTAAATAATTCATTTTCAGGGGCTACTAATACATGGCCGAGTATCATATTTAATATTTACTTTTTTGCTTATTTATTAAATCATAAATAAAAAAAACACAAAAATCCAAAAGATTATAATTAAAAAAAATTTTTTAAGGTAAATTCATTACCCTAGCTGTTAACTAATCATAGTACACTCACAAACGATATTTTGGAGCATTCTAACCATATTTCTTTCCAAACATGCCATTGTATTTCAATTCACACATTAAGTGTCATATCACGCCCATTATAACACACACTTTTTGGGCAGACACTATTTTGTAATTTTGAAAATATTCCACTGTAGCTTGTTCTGTTGATGAAAGATTTCAAATTTTAATCATATTTCCAAAAATGATAAGGCAAAAAAGGATGTTAAAAATATCACCACGTGTTAACGAAGGTCAAAAAAAAAATGACAATTTTAATCACATGTTAAAATTTGGATGTTATATTGGCAATGGAATTTATTAAAAAATGTATTTGAATTTTTTAAAATTAACATTCAATTTAGAAAATATTTGTTAATATTTTTTAAAGTTAATAAGCTACACATGTTCAAGGAAATAATTTAGAGAGAAAAAAATATATAAACAATTTTCAGTGTCAAAGTATTTTACACTTTTTTTTCCTCGAACATGTATAGCTTATTAACTTTAAAAAATTTGAATTTTTTAATAAATTCCATTCACAACATATCGTCCAAATGCTAACACGAAGCGAACAGATAACAATATGGTTAAAATTATCAATTTTTTTTTTTTTTTGACATTCGTTAACATGTGGTGATTTTTTAAACATTCCTTTTTTGCCTTATCATTTTTGGAAATGTGATTAAAATTTGAAATCTTTCATCGACAGAACAAGATGCAATGGAATATTTTCAAAATTACAAGATAGTGTCTGTCCAAAAAGTATGTTATAATGGGCAAGATATAATACTAAATGTGCGAATGGAGATACAATGGTGTTTTTGGAAAGGAATGTGGTTAGAAGGCTCCAAAATATTTGTGAGGGCACTGAGATTAGTTTATAGGTGGTATAGTGAATTTACATTTTTAAAAAAATTTGAATTAAAACTCTTTGTATTTATCATTTTAATAAATAAACAAAACAGTAAATATTGAATACGATACGCAGCCATGTTGTTTATACCATGTGTTGGAAGCCCTTGAAAATGGATTATTTAAAATAAAATGGCTGGCAAGCTTCTGGCAGGCATACAATGTAAGCACCAAAAATATTAAAAATTTAGCTTTTGTTTGTTGTGTTTGTATAAAAAAAAAACTTATTTTTGCTTAAAATTTTACTTTTGTTATACAGAAGTAATTATAGTATCTCATTCTGATGTTTTGCAATGCTTCAATTAGATTATTTGACTGCAAAAAAAAAAAAACTGTGTGGTTTAATGCAATGATCGAGTGATCAACTCTAGACACAAGTCCATAAATCACAGCTCCACTCCGTCACTTCTGAAACTTACCAAGCAATAAACCATTTGATTATGTTTTTGTTTTTCTGCAAAAGAACAGGACTGCAAAAAAATTTGAAATATAGTTCCAAAATTTTGTTAGCACCACATCTGTGGAAAATATGTAATAAAAGTTAGGGATCTCTGAAGCATCGCAAATTTTGCTACAAACAATATACATTGTTCTTATTTTTTCTACTTACACTAGCAGTTGCTCTTAATGCTCCTCGCATGCGGGTATAATCAATACGCGGTAATAACTTTAAATGAACTTGATTCTGTGCTGTATCCACAAAATCAACCTGAAACAAAATATAACAAAACATACAATTAATTTTTATAGTTTGATGCAATAAGAAAAAATTTTTTTTTCATATCCAGTATGCAATATGTTTTATTTATTATTTATAATAGCCATAAATATGAGAAGAAAAAACAACATTAAAGTTATTAAAAGAAATTAACATGCAATATTAATAAAATAAATTAATTAATAATAAACTACTTTTAATTTTTAAATTTCCAAACTTCACAAATGTAATATTTTTTTTGAAACATATTTTAACAGTAAATTACAAGCGAATTACTTGAGCAATGTCATCTTTGAAAAGTCCTCGTTTAAGGCGGACCCAAGCTTTAGGCTTCAAACTGGTTACTTCTTTAACTACTTTCAGCACATCAGTCATTTCTTTAATTGGAACCATCTGCTGATTCCACTGGCCTATTCTTAAATTACCAATTCCTAGAATTGCTTGCTTAACGTGGGTCTGCTTATAAGCTTCGATGTAAATATACCCCTTCAATCCTTCTACAGCTACCACAGATTTGATTTGCAAAGGCTATAATATATATGTATATATTATTCAATGAAATAAAAGGCAACAAAAGAGCAATGTAAGGCTTAATATTACCTCATCTGTGAATTGAAATGCAATATATTTGCGCATCAGATGGAGGGTTGTAATTTTCTCCTCTCCAATTTTACATTTTACCATCCATAAATTAGGATCCCTGTCAAAAAAATATAACATAAATAAAAATGGCATAAATAAAAAAAAAAAATCAACAGTAAATATATTTTACACACTTAACACCAGGAAGTAAGGTTTGTTGGACAATGTCTCCTGACAATTCTGCATCTCCATCACCAAAACGTTCTCTTACTGATGATTCGGCATATTTTTTGCGGTAATATTCTTCAATCTGATCCTCTTTTTGACTAGTCCACATGTGTTGAAGCCGCCGTGCATCTTCAATGTTTCGTTGAACTTGTCCCTCGCTAAGAGATTTTTTATCAATCAATTCTTCAGCACCTTCTTCCCATTCTTCTTCTTCTTCCCCTTCTTCATCTACTTCAGCTTCATCAAGAATAAAGCCCCCAAACCGAGGTCGTTTACGTTTATGAGGACGACCTTCTTCTTCTTCCTCCTCCTCTTCATCATAATATTCATCATCCTATAAGAAAAGATATTTCATTAAAATACAGAACAAAAAAACATTTTAAAAAATTATTAAAATTTATTTTTTCACCTCTTCCTCCTCATTTAAATCTTCTCCATCATCATCTTCTCCATCTCCATCATCAGCTTCTTCTCCTTCTTCAGCCTCATCATCTTTGTCACCAGTACCGCTTCCAGCAGGACTAGCTGCTGTGCTCCCGGCATCACTTGCTTGCTCTGCATCACTATCAGGGGCGCTATGTTCACTCTCCTCCCCAGAGAATGCACTTTCTTCACTATCAGACATTGTTTTCTAGAGACTAAAAAAAAATCTTAAATTAAGAGAATCATTAAAAGTATTAACAAATGAAATATGGATGTATGCCGTTAATATGTCTATCATTAGCTGTATTCATAAACAAATCTAATTATGCAAAGGAAAAAATTAAAAGTTAAAAACCATATGTATACATATTTATAATACCATTTACAACTTTTAGTATAGAATAAAATCTGTAATTATATCTCCATTTCAGCCAACCTCTAATGGAGGAGTAGAAAACATAACTGAAACACAGATCAGTTTCTATAGTGGTCAAATCTTATTTGTGCAACATGTTAATAGAGGAAAGTCTTTCGTAGCATTGCTTAAAAAACAAAATCATCCAATTTCATACCTATAGAAGAGTTATTAACATGCTACTTGCTAAGTATAATATTCACCCTGAGATTACTACTTCACCTCCATGCACAACTCGATCAACAATGAGGGGAATTCGAATCATGCTATCATTTAGTTGTTATATTGCCATATCAACTATTCACAATCCAACTTTCAAAAACAAATACCAAATTAATTTCTTTCTCCAGCAAAAAAGAATAACTAAATACTAAATTGATTTTCTGAAGAAAATGCATCCATGGTATTATTAATAGTAAAAAAAAAGCACACTTTTTAATGGTAAGTGAAAGTAATTAGTGAGTTTTATACAAACACACACAATTTTGTTATTTCTATAACAAAAAATTTCAAGTATTTTTAAATGAGACGAATGTGCTACTAATTATAAAGGTTATAAATATTATATATGCTTTTGTCCTTATGTTTAATCTGACTAATCAATAATAAAAAAAAAGTTATTTAAATTCCATAGGAATTATAATCACCACATCATCAAACTAAATTTAAATTAATCTAAATTATTGAGAAACAAAGCGCTAAGCTGCTGATTATTTTATAATCGTATAATTGTACTCTTTATAGTTTCTCTCTCCAGTGCTTCACACGCTCCTAATTTTATTTTATTCAATCTTTAGTTTTTCTAACTAAAGCTAATTATTTTTTTCTATTCCAGTTCTGCCAATTTAAGATAAGCTTGAGTAATCAATAGATGCGAGATAGTAATGCTTAATAAATCCGTCAATATTGCCATATCCGTATCATCAGATTATTTCCTAGCTAACGACTTCTATCGGTGAGGGGTTAAAGATCTTGCATATCTAGATTTTCTAGGTTTAATGCACTTATCCAGCACCCATCTTTTATAACCTATTTTACAATTAAACTACCAGCCTCAAATTCAAGAACATTTAAATGTTTTGAGTCTAAGCCAACTTACTTTCATAGATATATAGAAACTAGTTCAATATCTAGACATTTTGATGGCCTCAGTTTTTTAATAACTGTAGGTACTTTTATTTCTTGGCTAGGATTGTTATGAAATACCAGAATCCCTTTTTACACCTTATAAGCAAGAAGGATATGATGTTTTGTTGGATTTAAAGCTAATTAAATAGCATAAGATGTATATAGCCTTCGAATAAGTTGGTCAAAATTTGAAAACAAATGTGAGTACAAAATTGTTATTAGTCTGAAGGTGGTATAATGGGTGCAGCTGAACCGAACATCAAGAATCAATCTTCACCATACACACATTATTCATAAAATCTTTTTAAATTTTATAAGCTTGGAAATTTAAAAAATGTGTTTAATTCTTTATTAATTGAATCCTAATCCTTTAATTAACTGTATAGGGAGATTGTCGGTAATTTATTATCACATACAAATGCAAAAAAAACAATACCAATCAGATTAAGAGCAGTCTCTTACTTAATAGTTAATTGCTTATGAGGCTGCCAATGTTTCTTATTTAATCTTCTTTTCTCTAATATAAAGGCTGATGGCAAAAAATATCAATCTTCATAATCTCTTAAATAACTTATTACCTCTTCTTAGGTCCGTTCATTTACCTTTCCTTCCTTTTACTTTACTAACTTCGTTTTCAAACATAAATCAGGGAATTTCATATTTTTCACCATAAAGATAATGTCTGGCAATTCTTTCTTGTCATTTTACTTCAAATGCTATGTTTGTATAAGACTTTCTTCGAAAGTATCATGCACGTATAATAATTATAAAACTAGATATTACACTTTAACATTGGCAGTCAATGTTTGAATTAAGCTTCATCATTTATTTGGTTTTGGACTTAGGTTGTTCAATATGGTTTCTGATTACTTTTTTTTAAATACTGTCTCTGTCTTCCAGAATTTCATCTTATTAAAGTATCAGTTAGTTTATTAACCTAACAACCAACAATTTGATAGGTTGCTGAAAAAAATCTTTATAAATTACATTCAAAATATTAAAAATATATTCTATACATCTTCCTTCAAATTGTTAAAAATATTCGATCATAGCATATTTAAAATCTAGAAGCCGGTAAGGTAAAATTATTGCATTTGCTTTCATTTGGAGGATATGGTTAGAATAGAATACAATGGAGAATTGTGATCATGTATGCTGCTGCTAACTTTTGAGAAGATTGTCGCAATAATTGAAAAACATCACAAAATATAAAATATTAAGACTAAAAAAATCAGCATATTATAAAAATAAATAAATTTGATTTTCTGAAATGTTTGCATTATCATCATAAAACTCATAATTAACTTTGTTTTTCTTTCTCTCTTTTCTTCCTAAATTGCAATTATCATACTCCTGCGAGGAGCAACTAATGATATATATTTGCGTACAGAAAAAAAAAAAGATTACAAATCGAATTACTGGTCATGTGGTTAGAAAATGCAAATGTGACTGCACAAACACACAATTCCATTGCAGAAATTAAATTCGTGATAATTCGGCCTATGTTGATTTGAATTTTTTTTAAAAAAAGAACAAATGAGAGGATCACAAAGAAAAAAAAACATTGCTTCTATCGGAAACAATAATTAATCTCGATGCTTAAATATTACATACTATAAAGCAATTTAATATATTATTAAATGGGTTTTCGCAGCTTTTGGTCCACTATCCGTTAAATATAGACTTTGTCGATAGTCTGAGCTAGGCATCCGATCATGTAAATACAAAGACAACATATTCGTAGACCCTTCAATGATTGTAAACAAAGTATTCCTTATTTAGAATAAACTTTTTTTTTTTTTAAATTGGATAATTCGATCAACTTTCAGACATAAATTAAATCACTACTTATAAAAAAAAAAAATCTTTAATTTTTCTAGAACAGTCTGCCTAAGGAAATGAGTTTTGACATTAACGATAACCAATTATAAACAATCATTTTTATTCAATTCTTATACAAGAAACAGATTATTTTACGAATATTATTTAAACTTAATAAATACTAATATGTAAAATATGTCACCCTGCTTACATTTTTGACTAAAATAAATATTATTTAAAAAATATTATCCAACTTGCGAAACATTGTGAATAATAGTTGATGTATAACGTTGAAACACCCAAGATATTTTTTCTCTAACAATAGTGCTAAAAATTCAGATTTTAAAAGCATGTAATATATCATACAATCTCAAAACTGTAGATTAATAATAAAAAATAAAAATGAAATAAAAGAAATTGTAATTCAAAATTATGCCTACCTAGGAGACGAAAATCCCCTATAATGGCTGAATTTTAAGCTTCACTAGAGACCTCTATGAAATTATAAGAAACTATGCGCCATCTACTGGCGTTTTTTTTTTTTTGTAAATAGAGTTTTTTTGTTCATTGGCGTATATTTGTCCTTACACTGCAATTACATTTTCTAACATCGCTAAAGCTTCGTCATAAGCTAATAAACACTGTTTCCAAACAAAACTCGCCTAACTGATTTCCAAGATTTACGTTATCTTGAAAAGCTTATATTGTTTTTATTGTTGGTCTTTTTTTTTATCTCCACTTTATCTTGATAAAAAATATTAACATTTACATGAAAATTTAATTCTTTGATTATTCTGAAAATAATTGGAATGTGTTATAAAGCCGTCGATTTAATAAACTAATGTGTGATTGAAGATGTCTGAATAATATTATGCATCCATTGATCGAATTACTTAGCCGGTTGCACAGAAAGTATTCAGTTATAACCCAAATTGTAAAATATTATTTAATCATCTCTTTATAATTTGATATGTTCGTTAGATATAGAACTTTTTTAAAAGAAAAATAATAATAATATAAACATTTTACGTATAAATAATATGCAAAAATGCCTGAAGACAAATTTATGCATACGTTGAAGTAATTACATGACTACCTCCTCTTATGCTTGTGTATAACTGTTGTTAAAACAGGCAAAACACTATATATACTGCCACACACAGCAAGCTAGAATTATTCCAGCTCGCTGTGTGTGGCAGTATATATAGTGAGTTTTGCCTGTTTTAATAATGTACTGTATTTGCTTTAAATGTGAAGGCTCTTTCGTTAAAATTATCTTTTTTCTTCAATGCTTTTTTTATTCATTACAACTATCTCTAAAATATTTTTTGTAATCATTACATTTTTATTAATTTGTTGATTCACCGCAATAACGGTTTTCCGTTTAATTATCTATTTGCTGGCACAGATTATCACTCATAGCCACAAAACATATATATGTAAGTTATGCATTGATCATTCTATGTATACATTGTAAGTAATTGATTACAAAGCTTAATAAAAGTGAAGTGTAATAACGTACATGAAATAAATATATAATCTGTTACATAAGGAGGAATGTTAAATATATAGCTATTTATAGAGATGTGTAGAAAGGCTGCAGAATGGAGTTTGCTGTTAAGTGAAAGGAACTCTTTGATTCCTCTTCTCGGAGGCCTTAAAAGAACCAAGCAGGGCAAATTCCTAATATCCACTCAATACGTTCTTGACATTGCAGCTGTAATTACTGTCTGATTATTCATATACTATACGAACATGAATGGGCTGCTCATCATCATGCATTAGCCAGCATGGTGAGTTTATTGGCTTTTTATCTCTGAGTTTAAGATCAAGAAACACCATGGTCTTTTTTCTCAGTTGCCTGATAAGGCAGAATGAATGTATGTGAATGAAAAAAAAAAATTCTAATAGCTGTATGTAATCATGACAGACCTAAATAAATCATGGTTCTTATTTCCAGGAGGCTATAAAGTTACCAGCCAAGGCAGCAGTTGGTGGCGAAGGCAGAGGGTGCTAAGAATCTCCTGATTGTGGATGCAAGCTGGCATTTGATGACGACTTTTTATTTAGGTACTTACAACTGCAGATCACATTCAAGTGAAGGAAAAATTGCAAGAATTGAAAGAACTGTCTCATATTAAATGTCCCAGGTACTTACAACTGCAGATCACATTCAAGTGAAGGAAAAATTGCAAGAATTGAAAGAACTGTCTCATATTAAATGGGACATTATTGAACTTTGTGAGGATAGAGGAAAAGGTGAAAAGACAATTGATTTAAAAAGTGGACATGTACTCTACTACAAAAGCACAAGCATTGAAAGTACAAGTGGAGTAGGATTCATTGGAAAAACAACATTGTAGAGATTGATGGTGTATCGGGAAAAATGGCAAAATTAGTTATTCAACTCAATATAATACCAATGCAGATAACTCAGGTTTATACCCCAACAAGTTGTCATAGTGATGACATAGTAGAAGATTTTTATATGGATGTACAAAAGGCTTTTGATCAGACTAAACAACATTCTAAAATTGTTATAGGAGATTTTACTGCTAGAATTGATAAACAAATGAAAGTGCTGTAGGTAAATTTGGTTATGATAATAGAACTGAGAGAGGACATAAACTTTTGGAGTTTGCAGAAAAAGAAAAACTTTATATTATGAATTCTTTTTTGAGAAAAATGTTAAAAGGAATTGGACATGGAAGCATCCAAATGAAGGTACAACAGAATTGGATTATATTTTGACTAACAGAAAATAAATAATTCAACATTGTAATGTCCTTAATAAATTCAACACAGGAAGTGATTATCGATTAATAAGATGCAAAATACATGTTAATGCAAATAGGTGCTAATGCAAAATGAGAGAGAGAAAAATTATTAAGAAAAAACAATATTTACAGTTGATATTCCTAATCTTCAGAAACATTCTAATTAATTTAAATTAGAATTTGCAAATTTTCAAGTATTAGTAGGTTTTGAATATGATTCAGATTTGAATGAAATTAATAGGAAATAACTGATACACTTTTAAAAACTGCAACAATAATAGCTGGTAGAAAAAGCAGAAATTGACCAATAAAATTTCTACTGAAATTAAAGCATTTATGACAAAAAAGAAGGAACATGAAGATATATAAGAGTGATGCATTAAAAAGGATTGAATATCTTGGAATTTTGCAAAATGGTATGAAAAAAGAGTTGATAATGATATAAGAAAGTATAATTGTGAAATAGCAAGGAAAACTAGAAGAGGGGATAAAAGTCTCGAGAGTGTAAAACAGCATTTTCGTATTGGTAGGAAACTTTTATCTAAAATAAGAAAAAAGGATGGAACTATTACTAAAAAAGAGATGACATCATGAAATAAAAGAGTTCTAATAGTAATAAAGAACAAGTACTTCTACATCTATTATATCTTCTGAATTGACCAGAATTTTAAATGAAGTGAGACATGCAATTAAATTTATGAAGAAGGAGAAAGTTCCAGGTAATGATGGAATTATAATGGATATATTAAAAGCAGGTGAAGAAATAGAAATTTTTTTGGCAAAGTTATATATCAAATGTCTAAATGAATGCAGTATTAATATTAATAATTTAAAAAGATGATATAGAAGATATTAGAAAATACAGATCTATCAGTCTTTTATCAGTTTTAAACAAAATTTGTACACAACTTGTCTACAGAGACCTTTGGATATCAACCAACCAAAAGAAAAGCTGGATTTAAAAGTGATTTTAGTACAATAGATCATATTCAAGTATTGAAAGAAATTATAGAAAGAACCAATGACTAAGAGTTGCCATTATGCTTTGGATTTATAAATTATAAAAAGGCATTTGATTCTATAAGCATTTCTTCTGTGATTAAAGCATTGTCATATTCTTAAGAATAATTATAAAAATACAACAGCAACAATTAGATTACATAATGATATTAGGAAAGTTTGAAAAGGGTGTAAGACAGGATGACTCCATATCTCCAAAACTTTTACAGCAGTGCTGCAAAAAATATTTTCTGAATTAACATGGGAAGCTAAAGGAGTGAAAGTAAATGAAGATTATTTAAATCATTTAGATTTTGCAGATGATGTAGTTGTTTTTGCAAATAATGCTTTAGAGCTTCGGAAAATGTTGCAGAGAAAGTAGGACTAAAGGTAAATGTTAAAAAGTAGGACTAAAGGTAAATGTTAAAAAGTCTAATGTAATGTTCAATGGATTTTCTCAAATGATGAAAATAAAGATTGATTATGATTAGTTAGAAGAAGTTAATAATTACAAATACCTTGGTGAGATTATTACTATAGATGGGAACATAATGGATGAAATTAATCATAGAATAAAACTTAATCGGAATGACTTTAATATAAATAACTTAATATTTAAAGGATCTGAGACTTGGACACTTAAAAGAAGAGCAATACAGAGGCTTCAGACTACTCAAGTATGGAGAGGTACATAATAGGAGCAACAAGAAAAGATTGAAAATGCAATATATGGGTAAGAGAACAAACAGCTATTACTGACATCATTGAAAGAATTAAAAGACTAAAGTGGAGTTGGGCTGACATATTGCTAGAAGAGATGATAACTGATGGGCAATTGAAATCTTAAACTAGATTCCAAGAGATTGTAAAAAACCCAGAAAAGTCTACATATGAGATAGATGGATGATATAAGAATGTGCAGGGATGCTGTGGAAGAGAGGCTAGAGATTAGAGAAGATGGATTTAACTTGGGGAGACCTTCATCCTGCAGTGGATTGATAATGTTTGATGATGATGTTATGTAGAAAGGAATGTTAGCCATGAGGAAGGTTTACTAACAAAGGGTGCAATGAAATGCAATTAATGGGGGAATGATACTCAGAAGATCAGCATGTATGATAAATACACACAGAGAATATAAATACACTATAGGAGAGAGAATATACAGAACTCAAAGAGAATACAGAGCAGTGCAGATGCAAAGTATAGAGATGCACAACAGTATATAGCAAGTAGCAGATTAAATAGAGTGGACCCTATAGAGTCATAGCAATGCTACCCAAGCTGACCATTGGAGGTGTATTATGAAAAAGACAGCCTAAATGGGAAAATATGCAGCTGGTCATTGTATTGGAAGTATTGATCAAGTTCATCTCTAACACTGAAGAGGAGTAAATTAACATGTAGCATTAAGTCTTTACATTGTATGCATTTATATGTGTTATGACTTTGCAAAAAGTATTCAAACAAGTCAACTACAGTAAAGTACAGTGGAGCCTCCAAGAGTCAGTCCAACAACGTGACAGTCCTTTGTTATCATAGAATGTGAAAAGGTACAGCAGAATGGCAATTCCTGTACTAATCTTAATGTATATGACTAATAAACACAAGTTAGAATTGGTGTTATGTATTATAGAGATTAATGCGCAGAACTGGCATGACTTAATAAGAACACATTAGTATTAGCACTGTTGAAACGATATGAAGGTAGTAATAGAATTGGCGCAATCAGACTCAGTACAGTCAGCAGCAGAATTGGCTGTCATAGGAGTAGCAGAATGATAGCAACCAATGGAATTGGTGGAGTCACAAGAGGAATGACAGCAATTACAGAAAAGGGTATAGAAGCTCATGCGAATAATAGGAAAGCTACAAATCAAAGCAAGGATCAGATGGATCAAGAAATGAGTCAGGTGAAAAGGAAGCTAAGGTATTTTCTTTTGTTTATCAATAGACTCATAAGGAGTATAATGGTTAGCAAATATAGCCAACATGAGTTATGGACTCGGGAGATTTAAATTCTTGATAATTGCAAATGAGGTCCAGAATTAGAATAGCAACTTTCACTAGTTTGTGTGGATGTAAAAACAAATAATAGCTCAGGCAGCCCTAAAGAAATGGCAGATCTAACGTTTGAGAAAATTATAGAAAATTCTAGAGCCATATTTTTTGCAAAGGCCAATAACAATAATGGAAAGATATAAATTTTATTCTCACAGATCGTTAGAGATTGAGATAATAGTAGAATATGCAGCTGAACTAAGGAATCCTGAAAATAATGATTTTGATACCTTCTTAAATGAAATGTTACAAAACAGATTCATTTGTGGCATGGCAAATCATACCCTACACTTAAAACTATTGATAGATAATTCATTGATATTTGACAAGATGTTTGCATTAGTGGAATTAAATGATGTATACAAACGGTCATCAGTTTTAGTTGACAGAAGTCAGGAAGTAAAAGCCACAAAGCAGCAACAGCCAATAAGGGAAAAGTGTAAGAAAAAAAGCTTTACAAATTATAGACGCTTTTGATGTAGTGGTAATCATAATCAGAGCATGCATAGATTTAAAGAACGTATTTGTTTTTACCGTGAAAAACATCCATATTATAGCAGCATGCTAACTATTAAAAGTGGCAATTCAAAAGGGTCTCTATACAGGACTCAACTGCAAATAATGCAAGTCAAAGAAATAAAGTAAAACAAGGGGAAAGAATTACAAAGATTTTAAAAAGGGGTAATGTTTCCCACGGGGTCATGCAGCCGCAAGAGGCGCTGTTTCTGTGTCAACACACAGAAGCATTCAGGTTACAGGGCGGAAAACAGCGTTTATTGTTCCAGCCTCTTGTGGCCACATGATACCGTGGGAAACACTACCTAAAAAGGAACATACTGCTGATCCTGAATCTATTTCTACTTTCACTAGAACATTATTAAGTTTTTATCTTACCTGCAAAAACACTTTATTTTCTGTCATATTCATGCTAAATTTGTTGTTAGTCTCAAATAAGTGCTGGAAATGCCGGAAAAGGAAATTAAGCATAAGAAAATAAAATTTAGTGCCAAATTCAAAGAAAATTTATTATTATCAACAGAGATCTACAAACTTGTTAGGACAAGCTAAGTTAATGCTAAAAGAGGAACATGTGTAGTGCAATTGCCTCTGTTGGTAACAATGGAAGATAACAGTAATCTGTGCAGGAATTGGTTTGAATCCTTAGGTTACACTTTAGTACATATTAACAAAATTATAAATAATAACAAGGGTTTGGAAATATATAAAAGAAATTAAACAGATGTCTTTAAATTAAGATTAGGCAAATTTAATGGGCCTCCAGTTAAGCTACATATAGATAATTCTATTAAATCAATTGCATGTAAAGTGAGACAGATTCCTTCTGCACTCAGGAAAAAATAAATTGAGAGTTAGAGGAATTGGAGAAAAAAAGTGTAATAGAATGTATACAGTTGTCCGAATAGAAAACTACCATTCTGTCAGTAATAAAAAAAATGGTGATATTAGATTACACACAGATTATAAGTAGTCTATAGTCTACTAATAAAGCATTGTTACCAGAAAACTATTCCTCTTTGTCTTTTAAGCAAATATTAGTGACCATAGCAAAAAGGGCAATGTTTACAAAAATAGATCTCGAGCAGACATATCTAGGGGTACTGTTAGATAATGAAATGACTGAATACTTGGTGTGGATAATGCACAAAGGATTATATAAAATGAATAGACTTCTGTTCAGAATAGGATCGGTCACATCAATATTCCAAAGAATAGTAGACCAAGGCAAAACTCTCCATACAGTAGTAGTATTGTATGGAGAGTTTTGCCTTGTTTATAAACAATTAGGTGCTAGTATAAGAGATGGTGATCATGTGATGCTTAATAGTAGGCCAGTTGGCAAGAGAAATTGAGGGAGTGATTTCATATTTTAATGATTTTGTAATAATTGGAAATGATGTTGATTAATTAATAAAATCTACAAGGAAACTATTAGAGATATTTAGTAAAACAGACATTAGAATAATTCCAGACAAGTGTAAGACTTGGAATAAGAGAAATTAATTTTTAGGATTTAAAATAACAAGTGTGGGCTTATTTCCATCAAATTATAAGAGTAAAAACAATATAAAATACTCTACAACCAGGGCTTATTTCCATCAAATTATAAGAGTAAAAACAATATAAAATACTCTACAACCAGCAAATAAAAGAGAGTTAAGACATTATTAGGTATCATGAATAGTTTGATGGTTGTAAATTGGAAATAGCTGAATCTTTATTTGTTAGATAAAAAGTCTCAATGGATGTGGGGAATAAGACATTCACAAGCATTCAAAGGATTAAAAGCTCAATAAAAACAGATTAAGACTTGGCCTACAATGATAAGGAAAAAGAACTGATTTTAACATGTGACCCATTAGTAGGAGTTGGAGTGGTCCTATCACATAGAGATAGGTCAGAGAAAGATCTTCCAATATCATTTGTATCAGGAACGCTCAAAAACAAAATAACTATGCACAAATTGAAAGAGAAGTGCAAGCTTTAATAGAAGGAGTAAAAAAGTTTCATCAGCTATGTGTATGGTAGACAATTTATTTTGCAGTGACTATAAACTATTATTTAGAATATTTAATTTACAGAAGTGGATTATTGCCAAGAATTGTAAGATGGATACATTTCCTTAGTGCATATAAGTAAATTAGTTCGGGTTGAAGGGAAAGATATTCCACATGTAGACGCACTTAGTAGATTCCCAGATATGTCCGAAGTTACTGTAGAAAAGAGTTAATTGTAAATATATTAGATTTAGCAGGATAATAATTTATTAATAACTGTACAATTGCAAAGTGGAACAAAGGATTATGAAGAGTATAAGATACTACAAAAATGGATTTGTGAAAGATGGCCAAGAGCCAGATCATCAGCAGTACAAGAGGCAACTTGGTGGAAGCAAAAGGAATGATCAATGTAGGAAAATTGCATTATATGGGGATCAAGAGCAATGATTCCACCTCAGAGTTACATAGCGGACATCCAGGGATAGTAAGGATGAAAATGCTAGCTCAATTATATATGTTGATGCCAGAAATTTGAGAGGAATATAGAAAAGTATTCAGTAATGCCATAAGCGTAAATTATGATCAAATTTATCCCCCAAATTTGGGATTCAACTTGGTCAGAAATTACCAGACTGGGGCAGAGAATACTTAAACATGACAGGCCTGTGGAATACTGAATAATTAGAAGTATACGTAGTAAATGAAGTAGACTCAGCCTTGTCAATAACGTATCTGCAATGCACATTTGCGACATTTTGCATTCCAGAGACAATCATCTCTGATAATGGAGCAGCTTTTTCATTTGTCCATTTTAAAAGATCTTACAAGATCATTTCATCCAGAAAGTAATTGTTTAGTTGAGAGAAACATCAGGAGATAAAGAAATCACTGTTAAAAACCTAGTGGAAGGATTGGCAAATCAAATTAAGCAGAGTATTGTTTCCATCAGCATATAACACTATCTATTGCAAAGGGAAAATCAAGAGAATTAATATTCGGGAGAAAAATACAGAACTATCTGTTGGACATACTAGAATTTTGTGTGCATAAGAGAAAAATACAGAAATTAAAGTATTAAAAAAGACAACAAAGTACTCTGTGGAATATATCTGGCAAAATGGACCAGCAAAAAAAAATTCAATTTTTATATACCCAAAAAACACATTATTATTATTTATAATAAGCTTGAATGAAATGGTAGTTAAAGATAAAATATGGAAAAATTCAACAAAGGCATCAAGCCCAATTGACCAATTATGAACAGATATTAAAACGGGCAAAACTCTCCATACAGTAGTACCACTTA
Source organism: Epiperipatus broadwayi (assembly GCA_028023455.1). Taxonomy (NCBI): domain Eukaryota; kingdom Metazoa; phylum Onychophora; class Udeonychophora; order Euonychophora; family Peripatidae; genus Epiperipatus; species Epiperipatus broadwayi. The sequence continues at coordinate 5,765,778 of JAQFVV010006260.1, read as the reverse complement.
GTACAAGCCAGAGTAAACAATGGATGCCAGAAGTCTTGTGCATAAAATCCCTACCTAGTGCCTACTCATCCAATGTCCCCAGACTAGTTTCTAGCTTGTGGATCATATGATGTTTAGTCGTTTATGGACAGATATCATTAATTTATTTGAACAAGGTCATCATTAGGGCATATATATAGGTGACCAGAGAATGCAGCTACTTCAAAATAATCCAGAACATAATCTGAATAATTCATGGAATAAAGAATTAGAAACAAGGCAAGAGACCAAAAAAAGTCTGTAAATGACCTAAGTATCTAAAATATGTATGAAACCCCCCTAACTAAGATTAGTGATGGACATTAAGGAATTAAAGTAAACCAAGGAGGGGGAAATGTTATATATGAAGGAGTGTTATATATATGAATGCTATTTGTAAAGGAATGTTATATAGAAAGGAATGTTAGCTATGAAAAATGTTTATCAAGTATTGTTGCAATGGAATGCAATCAATGTAGCAATGGAAATAATGGGGAATGGTTCTCATGAAGGCCCACATGTATGATAAATCTGCACAGTAGTAAAGAGAATACACAGAATGTAAGAAAATACAGAGCTGGAATGTCAGACAGGATGGACACTATAGAGGCATAGCATGGCCTCATTGCTGTACAAAATGACCATCAGAAAAGTGTATTAGAAAAAGACACCCTATACATGAAAACGTGCAACCAGACATCACATTGGAAGGAATAAGCAAATCCATCTTGAACACAAGAGGAGTAAGATAACACATAGCATTAAGTCTTTATATTGTATGCACATATATATGACTTTGCAGGTAATGTTTAGCTTTGATCATTGCTATTAGGACATCAGCATAAGTGAACAAGAGTCATATAATGAAGTCTCCAAGAGCCAGGATTATCTGTAATAGCACTCATTATTACATGGAAGTGATACAAATAAGAAGTAGCATCATACCAAACAATCCAGACCAGACAGATAACAGACTGATATCCTCTATTGTTCATGTAGAACCTAAGAAGTTATAGTGAGACAACAAACAGCATATTTCTGTACTAACCTCAACATGACCAATAAACATGTTAAATTATAATTAGAGTTTGTATTATGTAATATAGGGATGAAGGTGCTGAACACATAGATTTAGCATAACTTGATAAGAACACAACATAATTGAACGGTTTATTCGCTCAGGAGTTGATAAGAAATTCAAGCTCTGGAAGTACCAGATTGGATTCAGTCTGTTAACTTCAGAATCTGGCACTTTATCATTGGCTTAGTATTTGATTCCTTTTCTGAATTATCGATTTGCTATTCATTATTTTAAATTGATTCTTCTCTTGTATGAACTTTTATTCTGGCTGCTAAATCTGGAATTTCAGTATGTCCTGGAAAAAATTACTTTATTTTTTTACCTTCTGGATTTTCTTTTTGTATCAAATTCAGGCATAGATGATTAATGTGTTTGTGATATTCTTCCCCTGTCATTACCATTTTCAGTTTTTACAATGGCCCTTATGTTCTCTTCAAACTATCTGTAACTTCATATCCTATCATCAACTTTGTTTTAACTTTCTGGCTTATTTGTTGATATTAGTAAAGATGTTCTTCCCATCAGTAACTGTAATGGATCTTTCCAATCATTATTGAAGATATATGCTGGTCAAAAAATACATATTACTAAACTTTGTTTTTTTACATCATGGATTTAAGTTTTTTTTGCCAAGTCATTTGATCCCGTGTGATTTATTCCTTTAGTTTACCCTTGAAATTCAGTCATGTATACCCTACTTTACTGCCTCTAACCAACTCTTGTATTAGGCCCTTATATGAGGAAATATATCTCCCTTTAGAGTTTCTTTAGAGCTTTCTTTACCAGATAGACTTTCCAGTGAGAGTATGCACCAACTGTTACTGGAAACAATTGTCCTCTATAAGGTTATGAATGATTTGCATGTACTCCTTGCCAGAGTCTAATATCCTTTAGACATGCATGATATTCCTTTTTGGGTATTCTAACCTTTTTTGTTAGGCTTCATATTTTTTGTTTTTGATATTCCAATTTAACTCTAATCATCAGATCTATATCAAAGTCTTGCCTCTAAAAATTTTTGATGGCTTTCATAATAGTAGTCCAAATATTTTCTCTCTTTCTTCACATGATGTTACTACTTTATCACTTTGATGTAGATAAGTTTCCTTTGCATACCAAAGTCAAGGCAGTTAGATGGACATATATCACATAATTTATTAGCTTTTGATAACTCTGATTCTTCTGATCCACCCTGGAATTGTTTTACTGTTAGGTACTTGTTTTTTATTACATCTACAAAATTTCCTTCATAATTTCTAAAAGCATGACTCTTAGTTATCTGGAAACCTGGATAATACCCTAGCATGAGGTATTTGGTTTCCATGATTATAGATTAACTTATAATCATGTGTAGATAATAAATATTGGGCCTATATAATCTGGGATGAATTTTTCCATAGAAAATATACCCAATAATGATTGTGGTTTAAGATAAAGTTAAATTTCATTAAATTTCGGTATTTGGTTTCCCTGATTGTAGTTTAACTTATAATCATTAGTAGATAATACATATTGGACCTATATAATCTGGGATGAATTTGTCCATAGAAAATATCCCCAATAATGATTGTGGCCTAAGATAAAGTTAAATTTCTGGCCAGACAGTTATTGATAAAATTTGTGGATCCCAAATACTAAGACTTCAGCCTTCCCATCCAATTGACTGTAATTCTTCTTGGCTTTGAATAGAATACATAGGTTATTGGTCTTTCACAATCTTATCTTTTTGAGTTATTATTGAATTTATCCCGTATGTAAACAAGTCTCCTGTTATTGTAATCGCTAACTCTCCATTATAATTAACTCTAGCCTACAGATGTTAATAATGACTTTTTTAGATGAAAATTTACTTTTAAGATTTTCCCCATGATCATTTTTTCTCTTTGTTTAGTGGTTCTAAAATAGAGTAGTCATACAAGCTTTCCTTTTTAGAAAGATTTTATGATATCAAATGTGGGTTAAACATTATCACAACTGTGACTTATGATTCTTCCAAGATATGTTGCAAACAAAGAATAATTTTTCTTAACGCATACTTGTCTTTTACTTAGTTGATGTGAACTACAAAGAAACTTTTGGACTAATATATTTTGTAGCAACCCCTTGCATGTTTATAATTCTGACACTTCCAGCATTCAAACTTCCTGCGAACTCCCGAGCAATGAAGTCATTCGATAATTTATTTAATTTATAACAATAAACCAATAACTTTTGTTTCCTTATCTGTACAATCTAATTAGTCATTTTCTATTAAGAAAAGTGATTTGACTAGATGAATTTGTTTGAGCTAAGGTAGGATCACTATAGACTTCTTATGTAACCTTGTTTTGTCACTTAAAAGCAATACGTAGGCAGAAGTCATGTGCCGATTCATTAGTAGTAGATGGAAATAGTCATGATGTTGTTGGCTCATATTGAAATACTCCAACGTTTACCGGAACAATCCATTGTGGCTTCAACGAGCAGAATATGCACAGTAAAATACAATTTCAAAGTCACTGTTCTTTGATGGCAAGACACTGGATGATTTGAAGTATAAGATATAATCTGACAAATATTTTATATTCTTCCAACTTTTGGAAGAATCTACACCTGGTGCTAGCCAAAATAAATCAGCCTACAAAACAATATTGCCTTCTGACAATGGTGGAATATTATGGTGGAAATGTCACAATTTGAAAAACCATGTAATATTTTCTTTGTTCAGTAGTAATAACCAAGTAGTTTATTGCTTGGGAATTTGTAAGAAAGTTTGAGTGTTGGAAGATATGGCTGCAATCCATGGGCTTTACGAGCCAGAGTCTGCTACTCTAGCACTGTACCAAATCATGCAAAGCTTTGCTCTATTATTACCTTGAAAGTATTCTGATTTATTAAAGATTTCATGTTTCATGATGTTACTATCATTCTATAAAAGGATAATGTTTCAAATCTCACAGTGCACTGTGACAGCTATTGATTCTTGTATAAGTTACTAATGACTTGATTTAAATATTGCTGAATCTTTGGAGCCATGTAAGAGAAATTCATATTCTACAGTGATATTTTTCAATGACCTTATCACTTCTATATGAAGATTGGCTCCATAGTTCTCTAGACAGTGCTGAAATGTTATGTAGATTTATCCTAACACAGATAGAAACCATTCTTCATCAAATGGTGGATCTACAACTTATTATTAAAGATCTTTATAAAATACTATATCTTTCTTATTGCATTGCCAAATCCATATAATATTAACATTTTCATTTTTTATTACTATTACAAATCTTATTTGAAAATGTAAGTAGAAGGTCTGAAGAAGATTGCTGGGGCAATCAAAACCGTCACTAGTGGGTTGTAAAAAGTATTGTAAAAGTAATAATAAAGTAAAATGATATTAATATCATTATTAAAGATATTAGAAGTTTCCCATTGTTTTGTGTAAACTCTATATTTTCATTTACATATTAAAAGCAAAGGAATATTTAATACATTTTCTCTTAAAAGATGAGAGATAAATATACAGGTGTTAATAATTTTCTACAAACAATGATATTATATAACTTCATTTTACTCTAGAGCTATTTATTGTAAGTTTCAGTAATCAATAGACACCAAGGTTATAAAATATAATACTCCCAGTTCAGTTTCTGGTTTTTGCCTTTGTCAGTGAGAACTAGGATTCAAAACTGGAAAAACTCATCTATGCACCTAGTAGCCACATTTTATATATTTTATATTGTTCAAGTTTATAGTCTGAAATTAAGAAAACCTCTAAGATTTTGAATCCAAGCTAATTCACATAATTACATAGATTTGATATTAGATGAGATTTTTATATGAATTAGCTTATTCAAATCTTTAGGAGTTTTTTTTTAATTTCAGGCGATTATCTTGAATAGTGTAAAGGAGTAAAAGTTGGCTGTCAGATGCATAAATGCATTAGCTCCAGTTTTAAATCTTAGTCCTCAGAAGCTGGTCTAGGGCCCTAAATTGGTCTAAAAATATAACATTATACCATCTGAAGTCCATCGATTACTTAAACTTACAATAGGTGGCTCTGAAATAGGATAAGTTTATTTAAACACAATTGACATATATAAGTTTACATTTATACTGATGGCCAAGACAATTGATCATTTATAACTTCATTAATAGTCTTAGAATAAAAGTTTAATCATTACATAATTGTATTTAAATAATTTTTAGCAGTGCATTAATTATGTTTGGACTTTTATTTAACTTACTCTGGATTTCTTTTTGTTCATTTGTCTGTAAAATCTCAGTTTTCACTCATTTTCCAATTTAGTTGAAACAATTCACCTGTATGTATTCCTAATGACAATACTGTTTTAGAGTTTGCAAACAATTTTAGCAAAAATATTAAATTTTTAATTTTATACAGAATTTAGTGCTCCCATTTAATGATATTAAATACTATCCAAACATGCTTCATCCATAATTTCCAGAACTAAAGTAATGCTTTTATTTATATAAACACACTAAAACGGGGAAAATAAAATTTCAGTTTTTATAATTAAAAGTGTGAGGTCATCATGAATAATTTAATTAAACTTGCAACTAATGCATACTTTGAATAAATTGAGAATAAGGAAAAAACTGGGCTTGATTTCTTGGGAATCTGACTTGGAAATTTCTAAAGATGAACATCCCATTTTTTTTGGTGCTAAAACTTTTATATGAATAAAAGCTTTTTTTAAAATTATATACATATATATTGTACCGCTATCTTAGCTCTACATATTCGTAATAACTTTTGTCTAAAAATTATTAAAATAAAATTTTTATAAATAACGCGAAGGTTTCAAAATTGTAAAAAAAAAAACATAAAAATAAAATCATTATGACTAAAATAAGTTTTGTAAAAAGAAATGAGGGTTTTAATAAATAAATAATATATAAGTCAAAATAAGTTTGAGAGAGTCATCGTTTATAAAATTTTAGAGTTTTTTTTTTAAAAAGAAAATACAGTTAGCTTGGGGGTAGGGGGGATTAACCCTGCGTCATTCATAAAGTTTTACGAATTAATTTAAGAGTAATTCGGGGCAGAAAATTTAATTTAGAAAAGTTAAAACTATAAAAGTTTAAAAATAAATCTTTTACATGAAATTAAAATACTCTCTTTTCATTTAATTTAAAGAGATGAAAATATATATGTGTAAACAACTTGATTTTAAAATATACATTAAAATGTGTATGTATAAAAAGAATTTGAATTTTAAAAAAAGAAAATGAAAAATAAATATAAAAAATTAAGTTAAATTCAAAGTAGGCTACAAATAAACAATCCGAATAATTAAAAAGTTACATCTTATCCTAAGAAAATTAATCTAATAAGGAATGTGAACAGATAATGGGGAATTTTAATTAATAAATTTAATCAAAAATGTTAATCAAGCTAAACATTAAGAGTAATAGCATATAAATAGGCCCAGAAAAAAAGGTCATCATCAGAGATCAGATAATTTTTCAGCAGTGTTATTTCAGTCTGTAAAATAAAACTTATGAACTCCAAGAATACATGTGTTGCTGTTCAGAAGTCAAAGTATGCTGCTGTACTCCAGTCTGACTACTGTAGCATATCTGAAGGTCTCCCATTAGCCGCCATGAATATCTAGCAACCTGAGCCATTTGAACAATTTGTCTGCCGGACGGAAATGCAGCAAGGAAGCACATTCGACTTTAAATCTAGAATCCAACTAGTTGGTACAACACACATCACACAGGAGAGAGAAGCAGCTGTCTATCCAGGATCACTATCTGAAAACCTATAGGTAATATTAATTATTCTTTATTCCCATTGGGTCATAGTCTATTATTGTAGCCATTGCAATCTTTAAGGCCTCCAGGGTCAGTATAATAAATGTACTCTATAACTAGCATAAAAAAACTATTTATGAGCAATTAGTGTAAGCAGCAAACATTCCCAGAACTGTTCCAAATAATACAAAACAACAGCTCTTATGATAAAATATGTGTGTGTGATATATGTTTTAATTCTTATATTTATTTATGCTTTATGTTTATGGATAATATGTGTGCATTATATATGATGTTACGTATTTCTTTATTCAGAGAAGAAATGATGAATGAGTTCATAATTTAGTTATCAGTTAATTTTTAAATATTTAAAATAAATTATTTTTGAAAATTAGTATTTGTCGGTCGATTCTTTTACTGATATCACTAATTAAAGCAGTTTATTGAATTACTTTTTCAAATGAGCTCATCATGGGATATTTTGAGCGCTGGATTATGGACCTACTGTCCAGGCAGGTAAGTTACTTCGTGTAATTAGCTGGTGCCTGAGGTTTACCTCTAAACAAATAAAGTGCTTTGGATGGTAGGTGTCTGAATCTAGCAGTCGAAGTGGGCCATGGTCTGGAAATGTGATCGTGTTATGCTTTGCATACTCGGTCTGATTGTGAAGGGCCGGTCCATTGTCATAATATTTATAATATAAAAATTAAAGTTATGTTAAAAAATATTAAAACCCAATTAAACATTTTCTATTTGAACATATATTGTACAGGTAGCCTAATCAGATTAGAGCCAGCCTTGGTTCATAATCCATTATTCACTAAATTAAACTCATCTAAAAAATAAATTTATTTAATGGATAGTTGAACGTTTATTATAATATAGATAGTAAACACACACGCACACACATATATATAGATACACAACCAACATTTATTTTAAAATTTAAAAAATCTCAAATTAAATTCCCTTAGCTGAAAGAAAAATAAAAATCTTAATTCAAGAGATCAGTCACATATATATTTACACAAACAATGAACTAAATGTCAATGTCTTGTATCATTAGACAAGGCTTAGACTTGGTAGACATCATAATGACCTAATGTCAAGTCAGTCCTCAGGTAACCAGATATGGAAGGTGAAAACAGAAATCTATTATGTAATATTTTACTTTACATCAACATGATGTGTAACAATAAGTACATATATATTGATAAAGATGTAATGAAATGCAAGCTTAATAATTGAGGGCAGTACAAAAACAAACATTTGATTTTTGCCATCTTTTTACTTTGTTCTAAATGACACGAGCTGTACGATACCAACATCAGATATAGAACGTTCAATTATCAGAGAATATGGATGACTTATTTGAACAGCCCAAATTATTACTCTAATTGTTGTGACGGAAATATTAAAAAACTACAGCCAATAATTAAAAAAAAAGGTTTTAATAGATTCGTGCATTTGAATAAAATTAGTCGAGCTGATTTAAATGGATATTTAAAGTAAAATGATTATGCGAAATAGTGAATTAAGAAAAGTTAAATATTTTACAAACCACAAAATGATATACTCTGGCTAATTTAATATTGTTTGTGAGACCAAAGTGTTGTTAGCCCTGACCATAGGAGATGCGGTGAGTTAACATTCATCTATCAAATATCTGTCTTGGACCTCAGATTGGATATAGAATGAAATAACAACATGAAGAAGGATATATGATATGATATGTGATATGATGTATTGTGGCTTCTCCTTAAACGAAGTAAAGAATATCTCAGCAATTATCCCCAGATAAACCTGTTAGCCACTTTATTTTCCATTCCCTACTCTAAATTTTCCCATATTCTGCTCCATCCCATTTCCACAACATGATCTTTGTCAACTCTATGACCTTTATATCTAAACCCCCATTATCTTTTCCCAAATCCAGCATAAAAAACAATAATCCACTTTCTGTATAATCACTCTTTTCATATTTATTTTTCCACAACTTCATTATATGTATCCTTTCTGTTTTCAAACATTTACATTCAATTAACAAATGCCTAATATTTTCTATTCCTTCCTTACATAATTTACAAAATAAATCACCCATTTTTTCCCCAAGCGTTTCTCATGAGCAATGCATTACTTGCCGAGGAAGGATGACTATCATAGTGCACCTATGAGTGACAGTACTTGCCAAATCTATGAACTCTATTCTGAATAATTTGAGGAAAGTTTTAAATTGCTATGTATTATTTTTTTATATGTTTGCAGAGTTTTGTTTTCATTTTACTTCCACATCTGGAAACGAAATACCTACCACTTGGAAACAGTCCATTGTAGCTGAATCATGAAAGCACATGGGGGAGGTTGTAAAAAAAATAATTTATTGAATAAAATTTAGGTTAGCTCCCCCTGCGTAGTGAATTGACACTTCGATCATGATCTTTAAGGCAATGTGGGATGAAGTAAGATTTTACTTGACATTGTTTCATATTAAGATGATGAGTATCCTACAGGACAGAGTTTGTTTGTTTACTTTGTTAACTAACAATGTTTATACTCGTTTATTCAGTATGAAAGACTAATCTTCTTGAGTGAATGTACTCTTCTATATATTGTAGGAAACTTGTACATAGTCAAAGGGGGGGGGGGTCACACAAAGTGAATGGAATATCTACCAATGGAAATGAACCACAGAGCTAATGCATATATCTGGAAATAATATTGTAAATAATCAGCTAGCTTCGTATTCATTATAGTGATGAACTAATAATTTTTTTTTTGTTATATCTTTTCTACTTTGTAAATATCTTTAGTGTTTCAGCATGTATAACCATCATGAAAAGGATTGAGTTAATAAATATGTTCATTTGTCAAATATGATACAGATACATATTTGCTGCACACACATGTAATATATATTATTATTTTTTTATCATGGTAAAATACTTTGGAATTTTCCTTTTTGTTAGTCAAATAAATCTTGTTCAATTGATTTTCATTAAATGGTCTCTAGTTTGTCAGAGTTATTTATTCACCCATCAATCAATTTATAACCAAACATATATGCACTCACACACATGCTTTCTTTTATATAAATAGTATAATAGTATGGTTAGGTGAGTCTTACACTCAATTGGAATCCGCACCATGATACAGTGGTTGCTATCTAGAATAAACTCGAACCTGAACAAAGCTGAGGGCAACATTCCCCCTGAGTTGAATTCCGAGGCATAATGGAATCTGAAAGAGGGGTGAAATACAGATGAACTAACCTAAATTGTGTGTGAATTTAATGAGCAAACCGAGAGCTAGCCCATTGGAGGTAGACACAGTCATTGGTTAGGTACTTCATCATGTCAATCACAGATCCTACCCAAAGACCCTAGGCTTGACTATAGTTAGATGGGTTCCCCTCCTCTGGTGAAAAACCCAGACCATTACATTCTGGTACCCATACTTTAGGGGCACAAAACATAAGTTTCCAAGGAGGTCCAGCCATTGGACTGGTAAAAAAAAATTTTTTTTGGGAGCATATTCACCTTTATGAATTTACCTGAGCATCAATTAACTAATACATCTAACCACGAAAGGAAACATCATGTGAATCATCAGTGGTATATGTATTGATTGATAGAAATGTGATGACAAATTGAGACCATCAATAAATAGTTAACTAATAAAATTAAACTAAAATAGAGAAGTTAGGTAAATAAAACAGATAGGTTGAAAGCTAGACCTTAAAAGTGATACATACACCAACATAGAAATATAGGGAGAAGTTAAACATATGTGCTAAATGACAGAAGATAGCACAAGGACCAATGACATATCTTTATTCGTGTTTACAAAAAAAAATAGCATTACACTTAACCATTGACAAACAAAAAAGATTTTTTTCAATGAAACTTAGGAGTGGATGGAAACTAAAAAGAATGAACGAGAAAGTGTCACAAAAAATTATAAGTAAATAGTGAGATGAAATTCTCTACTTCTAGCAGTAGAGGCGACTCTACATTAGATTACCCAGGGGGTCCTTAACAGAAACTGATCACTCACCACAGACATAGAGAGTGATTCCAACAACTCAAATTCGAGAGATTCTACACATGAAATGACTCAAGCACCCAGAGTCGAAATTAAACATTACAAGAGAGATTACAGCAATGGAGCAGATGTTTCAAAGGTTTGTAGAAGTTATGAACAGCTTGAAAGAAGATGTGAAGAAAGGCATGAATAGCATGAAAGCATAAATGAATAGAATGGACACAAATATGAAGTTTGAAAGAAGACTTGAAGGAAGATATGTAAATAGCATGAAAGAACTCACTAATAAAATGGACACAGATATGAACAGCTTGAATGCAAAAAGGAACAGCTTTAAAGCAGATCTGAAAACCGAATGGCAGGGATTGAAGGTAAATTATCAGCTGGGATGGAACAGCTGTCCTTGAATGTCAATAATGTTCAAAGAGAAAACAGGAATTGATACAAGAACTAGTAGAAATAAGGGAGATGGAAGGACCCATGATGCCAGCAAAGATTCAAAGACTTTAGATGCACTATTTCAAGTCAGATAGACCCTAAGTTCTATGAAATGACTCAAGTCCATGAAGACTTCAAAGGTGAAGTGTGCATAGGTTAAGAGAAAGGATATAAAAACAAAAATGGACCAACTCCACTTGAGGCACAATGTCAAAATTGAGGCATACAATAAAGCCATTGAAATAATAAAATGGCCACAATATAAAATGTCCAGAAGACAAATTAGTTACAAGTGAAATGGAAAACTTTCAGATAAGGCAAACCTAAAAAAGATAATCAAAAGTATTAATGAAACATAACCAGATCAGCCATCTGAGTGAAGCAGTTAGTCAAAGGTTCAAGGCTCTTGAATCCCAGCTATGCCAAGGAACACCAGCATTTATGATGCAACAGACTGGGAATGATAGAATGACCCTAACCAGGAGAAGAGGGATGAAGTGATAAACAGTCTAGAAATTGCCCCAAAGACTCAAATAGAATGAGCAACTAGCACCAAACACCCAGTCTCCCACACCAAGAACCACAAGGGATAGAATTATCTTTTTTCGATTTCAACATGAAAGGAATCATACCTGGCACATACCACACCAATCAGGACATGCAGGTACCCAACCTATCTATAAACTCCATGAAGATGACCAGTGTACAAAACAATGTGATACAAGTCAGTGCCATCAATCAATTTGTGAGGCTAAAAGTCTTGAAGAGATCTGCCAATGAAGTTACAATAGAACATCTAAGGAGCTTTAACCTATATTTTTCTGTGAACTGCAATCTCACTGAGGGGTGAGAAATTGATCATCACTACAGGCAACTCCAAGGGGATGCACTGATGTGATCGGAGTCATTATTCCAGACTCTGCCCACATTCAAAGATTACCAGACATTACTGGCGAAGAATTTCTGGAACCATGATAGGTAAGAAGCCCTTCTCTAGCAACTGTTCCAGGAGAAGTACTGACAAATACAAGGGGAAACTCTACAAAATTTCTTCCACCATCAGGTTACCAAGTTGAGGACCTTAAACACATACCACTGGAATGAAAGTGAGATAACAAGAATAATCAAAAAAGAAATCTATCCCTCCAGATTGAGAAATCACTTTCTCTGCACAAATGCTAAAAATATTGAACAAATGGCAGAGTTGCTCAACAGCATCGATTCAAATGCAACCAATGAAATCAACAAAGCACCATATAAATGTAAGGAAGATATGGCTGTTAATGCCATACACTATAAACAGCAAAATAACAATAATGACCCATATCATTGGAAAGGGAAGTCTATACAACAAACCTCCCCATCTATGTGAACAAACAGTAAAATGAAGACAAAACATTTCAACCCAAAACTAGTCCCACCAACAGCCCAGGGAAAAAGCCTACAATAGGGAGCAGCAACCACAAACCCAAAATCCTGCAGAAACCAAACTGAAATGGTACTTGAGGTCATGTTCCTTACATCAAGAAGCCATAAAAATCAACAAGGAACACAAACCATGAACAGAGAGCAGTAGTTTGATGTGTTCATTGGAAGATAAAGTGCCTAATTTCACTTTGCAAAGCTGCCCCATGAGAGAGATTTTGTTTAAGGGTTTGCTAGTTAAGGCTTTGTTAGACTCTGGTAGCCAGACTACAGTGGTGACAGATAAGTTCTACCATGAAATCTTAACTAATAACCCCAATATCAAGACCCTGCAACTGAAATTGATACAGGTTACCATGGCCAACAATACAAAAGTGAAACTAGTGCAAAATAATTTTGGATTCAAATGAAAATTGGGCCAACATTCCTCTATCATGTTTTCCTCATACTGAATGGCCTAATGCATGACATCATCTTAGGGGCAGACTTCCTGCACATGAACCATTGCATTATTGATTTCTCAGATAGGACAGTCAGAATAAATGATGAAGTCTTAGAGGTGACATTGCTTCTGAGATATCATCTACCTGAAGTTGACTGTATTATATCTAGTATCCCAAAGGCATTCATACATAATAAGCTTATAGAATCCAGCTTGCTTGGAGGTGAGGAAGCATTGAAATTGCAGATCTATTAATAAATTTAACCCAATCTTTTTGGGATACCAGGAGTGATAGATGGATTCCAACAGAGAATTAGATTAGTACATGACCACCACTTTAATCCAACCATTTCCCATACCCTATTCCATATCAGTATCATGAAGAAATATCCAAACAGATTAATAAAATGCTAAATTGGGGGATCATTTCCAAATGCTCTTCACCTTACTGTAATCCACTTGTAATTGTGAAGAAGAAAGATGGGTCAATGAGATTTTGTTTGGATGCCAGATAACTAATCAAAATTACTGTCCCAGACAGAAACATTCCACCACCCATAAACGAATTATTTGTCAGATTTGAAAAACAAAAAGATGTTTTTCACTTTAATCTCCCATCCAGTTACTGGCAGATTGAACTTCACCCACATGATCACCAATACACTGCCTTCTAATATGAAGGTTATACTAGTCAATTTAATAGGATGCCTTTTGGATTAATAAATAGTCTGATAAGGTGACTCTATCTCCTTAGGTTAAACATATCATGACTATTTATATGGATGATGTAAGAATTGCATCTGCTACAATTGAAGAACATCTTCAACACCTAACTATATTTTTTGAAAAGTGCTACCAGAAGGGAATCAAGATCAACTTCAAGAAGAGTACCCTAGTTTCCAACAAGGTAGTCTTCTTAGGTCATATTGTAGGTTGCAATGGCATAAGGCCTCATCCAGATAAAATCAGTGCCATTCAAAAATTTCCCAAACCAAGCAACAAGAAACAAATTAGATCATTTTTAGGCATACACTTTTACAATCGTTTCTACCAGAAGTTCTCAGACCACATGGAACAATTATTAAAACTAATCAGAAAAGATGAGCAATGGAACTGGACTGAAAAACAGGACCGAACCTTATCCAATATTAAAAACAGGGTTCTTAGAGCAAACCATGTTAGCCTTCTCTGATTTTAATAAACCATTTATTGGCCAAACAGATAGTAATGGTTTCAGATTAGGGGTACCATTATCCCAGATCCAGGAGGATGGCCAACCTGGAGTCCTCTATTTTATCAGCCAGCTCCTGAAGAACCCAGAAAATAAATTACTTGGTTACTGAGAAGGAAGCACTAGCAATTGTGTGAACCTTCCAAATAAACAGATGCTACTCAGATCAGAGGTGATAGTGATCACAGACCACAAAAGCCTCAAATTTCTGAATCACAGCAACCTGACCAACAGTCATCTAGTCAGATGGAGTTTGCTGTTACAGGAATTCAATTACACTGTGCAATACTGTAAGGAATCCGAGAATGTCATGGTTGATGTGCTTAGTCAAAACCCATGTAGGTCAGAACAGAATCATTGTTCAGTAGAGAATGCATACCTTACAAGTGTCAATTTAATAACTGAGAGTGAAGTAAAAAATGATTTGGAGAATCTATGTGATACAATTTAGAGACCATATTTAAACCCACTCATGATAGTTTTATAAGAAGAAAAAGTTTTGAATGTGCCAGAAGATCTTACTTGTTTTAAGTTAGCAGGTCTTACTATACAAAGTTAACTGTGATACAAATGAGTGAAGGGTAGTAATACTTAAATCCTTACAAGACCCACTCATAAAGTATGTACATTGTCTGTATGGGAATTATGGTGTCCACAAAACAGGTACACACTCTTAAAAATTTTACTGGCCAAAAATGTACAAGGACATCTTGAGATCACTCCAAGACTGTCTAGTTTGCTTAAGGGCCAAACCAGTAAACCAGAACTATATAAACTCCTATTAAATCAATCATACCAGAAAGACCAAATAAGATCTTAACATTCGACTATTATGAGCCATTGCCCCCATTTAACAAACAAAACTATTTGTTAGTACCTATGATCTCTTTTCCAAATATATTGCTGCTTACCCAGTACCCCAAACCAAAACTAAATATTGCATTAAAGTATTGGACACCCTCCAGTTATCAATGATAGGAAACCCTAAGACCATTAACAGATCATGGTACCCCTTTTCTATCCAAAGAATGGAAACAATGGGTGGAGAAATCTTGATTCAAAACATGCTAAACTCCATTGGGAATCCATAGTCAAACCCATGCTAATGCATCATGCAGGAACATTTGATTAGGACCTACTTGGAGAGAGAGCATAAGGGGTGAGTGAAGCAGACAAAATGTATAAACTACATGAATTGGGAGTGTAAATGAATCGACTGCATTCATGCCCATCTGACTACACTCATGAATTGGAGTGTAAATGAATCGACTGGATTCATGCCCATCTGACTACACTTTAATCAATTCATACCTGCCCTATTTGCAAAATACCAACCTATGGCTACTCAACTCAAAATAGATGAATGAAAAATGAAAAAATATACTAAAGGCTTATTATGAATGATTCACCACAATGGCAAGTCGTAGGAACCAAAATACAAGAAACTCCCCACACAAATTTAAGGTTAGAGGTAAAGTTCTGATAAAAATTCCACACCCATACAGACCATAGGAAAATAAATACCATAATTTCAACATGTATGAAGGGCCATATACCATTGTTAAGCAAACAGGTCCCAATGCATTTTGGATAAACCAGGAAGGAGATTCAGGGCACTTATAATGCCCATGTTTTAAAAATCCTATTTTGGCTGCCCATAATAATCTATGATGGTCCCATCAGATTAATCACACAACTAATGAATAAAAGTAACCACCAAGCATAGTATAAAGGTAATATAAATCACATCAAAGACAAATAAAGACAACAGGTGATCAATGCAAAAAATATGTAATACATGACCAGGAATATTACCTTTGATGAGG
This sequence comes from Epiperipatus broadwayi, assembly GCA_028023455.1. Classification (NCBI taxonomy): domain Eukaryota; kingdom Metazoa; phylum Onychophora; class Udeonychophora; order Euonychophora; family Peripatidae; genus Epiperipatus; species Epiperipatus broadwayi. The sequence continues at coordinate 5,749,513 of JAQFVV010006260.1, read as the reverse complement.
GTATTCTTCAAGTAATGCTCAAATGTAATTATTGGGATGTCTTGAGACTAACTAAAACACAGGAGTCAATACATACCAATAAATAAATGCTCTGATAGTTAGCTAGACCTTCATGAATCCAGTAAGTTTCAAAAAGGAGCAGGAAGGTTACTAAGTAAACATATGTGTCATCTGTAACAGACACATTGATGGATAAATCTTGACCATAAAACCCCTAAGTCTAGATCACCCACTAATGATATGACCTAGCCATAAAGAGATGATCAGAAGTGCTCCAAATCAGCTGTAATAAAAAAATGAAGCAATCAAAAAATAGGTGTAACAACCCTTCAAGATCCGATCCAAAAATAGCCCTACATTAGAAGCACGCCAACATACTTTTGAGTGTTAAAATTTTAGCCATAACTTAAAATTTTGACCCTATAAGGATATGGTTGTAAGGGTAGCTAACAATCAGATTGGGACCAGTTTTTCATAGCACATTATTCACTAAATTAAACTCATCTAAAAATAAATTTAGTTAATGGATGGTTGAATGTGCATTATCATTTAGATAGCAAACATATATATATACACCTTTACCCCACTTAGCGATTGTCTACTTAGCGATATTTCGCAATAGCGATCATCATCAATTTGTACCCACTACTTCGATGTGCAATCGATTATTCGCTATAACGATAGGGGAAAAAAATTTTTGGCAGCCATCTTGAATTTTGCGTCACTGATGACATCAGAGATAGCTATATTATACCCAAAAACAAAAGTATATTATTGTAATATGTATACAGGTAATGACTTTGCTGTAATTCTATACACATACAATATTTTATTCGATAGCTATATTATACCCAAAAACAAAAGTATATTATTGTAATATGTATACAGGTAATGACTTTGCTGTAATTCTATACACATTCAATATTTTATTCATAAAACCCTTAAAATATCTATAATTACTTTATCTATAATACATCATATATAATAAATAACACAGCAAATGTTCATCCACTTTTTCTTTTAAAATACGTATATATGTTCTACAATAATATCAACAAATTAAAAATCCTTCTCCTTTTTCTTTTCAAAAACATTATTTTCTTATCTCAATACTAAACATATACAGTATATATATATAATACAAAAATACCATCATCACAAACTTTCAGGAAAACACTAAATATGAATATTAAGCTGCGTGTGTGTGTTTCTGAAATATGATATATTAATTTTAGAAAACCTGGATAATTATGTAAAAATAGTTGTTTTGTAACTTCGTTAATCAGAAGAAAAACAACATTTTAAAACGATGTCGAATTAGAAAAGTTTAAAAAAAAAACAGATTGCATTTAATTAAAAATCTTTCTACTCGAACGGTGGGGGGGGGGGCGTTATTACATTACTAAAAATATACAGTAAGAAAAATAAACCTACCTGTATGTTTTAGAAAATTAGAAGTTAGATTTTTTACTTAGAAAATAAGTTGATTTTTTTTTCTATATGTTCAATTAAATAATTAATAATTAAACATTGTTTTTTAATTTGAATAATTTCACATAAGTAATAAAATAAATGTATAGTAGTAATATATACTGTAATACAATTTAAAAAAAAAAACACTTCAGTATAGATTTTTTTTTCATTACGATGAAAAACTTCCGCGGAAGAATATAAAAACTTTTAAATTCAAATTCAGTTTCATTGCTGTTCTGTACTTTTTAAAGTGAAAATATGCATTTTTTTTCCTAGTGATATAAAACTTTTCTTTTTAGATACCGTATTTAGTCATCATTGTCATGAAAAAATCAAGAAAATCTTTGAGCTTGGAAATCAATGTGGATATTTTACGTCACTGGAACCGACCAATTTTTTTCCCATAGACCCCCATTATAATTACGTATTTTGTCTATGATATTCTTGCTTAACGATGAGTTTTGGAAAACCAATTGCCATCGCTAAGTGAGGTAAAGGTGTATATATATATTCACAACCAACATTTATTTTATCAAATGCGATATTAAGAAAAAAATGTCTCAATAAATTAAATTCCTATAGCTGAAAGAAATATAAAAATCTTAATTCAAGAGATCAGTCGTATATATTTACATAATAAACTAAATGTCAATATCTTACATCATTAGACAAGGTTGACTTGGTATACATCATAATGACTTAATGTCAAGCCAGTCACTAGGTAACCAGACTTTATGTTGCAAAACCTAAGCCTAAGTCAATCATAATAAGGATATCTTATAATAAATGATTTAAAAATACTATTTTTTGCAATTACTGATATTTGTTATCTAATGGTCCCTGTTTTATTTTTTTAGAGCTTTATCATACTTTAAATCCAGTTTTTTTTCAGCAGTCTTCTTATGAATATCTTCATTTTTCTTATAGCTTTTCCTCTTAAGACTATTTCACGTCATATTGAGTTAATGTCTTATTCCACAAATATAATCTCTGCTTTAACGATCGGGGGAGGAGACTTAATGTAATCTGCACTACAGGACGCCACTAGGCATTTGAACCTAGAAAATATATATAGTAGGCAGGTATGTTAAGTTTTAAAAAAAAAATTTATTTTAATTTATATACAAGGTCACTAGCTCATAGAGTAGCAGAGATTTTAAACATTTATAAGTTTCAATAGATTTCTATTCTCAAAGTATATATTAAATATTTAGAACAATAAAATAAAAGAAGCCACTGCCAGTAATTAACACACAAATAGATTTTTATTAACGCACATTTAAAATTGAGGAATAAATTTATTTTTAGATTTTAACATTAATATTTTTTTTTAAATTTAAATAACTATTTTAAATAGATCGCATAGATGGATATTTAAATTATATTTTACTTTAGCATGTCAAGCATAGATAGTCTACATAGATTTTTTTTTTTGCACTTAAAAACTTATCAAAACATTCATTCAATCTCAGACTAAAAGTTTGTAGGCAACCCACTGCCTGCTTCCAGATATATAGTCGCAATCAATGCAATATGAAGATGCTAGCATAAAACCACACAGACAGGAATGTGCATCTGATATTATTTGAAGGAAATGATCCGTGTCTAGAACAGGAAAGTGTATCTGTCAGACTAAGGAATCATGTATATATATATATTTTTAAAGAGTGCTACTTATGGGGGGAGAGCAGTCTTTCTGCCGACTTATAAATCCCTGTCCATAGAGCTAGAAGGGGTTAATGGTGCAGGGAATACATCTGCAACCATTGCAACGGTATGACTGCCTCTTTGGGGTCATGCATTCAGGTGGCAACATTGGCCTGTATGCTAAACACGCTTCACATTACATTAATATAAACGTCTATATATCTCTCCACTAGCACTGACACAACCACGAAACAAATAGCCTGAAATTAAAATCCCTTAAATTAAACATAAACGAATTTAAACATAGTTATTAATCTTTATCCATGCAGCTATCTACCCCCAACTTTAAATTTAATACATTTTAGTTAAAACATAATACACACACAAAAAAAATGAAATGGAAATGATTGCTTAAACATCTACATAAAAAAATATCAATAATTGAATTTGCATTCTTTAAGTCAGATAAGAGTTCTTATTTTCAGTTATTAATTACTTGCAATTTTAGGAAAGTTCTTATTAGATAGACACAATAGTTCATACTTTACGGATTTAATAGATTGAGAAGTCCATCTTCGTGATCACTTTCGTAGATTTTGTCCTTCTTTGAAATGAAACTGCGACTTGCCATGCATTTGGTCAGGAACTGTCATCCAGAGGCCTCAGCTGGTTGTCCGGAAAATTAAATTTATTGCAGACTTCCACATCGTGAAAATCTGCAATATAGCTAGTTATAACGATCTATTCATAGTCAGCTCTAAGATAACAATTATAATAATAATTTGGCTTTTATATTTTTATTAGTCTCTTATCATTAGATCTTGAGATTCAACGAGCAAGACGTCACTAATCCATTCGTGTTTCAGTTATGGTCCGTGCTGTCATTTTCGTGTTTGCATTGGTCATTTAATTCCTTTGTATTCTCTTATCTGACCATTTAATTTATTTTACATGCCTCACGAGGTAGTTTGCTTTTGAACAATCATTTAATTAATACGACAATCATTTCCATTTTCTAAGACTATAGAAATCAACATTATTTCTATTTTTAAAATATCAATCTTTATATCTTTACTTTTTTACAAAAAAATTACTTTCAAATACTTTTATTTTTTTAAAAGTTTTTAAAGTTGTCCATCATGCGATCTATATATACGTTAAACAGTTTTTAAATTTCAGTTTTTAAGTTAAGTTTTTTCTTTTTAATAAATCAGTTTTTATTTATGATCTTTTATTTTAATTTTAAAATAATGTGACAGGATATTATATTCCGTTACACTGCTGTGTATGGAACTAGGGTAGAGTCAAAAATTATACCCTTATTTGCATTTGTGACTCTTGGTTGTTTAACATCTAAAGAAATAAATTTCTAAATGATGTTTTAGTTCAAACTATTTGTAAAGTATTTCCTTTCCTGCAATAATTGTAAGAGGCAAGAAAAAAACAAACATAAAATCAAAAAATATAACAATATTTTTTTGTTTTAAAAAAAAAAAAAGATTTATTTACAATAATGACATAGAAAAGATAAACATCAATCCGCAATACATTTGTATCAACATAACTAGCCAGAAATAATTTTAGCATTTACTACTACAACTAAAATCTTCACTTCTCTCGAGTTCTCGCAAAATTAGTCTTTCAACATTGTCTATAAAATTTGCTATTTTAACAGTTTTACTCCCTAAACAATTATTATATCCTCGGGAGCCCTTGAGGCTTACATAAAATAAAATAACAATGGTATGATCTGTAAAAAAACCCATCAGTTTTTTATACCTTCAGATCTGAGTCTCTGGGTTCTCCCTCACTGATCGGCTTTACCAAACCATTGAACTCCTTTGCAAGCTCCTTCAACTGGTGACTGGCATAGCAACAAAATAAAAAAAGATATGAATACTCTTTAACATGCAGTTTATATAGTCCCCACCTTTGTTTCCCTTCAGCTACACTTATTTAATTCCTTCTTTCCAAATTAGTTAATGCATACAAATGGATATTCTATTATTGTTTCCATATCTACTTCTTTGATCAATTGTCTGTATTTAGTTGTACTTCTTTTCTTATTACTTATTTAGTCCAAAGTTTTAAATACAACATTTCACAAAGCTTTTACTTCTATATTCCATATTATTATTTCCGTTTACTTAACATTTTTTATTGCCTCTTTTTCTTCTTTCAGCTTAACATAACCTTTTTCAATTAACATCATTTGCTTTTACTTCTGGAGTACGTTTTTCTATTTACTTCTATACTTATTTGTATATGAATATAACACTTCCTCCCCTACGTTTTTCTATTTACTTCTATACTTATTTGTATATGAATATAACACTTCCTCCCCTACGTTTTTCTATTTACTTCTATACTTTTTGTATATGAATATAACACTTCCTCCCCTACGTTTTTCTATTTACTTCTATACTTATTTGTAAATGAATATAACACTTCCTCCCCTATGTTTTTCTATTTACTTCTATACTTATTTGTATATGAATATAACACTTCCTCCCCTCACTTTAGAAGTTAGGATTTATTTAGTTTACACATAATCCTTCAATATCTGCAGTTTCTTTTTAAAATGAACAGGTCTGGATGATTTCTGTTTTTCAGATTTATGTTGCATTTCTTCTACCCCTTCCATTTTTTCTGCCATTGGCTCATTTCCATTATTCCCTCTTCTGTTACTTTTCCCTCACTCTGTTTCTCCTGGATTCCTGTTTGTAGAAGATTTTTGAGTTGTAACTCTTCTGGTTCTCATTTCCTAATATGAAGTGCATGATGTCTGTAATGCAAAGCATTCATGCCACTAATTGCATATATTTGTTTTGACATTATTTTGTCAATTATTCTTCTGATCCATTTGTTCTGAATTATGTCTCTTACCCATACTGTTTTGCTAATTTTAAACATTTTTCTTGGTGTGGTATTTGGAAGACTACTTTATGCACTGATATGCAAAACTGACAATTTAATTCTCAATTTATGTTCACACATTAATTCTGCCGGTGATTTCTTTGTTGCTGTAGACAGTGTTGTATGTCGATATAACATAAATTCTTATAATTCTCCTTGCATCTCTATATTTCCCAACTTTTTCATTCTTTTTACTTGCAGTATGGCATTTTCTGCTAATGCATTAGATTCTGGATGCATGGCAGCATATACATGTTTATTCCATAGTTACAAAAAAAATGTACTTAGTTCATCACTTGTAAATCCTGCACCATTGTCTGATACAATTACATCTGGAAAACCATGTAGAGTGCAAATTGATTTTAAACACTTGTTTTCTGTGCACTCATATTTTTTCACTATGTGGCATTCTATCCATCTTGGAAAAAATATCTGTTACAATTAATATTATTTTCCATTTACTGGTCTGACATGGTAAATATGTATTGTTTCTCATGCTTTTGTTGCTTTAGGCTAGAATGCATAACATTTAGCAGGCAATGTGCTTTCCTCCTGACATGCTGAACATCTTTTAGTAAATTTTGTAATATTTGTATTTATTTGTGGCCACCAGATATAGCTATGTGCCAAAGTTTTTGTTCACACTATGCTCGAATGTCCTTGATGTAACAATTTTAGAACTTTATCCCACCCTGCAGAAGGTATAACTACCATATCACCCATCACTATACATCTTCTACATACAGATAATTTATCTCTATTAATCCCAAACCCCATTGCTACAAAATTCAGTTTAGATTTAGGCCAGCCTTTTATAATCCAGTTTATCAAAGTCCCATATCGTGTATCTTCACAAGTCCGTTACTGGACGGTACCACTGTTTATAATTTCCGAGTTCATATTATCAATATAATTTATTTCCACTTCACTATTTACAGGTTTTTGGTTATCCGTTAATCTAGACAACATGTCTGCATGTGATATTTCTTTACCTCGTTTATAATTCAATCAATAATCATATGAAGCTAGAATATTCTGCCATCTTAACATTTGTGGACTTAAATATTCAAGTGCTGCTTGATTATTTCTAAAAATCCCTAATAATGGCTTATGATCTGTAACAATCTTGAAACTATGTCCCCAAACAAACTGATGGTATTTCTTTACTGTGAAAATAATCACCAGAGCTTCCTTATCTATTTGACCATAGTTTCATTCTACTTTTGATAAAGTTCTGGGCACCTATGCCCCTGGATGCTCACTACCATCTATAGGATAAGCTAGGACCAATCCTATCCCTTACTCTGATGCTTCTGTTGTGATCTTCACATCTCATTCACAGTCAAAATGTATCTGAAGATAATAGTTCTTACATTTTTCCGAAAGCTTTTTCTTGCATCCCAGTCCAGATTCATCTTTGACCTTTGCACAGTAATATGTATAAAGATTTTGCAATCATTCCATTGTTTTTGAAAAAAATCTCAAATTTTTTTACTAAATCTAAAAAAACTGCAGCTGCTTAACATTTTTAGGTCTTTATGTTTTCCTTTATCAGAGATACAGTAACCTAGGAAATTTACACATTTCTCTAAATTTAATTTAACTCCCACCCTGCTTAACCTATCACTAACACCAACAATTCACTAGATTTAGCTGTTACTAAAATATTGTCATAATTTGGTGTTACATCTTTAAAACCTTATAGTATTAAATTTAATTTCACCTGAAAAATATTCAGCACTATAGTATTTCCAAGTGGTAAATGATTACATTTGTATAGTCCAAAAGGTTTAATCAATGTTAAAATTTTTGCTGCTTTTTCTATTACATTAATTTGATGATAGGTGGAGTTAAGGTTTTGGTACTGGGTACACTTTCTTTAGATAGATATTTATTCATTGTTACCCAGTAATCACCACACATTCTGATTTTCCCACTAGGCTTACTTATTATCTTGATCGACATGACCCATTCTGCATTACCTACAGGTGTTAACACCCCATAGCCACCAAAACCTTTAGCTTTTCTTCTATTTTCTGTCTTTGCATGAATGGAATTTTTCACGGCTTACAAATAACTGGGTTTGTCTTAATTACTCACATTTTTAGTAAATAATTCTGGGTACATTTTCAACATTTCCTGCTCTATGGAAATATTTTATTATACAAACCTCTTTTTTAATTCTGTAAACCAGTCCCTACCAATTATAGGACTTATTTGTCTACCTGTTACATAAGTTCTTGTTTTGCCTTTGAATGAAACTGGAGCATTTACCATTCCAATTATATCTATAACATTACCATTTATATCATTAACTCTAATGTCTGTCTGTAGAAGTTTGACCCTTCATGGTCTTCTGATATTTCATCCCATTTACTTTCGGATAAAAGTGAAATACCCAAACCACTATTTACATTGTTAAATCTGTGCTGCATATTTTTACCATAATTATGTATTGCTTTTGCCCGGGTGATATTATATTCTTATTAATATTAGCCTCTTCTTGTTTATCTCCCTTCTACTCGGGTAAGTCTTTTTTACTCTTTTCTTTTTCATATGCTTTTCTTCAAATGCCCTATATACCACTTTCTCTTTTCCATTTACAATTTTTCGATAGATGACCATTTTTTCTGCAGCAATAACATTTTAATCCTATTGATTTATCTCTGGTCAAAACTTCCTTCCTTGACTGTTGTCTTTTATCTATTTTGTAAACTGGCATTCTTCCTTCTTCTTCTGTTCTAATTCTAAAAGCGAGAGGTTGTTCAAATTATTGCCTCATATGCGATTCATTTTTTTTGATTTCTACTTTGTATGATGAGTCAATTTCTGAAAGCAATATCTGACTCAATCTTTCATCAGCCATTCTCCACAATAACTGATCTAGTAATACCTGTTTCACAAACTCACCATAATCACAATTTTATGTCAATTGGCATAATATGATATCATACTCTTTTATTTTTTCACATTTGACCTGTCTTCTGTTTTGCAGAGCCAATCTTGCTATATGTCTAGACCGTCTCAAATGAAAATGGCCAATTAACTTTTTTACTATCTCTTCAATAAGTCCTCTCTGTTATAAGCCCATCAAACAAATTACTATTTTGATTGCTTTATGTCCTGCCAAACACAAAAGTTTCAGCCACCTTTCTTTCATTATCTCCTATACTATTAAGCTTGAAAAAAAATTCCAATTGAGTAACATATAAAGGCCATTCATCAGCATTTTCAATATTATATTAGGAGATATTCATTTGTCTTAATGACATTTTACCTTATTCTCAGATCAGCATTTACTATAGACTGTACTAATTCTAGATTTCTCTTTAATTTCGCTATTACAGGTTCAAATTTCTAGACTATGCCATTCTTGTAGTGTTTTTCCCTCCCAGCAATAATTGCAAGAGGCAATAAAAACAAACATACACACAAAAAATATAATAATAATGTTTAGAGGAAAAAGATTTATTTACAATAAAGTCATAATAAAGATAAATGTCGATCTGCAATGCATTTGTATCTTCATAAGTAGCCAATACTGATTTTGGCATTTACTGCACCACCAAAGTTCTAATTTTTCTTGAGTTTTTTTTTTTCATGTGTCAAACCATCGGCCGGGAAACGAATCCGGGATAACTGCTTGACCACCAACGCTTGACCACTTTCTTTTTTGTGCTTCATCTTTAATATATTTGCATGTTTAACTTATAGACTAAATAATAAATTTTGTGAAAATTAAAATTTTGGTTGAACATATAAAAAGTTTAATTAAAATTTCCTCTATCTATGATTTTAAAACCTTGATAGAAAATAGTAAAGATAAGAGATTAATTAAAATCACCTGATGCTGGTATTTCATTTTATTAATTGCTTTGCTTTTAATTAATTTTTTTTTAAAAAATGAGGCCTTTATGGAGATTTTATAAGATTAGATAAGAAAATGGATAGACCTGGGAAATGCAATAGGTGCGTGGTTTGATTCAGACATTTGGATTCCTGTACTAGCAGGAGTATAGAACAAACTCATTGGTATGCTCTAAATAACAGTAGGAGAGTAGAACACCATTCCTTCCCTATCTCCTTGGGGAGGAATCTCACCATCAGCCGCCTGACATGGAGAGCCAGCCTTGAGAATAGCTGAAACCATTCCCAGTTATAAGAATGATATAGATTAAACTTATCTACAGTGACATACCAGCGTAAAGCAACCAGAGTAAGCCAAAAGAAAAAAGCAAGGAATAAAAATAAAAACATAATTCTACTTCAAATCTTTTCAACCGTGGATGTAACCAGCATCACGAAAGTTTATTTTAGCCAGCCTCGGACCATTCCGGCCATAGGTGAAGGTATTATGAACTCAATTATAAAGCACTTTATATATATGTAGCTACATTTATCAGAGCTCTGGTCTAAGTAATTTACAAGCCTGCTAATTAAACAGAAATAATTATTTTCTATCTTAACTTTGAATAATGAAGGCATTTCCCTTGTTTTAAAATATGAATGGCCTTATAATTTCATTATAATCTCACTGTTATATAGATAAATTGCGTCAGTTATTGTATACATATATATATATATTCTACTAACAACATTTTTTTTTTCGTAACAGATGCTAGTGTTAAAAAGTTTGGGAGAAATAATTGTTTATTACAAAGTTTATACCATTTTTTTTCTTTATATTTGATTATCCCTGTGCTTAAAATATTCTAAAGGTAAATTGAATTATAAGAAACCAAAACCTTTGCTTTTGTTTTGTTCTCCCGACTTGAAAATAAAACAGATAATTTGAAGGAATCAGCAAATTGTAGTTATTTTAAAATCTTAAAGAGGGTTCTTTATTTTATTTAAAATCTAAAATATCTAATCTATTTTAAAATTCAAAATATTTATTTATATCTATATATTAAAACAGGCAAAAACTCACTATATATATTGCCACACACAGCAAGCTAGAGTAATCAATGGATGCCAGAAGGCTTGTGCATAAAATCCCCATCTAGTGCCTACTCATCCAATATGCCCAGACTAGTTTCTGGCTTGTGGCCTTCGTCAGTGAGAAGCCTTGGATCTGAGAGTACTGCACCTAGATCTTAGGATCTAATGGAACCCTCCAGCAACCATCTTTTATCTCCATTTAACTATAAAACTACGAGTCTTAAACCGAAAACACCTTAATGTTTTCAATCTAAGCCCATTAGCTTATATAGTCATATGCTCTCAGATACAAGGCTCCTCACTGACGAAGGCCACAAGCCAGAAACTAGTCTGGGCATATTGGATGAGTAGGCACTAGATGGGGATTTTATGCACAAGCCTTCTGGCATCCATTGATTACTCTAGCTTGCTGTGTGGCAATATATATAGTGAGTTTTGCCTGTTATAACAAAGTTATACACAAGCATAAGAGGTGATGGTCATGTCTGTATATGTTGATTCATGGATATGCTTAATGACTAACCAGGTGTACATTTATATTTTATATATATATACTGTATATGGAAAAGATTAACATATGTTACATGTTTTACTCATTAAATGTGAGCTAGAGTCAACTAAATCTTCAGAGAAGCATTCAATTACACAGGTTGATATTTAGTGAGGTTGAATTATTTAGTAAAGGGGGGGGTAGGCCATTTTTAGTTGCCTATTAATAGCGAATGACTAAAGTGACATATCAAGCAAACCTGAACATACTCTTAAACAGGCTTAAATAAATTATAAGTTATATTGATGATAATTTTTATGCATTGCTGGAATGTGTTATATATACTTCTATTAGAATTTAATAGCAAACAAATTCACTGATTACTTATTCGTTTCATATATTTATTATCCGTGCAGATGCTTTTCCTGCCATGACACATTTAGATTTGCTGGGATCACTTACTTGTTCTCTTTCTTTTTAGGTATGCATCACCTAATTTTGCGCATATCTCATCATATGACCCAGATGATCATTCTTTTCAGTTCATGGGCAGATGTATGTTCCTGCTACCTGTGATCATTCTTGGGTCATCGGTGAGATTGACGGACGCTCATTCCTGTCATATATAATTTTCTGTGTGTATAACACAAAACCATACACTGTGTTTATGTGCATCAATTTATATGAACTTGTAATATAACACCATCAGCCAGTACCGCATTCTCTTCTTGTATTAGTACATGGTTGTTGTCATATGCTTTAACTGGGATGCCACAAGTTGTCATTCCCTATGCTAAATTGTAAGGTAAAATTTTCCCAGTGCCAATTGCACATCTTTCAAATCACCTTTTTGACTTATAGAGTTAGTATTCAGGATTCAAATGCTCCTCGTCAGATTAAGTTGAACGTAGTCACTCATCCCTGGTGGTTTGCTGGTTCAATTAGTATAATGAATATTTCTCATGTAGACAGGTTGTCTAAATCAATTCCAAATAGGTGTGAAAACATGCAGATGTCACATAACCTAGTATCTCGTTTATGATTGGATACATATTGTATTTTTATTTTTATTGTGGAATATAGATTACTAACACAGTGTTATTATTACATTAATAAAATACATACATGTTACTCTAGTGTTTGTTTGATTTTTCACAGATGAGTCCATTCTTACTATATCATCACTTAAGAATCTTACTACTATTATCATCATCATTTATAAATTGAGATATTTTATTATCAGAGTCCATGTTTCTCCCTGAACACCGGACCTGAAAAGAGAGAGCTACAGATGATAGCATCAGAGGTGTTGGTCACATGGTTTCGATTTTTGAGGTCTAGGCAGATGGGTTTTGATCAGCATTATGTGGTGCATACTAGTACCCCCATACATGCAGATTAGTGACTATTGCTTGATTCTTGTTGATGAACCATACATTTCTGTTATGGGTATGATTTGTAAAAAACCCTAGTCGGGTTTTCCATACTTTCAGATCCGAGTCTCTGGGTTCTCCCTTGTTGACCAGCTTTACCAGACCGCTGACCTCCCTTATGAGCTCCTTCAACTGATGACACCCAAAGCAACAAAATAAGAAAAAAGCCCTAAAGCTTTTTAACATGCAGTTTATATAGTCCCCACCTTTGTTTCCCTTCGGCTACCCTTAATTTAATTCCTTTCCGAATTACTTAGTGCACTCAAATGGATATTCTATTATTGTTTCCATATTTATTTCTTTGATCAGTTGTCTATATTTATTTTTACTTCTTTTCTTATCGTTTACTTAATCCAAAGTTTTTAATACATTTCACAAAGCTTTCATTTCTACATTCCATATTATTATTTCCATTTCCTTAAAATTTTTTACTTGCCTCTTTTTCTTCTTTTAGATTTAAATAACCCTTTTCCTATTAACATTATTTGCTTTTACTTCAGGAGTAATTTTTTCTATTTACTTCTATACTGATTTTGAATACGAATATAACAGTATTCATGTTTGATGTATGATAGTAACAACTAAACAATTGCAATTCTACAATACACATAATAGCTACTCATTTAATACCTATGAATAAAAGATTTATCCTTAGGCATAAATAATAAAAGCTGCAGCAGCCTGTAAGACTTCCTACGTCCATTTTGTGGTCAGCAGTAACTGAATTCATTGTTTCATATGTCATTTTTATCAATCCTTTTCTGATAAACTCTTTATTAATTTCCTTTTAATATTAGACTTCCATTATTCTCTGGAGTTCACTTGATTTCATGTTATTTAGTATGATGATAAAGATTATTTCTTATTGCAAGCTTGGCTTTTTGTGCTAAAGTCTATCAATTAGTTTTATTCTAATTAATTTTTATATAATATTTAATAACATCACATGATCACCATTTCTTATGCTTGCTTATAACTGTTATTAAAACAGGCAAAACTCTCTATACGTATTTATTTATGCATATAAATAAACAATACAGATGCATTTCATGTAGAATTCCAGTAAATTATTATATATATATTTCATTTACTAATACAAGAGCTTAGAAATACATAAGAAGATTTTGTGATGAAAGTACCAGGTTTGAAATTGATCTGAGGATCCTGGGTTCCAGAGTCTAGTACTGTAGTTCTGTATTAGACCATAGAAAACATTATTAAGGTGCTAAGAATATACATATGTTTGCACACAACACTACTCTCCTACTCCAGAAATCTCAAAGTCTCCAAGTCTTTAAGATGTTTACAGTTTCTTATTTCTCAACTGATTTAGTCTCATAGTCAGCATTGCTGCTTTTTGCTTCTCTTCAACTTGTAGTTTTACCTCAATTTTCTCTATTTCTATTTCCAGGTTTTTTTTTAGTATTCATCTTATCTTCAACTTTGATGATTTCTGGTTACCCAACATCTGTATATTATCAATGAATATGACTTGTATAGTTTCTACTTATGATACCAAAACTTATTTTGATAGAATTTTTAAGATCTTTTCTATAACCTGCATCTTCTTTAGGTCATTTCTAATTCAAGACTTTAATATCTATTTTATATTTGCCTATTTCACCTGTTACATCCATGATTTCAGTCTTAAGTAGAGACCCAAATGTACCTTCTGTCATTGCTGTTGAAGAAATGTATGTTGATGTAATAATAACACTGTATACATTGATCTTGAATATTTTAAAGCTTTAATTTATTTAAATTGTATGTATTGGGTGACATTTCACCCTTCCATGATGCCCATGTTTTATTTCTATACATACAATTTTGAAATTGTTCTATTTCTATTGTTGATTATATTTATGATCAATGTCAATCATGCATAACTGGCCATATGTGTACTAGTGAAAATAGTTCACACCAAATACCACTTTTAGAGTTATGGAAGTTGTTACAATAGCATTATGGACAAGGATTGATTAAAGAAGACATCACATGACCTTAGCTTACATAATTCTTCTAACTACTTTTTCGCTATCTAGCATAAGCTTTAATAATCAATAGATCCAGATGATACTACTTAATAAATACTTAACAAGTTGATCAATATGGGTTGATATCTTGATAGTATAACAAAAAGTAAAACAAATGGCTGCTAGAGGAAAGGTGCATTAGATCCAAAAGATTAAAATGTATAGTTCAAAAAATCTAAAAAGCTCCTCAATGATAAAAATTATAAGCTAAAAACTAGTCTGGGGATATTTGGGTAGGATAGCTGCAGATAATAATTTAAGAAGCCCTATCATCTGGAATCTATATATTATTGAATCTTATACTGGATGACACAAAAATAGCGAGATTAGAAAAATGTATCGATAATTAAAGCTACCAAACTTTAGTAAAATGGATTAGAAAGATTGGCTTAAGAAATGCCTAATCCATACTCTGTCCCCAAAGTTAGGGTTACATAAATATTAGTTATAATGCACTAATAAACTTTCCGAGGTCACAAGGGATTTAATAAAACTTTAGGATTAAACTTAATATTTTTACCAGTCTATTTATTGACATTACTTTTAGGTTCAATTTCCTCCTTTGCACTGTGTAGAGTTTTAGTGTTATTTTTGAGGCAGATATGATTTATCTTGGCTTCCTATTATGTTACTTACTTACTAGTGTTCCTATTTTGTCTTCTCCTGGCATACTGTATCAATTTTTCAATTGGTTTTGTTACTTACCAAGTCATTGACTATCAGATTTTGGCAGTTTCTTTAAATTGACAAGATTTTATTATTTAACAATTGCCTCCTTCATAACATGTTTTTTGCTGTGCATTAAATTTTGGCAAGGCAGTAGTTATTTCCAGTCATAACTTTGTGATGTTCAAACAGGCAAAGAAATATTTCTAAACAAAATTTAGATTATACTATTTATAATAAATATATAATAGTAAGTAGTAATAATAATAATCAATTTCTTATAAATAAATATGATCATTCTAACTAAAAAAAAAAAAAGGGGGGGGGTAATAAATTGATCTAGAAATGACTTTTGTGAGAATATAGAAAACAATATATAAATCACAAATGTGTTCGTTTATAAAATATGCTAATCCATTTTTCAGTTTACTTGCTATTTGTCATGTAAATAATTGTGTATATAATACAAATTTTGATAGGCCTTTCTGTTAATATTTGAGATTACGATTGTTGACTGTAGTCCTCCTGATTTATTCTTATTTATGATTTAAAGTTACAACACATGATCACCATTTCTTATGCTTGCTCAAGTTGTTAAAACAGGTAAAATTCTTGCATTCATTGATTACTCTGGTTTGCACTGAGTGGCACTACTGTATGAAAAGTTATTTACATTGATAATATATCTATAGGCCATAAGTATAATAAAAGCGGATGTATCCTATAAGAGTCCCTATATCTAATTTTTTACTTATGGCAATGGAGTGCACTAGATTTCATTTTAGTGCCTAGCTGCATGAAGTTAGTGGTCCTCTTCTTTGTCTTAAGTCACTCTTAGTAATTACCTTCTAGTAGGTCTTTCTTAATCCCCCTTTAATACTGGAGTCTTCATTTCTGGAGTCCACCTGATATTATCAATTAATTAGTATTCGAAAAAATTACTATAATCACTCTGTAAAACATTAGGTAATATTAATATCACTTATGTTCTTTATTACTTTTTATAATGCTTTTTACAACCCAATATTGATGTTTTCAATTGCCCCAGAAATCTTCTTCAGAACTTCTACTTATATAAATGATATTAATATCATATGGATTTAACAATGTAATAAGAAAGATAAAGTGATAAAACATTAGGTTTGGTATCGTATATTGAAATCTACTAATTAGTTTTACTTTAATTCATTTTTCTATAGCTTGTATTTATTTAATTAACATTATTTGTGATATACAAAAATATCTATCACTTTCCCATAACTGCGTTTTTTCAGCAGTGCAATCTTATAAACAGACAAAGTTTGAATTCAACAGTATGGACAAGAGATAACCTTATCAGTATCTCACAAAGTTATTATATTTGGTCTGGAGATAGGAACATTCCGGATAGAGATTTAAAATATTTTCTCTTACCACACTTATGAATTAAGAGTTTGTTTGAGCCATTGGTATGTTCTCTATATTACATATTTAAATAATATTTATTTTATAAAGCGCAGACAGTATTGAAATTAAACTGAGAGACTGCAACCTCTCAAGCGCTTATAACTATAGTTATAAGCACTTAAGAGGTTGCAGTCTCTCAGTTTAATTACATATTTATAAATACAAGCTTATAAAAGCAATGTCATGCTATATATGCCTTGCTTTATTGATTAAACAAGGATTATAAAGTTTAAATTAGCAATGATTGTTCATAAACAAATGTTTAATTTGTTAATTTGCGTATACAAAGAAAAATTAATACAATAGTCATTTTAAACAGGCAAAACTCTCTATACGTATTGCCACTCAGTGCAAGCCAGAGTAATCAATGGATTAAGTCTCATAGTTTTGTAGTGAAGTAGAGATAAAAGGTGTCTGCTGAAGGGTTGCATTAGATCCTAAGATCTAGGTGCAGTGCTCTCAGATCCAAGGCTCCTCAGTGATGAAGGCCACAAGCCCGAAACTAGTCTGGGGATAGATGGAGATTTTATGCACAAGCCTTCTGGTATCTATTGATTACTTGGGCTTGCACTGAGTGGCAATACGTATAGAGAGTTTTGCCTGTTTTAATAACAGTTAAGAGTAAGCATAAAAAATAGTGATCATGTGATGTTTATTGGCTTAAAGTCATTTTAAACTTTGCAATCTCCTAAACACATTTATACAAGAAATAGAATCAGTGCATATTGCTAATTTAAGCTTCTCTTTTTTTGTTTCAATACATCTGGATTTCAATTTATATAACAGCTTTGCAGCATAAGGACAAGACTGTTTCTTTTCCTGCTGTTAAATTCAGGTTTTATCTTGTTTATAAGATAGCACTGCTGAACGAATGTAGTGATGGGACAGGGATAAATATTTTTATGTTTGAATTTTCAGTTAGTGATACGCATTGATTGTATAATTATACAAATATAGTGTGATCCAGTGAAAAGTTGATCAGTTCTAACTACAAGCTGCCTACAGCGCCATCTCTGGATTAATGTGTTATGTAGGGACATATTTTAGCTATTTATCATAAAAAGTTGATGCTATTATGTCTGAATTATGATATGAAATCTAACAGTACTTTAATCCATTATGAAACAACACATTAACTTTTGTTTTAAATTGAAACAATTAACATAATTCAAACTGTGTATGATAGTAAACCCAAGAGTCACAGGATATTTTCAAATGGTTTTCAAGATTTCATGATGGCAGGGAAAGTGTTGATATGATCTACAAAAATATAAAATACACGGCCACGTCATATAACTCATGATAGACACATTAGTACTTTAAAATTTTTGTGATGAATAGCTAAACTACAATATGTAACTTATGTATTTATTTAAAGATGGCAACTGCAGACAGCTTGGAGATAAACAAATCACTTTTTCAATGGGACACATTATGTATAAATATTTCATATAGTGAAATTGCTTTTTATATATACACATAAGCACACATATATATAATCCTTTCCATTTATTACTACAATTTTACACACCTACCACAACAATATTTTATTCCCTGAATGCTTTACAGCACTTCCAATTCTGGCCCAACTTTCCCACTCATTGATTATTTCGAGTAAAAATTTTGCGAAGATTTTTAATAACTGCTTTCTACTCAGAAATAGAATTATCATTTTTCATTCCAATTTTATATTATCATTAGTAGCAACAAATTTATCCAAAAGTATCTAGAAAATTATTTTGGAATGTAGCAATATGAATAATATTGGTCACAGCTTAGATTATTTCCTTAAGCATTTAACCATGTTCAATAATAATTTGGTCTTTTTGCATTGCTTACTATAAATAAAATAATTAGATTATTTTTTTTATAATTTTAACAGTGCTTTTTATCAAGATATTTCTAATGATTTTCACTTGTGAAAGAAAAAATTACTGGAAAATCAAAACTATTGGAAACATTTAAATAAAAATGCACATTATAAGTGCATGAGAAAGCATATAAATTATTTTATTTTTAACTTAAACATCACCTTCACATTTTTCTGTAATGAGACATTATACACCTTTCCCTAATTTTTTTTTCATATGTCAGAGCATCGGCCAGGACACGAACCCACAACCGTCTGCAACCAACTACTTGCTTGCAAGGCAGTTGCGATGACCTCTCGGCTAACAATACTTGACATAATTTCTCCGATTTGAATTCAGTATTTATTTAGTGTAGGTATGTATTTAGATAGCTTAACTATTAACAAAATAGGAACCTAGAGAGATTCCAATCAGGAAATAAAATTGACAAATAGCTTTATTAAGTTCTTTATGTCACTGTAGCCAAAGATTTGGCAGACATTAATTATATACTACATGGTGTTTATTCATGTCTAGATAAATCAGTAATTATGGAATTTCATTTACGATGCAGAAATGTATAATAACCATAGTTTATCCAAAATCTGTTGATGAGATTCCAGTGACATCTAGAATTAAATCCAGCTGAATTTATCATTGAAACTGGGAAAAGCAAATTTGTTTGAAACTTCGTAAAAAATTTTACATCATATTTCGGTTGAAGATTCTTGAGTGAACAGTTAGAGAAGAGAACTAGATTTGAAATATATCTTAAACAGTGAAATTATATCTTGAATTATTGTCATGTTCAAGCCACTTAAGAGATTTTTATATATTTTCTGTGATACAATAATTATCTGATGTTTGGTTAAAGAAAATGCAAAAGAACAGAAGCCATTGCAAAGTAGTAGATTTGAATATATTAGTTAATTCTAATGATAATATTTAATTGATCTATTAAAAGTTTAGTGTAAATATTGGGGCTGTGCTGGAGGAAACCACAGAGGACATCAAAACAGACCTTATAACAGCATGAGGTCTGAACATAAATGCTAATCAAGATGAAGTCCCTAACAACATTACATATTTAGACCTCCAACTGATGATTGAAGCTAATTGCTTCTGCTACAGAATGAACATTAAACCTATTAATATCAGAGGTCACATACACCACTTATCAAACACACCACATATATATAAAACGGTTGGCTTCAAATCGTTCTTACATAGAAACAACAGTTTGTGCAGTTTTGAAGCCGACAAAAGAAACAATATTGAAACATATAGAAATGAGCTTATCAATGCTAAATATAATAAAAGAGCGATTGACAATGTATTAGGAAATTTACTAGAGGGCCGATTCATGAGCCGAAACAAAATAAACCCCGTATCTTGCTTCCATATATTAGAAATATTCATGGAGATTTGCATACAATTTTTTGCTCAGATTTTAGTGTGTGTTTCCGATAGCCTCCTAATCTTAACAAAAGTATAAGCAATACAAAAGACTATATTCTTCAGTACATGCACAGAAAGCGGTCTACAAGATTGCATGTAGCGATAACAATTGCCCAGCTGCATATTATGGGGAAATGAAGGCATCAGTCCACACAAGACTGTCCCAGCCTATATATGCGTATAACAAAGCCTTGGGGGACCCGTCTCACCCCTCTATTTTTGTACAGCATTCATTGGCTGTGGGCCATCAGTGCAGGCCGGATAGGCTGAGCGTGTTGTGTAGAGAGCGACATGATCTGCGGAGGAAGGTGAAGGAGGCGTGTTATATCATATTAGCTGAACAAAAAAAAATCATTTTATGCCATCGAAGAAATGGCAAGTTTAAACCTTATCCTGATTAGCATATTTTGCATATCGTGGAAAATTAAGAGATTTTGTACTTCTTGAAAATGAAGGTTATACTTTCGAAAACGTTAAAAGAATCAACAAAGTTTGTCATTTGTTTTGATTTGCTTTATATATAGCTTTGCTTTCCGAATTATATAAGTGTATTTCTAATATCAACGCAAATATTAAAGTTTTTACATATATTATTCAAACAGGGGAAGTTGCTCGTAAAGTCCGTGTATCACATCACTAAGTAGTATTAGTCCCTTTTCTGAGATTATTTTTAAAAATTATTTTAAATCTTAGATAAATGAAAAAAAATTGTTTAAAAAGATTATATTCAGATTAGAAAGGTTAACTTGAATGCAGTCTTTGTTGAATTAAAAATAAGACTTCAATCTTTAATTTCTGAATATTTCATACTTGGCAGACTTTTTCTATATTTGTGAAGAATCTCTTTTGTAAAAAGTCACAGAAATGTCATCAGCATAGATGAAATTCCTGAATTATATCTTGAAGATCATTGATGAATATAATAATGTTTAAGAATTGAATCCGGAGCTAAGCCATTCTATAAAATTTTATATCTGCTATGACTATCTGCTATATTTAAATGTAAATAAAATAATGTATTTAAAATATAATAAAAAATTATGCAAAAGTGGTAATAATTATTTCCCTCACTAAATTCTACTACAAAAAACTCCAATAAACCTAAATAATTAGTTACTATAAAGACAACTCTGATGAACTTGAATAAATTAGATTTTAATATTTTATAAAAAAATCTAACAAATTTATACAAAATCCAAATACATGCAATTGCATCCACTAAATTCTAATTATAAGAGCTTCATACTGATTCGCTGTAAATCGAAAGATTTCACGTACGTTACCATGTATAGAAATTGTGGACTTAATCAGTGAAGTAGTCAATAGCTTCACACTTTCAAATCAAAATGTTTTAGATTCACCTATATAATTAAAAAGTAGGTCGATGATAAGAGTGGTCACTTTTGTTTTTAAAGTCATTAATCTTGTTAAGATTTGTAGAGGTCCCTACTGTCACATCTAGGCACATAGTCTTAAGGTTATAGCCTTAATATATATTACTTACGTATTCATAACTAAATTCCTTGGGTTGACAGATTACCTTCGGGCCCAGAGTTATCAAAGTTAGTCATATCTTTATAATACTTCTCACTGCACAGTCCCCCTTTCTACAAGTTTTATATATACCATTTGGTTATCTTGTATTTTCTTATTAGTATGTCTAGAATAACCAATCAAATTCTATTTACTGTTATTTTTCCTATGTTAAAGATTATTTTTGATTAAGATCTAAACTTATCTGTAAATTTCCATAGGTTTTGAATTCCTTTCTAATTACAGATTTATACTAACATTTTTCCTTTTAACAAATTACATCCTGTTACTTGTTAACAAAAATATACAAATATATAAATCACCTATCTTCCAAATAGGGGTTAGATTAAGAAAACGATTACCAGTTTTTAATTTATTTTGGAAGGCTTTAAAAAATAAAATTTGCAGCATCTGCTTTTACCCAATTTAAATTTGGCCTACATTATAAATAGATGACTCTAAACAATTGACAAAATTTTTATTAATATGATTCTTTCATATAGTTTGCATAGAATACTTAGATGATAATTTTTGTTGGGTTTTGTTTTTATAACTGTTATAGTTTTGCTTTTATGGCAAACTTTTTGAACAGTTTCTGTAGAAATAATGTTACTGAATAGTTTTCCCAACCAGGTTTTGATTTTAGATCTTAAATTTTCTAAAACTTTTAGAGATATGCTATCTGTTCCTGGGACCTTTTTAGGTGTTCAACAACCAAAAACAAGTTTAATGGTCCAATAGAATTTTTTAAAATAAAAATGTTATAATTTAAAAATCTTAAGAAATCCTGATTAGCAAAATTATTCGATTATTATTTATAAATGTTACTTATAATATAAATAATTATACAGTTTGTATTGAACAATTTTTTTTTTTTTTCATTTCAAATGCTTAAGAATAATAGAATTGATTTATACTGAAGAACATAACTATATACTACCATTATTATTATTATTATAAACATCAATATTCTTGGGAGCATGCTTTTGAAGAGATGGAATAATTCTAGATTATTTTTATATGAAAACAAAATCATTTTCTACACAATCGTTGCTCGAAATATTTAAAAAATAGACAATTTTTAAAAAAAAAAAAATTTGAAAAATAAGTTTTAGTGAAAGATTTGTTGAATATACGTGTAGTGAATAATTTTCGGACAAGCGAATGGAAATATGTCCCTACCTAAATTGGAGTATCAAACTGTGAATTCATATTTGATACTTTTACTTCCCTTGCTAAATAAAGGATGTTTCCAAAGTGCAGGTACTTTTGAGTTTCTGTGATGGTGAACATTTGAGATATGGCTTTGAAATGAGAGATACACAGATAAAAAATAAAAAACTTACTAACAAAATTATGTAAATTTTTTATTAATTGTTTGCCACGAAAAATTTTAATTATTTTAAAGAAGGGGTGGGAAAAAAAATTATTTTAAAAGTCACACAAATCCAATAATTTAATTCAGAGTTTCAAAACCTTATGTAAAATACTTTGAATATTACAAAAATGATAATAAAATGTCAAAGACGTTAAATTTATATAATATTAAATCATCTATGCACTTTATTACTGTTTCACAATGCTTTAATTACCACCTTCTTTACAGTTTGTGAAAAATAATAAAGTGCATAGATAATTTAATATTATATTATATACATTTGGCAATGCAATAAGAAATATTAGTTATTACACTTCTTGAAGAAGTTAAATTTAATAGATAAAAACATGAATGGATATCAGGAAAAAATCCAAATGAAAAAGTTGTGAAAAGTAAATCTTTGCTTAAAAAAAAAAAGAAAAAAAGAATTCAATTAATCTTTGAGAAAAATATACACAGCCTGAAAATAAAAAATATCATACACGATATACAATTGTTAAAAAAAGTTTATTATTTAATAAATTAGTGACAGACAAATTATAACTGGTTAAAACTTGTCGCCCATCCAACATGAAGCATTATAACTTTGCACGCGTCAGTCAAAATGGCTCATGAAACAGATCAAATTTAACTCTTGAAACCAAGAAAATGTTAGATGCACATTTTAAAATAGGCCTTTCTTTGTAATTACTGAAATGGAAATGCAAAACCCAAGCAAAATTTTTATATAAATTGTACATAAAAAAAAAAAAAAAGTAAAGGGTTTTAATAATTATTGTCACTCTCAATGATTTATGCCGTGTAGAATGCAGGAGTATGGAGTTCATGATCTATGTATCACAGCTTCATGCCCTGTCCTTATTGTTCCGAGAACTTTTTATATATTCCTGAGTAATAATTTATTCACTTATACTATTTTCAATACACAGACTTAAATAAACCCAGATAACATCAAAAGTAATGATGTTATATGACTCAACAATGCATTGATTGACACAAAAAGCCAATATTCCAATTTTTAGTGTATTTCTTTCATAAAATTCAGTCCATTGATTGGTTCCATCTTCACTTATATTTAGTGTAAGGACAGAAATTTGTACAGACCTACCTATAAATCTTACGATTGCAATAAATGCTACTTTGTGAATCACATTAAACACTTTTTGTGAATCTATTTATGAATAAGGATAACAATCATGAAATTAGAATTGATCTTTTTAAAGATCCACTCCCTGATTAACATATATAGTCCTTGTTTCCACAAACTTTACAACAGGTCTATTATAGTCTAAAACTAGTGACAAATTTGCAACAGTTTCTTTTCAAGGATTTGAATAAACTTTTTCTTGCTTAAAATAAATATGGTCCATGAAAATGTGCATTAATTCTCTTATATTGGGCTTAGAGAACCTGTATAGTAAGTAATTAATAAATTATAATTTTACTGCACAATAAGTTCAATTTATCCACTACTTTGAACACTTTTTAGCAAAAACCTTTTATTGTATATATATTACAGTAAAATAAAAGAAGGGATGAATTTGGTACACATTTAAGTTATTTTTATATCTAACAATAATTTCAACATTTTAAAATAATAATTAAAAACCAGCCAACGAAATGAATCTGATTTTAATGAAATAACGTCAGCTGTCTGTAGAAAAATGTTTGGTCTAAATGGAGATTAGATTATCTACAAAATGGAATGTCGTGAAAACACTAGCTTGGTATCGCTATTCTCTAAAATTTCTTCCGAATCACAAAAAACTACTATAGATCGTAAAATAGATATTCCTCTGTCGACATTAATTTAAAATGGGTTAAGTGGAATATATTATTTCAGCTACATGAAATACCAATTACTTTATTGTATAGTAAATGTGAATAATAGCTAATTAAATTATACTGTAAAAATAATCTTTACACGTACAACTGGTCATTATTACTACATTTTAAATGAGTATGGTTATACTAAATCCGCAAAGGCATAAAAAAATTTCAAAGTCTAGTAAAAGCAGATATTAAAATTAATAAAGCTTTAAATGCGTTGGCTAGCTACAAAAACGTAAATGCGTCAATCAATTTGTTAATAGCAGATGTTTGATATTTATTTAAGAATAAAAAAAAAATATTCAAGCACTATATTTTTTAGCTTATAAATTTATAAGTACAGCATTATTAAACTGGTAATTTTAAATACTAGTAGGCGTTTGAAGTTATTTTATAAAATTGCAACGTTTGAAATGAAAACTGTTAAATTAACAATAAAATTCAAAATGGAAGACCGACAGTGATGAAGAAGTTTGTAATACGCATGACAGCGACGTCGTCTATTGCGCTGTGCTATTTTACTTTGACGTCATTAAATTATTAGATATCCGCCATGATCATAAGTATGGAGTTAAAGTGGCGTCACAAAAATTCTTGAAATTTGTTCGTCTTTGAAGCTGGTTGTGGGACACATCAACTTTCAAAATCATTTCATCTGATATTTTTAGTTATAGTGAAAGTATAGGTTGAATTTTAAATCTTCGGAATTCCCTAAAACTGTGAATATGTCCCTTGAAAGTGTGTTTGCCAATCCCCCGCCCTTGGTAGGGGAGGTGAACAAAGATAGCACACTGTACGGAGAAAATCAAAGGTTAAGTGCCGCGCTGGACTGCTTTTTTTCTACTTTTACACACTCTATCTAAGTATATTTATATTATTTTCAGGAAACTTGTGAGTAAATTGCAGCCCAAAGGTAATAAATAGGGGAATTTTCAATAACGCATAAATTATGATAATTAGGTAACTCCATCTTAGAGTTCACCCTGCCGACTTTGTGCATGTGAAGTGAAAAAAAATTTGAAAGAAAAACAAAAGCTTAAAAAATCTTTTAAATACATCTGTTTAAATATTAATAACATTAGATTGCAGTAATAAATAAAAATTCCCCTTAACGATACAAATAAATTTTTATTAGTAAAAAAAAAAAAAAAAATGAAGTAATTTGAAAAAAATATATCAAGGACGTTGGGTGAGTTTATTACATAGGAGGGTAACCAACACCATGGTGATGGGAATTTACCTTTAATTTTTTTTTACTTGTTCAAAATACTGTCTAAATGTTTAAATTATTATTATTTAAAGAAAATGCATGCCACAAAAGTTTTTGAATTATTTTCGTTTTTTTTTTTTCTTAAAAAAAAAGTTGGGTATATTTGTTTAAAATTTTATTTGACTATTTTTTTTAAAGGGTGGGATTTCCATTTTTATAGAACCGCGTCTATTGTAATTGTATTTTAAATTTTCGTACCCTAGTTTTAAATTAACGGACTTTTGTTGTAAAGGTTTGTCACCCTTTCATAATGGACTTTATCCAATGACGTAATCAAAATCTCGGACGTTAAGTGAGTGAGCCGACTTTCTAATGACGAAGTACCTTTGTTATAATTTATCTTTTATCAAAAAAAAAAGAATTAAACAACATACACAAATTAATGAATATATTATCTTTGGGTTGACAATTTCCTCATGAATTTTATTTTATTTTGCATGGCACCTCGCATAGCTATTACTGTGGATATTAAATAATTCACTTAATGTGACTTAAAATTATTTAGGCGTTTGCACAGCCCAATTGTTATTCCTAGGCCCTGCCGACCTCTGATGCCACGTGGTAGCTAACTTAGTCTGCTGTTGGGATAACAGTTGTGATCACGTGATGATTTGCGGTCAGGAAACCTTCCCACCTTTATATAATTACTCTCCTGGTTACCCATATCACACACCATTCGAAATAAAATTTACAAAAGCAACATTTAATAAAAATTACAATTTCTGAATTAAAAAAAAAAAAATTCCCCTACCCTTCATTTCAAAATTAATACAGTAAATATGTTAGGTAGTAATTATGTATAAACAATTTTTTTTTTCATTTTTTTATTGTGTTTGAATGAAAGGATTAAGTGGTTGTTGAATAAATGCAAAAGACAGTTCGTGCATAACAACGCGCCAACAGATGCTATCATTTCAATATTCTATTGTGTGTGCTTGTTTATAGAAGCTCCCATTTGTAGATATTTCACATACATTCGTTTATAAAATTTATTTAAGATATAAATAATTAGTTTATTGAAAATTTTGAAACCCATCACTAATTAAAAAATGTCCAGAAGTAAATGGAGATAGAAAACTTTACCAACACAAATAACTGGCTGGGGGTGTCTTTGAAATCACCTTTTTTATTTTTAAATAATAGAACATATCTTCACAGAGGTTTCCTTTGGATTTTGACATAATGCGAGCACTTTTTTGCTTAGAAAATTGTCCACAGTATGTTTAATTAATCTTTTAGATAAATGGAAGCCCAAGGCCTATATGAAGCAGGTAGAGACGCATTTATTTGCATTATTAATATTTTAAAGAATAATGCTTACTATAATGCAATAAAATAGGGCATTGAATATTTACTTTAATAATTTTATTTTATTGAATGCATGCACACCTACTTTGCAACCATCTTTGCATAGGTCTTGGGTTCTATGTTATATCTATAATTGCTAAAAGTTTTGGATATTAAAAAAAAACTTGGATCAATAGATTTCAGATAGCAGCCTTCTTTCATCTTCAAGAAATTGAAAAGTTTTCTATATTGCTTTTATAATTCTTGACATGGATTGTTTGGAAGCTCAGTACAAATGTGGGAAATAGTAAAAGCATTTATGGATTGTTTTCTCAGACGTTACTAGCCAGATTCATTATGTAAGAGTAAGACTGACTATCATCTGAAAGCCAGTGATTGCACATGTAGATTTTTTTTTTTTTGAATTGTATTTTTGTAATGATAAATTTATTTTATGATTTATTTTTGCTGATAGTTTATATTCTACACACAATAGTGCCCTCTATAAATTACAATGAGACATTTAAAATATTGAAAAATTAATTGGAAAATAAGGCATGCAGTTCTATAAATTTTTGGACAATTTCCTCTTCAACTCCCATGCCTTTAATGTCACCAATCACAAATTGGTTAGAATCTTATAAGTAAAGCAAATATTGTATACTTAATTTTAAAGCATGAAAGATATAACCATGCAAATTGTTAAATATGCAAATTGAAAATATTCAGATTAACTGGTCATTAACCAGTTAGCTTTACGATTTTTAAGTTTGTGTATCTTTATATTAATGTATATGTGAGGATGGTTTGGTGTTATAAATGAATTAATTATTAATCTACTTTCAAAAGTGAGTCTTAGATGATTTATGATAAGTTTGTTGAAAACTTTGCAACAGTATATATATATTTCATTGTATACTGTAATTATAAATATGCGACATTTTTCGCATGCATTAATGAAGCTATAATTATACTTAAAATAATGTGTAATAGATCTTAGCGCTTTCTAGATTTAATGTTCGAATCTCATACTCATAGCTTTGTGAATGAATACTATTGTGAATTATTGTATACATATACAAATGAGTTTGAATATTTAATTAGTCCATTGTTTAGAGAGAGCATACTGTAGCAATGTTGATTTTTGTAAGACCTAGATAGAGATAAAAGAGTGTGAATCCATCTTTTTACCTTGTCATATTATAGCTATGACAAGATAGTGAAATATTTATTGGTGATTTGTAGACACGAATGACCGGCATATTTTAAATTATTATAAGTATTGCTTTTCAGAACAAGTAAGCAAATTCTTATAATCGGATCTCTTAGGAATTTATGTAATACCTTGTTCATTTTATAAATAACCTCACTGAAATAAATAATTATAAACCCACTTTTAAGAAAAAGCTATAGGATATTCAAATATATCCTAACCTAACCTGTTATATTTGCTTAATAATTTTAAAACGCAACATATTTAATACTTTGAGAGATGGTATCTTTCATATCTTGTAATTGTATTTCTATTTTACTTATGCAGAATTGAAATTGATTGTATTTGGAAGTAAGGTAGTTGATGAAAAGCTCTAAAATTGCACAACTGCATGTTTTCAGTTTTATAGTATACTTTTCAACGAGTTAGTTAGTATATAATTTCAAATATTTATTTTTGGTTGTGCTTTATAGAGAGCGCTTTAGTACACTATAATAGTTTTTAAGTTTAAAGCACTTTACTGCAAATATATGGATTTTTCAACAAGGTCTTTTGTATTACTAAACAATATCTTTGCAATTCAGTTTATTTTTTGATATAGAAATACAAAGTTTTAAAAGTAACTAATAACTATTGTTATTTTCAAGGAATCTTTAGAAGATGAAGTATAGGGATATTTCATTTAATTAAGCTAATTATCTAGTGCAATGTGATTACTCTTCTCATCCTGAAGTATTTTTGTGTTCTGCAGATCTTTTCATGCTGTGAATTGCTGCGTAACAAGATTTTATTTTTTATTGCCCCATCGGGCTTGTTTTTATTTTTATTGTTAGTTTTCAAATATAAAAACCTATAATCATTACTTTGAATACATCAGTTCTCATCTGATCACCAAAATTAGGTAATATTAGGCTCAGTACTGAAAAGGGTGATGTCCTGGGATCTCTTGAGTATTTTAGGTCTTTTTTTTTGCACTTCGTGTTTTAATGCAATGGTAGCTTGATGGACATGAGCTAAAGCTTTCTGGACCAAAGCTCGACATGTTGGTGATTACACATCAAATGAATTCCCGAATAATTAAATATTCAGTTGCTGAACATAAGTCTTTGTGAACTGTTTTATCTTTTGTTTATCAAATAATCATTAATCAAAATTTGACATCAGATTTCCTGATGACTTTGCAATTTGCTCTTCATAAATCACTAATACATAACCAAATTGGCTATTATTTTAGTCTGAACAGTTTTCTTTTTAATTTTATATCCCAACATACTTTCTAGATTTTTTATTTTATTTTATCCATAAGTATTGTATCGCAGACATGGTATTTGTATTTCATTCTTTAACCCACAATCATTCTTTTTCAAACTGTCATTTGTTGAACAATTACAGTGATACAGTTTTAAACATAATTAACTATTTCTAATAAAATGGCAATTGTTCTATAAAACCTTTCATTTTACAATTAGAGACTTTCCTGTAAGTCATATTATTTAGATTTCATTTTTCCATTAATTTTAATGCTGAACACCTCTGACTTCAAAATTAGTTTGAATATTTAGCAATTCTTTTTTAATATAGTGTTATAATCTAGTAATTTAAAAGGAAATGGATGGCGAGATTATCCAATTACTAATAAGTTCACTATTGTAAAATCGCATCTCTTTTGGATTGGATATGTAAAACAAATGAATAATGGAAGACTTCCTAAAAGGGTGTTTTATAGTGAACTTGACCGTGATTTTTATGGGATAGACATCGTCCACAATATAGGAATTATCTCAAAGATATTCTAAAGAAATGCAATGTCAATTGTTTCTATTGGGGAGATATGGTAGAGAATAAAATGCATTGAAGAGCTACAATTTGACGTGATATTGAACTATTTGAGAAAGAACATTTTCTGCTTACGAAATTAAAAGACAGCATCCTAAAATGTCACATAAACAGAAAAATGAAACAGTATGTTCTGTATGTGGATGTATTTGTGGTTCACAGATTGGTTTGTGTAGTCATTGCAAAACTTTTTTTGACAATTTTTTTTTTGAGTTGCAATTATCATTTCATTTATGAATAGCTATTTATATTAATTTTTGAGGGGGGGGGGTTGTTTTCTTTTTAGCCATAATTTCATTATCAAATTTTTTTTTTTATTGTTTCCACCATCATAACGTTATTACAGTAAGGTGATGCTCACATTAGCATAGATGAAAGTAATGCAGGTAAAATTCAGGTAAACAGATCAGTTCTATTACTTTTTCAAAAATGGAGTCCAGATCATGCACCTTACGTAACATGAAAATCTGACCAAGGATACTCATCCATTTATTGTGGCATCAACTAATTGACCCTGTGAAAAAAGCGAAAATTGAATAATTTCAAAATATGTGTTCACTTCAAACATTGTCAGTTACCAATATTTAAAGTGTGGCACTCATATTTATCATATAGTCTGGGTACAGATTTTGACTATTTTATTCATTTTATTATGATCTTATCTCTTGCCAAAAAAAAACCCAGAAACTTTGAATTAATGTGAAAATTGTATAAAAATACCATTCGTGTGAATTTCGATGAAGAAATGATATCCTGGTCGCATTTAATAAAATATGTTGAGAAATGAATAATTTGAAAGGTCTAATTCCATTACCTTGTCTAATTTTGTGTTTTCCCATTCATCTCTAAAACGGAGACTATATACCAGTAATCTATGATCCCTTTCAAAGAATTGCAGTTTTAATGTATGTTGGTAGATTTACTTGTGATAAGCAAAAGCATGGATAGGCACAAAATAAGTACTTAGAACGCCACCTGTAAAACTTGCCATCACAATTGGGGAAGATTATTTTGAAAGTGTTAGATGAAAGTTAATAACTCTTGAAATATCTGTATGCAAGTTGCAAAATCCAATTAAACACAAGACTTTGTAAATTGAACAATTAATCGACAAATTTGCAGTATTGTATTGGTAATATATTTTTTTTTTATATCACAAATAATAAAATTAGAGTTATCTTGAAGCTTTAAACCAGGTAGTATTTAGATAGTTATTAATTTTAGATGATAGAATATGCAACAACGTCACATGACTTGGGCACAATGTGCTCCAATGTCTTTCTTCTTGCTAGAGAAATGATAGCGTTTAAACTGTTTTTAAGGTTACTTTTCAAATTACATATTACTGTAGTTATATTGCTTTAAAATACAGTTCTGCCATATAAATCATAAACGCAAAGTCAATTAGGAAAGTAGAGATTCTGGGATTCAAAATTCCTTTATCAAGTATCAAAAAACTCATGAGCTTATCATTTCAAACTGATTTTTAATAAATCAGCGCAAACATTTGTTTTAGCTTCTGTACATTATTGTGTGCACTATATTACAAATTATCACTTAGTTTAAGTTAATGTGTGCCCATAGTGAGTATTCTCACGGAATAATTGTTTAGAGACGATGTACAATTTACTAATATTACTTCACTTCAGGTCTGTTTCTATTTACATTTTGAAAAATTGACATATAAATTTACGATGTTTATCATTTCTAAGATTCTTTCTTCATTCACATATTTGATGACCAATATAAAAACTTTTGCTTTTTAGAATTGTTTTCTTATTCCATTCCATATTCTAATTAAGAAACCATTATTTGACTTTCTTTTAAATGAATTTCATTTGACCTTAAGTTTAATTTACTTTTTAAATATATTTTCTCCCAAGATAATTGTACATATCATTAGTGTCTATTTGCAATGGCAATCCAACTTTGATTTTTTCATTTTCCATTCTCCGTAATATATCTAACGGTTTTACACCCACTAATTTTATTCAAGCCATATTTATAAAATGGCTGTGAAGAGTATATTAGCATCTTCATTACATTTGCATTGGGATATGTTAAATCTGTTAGCCAGTCAACTTTTTTAAAAATAAGTATCATTTTCAATACATGAATGGAGAACTTTGAACAGCTTGCTTAACGACTTTTGAAATCCTCCCCTCCCCCCAACAATTTGTATAAAATGAGTAGGGATTGCAAGGTATACACTCTTCAATACTAAGATTAGTATTTTCATCCTGTATTTCTATAGTTAACATAAACTGTCAATATTTTAGCTAAATGAAGTTGATCATTTTTCCAATTCTTTTTAAATTTAATGACATTTCTTCACAAAAGTAGGAAGTATTTTCCAAAATATTTGAATTTCCATTATTCTATATTGCTGCTAATATATTGTTTAGAATTTATTTATCTATTTAGTCGTAAATGTATTTTTCTGGAGATAAGTAATGGGGTTATTTGCCTAGGTGAATGGCCATCCATGACTCTTGTCATTTGTTGGTAGGATAATTTCTATTCTCTTAACTGTAGATTTATTCAGCGTGAGGAACCCTCTTAGTGTAGTGTTTTAATTATTATAATTCAGGAATTGTATCGGAAGCATTTGCTTAATCACATATGTCAATACGTAACAGTCATATTTTTATTATTAATCTACTTTTAGTGATCATTGTATTTAAAATTATTAATTATACAATTACGTAATTCAACAATCATTTGCGAAATTGGTATCCATTTTTTATGCCCCTTTAAATTATTATTATTATTGTATATAAATAAGTCATTTTCCAATGATTAACTATTTTGATGTCAGATCAGTATAATTAAGCACATGAGTTAGCTTTGGTTTGAACCCCTAGAAATTTTAAGTTATCTTAAATGATATAAAGGAATAAAAAATGGCTGATAGGTACATAAGTACATTAATTCCACCGTCGAATCCTAGTTTTGGTTAACTAAAGCAAAAATTAGAAACCAGTTATTCTGGACATGGTAATGTTGTAGCACTTTACTATCTGGAGTCCATTGATTATTTAAATCTACAGTAGATGATTCTAGAGTAGGGTGAAGAGAATTCTTGGAAGTATATGTGGGACATTGTAGCACTGTGCTATCTGGTATCTATTTATTACTCATGTTTATAATATATGGCTCTAGAATAAGTTGAATAAAACTTCTTGAAAACACGAGTTAGTGATTAGGTGCTGTTCATGTCTTTCTGTTTTTTTTTTTTATTAATGTCATTTCTCTATATTATTAACAGAAAAAAAACTATTATCATTCTAATAACTTGCTGCAAGTCAGTTGTCTCATTTTTTTTTTCAGATAAAGCTTTCATGTTTCATAGTAATCTCTTCATATTAAATCTATGCTTTGTAATTATCGATATCTATAAAATTATTCTCTCTCTTTGTTTTGTGCTAGCCATTTCCAGGTTTTTTAGTTTTGTTATTTTCAATATACATCTTTTTATATTTCTTTGTGTTATTTATCATCTTATTTTTAAAATGAAGTTCATTTTATCTCCAATCCTAAATTAATCTAAGCCCTTAATTAAAAACTTTTTATTTATTCGATGTTTTCTGCTTTAACTGTTAATCAAGTGACCTAAATAATGTCTTCACTTATATTTACTAAACTTTATTTTCAAGTTAATCTTCTTCTTCATTGCTACTCCCTTGGCCAGGATCTTTAAAATTGTAAAAGATAATAAAATTAAATAGCTCTATCATGAATATTTTGGTAGCTTTTTATAATTTTATCAATATAAATAAATAAATAAATAAATATATTTTTTCTTATATTAGATACAAAGACATTCTAACGACTTAAATCATATTCATATGGCCCATTTCTAGCTACTTGGCCTTGTAGAAAGCATTGTTCCCTGTCATTATCTAGAAAAAATTGTAGAAGTCCAATTTGCACTGTTCTTCACGTCAATTGATTATATTCTACTTACATTATGACTTTTGAAGTTAGTGTCAATATAGGCTGAAGGCATCGGTGTAATAATAGAAATGTCTTTTTTTTTTTAAATACGTAAAAGCAAATACTTTTTAAATATATATATAGAATCAAAATTATGTTCATAATCTACTAAGTTAATAGATAAATTGTGATTTTGAATTTCCCACTTGTAGAAGCCAGGGTACAGAATAATTAATTATACATGGAAACAACCTGATAACGACATTGAACTATGGTTAAAATTTTATAGCAAATTGAATAAATTATCTTCTCTAATGACTTCTTAATTTAAATACATTGTTATGATGGACATTTATTATGCGTATTATATACAAAAGTGAAGGCAAAATATCAAATCTTTGTCGCATTTAATCATTTCAATTGCTGCACCAATGCCTCGAGGAATTTGAAATTGATATTCTGCTTAAGTGGTTAATACATTTAAAATTTTGCTGACATTTTATGAATATATTTTTATTGCTAACTCTTAAAAGTAATAAGATATCGTTATTATAAAAATAAAGAACTGAATTTATTTCTTTGTGATCGTAGTTCTGTTTATTTTATTGAAAGTTAACACGGGATGCTTCAGTATGTTGAGAGTTTCAATTAAAAGAATGCATGATATGTCTCCCATCTTCGTGATATTTTTTATGTCATTCAGCATATTTCATTTGTGAAATAATTTTTTTTTTTTTTTTACCATTTTATATACATAATTTGATGTGCTGTATATTTTTAATCTTTAAAGGCTTGCATAGTAACTGCTTGATCGTAGCTTCCACATCACGACTCAATTCATTGTCCATATCAGATAAGCTGCAAAGATTTTTCTATATTTTTAAAGGCCACAAATCTTTACATCAGAAATTCTGGCATCTTCTTGTTATGATCATATTTCTATATGTAAAATTGTATTCTTTGAATCCAGATTTATGACAAAATGCATCCACTGCTTTAAAGGTCTTCGTTAATGATCTTACATTTGATGAATATTTTCTAACTGCTGAGAAAAAAATGGCAATGTATTTCATCCCCTTTTGAACCATCAGTTATGTAAACTTTTTGCTGCCATCATAGTAATCCTTTTGATCTTTTTTTTAAATTCTTTTTGTCATTTTTTTTACGATTTCGAGGGGAAAAAAAATTGTCCAAAGAATGTTGTCTTAAGGACAGCTATTTTAAAATTGTATTTATATTGACATTTTAATTTATTTTTGAATGGTGAGAAAAGAATCTCCTATTGGAAGAAATTAATATAGTAAATGGAGATAGAAGGATGAGTTTTTTTAAAAAAAATCTTTTTAGTATACTTTATAAATAAAGATTTAAATAAGCATTTGATGTATAAAATATATATGTAAATTTATATGTTTAAAGTTGTTTTTTTTTTTTAAGAAAAAAAAAATTTAAATTATTATGTTTTATTTTAGTGATGATCCTGTGGAATGCATTGAAATGGCTGATGAGGAAGAACCCACAGAAGATTTAGAAGAAGGAGAAATAATTGATGATTCTGAAGGAGATATTCCTGAAAAAGGTATTCTATAAGTTCGATGCAAATCGGCATTTTATAATTCAGTATTGTGAAATCTACTTCTGTTATTTAAAGATGCAGAGAAAGAAGAAGCAACCCAAGAACCAGCTCCTGCTGACAATGGGGAAGAAGATCTTGGAGATCAAGATAAGAAGAGGAGGAAAAAACGGAAAAGTCGAAAAGAAAGAAAGGATTATGGAAGAGATAACAAGGTTTAAATGTTATCTTACTTCAGAGATTTAACTATTCTTGCTAAATCAAAATTTGATGATATATATATATTTATAGAAACGAAAAAAAAGGAAACTTTATGTTGACCATGACAGAGTTAATGAAGATGGTTTCGATGATAGGGCCTCTCCTTATTCTACACCTCCCTATCCTGATTCAGCTGATGAAAATAGTGGGAAAGAAGATAACTATATTAATGGAAGTAAAGGATTGGATGTAAGTTTATATATTTGTTTTCGTGACATTGATTATGTTTATGCTAAATATGACTGGTTCTCAAAGGAGGCTTGCAGTCTCATCTTCGAAAATACTTTTTAAGTGCTATCTATATTTGTAACTCATATTTGGTTTACTTGAATTAATTAATTGAGAGATAAAATGATAATAAATTCATCCATCTAATAATTGAATTTATAGAGAATAAATTAGTTATAATTAAACTGAAGATTCTTAATTCAAGTGACTTAAGAATATTAATAATAGAATTACAATGGATTTTCTATAATCTTATGTAAAAAAACTATAAGACATGTACTATTATCGTCAGCGGTCATTGTCTCGGACTCGTTCATAAAAATACTTGTCAGACAATCTTTTTTGTAGAGAATGTGTGAGATTCTGATAACTTTATAAATTATTTATTTCAGTTTATTGAAGAGTGAGCAAAAACAATTTATTCTTATTCATGGCATTAATAATGCTTATAATTTATTCACACTAATTTATATTATCATTCTCACTACGATTATACTTCATATTTGAATAAACAAATAACATGAATATTAATGCTTACCAAAGTATTGATTTTTCAGTAGGCATTCACTGTGCTGAAACTCATAAATTCATTCATTCGTATAATTGCGATAAATCATTTAATTCACCACTAACAATGTGATAAATGTGATGCGATGCATTGTGACTTCTCCTTATTCGGAGTCTGGAATCTCTCAGTCACTATGGCCAGGGAAATCTGTTAGCCACTTTACCTTCCCTTTCCATTCCCTGCCCTAAGTTTTTTCCTTATTCTTTTCTATCCTGCTCCATCCCATTTCCACAACATAATCTTTGTCAATTCCATGCCTTTTATATCTAAATCCCCATTTTTCCAAACCCAGCATAAAAACCAAGAACCCACTTTCTATATAATGACTTTGATTATATTTATTTTTCCACAACTTCATTATTTGTACTCTTTCTGCTTGCAGCTATTCACATTCAATTAACAAATGGCCTAATATTTTCTGTTTTCCTTACACAGCTTGCAGACTAAAACACCCACATTTTTCCATTTTTGTGTATATTCCCTTGTTTCTAAAATCCTGTTTGAGCCTCAAACAGTAAACTACTTTCCTTGTTATTATCATAAATTAACTTGCACCCAATATTCTGTTTACTTCTATATATATTTAAACTCTTTTTACTCTTCATACTAGTTCTCCATCTCTCCAATTCCATATTCTTTATTAATACATCTATTCTTCTATCCCATTCCTTACCACTATAACACTTAACAAATTCTCCCAACACAATCATCCCATCTTTTGTATAAGTATACTGACACAAATTCTTTATCCAAATCTTCTGCATACTGTACTACTTTTCTCATCCATCTTGTTGCCTGCTTTTACTCATAACCCAATTAAATATTATTTTGGCTATTGTCTTATTATCCATAAACTGCAATTTACCGAACATTTTCATCGTGCCATTTCTCCTTGGATTGCCTACTTTGTTGTCCACACATCTGCATTTAATGCACGTCTTCCTACTGCTCATTTTACTTTTTCTGAGTAAACTAACACTCCTTTGCTAACACTTAATGCATCATTACCATGTGTTAACCTGCCATTCCTTCCATACAATTCTAGCTACATTATATTTATTATCTAAAAACACTGTTAATTTCTTTGTCAGTCCCTTTCTTTTCTTTGCTTCATTTATCAATTTTTTCTCCCAAGCAATTTCTCTAAAACAAAAGTAGATTACACTACTGCCATCTATATTAAAAGGTTGAGTAATTAATGAGGCTTGTTGATTCTTTAAATCCAAAGCCTCATTGATGAAAGAAAAGGTTACAAACTGGCCTGAGATTGAGGATTTAAAAGCAGTAGAATGTCTGCCAATCACTGATTGCTCAAGATTATAATAGATGGCGATAGAGTGGAGAGTTGCTTTTAATTTATTCATTTATGTAATCACAAATGCTATGTTGCACCATTTTCCATCCAAAAAGTTGGGCACAAAACAACTTTTATAGATGTCTTATAAACTAACTAATATTGGAAATTGCATTTATTGTATAGTTGAAAAACTTTATTGAATTAAGTAAGCTGTGAAAAATAATGACTATTTATCATCTCATAACTTTTCATGGTCTATCTTTGTCTACTCAGATTTTAGTTTAAATACATTATTCAAGTATATTTGGATATCACATCTGGGATTGTTGGAATGTTTTTTTTTTAAAAATTAAAACAGAAAATATATATTCTTATGTGTACACCAATTGGTATAAGATCGTCAAACCTGTTAGCTATGTAAGCCACTTAAAAAAATCATGCGTATGTGCTATCATTTAATTTTAAAAAAAATAACATCCTATAAAATGATAATTACAAATTTTTTTTTATTTCCTAAATTTTGTTTTCATTTACTATTTATCAGATATTTTGAAATTTTGAAAACTAATTTGATTATATTTTTATTTTCAAGGTAAATAAACGACCAAAAAATAAAAACAGTCGTTTTTCCGGACCAAAAAAGAGAGGACCTCCTCATATTAATTCATCGCCGAAAAGGAACAAAAGACCCCCTTTGCTCGAGACTCCTCACATTATGCCAATGTGCAAGTTTTATAAAGAAGAAAAGTGCAATAAGGTAAAGTTCATTCAAATGACCATCATCTCCCGAAGGAAACAGTATTTAATGTGGTTTGTCTTTTTTCAGGGATCTGATTGTCCATATAGTCATGAAAGTGCCATTAAGAAAGTAGAAGTGTGCAAGTTTTATTTAAACGGTTACTGTGCCAAAGGAGAAGAATGTCTTTATTTACACAATATCCTTTTTATCTTATAAAAGCAAATACGATTGACGATTTAACGGCTTTACTTTTGCTCGTCATTCTAGATTTGTGATAAATTCATCTGCTTGACGCTCAATCTTATATATTCTAGCATCTTGTTAGTAAATTATACATTTGGATCACATAAGATTCACCCGTTACATATCCATAGACCCTACTGCTAGTCTTAATTTAATTGATTTTAATACTCTGTGTTTTGGCTCAGTGGTAAAATGACAGACCCAAAAGCTAAAAAGGTTTCTGGGTCGAAGCTCAACTTGGCAGTTTTGATGCTAGAACTTTGCATGTTCCCCTAAGTAATTAACCATGTGATCATAAGCAACTAACCATATGATCATTTTTATGCATGTATTTTGTTAGATGATAAAACAGCAAAATTAATAAAGTATATGCTGTTTTCATATTCATAATATCTATTTTTTATTAGCGGTAAGAAAGGTCAAAGAGATAAAGCAGCTTTAAGTAGGGCTTTCAGGTCAAAGTGTCGCAGTAAAGAGTAAGACATCTTTTGCCAGTCTAATTGGTGAAGGTTTTCTCTTTTATTTAACATCTAGCTAACAATAACCATTTTCATCCGATACTTGGATACTGATTAAATTGATTTTGAACTTTCCATCGGAAAAAGTTTACAAATCTCTTTTAGGTTTTGATCATAGCAGGTGATTTAATTAACCATTACAGCAGAGATTCTTCATTAAAGGCAGGTCTGTAATCAAGGTTTCTGTTGATTCTACTTACTAATACATTTTTTTTTTTTTGATTGCATGCCACTATGATTATGCAAGTAATAAAATTTATTGTAAAGTTTCTCCATCAGAGTAATTAGTATTTTGAAATGATTTTTATTTTGTGATTTTAAAACTAAATATGTCCAAGCTTTCAACTAAATTTTTTTTTT
The DNA here is from genome assembly GCA_028023455.1 of Epiperipatus broadwayi. NCBI lineage: Eukaryota > Metazoa > Onychophora > Udeonychophora > Euonychophora > Peripatidae > Epiperipatus > Epiperipatus broadwayi. The sequence continues at coordinate 5,709,090 of JAQFVV010006260.1, read as the reverse complement.
AAAGCCTGTTAATATTTTTCTTAATTATTGATCACAGGAATTTCCTTGCAAATTTTTTAATACAGGATCAAAAAGTTTTCAAGCTGATGAAAATGGTAAACTTTTAGAAAAGGTAAGAAAAAAAAGTATTTTTAGAAAATTAATGTACCAGTTAGTGTGTAGATTTTGTTTTGAGTAGATTCATTAATAAGAGCCCGGCATAGTTTTAATCAAAGTTCCAGTTGAAACCTGTATTAGAAAATTAAATCTCCTCTCTTTTTTTTTTTTAGAACACAACATCGGTAAGATTGTATTATCTTTCTAGCAGTCAAGCTGAGATGACCTTTATATACTAAATATTGTTATGCATTAAATTAGTAAGGAAGTAAGAATTAGTAAGTTAGGTGGAAAGTACAGTAATGTTTTACATTATATCGAAATATGTGTGTCTAGACCACATCTATATATAATATTTCTTTTTTAAAAGACTTCTAACTCTAGAGAACTTGTTCTTAAAACAGGCAAAACTCTCCATACAGTAGTGTCACCCTGTGTCAACCAGAGTAATCAATGGATGCCAGAAGGATTGTGCATAAAATCCCCAACTAGTGCCTACTCATCCAATATCCCCAAACTAGTTTCTGGCTTGCAGCCTTCGTCGGTGAGGAGCCTTGGATCTGAGAGCACTGCACCTAGATCTTAGGATCTGATGCAACCCTCCAGCAGCCACCTTTTATCTCTACTTAACTATAAAACCAATTGTAATGTTTAGTGGTTGATAACTTGTTCCTGAAGATATCTGTTAAGATTTGATTTAAACTTAATGATCACCATTTTTTCCACCCATTATTGATCCACTGCAGGATGAAGTTTCAGTCATTTTCTCCATCTTTAAACCTGTTATAGTCTCTTAGTATTTAATTTAAAACTTCATCTATTGTCTTCTAGAAATATTTCCAGACCAGCTCGATTTTAGGTTATTAATTCTTTCAATGATAACAATGATGCCTGTTCTTTCATCTATTAATTCCTTTAATTTTCTAATAGTTTTGAATGTCCTGCAGTCTTCATCAGAGTTACAACATTTTATTATCAATCTCATGTTATTCCCAATATATATCCTGCCATATTTCTTAAGTGATTTGAAGCCTCTGAATTGTCCTTCTGTTAAGTATCCAAGTCTCTGAATCCTCCTTCACATTAAAAATCCTTCTTTTTAGACACCCAGTTGTGTTTTCTTTTAATATTAAATTATTTCTACTAAAAGCATTCCATCCAAGTTTAATTCCATAATCAATTTCATACATTCTATTTCCATCTGTATTAATGATCTCACCAAAATATTTATTAGTTGTTAACTTCTTATTTATGATTATCAATTTTTATTTTCTTCTGAGAAAATCTACAGAACCTTACTTTAGTCTTTGTAGCATTTATCTTTAGTCCTATTTTCTTTCATTCATCTGATAATTCTTGCAATATATCCTGAAGTTCTGAAGCATTATTTGAAAAAAAAAAAAACATCTCTACATCATTTGCCAAATCTAGTTGACATAAATAATCTCCATTTATTCTTACTGCTTTAATTTCCTATTTTAAACCAAATATTTCTTGTAAAATTGCTGTAAAAAGTTTTGGAGATACAAAAACATTTTGTTGTCTCGATGTTAATGCCTTATCTAATCAATGCTGTTGCATTTTAATAAATATTTTTCAGAATATAATAATAGACCAGTTCTGTATTTTGATCCAAAGCTTTAATTACCATGGAAATGCTTAGAGAATCACATGCCCTTTCATAATTTACAAATCCAAAGCATAATGGCAATTCATAGTCATTGGTTCTTTCTGTGATTTCTCTCAATACTTAGATGTAATGCATTGTGCTGAAAATCATTTTAAATCCACCTTGTTCTTTTAATTGATTAAAATACAAACTTCACTGTAAATCCGACTAATTGTAATTATTTTTGTAATGATTTTGTAAATATCATAACCCCTTCATTCTTTCAATCATATGGTACATTTGGTATATAGCTTTGCCAACGAGTTTTCTATTTCTGCACCTGCTTCTTTAAAAAAGCCAGTAATAATTCCATCATTCTCGGGAGTTTTTCCCTTCCTCATAGATTTCATTGCATCTCTCACTTTTATATTTAAAATACTTGTCAATTTAGAAGGTAGAGTAATTGGTGGGAGATATTTTTTTTGTTGGTTTTTTTATTACATAGAATTCTGCCATATATTTCATTATTCATCCGTTTTATTAATAGTTCATGTTATCGGCAAAATAATTTCATTCAATATCAAGATGTTGCTTTACATTTTTGAGACAAATTCTCTTCTACTGTTTTCCATGCCAATTTACAATTACACTTTTTATTTTTATTATTATTAATAATTTTATTAAATAATTTTTTTTTGTACCATTAGATATTCAATTTTTAATGGATAATTTTTTAAAATTTTCATATAGCTTTTTTTTTCATACATTGTCTTGTCTCAGAAAATTTATTGGCAAATTGTAGCTCTTTGTCAGCAACTGTTGTTTTTACAGTTTTTAACAGAATGTCAGGTATCTTACAGTTTTCAGTCCAATCTGAACCATCTTCAAAGTCTGCCAATAATTTAAAGTGATTAATAGTTCTAATTTAAATTTATTGAAATGTTTTTGATGATTAGGAATATCACCTGCTAATAATTGTCAGTCTTAATTTCCGACTCTTCAGTTTTATATTAACATCTATCTTGCATCTCATTAATTGATGATCACTTTCAGGATTGAATCTGTTAAGAATATTATAATCTTGAAATATGTTTTTTTTAACTTACAACATAGTCCTATTTTATTTTCCTTTTTAAGCTTCCATATTCATTTTTATTTAGCATTTTTCTCACAGAAAGAATTTATAATATTCACCCCCTCCCCCCATTCTGCAAACTTCACAAGTCTGTGTTTTTTTTTTCATTTTTGTTATCATAACCACATTTACCCAGAGCATTTTTATCTTTCAGTCATCTACCAATTCTAGCATTAAAGTTTACCATAATCATTTTAAAATGTTTGATCCATAAAACTTTTTGTACATCCTTTATCACAATAAGAACTTTAGGATTGTAAATCTGAATTATCTGCATTTTATATCTTCCATTAATTTGAATAAGTAGCTTTTATCAATCGATCTGATATATTACTAATCTTCACAATGTTGTTATTCCACTTTTTTATTTATAAAGGATTCCTCCATTTGTATTTCCAATATTTATGTTTTTGTAATAAAATACAAGCCTATTTTTCATATTGTATCATCACATTTTCTTTTAACTTCACAAAGTTCAACAATATTTCTTTTAATATTAGCCAGTTCTACCAATTTGTGCAAATCATCTTTCACTTAAAAGTCATCAGCAGTTGAAATTACATAAACGAAGTATTGTCATCAAATGGCAGCCTGGATTTGCAATTAGCGGGTTTTTAGTACCTTCTGATTTCAGTCATCAATTGATTTTACAGCCTATTGGAAATAAGAGCCATAATTTAGTTTTGTTTGCTATGTTTGTGAATATGTATATAAAAGATTATTTGTACATGTTCATTCTGTCTCCAAGAAAACTTAACTGAGAAGAAAAATCATGGTGTTATTCAAAATAGAAAGCCAATAAATTCATTAAGCTGATTGAGGTATGTTGGTGAGAAATATATCCATGTTCATTTGCCATATGAATAATCATATAATAGTAGCTGCAACAATAACATTTGGAGTGGATATTAGGAATTTGCTTTACTTTGTTCATTTAAAGCTTCAAAGACGAGCCTTTTTTTTCCTACAGCCATTCTCACTAAATTTGCACCAATTTAGCTCATCTAGAATGTGGATTCAGTGATTCAGCCAAGATAATTTAAGCTCTTTTGACATGCTATTATTCATCTTATTCATAGCAATGAAATATTGACAATCTATTTATAATTAATATAAATATTCACAGTGACTGGAAGTAATATCTTTTGATCTCAGCATTATATTCATGCATGTCTATTTTTTATATTTTAACAAATACTATAATTTTTGAAAGAGTTGTGAAAGGTATCATGTTTCAGTTCATCATCATCCAACAAATCTGATATTTTCTATTGTTTTTAGCATTATCTAATAATTCCTTGAGTTACTAATAGATCGGTGTCTCCATTGCAAAGTTAATAAAGCTTGCATATAATTTACTATTTATATTTTTATAAATTATTTATAATTGTATGGTATCTTTATTTGCATAAACGAGAGAATCTGAGATTAGCAAAACTTGTATTAGCACTTAATCATGCAGATTTGGGATCTCATGTGAATCTCCTTTTATGAACCAATCAAATTCTTTTGAGAGCATAAGTCTCACTTTATTGTCACTGTATGCCCTTTACACACTGATTGAAAATTATAACCCCATTGATTCAAAGCTGTTTCTTAATTTATAAATTTCTTTACTTGTTTAACTCAGATTTTATTTAAATGTGTAATGAATAAAAGATCTAAGTTTGATGCATCTTTTTACATTTAACATCTTGTCATTTATTTTGTTATTTATTAAGATAATGTATATTTTGATTTTTGACTAGGAAATAAAAAGTTTATGAGAAGAGCATTTGTTTATATGTATATGTAATAAAATAATTAAATAATGACATTGTTAATACGTAATAATTTTAGGAGCTGATCGTAAATCTCCTACCATGGTTTTTAGTAATTTTGAACAGCTATTTAAAACGATTGTATATTTGTAAAAGTAAAATTAAATCTAAAAAGCACTTAGCTAATCAAATAGTTTTGAATAAATGATTAGCTATACTGATAAATAATCACTATTAGCATAGAGATTAATCTAAGATAAAATAACGAAAGTCATTTAACTCGGGAATATTTCGTTTCTGATCAGATTTAATGATAATGGGAGCATATTGCTAAAAATAGACAATTAGAATGTTAACTGCGTTATCTGATCAGGAATCGAATGTGGGAACTCTAGATATGGACCACCACATGGGCAACTGATGGCTAATCAAGAGAATTAATCTAAAACACTGAAGAGTGTGTATAAAAGAACCAAAACAGAACTTAGAAAGTATATTTGCTAGGTGAAGCTTTTGAAAGGCAGATGTGCCATTCCACTGGTGCTCCAGTCAGCCTCTTCCTTCACTTTAGCCTTGCGGAGAAGTTTACCTCCGGACATGTGAAAGTAAGCTTAGGAACATCACAAGAGGTCGCCTTCGGGCTGATAATATTATGTTATAGCATATGTATGCAAAGTGTACATAATTGTCATATATTTTTTAAGGATTTATTTATCTTTGTATATAATCCTCTGTAAATAAAACTCTGTTGCTTAAATTACTTGCTGTGTTGTTTCACATTATGTTATTTATATTTGAAATCCAGCAAGCAACTGAGTGCTGCTGAACACAGCAGAACACAATAGCAATCGAACTGTTTTTAGAGTTTTCATTAATGTAGCAAACATTGATAAGCTGAAGCTCATAAATATTATTGTTAATACTTGCCATGATAGTAAGAATTCCAGAAGTAATTGGAATTTAGTATGATTCTCTGCTAAAGGCAATTGGATAAAGGCATAATGCAAGAGAGTTGATTAAATTTAATAAAGGTGGCACTAGGAAATCTATATCCATTCACAGAATTCTTATTAAAAATGTCACCATTTAATTATTCTATTATATTTTCATGAACTTGAAAATTTACAAAGATGTTAAAATGAACATAGTGAATATTATTTAAGGCTAAATAATGTTGGCCTTAATAACATTTCTGCTAAGTTATATGGAAACTCACAAATATCATCATCCATACTTACCATGTTAAGAAGAACCAAGAAGCAAACAGAATGGTTGTTATTCTGCTAAAGACAACTGGATGATAATGCCATGCAAGATAGTTGAATAAAATTAATGATTACCAGAAGATTTACATCAGTTCCTAGAAATTATTATATATATATAATATTTGTTTATAATAGATGCAGAAATAAATGGAAGATTAATCATTCCATTCAACATATGTAGTATAAAATCCAATTTATGACTTTTGATAGGTGAATTAATATGGCTGATAATCTACTGACTATCATCATCTTGTATTTTGTTCTAGAATTAGAGATTCTTCATATGCCCATCATCAGAAATTCAGTTTATACTTTGAGATGATAATGTATTTAGTATATATAAATTACTCTAACACTATTGTAAACATGGGTATAAACAGTATTGTAATATGTACATCCTGAAATGTCCTATAGAAATCTAATATTGGCTGTTTTTATACATATATTCAAGGATTATAATAAATAACACAAACTTTTCTGGAAGTGTTAGAATATTATTTATAATAATGTTTAAAATATTGTTGGAATAATTTATATATACTGTATATAAATCACCATTTCTGTGTCATATGTTGGGTTTTAGGACCTGAGTTTCTAGTGTGAAATATATTGCATACCTGAGTTGATAATGATTAACAAACTTAATGCATAGTGATTTATGTAATATAAATCATAGATTCGATTTTATATTTTAAATGTGTTAAATGGGAGTGATTAACCATTTGTTTATTACATATATCATATAAAATTTCAATGAGCACATAAATAATTTTTTGACATATCAAATATGTAACACCAAGAATATAAATCTATTCACAGAACAAATATGTTGCTAATATAATTCACAAGCTAGATTCCCAAAGAATTGTTTTAACTAAATTTTTTGTTATATTAATATCAATTTTTTTTTGTTATATCAGATAACAAAAAAGAGGGAGTTTTTTTAAAATGATTTTTAGAAAATATAGTTGGTGAATTATTTTAGTAACGTATTCAAACTTGTTTGTTCTGTAAATAGAGTTATACAAAATGTTTTGATATATGTTGTTATGGGAATTTATATATATTTAGATCATGGATATAAAAATATTAGTGTATTTGCTAAAAGTTCTCCATAATTTTATTTTAATTTTATTATAAACAACCAGAGACTATTTTTAAAAAACCCAACAAGAATTAATAGTGAATGCATTTTTAAAGTTGTCTACTAAAAAAAACAATATTCAGAAGATGATTATAAGTATTTCTACTGAAAGATTTGATTCTTTCTATTTCAAAATAGATCACCCTATATATGCACTAGACTAAGGACACATAAATACAGGCTAAGAATGTTTTTTAAACTGATATTGCATGTTTGGCATTTAATCTGTAATGATTTTGTTCATTTTATCTTCTTTATTAATCCACAAGAAAAATAATTGATGGATCAAAACTGCAAAGGACACACACATATTTGTTGATCATGATCACATTAGATACAGACCTGAAGATGATATAATAAAAACAAGCGAAACTCTCTATACGTATAATACTTATTAAATTTGTCAGTGGCAATCTTTTATACGATAGCAATAATATTTCAAATAATTGGACAAAATATTTTGTCCATCTGTCAAACAATGAACAAGAATTAAGATGATGACTTTTAATGATATATATCCTCATTTAATCCATCCTAACTAATCATTTAGATTTGGACCAAGTTTTCCAGCTTAGTAAAGTTAGAACATCTTTTTGTAATTTTACAAATGAAAAGACTGCAATCCTGATAAGTTTTAATATAGTAGTTAACTTCAGAACCCTTGGAATTTTTTAAAAATATGTGCTCTCATGAAGGTATGCTATTTGATCTTAAGAATGCTTTTATTATACCAATTTATAAAAAAAATGGAATGTAATAATTATTATAGAATGTTGTTATTCATTTTGGAAAATGTATTTTCAAGGATTTTGTTGAATTGATTGCTTCTAGTTGTAGATGAATGTTTGCCAGAGACATAATATCAGTTTAGTGAATCAAGATAGGCAAATGCAATAAAAATGTTGGGATAAAAGAATTTACACATTGCATTAACGGATTTGGTCAAAGCATTTGACTCGATAGAACAGATCTATGATATTGCTTGAAATTTGTTGATCATCTATCAAAGTTTATTCATATTGTGGTGAAATGTAAGGAAATGTTAATACTACAAGTAGAACATCTGAGGTGTTTGAAATAATACTGATGTTAACACTGAGGTATACTAGCTCCAACTTTGTTTTCGATTTTTATGATAGTGATCTTTGAAAATGATTATAAATGCCTGGATATGTGAAGTAGAAATCAAAATTTGACATATTTGTGGAATTTTAATTGGAATGGTTCGAAAATAAGAACAAAAACTTCCTCTTCTAGTATACTGATGATTATGTTGTTTTTGCTAATTCAAAAGATGATCTCCAAAATGTACTTTACTAATTTGAATGGAACTTATAAGGACTTTGGATTTATAATTAATATTTAAAAAACAAGAGTCTATTATCTGCCAGTAATGAGAAAAAATATCTTCAACAATTTTTTGCTGGTTGATTAATAATTTAAGCTATTTTAAATATCCTGATAGTTTTTTAATTAGAAAGGTAACTTAGATGCAAGAATGCAACCCAGACTCCAATGTATTGATTCTACTTTTAAAAGTTAAAAAAAAAAAAAAAATGTTTTGTCATAATAGTACCATTATTGCTACTAAGCTGATTGCATATAGTTACTTTAGCCAATTTGTTATATAGAAATTAAACCTGGACTTTTATCAGTACACCATACAGATATTTGAAAAGTTTTACTTAAAATTACTTTTTAAAATTGAAAAAAAAAAAAGGCTCCTAAAACCAATCAACGTTCTTTAACTTTTCTTGGATATAATACTAGAATCTGTTACTGTAAAATCACATTCATTGAATTGGATATGTATGTGAATGAAAAAGTATTTTATAGTGAATTAAGCCTGGGTTTTTATTTTGAGAGAGAGATGACCCATTTATGTTATAAAGATTACTTTAAAATAACTTCTAAGAAATCTATATTAAGCGATTTCTTTGGGAAGATATAAGTGAGGATGGAATATAATGGGGAACTTACCTTAGACAAAGTGTTGGAAGACTTCCAGAAAGAGGAATTGCTGTATTAAAAGCATTATAAGATAAAAAAGTATACTATAAACCAGCTTTTTATATGAGTGGATCTATTTGTGATCCATGGATTTTTTTTGTAATTGAGATGAACATTCTTATTTATAGTTGGATATTATTAATCCTCATCAAATAAGGAAATATTTAATTTAATTCCAAGATATGAGCCCAGACAAATCTAAAATTATAATTCCTTGTATCAGAATAATGACATACCAATAATAACCTTTTTTTTGTTATCCAAATCTATCTTAACATTAATATTACTGTTAAGATATCGATTAGAGTGTTGGACTCTGGAGCACAAGATCTTCTGATCAATTCTATTTCCAGTGCTTCCAGCGCTCAAACTTTTTATAAACTCCCAAGCGATAAAGCCGTTTGATTATTTTTTATGTGACAAGTGCCTATATCATGGATTAACGATTTAAAAATGATCACAGGACATACTGTTCTAAATCAAATATATCAGTGATAATAAGACTATTCTTTGTGGTATCTAAAATATGAAATAGTAATAAATGCATTAATTTAACATTCATATTACCAGTTATCGAATTAAAATTTTTATGGTAGTTTTTATTTCACATCTTAAAAGACAGTTGTATATGGTAAACAATTTTTCCATATTTATATATGAGGTAAAGAAATTTGCATTACATGTGAATGTATTTGTTTATTTCATTTTAATATATATTGAATTATAATAACATCCTTCTTGTCATTATCTTTAATAGATTATTCTATAAGGGAGAAATCGATCGTGCTAATTTTAGCAAAAATCAAAATGTATGCAATTGCATGTATTTCTTAGTTTTTAATATAGTGTTAATAAAATCAGGATTTAACTGAAACTTTTTATAATGGATTTTTAAAAGTTTGTTTGTATCAGGATTAATTTCAGAACACATCCATAATCTTAACTATTTGTAGTTAAAAATTAAGATGGAATTCAGGTAGTTCTATTCTTAAGGAGCCAATGTATTTTTCCGATACTATATGTGTCTAAGCTTGAGTAATCTATAGGGACTAAATGATAATGCTTAATAAATCTCTATTCTCATCTCCAGATTAGTTTCTAACTTACAGCTTTCATTGGTAAGGAGTTTTGGATCTGTAACTAATGCTGCTGGATTTTTTTTATTTATCTAATATACTTTCCTTCGAAGCCATTATTTACATCTTTTTTTAAAACTATCAAGCTGATAACCTGAAATTTTAAAAATGAGTACAAAGAATCTTACGATATTTATTGGTGTTATGGTTCTAAAACAGTTTGTCTGGATCTTTACATTCTTTGAGCCACAAATCATTATCAGTGACTTTGGAATAAAGTTTTGACTGCTTCTAGGATTTTCATAATGATCGTCTGAACGAATTACTCAATTTTTGAACCTTGATTTAATTCTGAGACAAATAAAAACTAGGTCTTTATAGAAATGAAAATAATTGTCATTAAAATATAGGATTCCCAAAATTTGGATATTTACACATGTAAATAAGGCTTGCAAGGTTATAAACCATTAAAGTTATTTTACACCTGGAAAATGTTGTATTTACTTGTGAATTAATATATAAAACACAAACTCGAGACATATGTATTAATTAATATAAACAAATATAAAATGGCATATTTATACTATATATTAAATTTTATTTCTCCACCTGCTCCCATTGGTGAGGTATAGCTTCTGATTGCCTTGCAATTATAAAAGAAAAGGACTTCAGGTATTTTTATAAGTTTACCTACTACTTCCAGCTCTCGTTACACTCTGACAGCTTGCCTTGTGTTTGGTTTATGTCTAGAAGCTTCCATATCAAACATGAACTTGCCTCACTGCTCAGCCATATAGGGTGCATGTATATTGCCAGTTGTTGTCTCGGCATACTGCCATTCAGCTTTGATAGTAGTAGTCTTACCTTACATCCAAATGAATTGATTATTTATGGCCAGATAAGTGCTGTTGAATTGAAAGTTTGTTATTAACAGTAATAGAGTTAGAATATCATAACTAAATTTTCAAATGTGTGTGCATTTGTGTCCTATAGACACACCTTTATGTATTAAAATTATAAAAAAAAAAAGATAAACTTTATAATAAAACAACCATCGTAAATTGTAGCCTAAGATGACTTTAGAGTACTGTTAATTTATCATGATTTTGTATTGTTAGAAGATTTGAAAATAATGATAACCATGAAGCTAAATTTAATAGTTTTGTATATTCATAAATAGTTTTGTGGGCATAATTATAGAGAGTCCCAGTAAATAATCTTTTTCAGACAAAGCAAGATTTTGTGGGAGAATTAAATGAAGGAAATCTCAATTAGATTGATTATTGAGGAATAGTATTACTTATTTTAAAGCTGCATGTTGACTTCACTTGTAAAGCAGAATTTAATAAAATAATAAACAAGGAAAATTGGGAAGTTAGTCAAAAAATAATAAGAAAATATCAGATAAATTCTAGTAACAAATGTCATTTATAAAGGATAATCTAGTAAAACAAAAGATAGGGTATGTGAAATGTAAAATTATACGTATGGTTGAATAGTTGAAAACTCGTCTAGAAAACTAAATAATGAAGATTGCAAAGAAATGTAAAAAAGACAATTGGGTTTGATTAATGTATAAATTGTTTAACTAGAAACATAAATTCAAACGTATTGTTGAGAAGAATTTATAAAAGTTTTTAATCAAAATATTAGATGATAACTAGCATTACCAACGAAACATGGATCTCAAATGTCTGAGGGTTTAAAAAGGCTAGTCATTAGAAATATTAAGAAAAGATTGAAAAGCAGATTAAATTTCTTGATTCTGATGGATTTAGATTTTAATGAAAAAAAAAACATTTTGTAAAATAAAGAGATAAATTTGTTTAGAGGAGTTGGGAAAAAAATATTACTTTGAATAGTTGATTGCTAATGACGATGGCTCCAAGTGCAGAAAAATAAAGTGTTTGATAATTATAATGCTTGAGTAGAGAACTGCTCTTGTTTTATCAAAATAAATACTTAATTTTAATAACTACTGATAAAAAATACAGATATTCTAAACTGTGTAAATAGAATAGATAAATTATTTGGAAAGTAAAAAACATTTCAAATAAGATGTCAGGCAAATAGATGATGGGGAATTGAAATAAAAAGTTGTTTATTAAAAGACTAGAAAAAAGATGTTAGAAATAGGAGAAAAAACAAATATTTAGGGAATAATTGTAAAGTCCAAAGAAATGAACTTCTTTCATTAGTCAATCTTATCAGAGAGGGACAAATCTAGCCAATTATGGGTTGTTTACATTTTATTATTGATTTTTCAAATAGTCTTTATTTTTAATCAAACCAAACTTATAGTATTATTAATTACTTCTTAATTGTCTGTTTGTGTGTCTATGTATAAATTATTACTGAGTGATTATAGTGGAAATTGAATTGCATTTTAAACAAATATAAATATGGTTTCTGTAATATACTTATGTTTGAAGAGAATATGATTGAGTGCAATAAGAATTCATTTGCTTTTCACATTTCTTATGTAATGAATTAAATTTTTCAGAATTCAGATGGTCCATTTGAAGGGGAAGAAGAAGTGAGGCCACCACGCCCAAGTCTTCTCGGTTCACCTCCAAGGCATATTAAAGAAGCTGCAGCAATGAGAGGATTTCAAAGAAAAATTCCTTCACTGTTTGATATAAAAGTTGAAAAGCCATCAGCTGTTAAGAAACAGACTAATGCCCAACAAATCGTAAATACTCAGCCTGTTAACATTCAGAGGTAATACGTATCCCATTATTGCTTCTTTACTATTATGTTTTTTTCCCTGCATTTTTGTTCTTTAATTCATTTTTATATATTTTTTAAAAAAAGCATTAACATTTCACATTTGATTCTGCTATCTAAGAAACAAAATCAACGTATCGATTTTGAAGATTCCTTCATATTGTTAGATCATTTTTTATTAAATTATCTTTCAGATAGCATACTTAAATTCAGCAGTTATTTTGGCCACTCATACATAGTTATTCTATAGCTAATTAAGAAATATTTTATATATTGTATTCTATTCCATTAGCTTGAACTTTTTACATAAAGGAATCTTTCAAGCAAAGAAAGTGTAATTTCAGGTCATGACGCGGAGAGAGAGAGAGAGATTCATGTAATGCTTATAATGTTGAAAGGATCATTAAATGATGATTAATGCATTTTCCTGGTATGATTTGTGATTCAAATCTAGACAGAGCTCGTGCATGTAATAGGTGATGGAACAAAAATGTCGAAATATCATCTAGTGAGTTCTCAATCTATCGTTTTTTAAGAGATAGGCGAAAATAAATGTCAGGTACATAAAAAATAATAGAATGTAAATCTATTAAAAATTAGACATAAGGAACAATTTAATAATTGCACATAATAATTAGATTTTTTTTAAAAATAAATAATCATATCTAATTATTAATTTATTATGAAAAGTAAAAAAAAAAAAAGAAATGACAATAATTTGCTTATGACAAATTCTTATTTTTCATTTAATAGAATGTTGCAAATTGAACCAAAACCATTACAAAAAAAAATATTAAATTTATAGGAAAATGACCAACTGATGAGTGCTGGTTTAGTACGAAATACGTATATTTGGTGGTTATTTATCTTTTCTACGTGTGTTTGGTCATATGTATCGGTTGTATGAGATAGTGTGGATAGATGGAGGGTGTTTGAAAATCTGAGTTCAAACCTCCTATACTTTATAGGAAAATAAGAAAAAGTTGAAGCAAAAAGTTAAATTCTTTCTAATGTAAAATAAAAATGAAAATCTCTGAATTATAAAAATTAAAAGAGAGGAAAGATGTAATTATTTTTATTTTTTTTCTTATGTGTCATAGCATCGTCCGGGAAGCGAACCCGCTAACCCAGTACAACTGCTTGTAAGACAGCTGTGCTGATCTCTCGATCACCAATGCTTGACTAATTTTTATTTTTTAATAAAATAAAACAATTTTGATTCAAAAATTTAAAAAAATAAAAACTATTCAAGCAGATAAATATTGTCATGATTTATTTGACAATGAGATAACCAAACAGGCTTGGATAGATGCATATTTCTATAACATATTTTTACATTTTGAATTGCAGAGCCAAAAAAAAGAAAATGATATATATATTTGATGGTTTGAGAATTGACTGAATTTGAATTTAAACATCATATGAAAATAATTGTTGTCTAACAATTACAATGTATTCATACTGTTAGATAACTACTATGCTAACAGGAGATAATGCCAAAATATACATTCTGTTTAAAAATCTCTTTAGATTTTTTTTTTGGGATAATAGAAAATTATCTATTAAATAGTTTTGCATATGTATTCGAGACTCTTCATTTTTAGTAATACCTACCCATTGCAAAATGAAGATCTCTTCAAGTTTAATCCAATTTCTCAAGATCCATAGCTTCTCTTTTCCATGTCTTGCACATGGTTTCTTTCTAAGTCTTTTACAGACTTGGGATCTAATTTAAGGTTTCAGTTTGGTTCTCTGTTGTCAACCTTTCTAATAACTGCATTTCAGTAAATTAATTTTTCAAATGATATTGTTAATAACTATTTGTTGCACTAACATCACTGTTAGAATGCATCCATGAAAAAAATTATAATTAAAATCAAAAAAAATCTTGCCTACTTCCTAAAGATCTTTTCTCAATTTCTGGGGATATGTTTGTCATCCTTGGGAACAGTTCATTTATGATAGCAGAAATCTCTTATTGCAAAGCTCATTTTGTAAATATGAGTAGTGATGTTAATGGCAGAAGAGATGAGTAAACAAATGATTTCTAGATAGTACAATGCAAAATAGTTCTCTCCACTGAAGAAGGCTAGAAACTAGTCTGAAGATCACTTTGCCATCAGATATTCATTAATCCCTCACGTATGTCTTTATAGAAAAGTGGTGTGAAATGGATGACTGCTATTAAACTAATCACGATATTTATTGAACGCATGAGATGTTAGGTAAATTGACATGATAAGACGTCATTAAAAAATGTTCATGTGCTAGGAACTACAAAAAGCCATCACTTAATTGATATACAAAATAATAACAGTTATCCGATTTGTTGTATAATGAATCAACATATTTCTGTTGAAATACAAAATATTTTAAAATCCCGCATAAAACAAAAGACAGAAATAATTGGCATTACTTTCTTCATGTAAATATATTTGTCATACTGTTTTTGTTCAAATTTTTTTTCTCTTCTTGTTATTATAAAAAAAATTATATATCTGAACTAATAGAATCATTTTTTCCTCCATAAACATGTAATTAAATGAATCTTACAGTAGTTTTATTGTCATTATTTGTATTTAATGTGCTTATAAAAAAAGAGAAATGCCTGAAGCATTATTAATTTTATAGGGCACAGAATTAAAAACTTTGTATAATACAGGGATTCCTGTAGATAGAGTCTTGAAGCCTTTTAAGAATATTAATGTGGATGAAATGAACAAATTGTTTAATGTTAACCATCTTTAAAGAAATTATCACTATAAACAATAGTTGAAAAAAGATTCTACTTAAACATGCCTCTAAGATAGAAACTTACTGAAGAATGGTTTTCAAGCTTAGAAGTAATTCTCAAATTTAATTGAAAGTACGCTAAGTTGAAACAACCTAGGAATATGGAATTGATATTTGAACTGAATTTTGCATATATATGTATGTGCAAATCTTTTTCTGTTGCATTGCAGTGCAAATTTAATATAAATGTTTCGCAGCGAACCAAAAATTTCTCGCTCACTGTCACAAGTTCTTGACATGTGGCGACACCAATCTGATAAGATTTTATTCAGGCATTTTAGTCTCTCCATATGTCATTTTAAAATATCCTAAATTGTCATTATTGGAGTAAATTTGAAGGTTACTCACTGTAAGATTTATTCTAAACCATTAAGCTGAATTTTAATGGAACTGAAAATATCAGTTTTTTGATTATAAATAAACATGTTAATTACACTAGCTCTTAATGTATCTAAAAAAAATGAAGATGAACATGTGATAATATTACTTAGTTTCTTTACTTATCTTTGGTCAGAGAATGTGACATACATTATCTAATTACTTTACTTGTTTTGGGCAGAGAGAGAGAGAGTGTAACATTATAATCCTATTATTTAAACATAATACATTGGTATTATCTTTAATGTTTAGTAGAATTATATTTTTAACCTGTTTTGAGTAAAGATGATTTTAAAATAGTATTAAGAAATGTATATGTTGATAACATTTTTTTATTGATTATGAAATTCTTATTTATAGGCCCAACTTTTATGATAATAATCCAAAGATGAGCCCTAAGAAACCATTATTACCACTTAGGCCACCAAATACATCTCCAACAAATTCAAGCGCTATGTCAAACAGTCCTCCTCCTGGTAAGTAATTACAAACATCCATGCTATTAATAGAAAAGACACTTGCTTCGAGATCTCGAAGAAATGGGCTACGTAATACTAGCTTATTTGAATATTTGTATTTGCATATATTTTATTATACATTTTATGAAGGCTATGAATATGAGGCATGGATCCTCGAAAACGTTAAGCCAATTTATATCTTCTCTAATTAACAATTATATATTTTACATATAGTGAGAAGTAAAGCTATATTTATTTTTAAATAAATAAATTTATATGCGTAGACACATTTCTAGCACTACTTGGAAAAAATGATGTAACTTTATATATAGACCAATTAGATAAAATATGCAGAGTATCAAAAAATTGGCAGTCAATTACATTCAAGCTACAAGTAGGATTTATCTAGTACGCCAAGTTTCAGGTGTTATGGCCATTCTGTTAAAAAAAAACCAAAGAACCTGAAGAATCTTATTTCCTATCTTTAAAACTGATAGACATGACTTCATGGTGTATCTAGTTAGTCCTTGTATTAAATCACAACTATTGGAATGCAAAAGCAATTTGGATTATTTGGTGATAAGATAATATTAACAATCAGCAAATGAGACTCAAGTTTTTGTCAACAAATAATGATGAGTTTATTGGCTGATTGCAAAGATGGATTATCTCACTAGAATTCTGACAAAAAACTGTAGTTTAGAAATTCTGTCCTCCCATCATCCTTTTAATAGTGATTTCTATTAATTACATGGCATCATCAAAATGATATATTATTTTGGCTGTTATAAGCTTGTGTCTACATTACTAGTTTAGTTGCGCAATGTTCATCTATCAAGTATTCTTACATAAGACCCCATTAATTATTATGATAATCAGTCAGGTAAAGATTATTTGTATATAGCTATTCATCTATATATGAATGAAATTTTAGAGCTTGTGGTGCTGACATTGTTAAGCAATAATCCTGCGAGCATTTCAACAGAATAAAGCTTGACGATGTGCTTCCACCATTTCATGATTCTTTCTTTGATCATTTCAGACTGTTAATCAAAATTATTTAATTTATCGAGACTGTTAAATCATACTGAGTAATTTACTGCCTTTTCTACAAGTATTATTGCGGTCTCTTCAAAACTTATTTCATGAATAATTCTTAAAGTGAATCATATTTATTCTTTTTCGTTAGAAAGCATTATTCTTGCCTTTTTTTTAATATTTCTTTTGGAATTTTTTTTTTCCTGATATTATTTTTTCTTTTCTTCATAGCAAATTTATCAAATATCTTTTATAAATAGAGTAAAAAAATTTTATTTATTATTATTATTTTCTGTCATATAAAATATTGGTAGAATTTCTCCAAACCTCCACAATTACTCCAAAATATCTTTTTTTGTTATATCATTTGTTAAATATGAAAGTCTGTATTCTGCCACAGTAATAAAAAAGAAAAGCATTCAAATTGAAAGGAGTTGTTTAAAATCAGTGAAAATAATTATTAAAAGTTGATTTTCATTTTGAGATTATTATTATTTTTTTATCATTTAAACATTTGGTATATCATTTTACCAACAATTTTTCTATTCCTTCACCTGCGTTTTTAAAATATCAATAATAATTTCATCATGTCCTAGAACTTTTTTCTTTCTCATAGATTTTAATACTTGGCTCACCTCTTCATTTAAAACACCTGACAAATCAGAAGATGTAGTAATTAATTATAGGAGATAGTTTGTTTTTTAATTTTTAATGTCATTCTTCGTTTTTGTAACTTTCTTTTTTTTATTGCGGAAACAATTTTCTTTCCAATACCAAGATGTTTTCCTTCTATGGTTATCATTGCCAGTTCACAATTACATTTTCTTATATTATTGTATAGTCTTTTCTATATCATTTTTCAACTCTTTATATATATATTCGTTTCTTTTTAATATATCATTAAAAAATTATTATTTTTTCTTTATAATACTATCTGTCTCAATAGAATATTTAATAGTCAATTCCTGCCTTTTTTCTATCAGCTATATTTCTTGCATTTTTTAATTAGAGTATCACCTATGTTTTTCAAGTCTGAATCTTTTTCGATGTCTATTAATATTTTAAAATTGGAATGTTTGCAAAAGTTAAAAATATTAACAGTTTCATACTTCATCGAATGCTCTTCTGGTAAAACACATTCCTACCAAAAGCATTCCGCCCAAATTTAATTTTATGATTAATTTCATCCATTATGCATCTGCATTAATAATTTGATCAAAGTATTTGTAGTTGTTAACTTTTACTAATTCATTATCAATCTTTATTTTCTTTTTTTGAGAAAACCCATTCGACATTTTTTAGCATTTATATTTAGCCCTACTTTTTTATTTTCATCTGATAACTCTTGCAATATTTGTTGAAGTTCTGAAGCATTATTTTCAAAATCAGTTACATCATCTGCAAAATCTAAACGACTTAAAATATAATCTCCATTTACTTTTAATCCCTTAGCTTCCCATTTTAATCAACAAAACAGCTGTAAAAAATTTAAGAGATATGGACTAATCATGGCTATTGCATTTTGATAAATATTCTTCAGAATATGATAATATCCTGGGTCTATATCTTGATGATCCAATGCTTTAATCACTGCTGAAATGTTTATGCCTTTTCATAATCCACAAATCCAAAGCATAAGTTTAATTGATAATATTCATTGGTCCTTTGTATAACATATCTCAATATTTGGATGTGATCAACTCTGCTAAAACCACTTTTAAATCCTGCTTGTTCTTTTGGTTAGTTAAAATCCAAAATTCACTGTAAACGGGTTTGTAATTATCTTAATAAATTTATTTTATAGAATTGATAAAAGACTGATAGGTTTGAAATATATAATATCTTTTTTTATCACCTTTTTTAAATATTAAAATTACTACGGCATTCTTCCAATCATTATATCTATCATTTAAACATTAGGTATGTAATTTTGCCAACAATTTTTCTATTTCTTCACTTGCTTCTTTTAAAATATTGATTATAATTTCATCATTGCCTGGAGCTTTTCCCTTTTTCAGAAATTGGATTGCATGTCTCATTTCTTTATTTAAAATATTGGGCAATTCAGAAGATGTAGCAATTGTAAGGGATGCTTTGTTTTCTTGTTCTTTATTACTATACAGTTCTTTATAGCATTCTTCTATACATTTCAAAATTTTATTTCTTTTTTGTAGTAGTACCATCTATTGTACTTATTGCTGAAATAAGTTATCTTTCAAGAGTTATTCTTTTCAATAGCTTTTCTTGCTAATTCGTTGTTATGTTTTCTTATATTGTTATTAACTCTTTATTGTATCATTTTACTAAATTCTAGATATATTTTTTAATTAGAAAATTTATTGGGAAATTGCTGTTTTCTTATACCATCTCTGTTGCCATTTTTTATTACTATATCAATTATTTTTCTATTGGTTTTATTCAAATTTGAACCATCTTCAAAATCAGTTTAATACTTTAAAACGATTTGCAAGTTCTAATTTAAAGTCATTGGAATGTTTCTGAAATTTATGAATATCATCTATGAATACTGGTGTTTTAAATAATGTTTGTCTCTCTAGTTTTGCATTAACACGTATCTTATATCTCACTAATCAACAATCACTTCCTGTGTAGAATTTATTAAGAGATTGCAGTCTTGAAATACATATTTTCTTTTAGTCAAAATATAATCCAATTCTGCTATATCTTCATTTGGATACTTCCATATTTGTTTTTGTTTAGCATTTTTTTTCAAAGAAAGAATTCATAATATGAAGTTATTTTGCAAACCCCACAGTCTGTATCCATTCTCATTTCTATCACTGTAATCAGATTTATCCACAGCATTTTAATTGTTTACCATTTCTTGCTTTAAAGTCTCTCATGACAATTTTAAAATATTGTTTAGTCTGATCAGAAGCTTTTAGTACATTCATATAAAAATCCTCTACTTCTTCATCAGAATGCAAACTTGTTAGGTCATAAACTTTAATTATCTGCATTTGGTATTGTAACAGTATGAAAAGTAGAGCTGCTTTAACCCAATCTAGAGATGCAGGTTGAGGGGATTCGAACCTCACCTACTTCAGATTGCCACTAAGCGACTTACTCTCCAAAACCTCACTAGAATTTCTTCTCAATATATGCCCGGTGATTAGGGAGAGATAAGACTCGAAGGAGGAATTTAGAAATAAGAATAAGTGGTATGTAAATGTATTAAAAAGTAAAAATAAAAAAAAAGATTTATTGTTCACAAAAGAATTAAAGTTTATTATATATACAAAAGAAAACCCAAGATCACTATCTAAAGAGGCAGTCATTGACTTCTCAACCTACCCGAGAGCATCAATGGACTGACAATAACTACATATAGGCAGTAAATATCGGTTCTAGTTCACAAAATCATATTACATTTATTTGGCATGGGGTGAATGATTTTTGGAAAAGAGAGAGAGAGGAATCACTCAGAGGTGGCAGAGAGAAAAAAACCAAAAAAATCAAATAAACAAATTACTAGTTAAATAAATGTTCTTTGAGCTATAATAAAACATAGCCTGTAACTCAAATTTGAACCCACTTTTCTTTTCTTTCCTTTTTACATCACCCACATCATCAGTTTTTCTGTGTAGTGCTTTGAGCATAGAAGATAGTCAGGCTTAATAAAACAAATGTATTACTCAGAGCTTTGTTATTTTTCTCCTTTTCTTGGCAGGCAGATTTCCAGAGATTATTTCTCTCTATGAGGAATGTAGAACGTAATGAGGCTGGATAGCGCTCTGACCCTAAAACATAGTAGGGTGAGAAGAAACTCGTTCGCAGAGCATGATCCAAGTTCAGAACAGAGCATTACGCTTATATCCAGTCATTACTAGGTTATATGTATAACTATTTCAGAATCTTATCCGGAGACGTCCGTAAGATAAGCCCACTGATATGGAGATTGAAATAAGACACAATTTTATAAAGATATTTCCGACTTTCCAAGTAAAGTAATACATGAAAGATTAAGATGGAATAATAATCCGTAAAAAAAAAAAAAATCAAGCCTGAAATTAAATACTAATATCTAAATTCTCATGCCACAAAGCTCTCACAAACAACACTAGTACAAAAATTTATATTACCGGTAATTTGAAATACGTACTTCTTTAGCTAGATAGTCTTATGGAGATTCCAGTGCACTACACAAGTAACGGCTTATTTTGATTTTAGTCCTTCATTATCCATGACTGGCAGCAGGCATTTGGTCAGGCAGGAAAATGTTCTAGCACCAACTCTACATTTTGATATTATACCTTTCCAGTTCCAGAAAAACAGGAAACCGACAAGAGAGAGAGAGAGGAAGATCTACTCGGCCATTTCCATTACAGCACCTGAAAATTCTTTAAATTTCTTTGAATGTTTGTGGTTCCAACCTCTACAGCAGGGAGCTAATATACTCTTATTTGTGGGAGCTTTTACCCACAAGTTAACTATATTTCTTCTTCACTAAAATATCTTGATATTTTTCAGTCCTGGCAGTTGAACTGACCCAGGCAAAGGCCGTGCAGAAACTAACTGTTCTCTCTCTATCTACATAACTTGTTAGCCATCTTGCATTCCAATCCCCATTGTTCTCTATCTTATTTTTAATTACAATCTTTTTTAATTAATTATTTCTTTTTTTATCTAATTAATCTTTTTTCTCTAATGAATTCTAGAAATTTTATTTCTTTATCTAAAATAAAATCTTTTCATTTTATTTTCTAAAATTAAAAAGAACATTCCGTAAATTTTTTCCTACTTTAAATTTAGTCTACATTCATTGTGGTTGGACTCAGGGTCTTTTGTTAAACTACAGTGAATGGTGAAGCAGACACATATATATATTCCATGTGTATATATGCATAGCTTCAGTATCTGTATGGAGAGTTTGTCAGTATTTCATTTGATATCTTCCGTTTACTTGAATAACCAATCCTGCCACTCTATCTGTTACACTATCAGTCTCCACAATGTTGATTTCCCATTTTTTATTTATAATGTATGAATTCAACTTCACTTGTGTTTTCAATATTTGTGCCTTTATAGCAAACTACTTGATCACTTCTTAAAACAATCTTCTCTTCACCTTTTCTTTTAATTTCACAAAGTCCAACAATGTCCCATTTAATATTAGGTAATTCTTCCAGTTCATGCAATCTTTCTTTATTTGAGAGTGATCTGTAATTGTAAGTACATAAATAGAAAGTCATCATTAAATGATAGCCTAGATTCACAATCATGGGTTTCTTAGCATTCCTCTGTCTTCAACCCCAAACATTGCTTTAGCTAGCCTTTTGGGAATAAGGACCATGATTTAGTTTTGTCTGACATGATTGTAAATATCTATTACAAAAAAAAAAGTTCATACACACATTCATTCTGCTTTCAAGCAAACTCAACTGATATTTCAGATAAGATCTATCAGGAAACTGAGAAGGATGAATGTGTTTCTTAATCTTAAAAAAAATAAAAGGCCAATGTAACTCACCACACTGGGCAGTCCATCCATGACAATAACATATAGAGTGAAAATTAGGAATTTGCTCTATTATATACAGGTTTTTTTTTTCTATGTGTGTGAATTTCATAAATCTGTGTCCTCTCTCATTTTTATCCCCATCAATTCGTTTACTATTTTTAGCTTTAAACTCTTATGAAAATTTTAAAATGTTATTTAATCTGATTAAAAGTATTTTGCATGTCCATATAAAAATTTCTCTACTTTTTCAGCAAAATGAGAAATTGTTGAAGCATAAATTTGAATTAATTGCATTTGGTGGCATTTATTAATTTGAATAATTAATTGGCCCACTCTATCTAATACGCCATCAATCTCCACAATATTGTTCTTCCAACTTTTTATGTATAATGAAATTCCACTTCGTTTGTGATTGTAATATTTATGCCTTTGTAGTATGGTACATGTCCATTTTTTAAATCGTCTCATCACCACCTTTTCTTTTAACTTCATGAAGTTCAACAGTGTCCCATTTAATGTCAGACAATTCTTCTTGTAATTCATGCACTTTTCCTTCACTTGAAAATGATTTATACTTATAGATATCTAAATGAAAGATTGCCTTTTTCTGGGTCTATGATCAGAGAATTTTTAATATCCTCTGCTTTTGGTCAACAATTGTTGCTTTAGCTGGAAACTTTATAACCTCCTGGCATTTTGGCAGAATAACATTTGGCTTTGAATAAATAAAGATATTATTACAATCAGTAAAGATATATAAGTTTCTATATCTTCACAACAACCACATAACAACACTTTTACCCAGTCAAAGCCAAATATTATTTTATCAAAATATCACTTATATTAATATTTTACACAGTTATTCTTGAAAACTTTTATGAATTATAATATATCTTTTATCCACGAAAATCTTTATTTCAATATCAATGTGTTGACATGTACAATAGCTATATGACCGCTATGCAACAATTATAGACCGATAGCGGTAACATCAGTTTTATATAAAGTTTTCTCATATATGGTGGCTGGAAGGTTTGCAAAATGGATGGAAGAAAATAATATAGTGGGAGGAATGCAAAGAGGTTTTCCATCGGATAGGTGTATAGGAGATAGTTTATTTGTAGTTACCCAACTTATGGATATGAGTAGGTATACAGGTAGACAGTTATATATGGTTTTTATAGATATAGAGGTGTATGATAGAATAAATAGAAATAGATTATGGGTAAGTTTAGTAAATTGGGGAATGGATGGAGCTTTAGTGAATATTTTTAAGAAATTATATGAAAATAATTACTATACTTACCAATTAGAGAGTATAGAATTATTATAGTTAAAAATGGGATGGGACTAAGGCAAGGATGCCTATGTTACCTATTTTGTTTTTTGTTATATTTGAGAGAAATGGGGAGAGCAGTAGAAAGACTAAAAAAAGTGGGGTAAAGTTACCATTAATAGGTGACATGGGAGTATATATATTATCATGTCTTTTATTTGCTGATGATATTTTCTTGTGCACAGAAAGTAGGGAAGATATGGAAGTTATGCTGAAGATATGAGCATGGATGGGTAAAATGGGGGATTAAGTTTAATGATGAAAAATCAAAAGTGATGATGATAAATGCTGAGGAAAGAGAAGAGAAAGAATTTTTTTGGGGGATATAAAGTTAAATGTGGGAAATAGGTATAACTATTTGGGAATTGTCTTAAGTAATCAGAGAAATTGCTTGAATGTTTGGGAGAAAAACATGATAAATGAAGCAAAGAAAAGAAAGGGACTGATAAAAAAATTAATAGTGTTTTCATATAATAAATATGATCTAGCTAGAATTGTATGGAAGGGAATGACAATAGCAGGATTAGCTTATGGTAACAATACATTATGTGCTAGTAAAGAAGTGTTTGATTACTTAGAAAAAGTACAAAGAGAACTG
Source organism: Epiperipatus broadwayi (assembly GCA_028023455.1). NCBI lineage: Eukaryota > Metazoa > Onychophora > Udeonychophora > Euonychophora > Peripatidae > Epiperipatus > Epiperipatus broadwayi. Next base: position 5,684,185 of record JAQFVV010006260.1, on the reverse strand, counting down.
GGAAGACATACATTAGATGCAGATGTGTAGATAGCAAAGGAGACAATTCAAGGAGAAATGGGATGGTCAAGTTTTTACATGAGAGATACAAAAATCAAAATGAAAATGTTTGGAAGATTGCAATTTATGAATAATAAGAGAATAGCCAAAATAGTATTTAATTGGGTTATGAATAAAGGACAGGCAACAAAATGGGTGAGAAAGATAGTAAGGTATGCAGAAGATTTGAGAAAGAATTTATTTCAGTATACATATGCAAAAGATGGGATGTTTATATTAGGAGAATTGTTGAGTGTTATAGTGGCAAGGAATGGGATAGAAGAATAGATGCATTGATAAAAAACAAGGAGTTGGAGAACTAGTATAGGGAGCAAAAAGAGTTTAAATATATATAGAAGTAAACAGAATATTGGGTGTGAGTTAATTAGCAAGGAAAATAGTTTACTGTTTAAGGTTCGAACAAGATCTTTAGCAACAAAGGAATTTAGACATAAATGGAAAAATATAAGTGATTTAGTCTGCAAGTTATGTAAGGAAGGCATAGCAAATATTAGGCATCTGTTAATTGAATGTAAATGTCTACATGTAGAAAGGGTACAAATAATGAAGTTGTGGGAGGATAAATATAAACATAGTGATTATACAGAAAGTAGGTTCTTGGTTTTATCCTGGGTTTGGGAAAAGATGTAGGGAATTTAGATATAAAGACCATAGAGTTGACAAAGATTATATTGTGGAAATGGGATGAAGCAGGATAGAGAAGAATATGGGGAAAACAGGGTAGGGAATGGATAGGGAAGGTGGTTAACAGGTTTGACTGGACATAGCGGCTGAGAGATTCCTGACCCCGAGAAAGGAGAAGCCACTGTGCATCACATCACACCATACTTGGACCGCTTTGTTGTGCTGACATGGATGATCTGTTCTGCAAGATAAGTTAAAAGTCTCAAAGAGTTTAAATATTTTAAAATTTAAAAAAAAGTATATATTTTAATATAAATGATGAGATGTTAATTTGGAATAAATTTATAGAAGAAAGAAAGAATAGGAAAACTAATTAGAAATATTTGTTAATCAATTAGGTGACATTTTTTAATAAATTGTAATAACATATCACATTTTGATTTTATGTAACTACGCAATAGAATGTTGATTGATAAAAACTGATTCCATTAGAAGAAATAAAATGTCACACTGTTATGTAAAAAAAAAAAAAAGCATTTAAAGTAAAATGATGTGGAACTTTTTTAAACTTTATAATATAGTTATAAAATTGAGATGCTAGATTAAATTATGTTAATCTGGTGGTAATTACTGCCACCACCATGATCACTTTTATTAGTTAATCATAATACTTGCCTAATTAATTCCATCAGCCCAAGTGGTTTTAGCATGCATACATACAATAATGTTTTGAGGTTACAAAAGTTTTGTTTGATTCCATTATTATTTTGCCCAATTATATCAAACCTGATTTTTATTTGTATAGATAACAGCATTGATGATCCTGAAGAAGTAGAGGCCCCCTCTAATAGTGAAAGTGAGTCTGATAGTAAAAAGCAAAATATAGAAATCCCTTCACATTTACCTAAAAAACAACGAGAATTATTTTTACGTATCCAGCAACACCAGCGAGAAATTCAGCCTGGTGGTAGTGATGCGGCTGATAAGCAAAATGGTAATTCATGATTTTTCTGTTTTTTAATGTAATGTTTTACATATTCTTTTTAGATGTTCTTTTAATTTTAAAGTAATAATTTAAAAAACTAAAACTTTTTTAAAGTGTAATAAATGTGTTGTGTATTGTTATTAAGGGGAATCTGATGACAATTGGTACTCAAGTGATGATGATGATCAACCCCTGACTGATGTCTTAAAAAAGTTACAGCAGCAGGTAGTTACCATTGCAAATTATTGTTATTTACATATGCATTCGCGTGTAGAGAACTTTCAGATTGAGCTGCATATAAACTCATATATTTTTGAACACTCAACAGAAAAGCAATACAGATACTTTAGAGAGCGCTTCTCTACCTTTGGGTCGCGACCCAATATTGAGTCACGTTAAATTTTTAATGGGTCGCGAATATGCACCAAGAAATAAAAACAAATATCTGATAGCAAAAATCTTTTTATATTTTTAAGAAAATATTAGTAACTTCAAACAATATTGAAATTGAACTGATACGTCAAAGTAGACTATTTTTTAAATTTTTCATACGTAATTTAAATAAAATTCTGTATAATTTATTTTTGTAATTTTTGCTTGTAATTTTGTATATAAATAAAAGCTTATTTGAAAAGAAAACACTTTTTTTAATAATTAACAAAATGTGTTCAGCTTTTAAATTAAAAATATGTATTTTAACTTTAACTCAACTTTTAAATTACAAATTATTTGTTCATTATAAATATTATCAAATTTATCCGAATATATACAGTACGGTGCTGCTGTAATATCTCTTTTATTTTATATTAAAATTTATGTAATAAACATTTGGGTCAAGAACTATTTCAATGAAGTCTATTGGGTCGCGCGGCAAAAAGATTGAGAAATGCTACTTTAGAGCACTCAAAGAAGTATGGAAATGCGTGTTAGAAGTAACAAGAAGGGATCGAAAATGAAATATATGGGTGAGAGATAGAGACTGAAGTGAACTTAGGCTGAACATATTGCTAGAAGAAATGATAATAGATGAACAATTAAAGATCGTAAAACTGGATTCCAAGAGATTGTAAAAAACCTAGAAAGAGCCCATATGTCAGTTTGATGGATAAATAAGCAAGTGTGCTGGGTAATGTGAAGAAAAGGGGCTAGAGATCGAGAAGATAGATTGAATTTGGAGAGATCATCCTGCAGTGAATCAACAGTGGTTGAAAATGATGATGATATTTTTGAATATGCAGTGCTTTAGAAATAAAAAATGTGTCATTATATGAGTATACTATATATGATATGCTAATAACTGATAAGGTGAGATTATTAATCTCATATCCATGATTTCTTTTTGTTGGAAATATATACTCAACTCTTGTAGTGATGGATTTTTTTGATATAAAAAAACTGCCATTGGCACTTTTTTAAAAAATCCTACATTTGCTTATGATTTGAAAAAATTTGCAAAATTGATGTGGCCTGGTCTTGAAATCATATTATCTGCATGGGAGTTGAATTCCCTAATCACAACAATCTTCACTTACCATATTGAAAAGTTGTTTTCTATATGAACATTTATTTATTTGAACTACTGCAGGAAGAAAGAAAAAAATGTAGAAAGACAAGATTTATGATTATTATATACAACCATGGATTAGTTTATATAATCCCACATACTTCACATGATGATTCTTTAGTTTGTTAATATATTGAACATCTTGCTATGATGTCTAACTTCTGCAGTAAATATTTCTTTTGAAAGACTTCAACAGTTCGACTAATTGTAGCTCTCATCTTCAATGATTCTTCCAGTTAATATTTTGTACCTCTTTAGAGAATCTTTCAAAAGGACCTCTTTAGAGAGTCTTTGAACGTTTATAATATAAACATATTCTGCATTTCCAAAATCAACCATATTCAAAAATTAATCATAAAATACTCTTTTAAAATGCTTTTATTTAACTTAGAAATTCTGTTTGTTTATTTGGTTAAAATCTTGTAACTGATTTTAACATATTTCTATTAAATAAATTTTTTTCAAATTTAATACACATATTAGATATCAATAACATTGCAATATGACAGTGTAATATTTCAGAATTGTCTACTTATTTGTTTACTCTAACAGTGTTGGTGAGTCAAATTTCAAACTGCATTGATATCAGTTCGTAAGTTGTCGGTGATACGCAATAGATAGTGGTATATTTTTAAAAATGCAATTTCATTGAATTTTATGTGTAATTTATTAAAAAGCACCTATTAAAATTGAAAGAAATGAAGAATGAAATTGTAATTTCTCTTTATTATTGAACTAAAAGTATCTTTTTTAAAAATACTACCTTCATAAGCACAGCAATTTTATAAATGATTATTAATGTACATATTTCAATTATTAGAAATATGGGATATTGTTTTGATTGGCATTTTTAAAATTTCAATACAAAAAGTTTGTTGTAAAATATCCAGTACTAAAAATGAAAGATAAAATATTAAGAAATATTTTATATAAAAAAAACACATTTAATTTGATCAATAATGCAAAAAAAAATTTTTTTTTTCCAAACACAATAATTGGTTGTTATATGTAACTTTGAAAATTAATTCGACTTTCGTTGAATTAACTAATTTGTGAATACCCCATGCTTTTATTTCAAGTTACATGTACAATCAAAATTGTTATTAAAGGAAATTACTTTTTGGTTTTTAGTGCATTATTGCTCATATTAAATAAAAGTGTTTTTATAAATTATTTTTTTTACATATTATTTGCTAACTTAATTATTATTAATTTATTTCACATACCTAACTGAATGAAAATAAGCTCTTGCAATAGTCTATTCGATACCCTTTCAACACACCAAGTAGTGTTATGATTTTTAATTTCAGGATAATATAAAGTATCTTTAAATGAAATACTGTTTTCATTATGTCAATAAGAAATCTGTCTAATTTTCTTTCAATAAATTTAGCAGAATAGAGCTCTATAATTACTATGTTGAAATACATGAACTTATCAAATGCAACAGCAATGCATTTTAAGTCTATTGTGCCCCAATATCCAAACCCACCTTTGTATCTAAAAAGTCTATCAAGTAATTAAAATTGATTCTCCCAAGCAGAAATAATCATCCAAGGGAAAGATTGGTATTAAAGCACCAACTATTCTGATAACAGAACAGTAAGAATGTTCTGCAGATCAATTTTTGAATTAGCAAGAATAAGAGTCTTCAACATACTGTAAATCTTGAAGGCAAGAATATGAGGTTCGGTTTTTTGTTTTTGATTGGTTCAAATTTAATTGGCCACCATTAAACATGGATCCATTTTAGATAACTGCTTTACAAAACTGTTTATAAACTATTCCCAAAAGTTATCATAATATATCCTTTTTTGTTATCCATTTTCATTTCAAATGCTTCAGAAGGCTTCCTCACATTCTATCCATGTGAATTTAAATAAACTTTAGCTAACAAATAGTTATGCATTACCACGGATCCTTTTTGATTAATTGAATCAAATGTCTTGACCAAATTGATAAAATTAATATATAAATCCTATTTTTGCTTGTGATATTTTTTATGTATTTTTCCAGGGGGAGAAAAATATTTTTTTGATTCTCTAAATCCATATTGAATATATGACTGAAATCAACCTATTCAATAAAGTTTTTGAAAAAAACATTTGCTGTAATAGATAGCATGATATTTCACGATAATAATTGCAGTCTTTTCTATTCCCACAATTTTTGTATATTGTATTAATCTTCATGAAATTAAATACTTATAAAAATTTCAGTAGTTTTGAAGCTAACTCATATATTTTAAAAATTCTCCAGATATTCCAATGGTACCAGCTGCATTCATACTTCTAAGATTACAAAAAGCTGTTTTAAAGTCAAGTTGAATATCTTTGTCCAAATCTAAACAAGTTAGTAGATTGCAATGGTAAAGTTAGAGTTTTTGGACCCCTAAAAAAATTTGAAATGTAATATTTATAATATATATCTTAATACTTGTATATATATAAAACAAAGGGGATCCTAAAGACCCAATATTCTTTTGGTTAATTTCATGATTGTTGGGCTACTTACTGGTAGAATGGATATATTACTACAAAGGCTACTTACTGGTAGAATGGATATATTACTACACATGATGAAATTTTTATATATTATCCAAAAGAGTATTAAAATATTTCCTCCACTTATTCAAAATCTCACTATTATTATTGTATAAAAAGGATTCTATCTACCGTTTTAATAATTATCCATGACCAGCAATTGACTGTAATTTCTTTGTGTTTTAAGTCCACCAATGCTATTTAAATCTTTGCCCAATTGTCGAACTCATACTTTTAAATCCCTATATATTGTTTATTAAACTTCATTATTTTTCCAAGCCAAAATCCTACTCATTTTAATTAAGTATAAATTCATCATCAGAATCAATCAGGTTATGATCAATTCATAATGGCATTTTTAGTCTTTAATCACTGATGAAATTTAGCATGAATAGCAACTGCTTCTAATACATGAATATCAAATTTTATATCGTGTTTTGGAATAGGACTACTAAAATGCTTATGTAACATCCATTTACATTTTGGTTGCCTGTCTATTATTGAATTTATAATGTTATTTTTTAAGAGTGCAAATTAATCTAAATTCCATTATAATGATTTTTCTGTATTAATGACTCAATCCATGTATTATGCAAAATTCAATAATAGTGAACCATTCAAATTCTCTGAGCCAATACTACTATTTCCAATAACTTTGGATTATAAATTTATTTAAACGCACATTGATTACGTAAGCTTGTGGTTTAAGACCTGTAGAGGTCGCTACTATCGCATTTTTATATGCATGTTCTTGAGGCTAAAGCCTTAATAACTTTGGATCAAAATTTGCAAGCACATTAAAATCACCCAAAAGAAAAAATTCAGTCTAATTAATATTAACACAAGATTGCCTAACAATGAAAAAAAGTTTTCTCTGAAAATTTTTGAATATAATGGAACATATAATTGATAAAATACCTTTCCGCAAAAGAATTACTATCATTAATTAGTTACTTCCATAGTGAATTCAACATCATTGAAATCTCCTTTCAGTTGACGGTCTGTCTTTTCCAAAAAAAAAAGTATAGCTATCTACATGCTTGAATTAAACTTTCTCTGAAAGACTTTCAGTAAGAGCAGATCTATTGGTCTTCATCTTGGCAACAATTTAGCTATAAATACTATTCTATATTTAAGATTTGAAAAATCCTATGTAATTAAAGTTTGCATACATCTACCTATATTTAGAATAAAAATCTTATTATCATCTCGTTTGACATCATCGATATGATATTTCTCCCACATTATCAGCAATCAATTGGATCACTTTCGATTGCCTTTTCTATGTTTAATCATATTTGTGAACAATGGGGAGGGTCTTTACATAGGACTAGACAAAAATCTTATGCGAGATCACATGTAAAGACTTTACTAAACCTGTTCTTATCAATGGTTTCTTGATAAAAAGAATTTACATTTTGACTTTCTTGTATACAAGATTGGAGTCCAAATTGCTGTGCATATAGTAATTAAAGGTCAGAAACATAAATGTATAAACTCAAAATTCTATTATTGCAGTTAGTATAGAGAGAGATGACTGATCATGTGAGGGGGGTTATGTTGTTTAAATCTAATATTACTTAAATTACTGAAAATAGATAAAAAAGAAATGAGACATTAGAATAGAGTTTGTATTGTAAATAGTAGTAGTTCTTTAATGACTAGGATTATAGGAGATATTGGGCACTATTCACAGTTAACTGTCATATCCTAAGATCATTGCATTATCTATTTACCAGGACTCTGTATATAGACAGTTTAGTGTTCAACTATAATAATGTGCATATAGCAATTATATAGATTAAAATTTAAAAAATCTCATTAGAAATTATCTTCTTTATATACAACTATAATTATTTTCTTTTATTATTAAGAGTATAGAGTATATTAGATCTACATTCTGTATACTTCAGCAACATCAGAAGGTTGTTTATCCAAATGAGATGAACTTCATCTCTTCAAGCAATAGAAATCGTCATAAAATGACGTTTCATCAAATATTTATATAAATTTTTTAGATTCTTATGCTGTTTACTAAAGTATAGTTTGGGTTTCTGTTGGATTGCATATTTTCAAAAAATTAAAAATTTTAATTTATCATTATAAAATTGCTTACAAAACTGTTGTTTATATTGTGATTTTTTTTCACAAAATAAAAAAATGTCAATTACCATAGTTTTATTACAAAATGATACAAATGAGAATGATAATTTGGTCTCAGTTTCGCTGAAGTTGGCATGTGATAATTTTCTTGCATGTATAGATCATTTCCTGCATTGATTGAATACTCCCTTTAGTGAGTCATCTGCAAAAAAAAAGTTAGATCTCAGTCCTTTGTGCCCTGCTGCATCACATCATTGCTATAAAGGCAATTTGCTTGGGCACTTTTTAAAGATCAGTGGTGCGTAGTTTAGGCGATGTACTTTGTTTTCATCAATCTACAAATTTCTTTTTATATAAACTCTAAAATGTATATGAAATAAAAAAAACCTTTTCACAGATAATAATGCTGAAAAGCAAATGTAAGAACATTTTTAAGACAATTGTTAGTATATTACTATTTTGTAAATATCATATCTCAAAGTACCTGGCATCTATATTTATTTTTTCGTTCTAATAATGTGCTACTTTTACTAGCTATTAAATGTTACCTCTTTGATGATCATAAAGATATACAAGCTTCCAATTTGTGCTGTTTTAGCAATATCAATCCTCAGGATTTTGTTAATTTTATTAAGTCAAGTACATTGTGATTTTAGTGTCAGATGATGTATGGTTTGGCAATGTAGGGCATGTTCGGGACATTTGGATTTCTATTATTTATGCTGAAAAAATTTTGGATTTATAATAAAACCATAAAATCTTTTTTCTACTTTAGATTAGCCCTAGCCTCTGTTTGCACATGGTTTGAATTTAAAAAAAAAGATTTATTGTTTAGGAGTAAGAGATTCGAGAATATGAAATGTCAGAGACTGTCATCCATAGATCTTCAACTCCAGAATCTGTCACTTTACCAATACATTAAACTGCACACGATGTTGTTTGGATTCATATGCTAAGACATTTAGTATACATTTTAAATGCTTCTCATTGCCCCCTGCATACATATGTTCTACCAAATCATACATCATGCAAAAAAAAAAAACATTCTGGATCTTAATTTTAATCAATGTTAATTTATAATAATATAAATTTATTGTTATATTGATACAATTTGTAACATTGGATTAGAATTGGAAAAACAACCAATCATTTTGGCCATTACTTTGATTTCAAACCTATTATATAATTTTAATACAGAAAAAAAAATGTTCTTTGTAAAGTGAAATGATCATCGTGTTTTGGAGAATTGTTATGCTTTAAGATTAGATAGTGCATAATAAAGAATAATGTATTTCAACTTGTGGCCTGATATGTTTTTAGACTTCGTTAAATGTATTTCAATTTGTGGAGCAGTAAGTTTTTAGACTTAGTTGAGATGATTATATTGATGGTGTTTGAAGTCGCAGATCTATTTTGTAGATTATTTTGAAATAAAGAGTTTCAATATGGACTGGTACTGTATTCACGGGAGATCTATTAATACCAGCCATGTCGATGAAAATAAATTTAAATTACACAAGAGACTTTTATATATTTCAGTAAGTTTATTTCTCTGTGCCGAATAATATTAATAATCGAATTAACAATATAATCACAACAATTATCCATTAGCTTTGGGACAAACATGAGAATACGTTTGTGGGTGGGAAATCTTATTTTCACATACTGCGAATATATATACAGTTCATTAACTTTAGAGTTTAATTAATCTTATATTTTACTTTCTATATTTGAGTATCCTTAACTTGTAGTAGTTCGCATTAACATAATTACAGCTGAGGTCTCCTTTACTTCAATCTCATTTTAAAAGACTGACAACTTTGTATTAAATATTGAGATTACAAATAATGCTTTGATTAGCAGTCATTTCTTCTTTCTAGAAAGATGTTATTATAATTCTTTTGACAGTTGCTTTAAGTACATGCTTCACTTCCCATTCTCTCTGCAATTAGATCTGTTTGTCGTTTTTATTAGTAATGTTAATTAACATTATTCAATTTTTTTTAACAATAGTTTTCTAGTATTTATTTTTCAGGGAGAACAATACAAGGTACTGTTTGTACATACTATATAGATTACATAATAAGCTTTATTTACATTTTCATACATACATGCACAGACAGTCTAAGTGGACATTATATTTTTTTATTGGTAATTAAAAAATATTTTATTAGTCATTTTATACTTTAGAATTGTTATCTGAACCACTTGGCATTTCTGAGGGTGCCCACACTATTTGATATTCGGAAGTCACCCACACTACTTGATATTCTGAAGTTGTTTGATCTTATGTTACTTAAGCAGAAAACTTGTAAATCTTTAGTAAAAAAAATTTTCCCTAGAGGTTGGATTTAGTATCTACCATGATCATTTTTATGGTTTTCTGATTTTATTATTAAATAAACTCTTCTTCAATAATGTGTTGAATAGCTTAGTAATATCTAAATAGTATTTTTTATGTTTAGAATTTTCATTGTGTGTATGTTAGAGTATTTAAGTGAGTTGCTGATAAACTGTTTTAAGATTTGTTTGTAATTGACATTCTTCAAAATTTTTAGCATTTGGATCAATTGTTGGTTTGATCATTTCACGTCTTTGGGAATTTGTATATATCAAACAATTTGATTTTATGACATTTCAGACATAAATTAAATAGTAATTATTCTTGTGCCAAACATCATTTATATTTTTTGTTCTTTTTAAAATTTTAATCTATGATTTAAATATAAATTATGTTATTAATATGCCTTTCTTTTTTCTTAACAGCCTGCTCCTCCTGCCGCCACTACCCAAATTACCCCTATAGTACCTCACTTAGTGAATTCTGTCAATGATTCTGCTGTTAGCTATAACATTGCAAAAATGCTAAGTGTAATTCGATCGGTGTCAATAACACCGGTAAATGCTCGTGATCCTCGTTTACAAAACAGTAATGCAAGCAGCAGAGCACCAGATCTTGGAATTCCAAAATCACTTGATGTTTTACCAGTTGACTGTCCAACTGTGGACCAAATTCCAACATCTTATCAGCTCAGAGCAATTACAGTTACACAACCAAATCCAGCTGATCGTTTAAGACTATTGCAAGCCAGTCACAATGATCCAAGATTGCAAAGTGACCCTCGATTGCAAAAGCAGTTAACGAATGTAAATAACACAAAACCACAAAAACTTGTAGATCCTCGCCTTCAGAAAAATCTTTCACTGGATAATAAACCACAAGATCCTAGAATTAATAAAATTGCGCATACAGATCAATCACAACAAGATCCACGTTTACAAAAATCATTATCAGCTGATAATAATCGGACTGCTGATCCTAGGTTGATAAAAAATAATAAACCTGCAGATCCTCGACTTCAGCGAGCGCCTAAGCCTATTGATCCTCGTCTAACTCGTTTACAGACACCTCCTGAAACAACTAATGAAAACAGCGTTAGTAATTCCAAAACTAATGGTCGTCCTATAGATCCCCGTTTAGTTAAAGTGCAAGAGAAGGTTCCATTAAATATTTCTAGTCCTCCACATCCATCTAATGACAATAAAGTGCAAGAGTCTCAAACTTCAGAACCCAAAACTATTTCTAAAAAACCACCTCTATTTGAATATTCATCTCCTTTAGCGACAAATGAAGAACCCGTAAGTGAAACATCTGGTTACAACAGCTACAACAGGCCCCGATTATTGCAGTCACGACCTAAAGAGATTTCTCCACCTGAATTAAAAAGTGAACCACCCCAACCAACAACAGTATTACCAAAGCCAGAAGAATTAGTAGGATCGTTAAAAGATGTTTTTAAAACTATCGATCCCACAGCGTCTCCGTTTTGTTGACCTGTCTTCCTGTTTGTAAATATAATTGATTTGTTCGTTGGTTATGAAATTATGTAAGAAAAAAGCATTCCATTGATGGAAAAATGTTTTATTTAAATTCAGTGACGATTGAGGGTCCTCTAGTGTTTGGTTTTATTTGGATACTGGATTAGTGTCTAATATCACAAGAGGATTTCTTCAGAATAAATTAAAGTATTTTTTTAATATATTTAAGTTAATAAATGAAATTTGATAAGTCAAGTAAAAAACCTTTTAGAAGCTGAACATATATCCTTTTTTATTTAAATTGTTTGGAATGAAGGAAATCCTTGGTTAGTGCTGTAAATAAAGAACTATGGACATTTGTCAGAAAATGTTATGTAATTGATAACTGTAAAAATTGTCTAATTTAATGAATGCTTAAATAAAGAAGGACAAACACACCTGTAACACAATTCAAAAAAAAAATTACAATGAATATTTAATACTTTTGTTTCTTCTATCTACATAACCTATTCTTTAGCATCCAAAGTGTAAAATTATAATTGAAATGGGGGGGGGGGGCAGAGATAATAGCTTCACAATAGCAATTTGAGAATTAAGAACTTAATGAGAAAAATTCACATTTTCATTTTTATAACCAAAAAAAAAAGTGCTCTTAATGTCTTCTTATTTCTTGGGTTTTAATGATAATTACTATTAATATAAATAAACAATATTAACAAACTTAAGACTTCACACAAACTCAATACAATATTTCAAATTTCCTAAAAAATAGCCAGTTTCGTTTTCCAACAGTTTTCTTTAGAGCTTTTTCCACTATTTAAAAACATCTAGACCATTTTCCAAGGTTAGCAAAAGTTTTGGTTTTCGAGTCAGATGTAGTTCAATAGGTTAATTAATCAAGAGAGGTAGACTAATTGAGCAATAAGTCAAATGCTATATTTATTGTACTAAGCTATGGACTATTAATTAGTTGCAAAATCTTTGGAAATTATTCAATTTGAATGCAAAAAGAATGCATGGTTGAAATTGAAAAACTTATAGCAGAGACTGTCAATATTTGTCAAATCTAATTGCATAGAATTCCAAAGACTTAAAATTTACTATGCTATTAATTTTTAAAAATTTATTGTGATGAAAGAAATGTGTAAGAAAACATTGATAAATGATGATAATGTAGAAATAAAAAAATCACAGCCATATGATCATATTTATTAATAGGAACGCTGGGAGATTAGTGAATCATCATCAAATATGAATTGAATGAATATTTGTTGGTTAGATTATTTATATAAACAAAAGTTTTTAATTCAGAAAGTTTTTACGGAGTTGCATTTCCTCAATAAGAGTAATTTTTTAAGACAGATCACTAAAGTTGATAGGGTATGATAATTTTTGTCACGACAAAATATTTGTAATTGTTCTAAACATTTCTGCCTATTCAATAGTGATGCTTTGAATATAAGTACGTTTGAAATAATAAATATGACATCTATTAATAGTAATCAAATGAGGGTTAATCACAAATACTGTGATGATTAATTTAAATCCTCAATTATTGGGCAGATTCCGCTGAGAGATATTACAATATCATCTATTCTTTGTGAAGTTTTGATTTATTTCAATGCTATAAGTATCAGCATATGCTATATTCAAATGAATTATGTCAAGATTAAAAACTATTGGACAAAAATATCTGCACTGCAGTAATTTTATCAGTCTTGAAAAGTTGTCTTTATATACTAACTACTCACACAACTGAATTCAGCGATTATAGAAATAGTTTCATTGGTTGTAATGACTTAAATACTATAACTAGTCTGATGAACTTAAATATCGGAAAATTATGGGATATTTGCCACCAACAAATTGAAAGTTGATTATCTGTTATTATTCTACACATATTTAGTTTCTAAACAATTGTACTTAGTATTTACTTATTCTTAAAACTGTTTACGATACTAGTTATTATAAAGAGAAAGGCTTGTACCTTTTCCACAGGTGCTTTAAATGTTTATAATATCCAAACGATGTAGTTTTTTGACTATAGAGGGAACTGTCAAACCTTGACACAACATGGAGACTTTATAAAGATAAGAATGGTTGTCTTATCTTTAACTTAAATTCACATTTATATAGGCCAATCTGAAGCAGCTTGATTTGAGAGCATAAGTGTTACTTCACATTTAAGTCTATTATTTTCTTTATGACCAATTAAGCGAAATCTTACAATTTACAAGTTAATGTTATGATCTTTTTAATGGAAATATAGGAATTACATAATTATAAAGAGAAAGGCTTTAACCTTTTCCACAAGCGCTTTAAATGTTTATAATAGCCAAAGGATGTAGTTTTTTGACTGTAGAAGGAATTCTCAAATCTCGACACAAGATAGGGACTTTATAAAGATAAGAACGGCTGTCTTATCTTTAACCTAAATTCACACATACAGGACAATCTGAAACATCTTGATTTGAAAGCATGAAGATGTAATCCATTATTTCCTTTATGACAAATTAACACGTGAAATCTTGCAATTTACAACTAGTTAATGTTACAATCTTTTTAATGGAAATATAAAAACTAATGTAACGTTTTAATTATTTATCAAGCGCACAGGCAGTCTCCAGATTGAACTGTATAAGAAATTATAAAATTAGATATTGAACTATTGAAAAATAATTCTATCCTAAGCATGAGAATTATACAAATCTCTGTATTAATGCCACGTGAAAGTTGGCCTCTTAATTATGATCAAAAGAATTTGTATGTAGATATATTCAGGCAAATTCTTATCATTACAATTTTTAAATACTAAAATGCTTTAACTGTAATTGTGATTTTATCACATTACAAAGTTTGAAAATATGTCAACAAAAAATCATATGTGAAAAGAAATATTCAACATTATGTAATGACTTCTTCATATGGCCAACAACATAGTTGGCCTGCAATAGAGAAATTTATTGACATTGTAAATATTGAATATGAAAACATAACAGACTTATAAGGGAGTTATTTATTATTCAGTGTCACTAAGATTTGTTGGTTAGTCGCAATCACTGTCTATAAGAAGTCAACTCGGAAACAATAAATGTTCAAAAATTTGAATACTACTTAATCAAAATTCAGTAATGATTAGCATCATTTCTAAGGAGAAATCCTCTTAAAAAAATCATGTGATAAAACTGAATTATCCATGATGATAAAATACTTCTCACATTCCAATAATACCGACAGTAAATGACTTATAATAATACTCGAGTAAAATCAAATAAGAATTCCATGTTTTTCAAACACTGGCAAGATTCTTGGATTTTGAGACCATGTTTCTCTTAGTAATTCCATATTTTCATCAATTCTCCATTTGCCAGCAATATGGATTCATTGAAAGAGACCAATTTATTTGAAAATAATAGTTGTGTAATGATACCGATAAACCCCGATATAATAAGAAAAAATGTAAAAAAATAATCGTTTAGAAGAATAAGTTTGATGAGGAAAATTTTGTTTACATGAAATGAAGATAAAGCAAACATTTAATCAGCAAATGTTTTGATAAATATATAATCGAGAAAATTTAGTTATCCAAAAGCAATTGTTAAAACATGAGCAATAATTAGTCTGAAAGCATTAACACTAAAGCATAAATAATGATTATATATTCAGATTGATTTTAATGTCTTAAATAATCCTTGAAAAAAAAAATCATATAAATATTGCACTTTGAGAATTTTCAATAAGTCAAAAACCTTATCTAATAGTGCTGATTATTTCTCGACATTCAATAAAGAATTGTCCTCTTTAAGCTCTACACTATCAGAAACTTGAATCTTTCACTATATTTTACATAAATCTTTTCATACTTTGCCTCATATTTGGAATTCAAAATTTGATTAAACACTAAGTCAAAACAATCTAAAAAACTTTTCAAATATACCAAATGCATGCAAATTATTTTAATTTTTCTATTTTACTTGAGCTTTTACAATAGACATGAATGAACACATCTATTTCTTCAATTTTCATTGTCTAAAAAATATTAGTTTGTTTTCAAACTGGATGAATATAGTTTGCAAAATTTTGATGAAGTAATCGATGCTTTTTCCTCTACTTCAGAGATTTCATCTGTTGTAATTTTGAGTAATCGATAATAGATGGCAATGCTATAAACACATTCATTGATAATTAAGAAACTTGTAATAGATAGCTTGCATTGGATTGACTTACCACTCCGAAAAGTTGACGTTCAGCAAAGGTAGAAAAAACCATGTGATGTTTGAACAAAATAATTTTAAAAAATTACGTTCCAGAAAATGTATAAAAAACTTAAGTAAATTGGACTTGCTACCAACTCAAGATATAGTTTCACCATCTAAGACTTGCCTCAAATAAAGATCCCATTTCTGGATGTTCACAAAGAAATACAATTGAAAAATTATCACATTAAAAATAAAATTCTTGAGAAGTTCCAAACAATTCCCCCCCCCCCAATCCAACACTAAAGCTAGCTGGATTTGACCTTCATAGATGTTTATTAAATTCTCTTCAATAAATTCAGGAAAAACTATAGTTGATATTTTATAAATGAAATTTAATGACCACTGACCTATATGTGTTAAACTATGAACCATACAGCTGATGACCTAAATCTATGACAACAGTGACAGAATTGAAGAACTTGAAGCCACTAGTGACTATCTCCAGGTTGGAATTTCTATAGGCTTTTTAAAGCTATCTAATCCCCTGCATTTCTACAGGTTTCTTTATATTTTAATAGTGAAGCTGTCTAAAAAAGTATATAGCTAGATTAATGATGTATAGTAATTTATGAAATTTATTTTGTTAATATAAACATTTAATTCATTAATTTTTATGATATAATTACATATATAGAGAGAGAACATCAAAACCATTTTTAGAAAAAAAAAAAGTATTACAATTTAACATTAAAAGGAAATCGAGTAGTGAAAACACAAATTGTGTAAAGCATTCTCTATTGGGTAAACGACCGTTAAAAACCCCACTGAAGGGCAAAGACTCCACTATTCTTTGAAGAAGAAAGAACTCCAGGCAACAATAAATCATTAAAAAGACCGACTACTATGCAGTGAAAAAAATAATATCTTTTTGAAGATGTAGGAATTTATAAAAGACAGATCCTCGAACAATAAAGATACAAAATTAAGGAAATTTTATTATTAAATATTTCTACGTAAATGATCATTAAAGAGTGTTAAGTACCAAAACATTTGCAATAACCATGCTACTGTAAAGTTCAAAGTATAGATAATTGATAATTTATATACCAGAGTTGGTTATTGTATTACATAACCGTCTTACCATTCTAGAGTTATATGCAGCTAAAGACAATGAGAAAGTGTATCTGCCTAATTTAACAAGTTCATGAAGGCACATGACTGATGATATTATAGAAAATATAAAACTGTCCAGTTGAAATTCATTTTATCGGTAACAAATTTGATAATAGAAAATAACTGCCTAATGTAACGGGTTCAAAAAAGCACAATATAATTCTTTTATTGTACTAAGGATTGCGTATAAAAAAAACCCCACAGCTCGTAAAATTTTCCAATTGAGATTCTATAGTTTCATGGGTAAAAAAATTCATATTTTCAGCAATGGCCTAAATTGCCCATCAAGAGATCAGTATATTTTCAGATGTCAAATATAAACAAGCCTGATAAAACAAGTTCTCAATGATGAAGATAAATGTGGTCAGTGAAAAATCTTTAGTATTTTAAAATACAATCTAAAATTTATCAAAATGAAGTATTTTTATCATCATGGGGGCAAAGTTATTATAAGACTTGATTAATACTTTGGTTGATAGTGCCATGAAATAAATACAAATTTTAGGTGCATTTAAGAGGCAGATACTTTGAAGTGATTTTTAGCAAGCTTAAGTTTATCCAAGAAGAAATTTTGCTGTATTTGAAATTGTGATATTTTAAAATGTGACATTAATCTCAAAAGAAATAGTCTTATAAATCCTTGCATGCTTTGGGATGCTCTGAGTATCCTAATTTTAGGATATTGATTTATTAGCCAATGGCAATTTAGAATGATCCATATGATTAATGTTGTAAATCAAATAGCTGCTTTGCAAAGCCTTGAAAAAAGGTTTTTATATGTAGGAACTTATCCGTATTTAAATTGTTGCTATGGTATTTCAGTCTATCACTACCTGATGCTTTTTAATTATGGTGGTTACAAAGACTTGGGATGTAAACATTTGACGATTAGATCCAGATTATTAATCGAGTACAAAAAAAAAGTCAAGTTTTATTTTGGTCACAGGATATTAGACTTACAATTCTTGAATGACTGTTTGAAGATGAGTGATGAAAATAACAGTAATGGAACAGACTCCATTATAAAAATATTGACTTTGTGAGACCTGGAAAATTAAATGGATGTTAAGATTATTCAGAATCATTATTCTTATGAAAGTTATAAGTTGATGCAGACTTAAAGACATTATGAGAAATGAAGTTTTGTCTTGTCAACAAAGCACATAAGCTTTCTGATGTTAGTAAATGGGAAGAACATCCATATCAATTATAGTTGTAATATTGGGTCAAATTTATACAGAATGGATAGTAATTTGGTATTCACTGTAATAATATTAAAGATCGTTTTAATAAAAATGATGTGATATGATCCCATTTTCTATGTTATCAGGCATATTTGCTCAACCGGATACCCAAAAGGTGGTAGTAGTAGATCCTCTGGCTAGACTATAAAAGTCAAAATTTTTACAAGTTTGCATAAAGCAACCAAGATATAAGAAATAGAGCTTAGCCTGCTTGCACCATTTTTTTATCCAAAAAATGTAACATTAGATGGTCATGAGCAAAACAAAATGGGAACTTAATTTCTTTTGTCTAAAAAGCTTTGATTTCACCATGCAACTCCTTGTTTTCTGGAGATGACCCTATGCTAAAACACTTTACTCAGTCTATCAGACAGGCTTAGTTGATGAGATCGGATGGCTGCAAGTCAATATAAGTGGTAAAGTTACTAATTACCTTTGGTTTTTATAAGTATAACCTATCTCTGAAGGTAATTCATGGAATAACCTTAATGTGATATATATCTTTGATGCTGATGTTAGTAATGATTGAAGCAAGTTAAATATCAGTGTTTAAATACAGAGAACCAGCAATTACCACTGAATTTGGTTTTAATCATTTTTACTTCCATATTTCAGTAAATATATTAAAAGTTTTGGGAATAATTTCATTCTATTGGAAGTATTACTGCTATCCACTGCAAGCAGAGAATGCTAATCTACCCCAGATTATTGACTTTCATAAACTTATGTTCAGAATTAATGATATGCTGGTGAGGATATGTTTACACAACTTAAAAGTTGGGCATGATAAATTCTTTAAGAAAGGAATAGAGTTGGTCAAAAAATATTTACATTTCTTTATCTTTTGAAAACAAATGCAGAATTGTTAATAAATGGCTTTAGGAGGATTTTTTTTAACATTTACAATATCTGTAAATGAATAAAGTATCTAATCTAAATGAGCAAAAAGTTTAAACTATGGCTAATTATTCCAAAGTATAAAATGTGCTAAAATGCATCAACACAAAGCTGAAGACAAATATTAATACAGATAGACACAAACTAAATATCTATCTGCGTATGTGGCTAAGCGCTTTCAAGGGCCAGGGTTCTCATATTTATGCCATCTTGTAAATAAATTGATTGAGTGATGCAAATTTACGCAAATGAGATAGTTACATATTTTCTGGAGATCTTGTAACGAGTTTTCTGTTTATAGTTATTTTTAGTGATAGAGAGTTTTTATCTTTCCTTGAGATTGTGCTGCTCTGCAAACAACCACTGGGTTTTTAGGTTGGCAATTATGACCAGCTGAGTGTGTGTTGGGATAGCCTAGTGAATAGAGGCCCTGGTCTCGCCATATGATGCCGTACAATCTGTTTCAGGGCAGGCAATATTATAAACTATCTGAGGTATCAGTGGTGATGAGCAGTCTTTGGTATTATTGATTAGTTTGTTGGAGTTGGGGGGAGGGGTGAAAGCATAAATGATATTTATTGAATATGTTATAAAAAATTTTATGCACATTAGGCAGATAAGGTAGTAGAAGCCTTTGTTCGTGTTAGTGGTATGGTTATTTATTTTGGAGCAAAATTGCCTTATTTTCTTGATAATTAAATTAGGATTAAAACCTAACTTTATTAAGTCGTTCCTATATGGGACTAGGTTAGCTTTTTTTGTCTGCCTCGAACTTACAAAGATGCATATTTCTATAGAGAAAGGAAGTTAAAGCGGAGTTTGTGGTTAGTTGGTGAATTGGAGGGGATGAGAGTGGCCTCTGACCTCAAGGGGTTTGACGAGTATGCTATAATTAAGATATGCTCTCACTGAATATTATATATCCAGGTATTTGATGTTTGGGGGTTCTATGTTAAAAGTAAGGCACATACTGTTTTGGAGTTGTTTTAACTTGTAGAATGACTGCAGTGAGGCGGCCATGAAAAGGTCATCAACATATGATATTTTGGGATTACTTGTTTTTCAAAGTGATTTAATACTATGCTCGAGATGCCAATAATAGGCAGTCCCATCAGCCAACCATCCCTCATATGAAAACACTGATTGTGAAAGGTCATATTTTTATCCAGCCATGATTAGAAATCAATTAGTGGTTGAGCTGCATTGTGGTTTATGAGCTCTTCTTTCATAATTTGAATGGATTTAGATCTGCAGATGGAGTCATACAACTTGGAAACATCAATAGCCAGTGGTGTCAGGGTTCAAAACCAAGTCTTTTATTTTTGTACAAATTTAAGATGAATTTATAGTATATGTACCAAATCCCAAGATTTGGATAAGCTGTTGGTTAACCCATTTGCATCCTGGGAGGAATGGATGCAGACGGGTCAAGTCTGTAATATTCAGTCTTGGAAAAAGTTTTATTGCTAAGAGGTCTGAGAATGAAAGAATTTATTCTTGTTTAATTTATTAAAGCTGGAGAGCTTTTGAAATTGGTAATTTGTTCATCTAACTTAAATACATAGTCCTGGGTTTTCGTAAGATTGAACCTATTGCCCTTATCTCCCCAGATACGTAATATCTGCATCTTTAAAAAATTGTCTAGTTTTTATTTTTGCTTGCCACTGAATGAATTTATCCACTAGGCTATCACAGCACACATACTTCTATAATAAAGCACTAACAGACACTTCTTGTAGTTCGGTTTTTGCACAGCTCAGCTGGTCATGATTTCTAACCCGAAGATTCAGTGGTTGTTTGCAGAGAGTAGCATGGTCTCAAGAGATATAAGCTTACTTTATTGCTAAAGATAGAAACTCAATAAACAGAGAAGACTTGTTATAAGATCTCCAGGAAATGAAATACGTAACTCATTTACATAAATTTGAATTGCTTTTATTTATTTACAAGATGGCCAGGAATATGAGGACCCTGGCCCTCAAAAGCGCTTAGCCACATACGTAGATGCAGATATTTAGTTTGTGTCTATCTGTATTATCTTTGTCTTCAGCTTTGTGTGTTTGTGCGTTTTAGTGCATTTTATCTAATCTAAAATAAATTCTCTAGCAAAGAAAACTATAAAAAAATTCTTTTCATCTCAAATCATTATGCCTTTGGACAAAAATAATGATCATAAGTGATATTTCCATACCCAGATGCTAAGTATGCTCACATTTTTGGAGATAGATCCCAATTGTTAACTGTTTTCTCCTTTCAGAAGTTAATTAGGCCTGGACAATATAAAAATGATTTTAGCTATGTCAAAATTTCTTGAAAAATGATTTTAACTAAGGGGGGAGGGATCTCTTATCAAATGATCTTTAGTTTACTAGATGATTATATCCATAGACTTCTCATATCACTTGCCAATACTTTCATTCTCATTTATTTCTGTGTCTATATTGTAATGGGTAAGAAAAATTGAACTTTTTAACGAAATATTTAGATTCATCATCAAAAAGAATTGTAATTAATGAAAGCAAACAGTGATAAAAATGTTTTTTAGTGCAATTCTTTAACTAACTGTTCTACCACTGATAATACTACGATACATAATTTTACTATTCTACAACTCATTGGATCTGAAGCATCTAAAAAAAATTATACCTCAGATTTTTTATTTTATAATTATTAATTAATATTTTAATTACTTTACATATATTTTTTTGGGTGTTATGGATGTAGTTTTTATTTTAAAAAACTCAAATAAGTTGAAGATATAAACTTTTCTCCTTTTGCAGTATGTTGACTATGCATTAGTTTTATTTTACTAATAAAATATACTTTTTAATTCTTTTCTTTTTATAATTGTATATATTAATAATTGAATGATTCACTGCTTGGGAGTTCACAAGAAATTTCAAGCACGAGAAATGGAGCTTGATTGACAGATCTTGAGCTCCAGTCTGCCACTATACTAACCCATGCCAGGAATTTCAATCATTAAGAATATTATTGTGACAATTTAAAAAGAAAAATTTGATTAAACATGTCCATTGAACTATAAAATATATATTTCATTAAAAAAATTATCATTTAGTAATTGCAGAAAAACTTGGTACAGTAAGATGTAAGCGAATTTAATTGATTTCTGTAATTCTTTGACTTTGGAATCCCTTCAGAAATACATTTATCAGCTGATATCTTAAATGTTTCAGAAACTCAGAAATTAATAATCCTAATTTGATATTTCATATTGAGATATGTGTCTCATGGCATACAATAACATGGTAATGTGTGTGCATGTATATATATAAAGTTGACAAGAAAAATAAATTTATATTACACTGGAATAACAGTTAAATAATAATTTTGAATTTAAAAAATTATTATAAATCAAGCATTTAAAAAGATCTATTTAATATTTTACTCTGATTTTGATAATTAAAATAAGCATGTTTTTATGTTGCAATAGGTATACTGGTAATTATAAAATTACACTATCTATTTTAATTAGAAGAAATTTTTTAAATTAAAGCTTACATAACATTTTGATAAAATCTTACAAAGATGTTGTTAAAAGGACTAATAATACTTTTAGATAAAAATTTGGTATTAAATTAAAGTGAAGTCATTTTTTTTTAAATCAAGATAAAGAAAAAATTTACTTAATTATTGTTTTCTAATTCCATGATATACTATAAAAAGGTGGACCTGAATCATTCATTGGATTATAACAATATACCACATTATTATTAGTTATAACTGTAGGCAAGAGACAATATATCCTGTAGCTGCTGCTAATGTCATACCGGTAAAATTTGAATTCACATGGAAGGGCCAGCTTTTTTGTTTCGTAGCCCATATTGTGTATTAGACAGCATGCCTGAAGTCTACCAATTTATAGACTATGGAGCTTCTTGAATGACAACAGTTACCCAATTTATACCTTTCCTGAATGTCAATAAGCCAGTCTACTGTTTTAGAATGGATCAGCTTACAGATTCCAGTGCTAGCAGAATTATTGTGATATGATTTTATACATATGCTGATTAATCTATATGTAGAGAAGCACAAACATAATTTCTGCTGGTTGTATATATATAAAGTGCATACAATTCATAGAATATTTATTGAAACAACTTCATAGTTAAAATCTTTAAATCAAAAAATTTAAAAGTAAATAACTTTTGTCTAAATTATTCAACTAAAATTAAAATATAAATCTAATTTATCCAAATCACTTTGAACACTTTTAACAAAAACCTTTTATTGTACATATAAAAGTAAACTGACTTTGAAGAAGACTGCAAGACAGTTGAAATGTATGTGCATATATGTACAATAAAAATTTGCTAAAGTGGTTTGGATAAATTGGATTTATATAAGATATTACAGCAAAAATAAAGGAAAGGGTGATTTTGGTAAAATTAAAATAGTAAAAAATAATAAACGATGATTCCATTTTTTATTTTATTAAAAAAAAAACACAACAACTCTGGAATCTTTCTTAAATATTGGAAATGAAGTCACAAAGGCCAGAATTTTAAAAGAACTTTTCAAACTAGATCCAGCAAATGTTTTTTTTTTTTTAAAAAAAAAAGAAAAATTACCATTAGGAATAACAGGAATTAATAACATTGATCTGAAGCGGAATAATAATACACATATACATGTGCAGTTTATGTATATATATTTTTTTACATCAAATTGTCTTTAAAAAATATAGCAATTTGAATTTATTAAATTTATTTATTAATTAATGAAATATCATAAGGTTATAAATGTCAGTGTGTAGACACATTACTATGGGTACCCATATATATTAAAATCAGAATGCTGAATTTATAGTGCCCAACAGACCTTAATTTAATTTTGTTATTAATAAATTTATATTTCATTAAGTTATTCCAGTGAATTCATTTAATCCTAGACTAGCTTTAAAACATTATTTGTTAATATGATGTCTTTTTCACAATAACAGTTATAGAGCTCTTGCTCAGTGAGCTGGATTTGTGTGTAACAATGTTATATAGATTGGAGTTTATGTTTAGTGTTAAAGTCCATGCAGATTTTGTTTTTATTATTAGAAATTAAGTTTATAGTTGGCCAGTACATTAATGGTACTAAACGGCCAGGGCATTGATGATGATCAGCATGTTTCTGTATCCCAGCATTATTTTTTTAATTGTTATATTCTGGTGGATTAGCACTTAAGTTTGTGCATCCAAATTATTGTTTATATAATCTGCCCCAAGTTTGGCAAGATCTAAATAATTAGCCTGGTCTATAGTGGACCACTTTCAAATCCAGTCTCAAAATTGACTGTTGATTTTATTTTTTGATCATTCATAATGACGAATGATTATTATTATTATTCTCTGTAATGCTGGTGAACTTATAGTTAGTCTTTGCTTTTGCTGATCTCTGACATTCATTATATATTTTGTATTAATTGGGTTTGATGATGATGATTTCCATCACCCCAGATACACCTTGGACTTCGTACCATTACAATATAAAGTAATTTATGGTAACAACAATGAAAACGATCATTTCCTGATCTTTTAAGTTATTTAACACAATATAATTGTTGGCCTTGATTGGCTTGGATTTAAAACTTCAAGGGGGCAGGGGAAGTAGATTGGAGTCATTAATTTTGGATATAAATAGTGTAAGATAAATAAGTTATACATTAACTTAAAAAATCAATTAAGTATTCCTCAACTTCTTCAGCTTATATCAGTTAGTTATACAACAGTGATGTTAGTCGCCTACTTTAGAAATCAATGTAAGCAATAAATACGTATTGGTTATTGCCTTTCCTTTATTAAAGGTCGCAGTACCTGCAATTAGCGTATAACTGAGAACACTAATAAATGTAATTGCTGACTTAGTATCAAGACTATTTACAGATACAAATTACTTTGATTCAAAACCCGGAATATTATTAGCTACTGAAGGAAAACAATAGCCAGATATGTTAGTCAAAAACTATTAACAAATGCACTGCCTTTTAGGATCCATCAATTTTGCTCATTATGTCATGATTTTAGAAGGTGCATACTGATTAACTTAATATCTGAATAAATAAGAACATTAATTGATATTTTAAATATTTTTATATATAGCAATCTTTCTAATTAGATCTCATATGATAAGATTTTACAATTAACATTTTGGTGAAATTCATTCAAGATTTTAATCAAACAAAAAGTTAATAATATTAATATAAACAAATACCAACACACTCTTCTGTTCATTTAACACAATGTTATTACAATATTTTATTATATTCAAATTTCTTAAAATAACTGACAAACATACGAAACAAATTATTTATAAATATTATAAATGTGACATAAAAGTAATATTAAAAAATAGGTGTAAATAATTTGTTTATATGTTTGTTATGATAATGATACTTAAATGTATTGTGTGATTTATGATTCTGAAGAAGTGTTTCACAATCCAAAACTGTTATCTATTTTTGGAAGATTGGATATAATAAAATATTGCACTTATATTGCGTTAAATGTATAGACAAATACATTGGTATTATTTGTTTATATTAAAACTAATTATAACCAATATAGAAAACTCCGTTGAAGAAATGGAGTATATTTAAGGTTAATGATATTTTAAAGTCATAGCATTTACAAAATTCCTCCCGATATAATTGAAAATCTATATTCTAGAAATACTATTTATCTATTAGAAGTGTGTGTGTAGTAGATTAATTTAAGCTCTTGCTATTTTGTTAAAACTATAAGGTTTCTTTTTCATTATTTATTTGATTAATTAATGCTGTAGCAGTGAAATATTATACATGTAATATTAAAAGGTTTTTATTTTCCAAAAATTACATAACAGGTATAAAGGTACAAGAAATTTATAACTAATCTATGTATATAGAAGCTAATAATCAGTAAGGAGAAATATTACAAAGGAGGAAGTGGTTAATAATTTATTAAGAGAGACAACTTAATAATTGGTTGGAGTTAAAGTCCATATAACAGAAGTCCTTTTTAGTAATAAATGTGGAATTAAAAAAAAAATTTACCAAGTCTCTATTTCATGAGAAGAAAAATAATTATAAGGGAACTAACTACAAAGATGAAAGGAATAAATGATATATTTCCAGAAATACTGGAGAAGATAGTCTGCTGTACTGATAAATTGGTGCTAAATGCGCTCATTATTTACTTATCATAATTTAAGTAGTTATCACATCTATTTCTATAATACAGAAAGTATTTTATTAATTTTCTTATACATAAGTTTATAAATAATATTTATGACATATTTAAAATTAATAAATAATTTGGTTTAAAAAAAAAAAGATTTAATTCAAGAATATTAAAGTGAACTTTGTTACGGAAAGAATCCACAGCAAGTCATGAGACCCTTCAGCAATGGCTATTAGCTATCCGTTATCCGTACATGATTTCGCTTGAATGGAAATTTATTTTTAAAAATGTATGTGATCTCACTTCGATGTAAAGTTATTTAAAAAAATATATTAGCAATCAAACTCTCTTCCTAAAATATTTTATCTAAAAACAAAAGTTAATTGTAAAAAGCAAAAGATAGTGAGTGGAACATCCCAACAGATGTTTTATTTGTCTAACTAAAATGTTTCTTATTATGGCAGTGGAGACTGAAAGACATTTTTTTTTCTTGTATTCATTAAAGTAATTCATACCATCTATTTTAATAATTTGTTTTTTAAAATATTCCCCACTTGAATGAATGCGGTAAAAATCACAAAAATCAAATATTAAATAAGAAGGAAGTTCTCAGACTTAACTTAAAACTTGGTTTTAATAAATCATGATTTTCAAAAGAGAACAAAACATAATACTAAAAGATCTGAAATAATTTATTCCTAATTTTGTAAATTTTACAATGATGACCGCTAACAGTCAAGGCAGTAATTAATAACAAAATCATACGAGGAATTTCGTTCTCAAGAAAGGCTTTTTCTTCCTCTGGAGAGTCCTGCCATAAGAAAAATTATTGCAAATTGTTCAGTGATTTTTTTATTTTATTGTTAAATTCTAAAACATCGAACTTTCTATCCTAAATTAGGAAAGCTAAAGCAATCACTGTACAGTATTTTACAGTAAAATATAATACAACTGATAGATCTATTTACAAAGCTATACGACTATCATGCAATGACAACATTCTGATATGTAGACAACCAATTCATACGCTTCCATTCCCCTGATTGGTCCAAGCAGAAGCTGGAGAAGGGAAACAACACATTTATGTAGGATTCTTGTAAAGAAAATGTTCCACATTTGCAATAATGAAACAAAAATAAATTAGAAATTAAAAAAAAGAGAAAAAATAACAATGCTAATATTGGTCTTCATTCAAATACGCTATCTTTTTCGTGTGTGTAGAAAGGCTGGTCTCGTGTAGCTAAAGGAATGGTTTCTGCTGCCTCATCTGCAGCATCAGTCTTATTGTTGAGTGCAGTTGGCTGGGTGGTAATCGGAGAAGGATTTTCACTACTAGGTGAGCTTATTTCCTCCTAAAACAGAGACAAAGTTTCATTTTAATAAAGTAATGATTTCTTATTTATTCTCGAATTACATTTTCAGTTTACTAAAAAAAAAAAAAATCTTAATATTAATCAAGCAAAATGGCCTATACATTATGTTTTATGTTAGGTTACTATATTTACAATTAAGAATTGTTAATAAAAAATCTAACGATCAAAATAAAATAATAGTGAAATTAAAATAAATCACATCATTTAGGCAAAAGCTATTGTAAAATTAAGCTTGTGTTTAAATAAAAAGTAAATTTAATGGCTCGAAGTTTCAATCTTTGTAGTAAAGCCATCCCAAAAGGATTTTACTAAAGAAGTATGCCAAATTGTAAGAAAAAATCTCATCAGAAGAGACATAAACTCTTAATGTACGCTGATGTATTAGAAAAGATATAACATAAATGTTTATTTTTTCCAAGTTCTTCAACTTAATGCAATTCCGTAGAGTATTCCATATATTGTAGAAGTGACTAAAAGATACAAATAAGACAGGTATTTAATGGTTCGTTTAGTTTTGCTATCATGATCAAAACACATTTAATATTCAATTCGGCTGAATGAGTAGGAGCCATCTTAAACAACTGCCCCCCCCCCTCATATTACAAAGAATTAAAAAGTAATTAGTTTTAATTACTAAGATTTAAAAACCAATGTTACATTATTGTTCTTACCATAATTATAAGACCAATTTTTTTTATATTTAACATTCCTTTCCTTAAAAAAAAATGTTGATATAGTTTTTATTATCTATGTATTTAAAATTATAGGCCTCAAAGCAGGTTAATAAGTCAACAGTGTATTATCAATTGCTCGAATTAGGTCTGTTTCATTATAATATCAGAAGTTGAAAAAGATACAGTATATTGCTATAAGAATTAATAAAAAATAGAACATAGGCTCAGATCAGCATTTTTTATTATAATGTTATCTAAAGAAAATTATATATCATTATTTTAAAACGGCCATTAAATATTTAATTTAAAATGGATGGAGTTACTTATTTATTACGATGAATAAAAAATTAGTTTAAAATTGAGAAATGTTTCAATGTAATGAATTAGTATCTTTATATGTTTATATACTAGTTAAGACTTGAATCTTTCATTAATTTTATTTTTGATTTCACAAATTTTCATTTTTGATAAAACAGTAATTAATGATTACCAAATGAGAATGCATTTAAACCCCCAGACTGGTTTCTGACTTTTATCAATAAGACCTGGGATTCAAAAGCTGGAAATGCATTTATGAATATATAGCCACCACTTCCACTCCATTTTACTATTGAAGCTAAAAGACTCAAAACATCCTAAGGTTTTGAATCTAAGCCAACCTCATTAAAGAGTTATAGTGACTCCAGACCGGTAACTATATATTTTAGTACCTTCAATTTTTTATTAATTTGGAATTCAAAGATGAAAGTAATGCAATTATTAACATCCTTTCTGAATTTTCAGATTTTTTTCACTGTAATGAATCATTTTTACCATTATCTAACTAATTAATTCTTATGGTGTTGGGAGATTAACCATGTCTGGAGTCAAGTTTAAGAATTTTTTAGCAACACACATTTTATCGATCAAAGATTACAAGAAATAGAATCACATAGTTACTAAGGCTGAGCTTATATTCTTGGAATAAACAAAAGAAAAGTCAAAGGATCATATGTAAGAAATGTCAATGCTTTATTTTCGACAGTGATTTCTTCTAAAATTCACTGCCATTTAGTGACTTAATTTCCATTTCTTGAATACAATTGAGATTATTAAAGTACTTAAGTTATTGAATGAATAAATAAAGGTTCTTCTGATGTTTAACTCGATTTTAAAAAGGGATATCATATGATATATTTCCTAAATGTAGCCTCAAAGGAATTACTTAAATTTTTAAAGTAAATAACGAGTGATAAATCTGAAAAGAACTCCCAATTTCCAAATCTTTTATAAATGTTATATCAGAGGCTGAACCATCGTCTAGCACTCATTTGACATTTTTTTATTATCTCATTATGTTTTTACATAATAAGAAAGAATCCATAAATGCAAAACAATATTTCACCTATGGACAAAATGGGACTTTCATAAAATTGCCGTTATCAAGGTAGACTCTTCAATTAATATGCGCTATAGATAAAAAACAATGAAGTAGTAGGATTTTAATTTGCCACATTCAACTCATTGAAAGATCCATACAAAGCATGATTTGAGAAACAATGCTACACAGATTATAATATAAATTATCTGATTTGTTAATTATTTTGAAGATCATGTGACATTTGAGCCCCAGAAGTGACGTTGCGTATTGATCCAGGAAGCTTTAGTTGTGCCATCATTCTGACTGCATTGAACCACATAGGAGAATGTCAAGTTGAATAATCTACATATGAATTCTTGAATAGGTACTGCAGACTACTATCCAAGAATAAAAAAAATTTCCAGTGATAAAACCACAGCCTGCCTCAGTAATTCTTCCTTCAGAGTGACAAATTATAATTTTTACAATATTTCATTTACATAAAATTTATGAAAAGAATTTATGAAAATGAAAAATGGTAGGTACATAAATTAACACATACAAAAAGGCATGTTAAAATCACAAATCGAGATTTAAATTACTTATTTTTCCAAAACCACATAACTTACCTTAAGATTACAGTAATCGCCCGTTTCTTCAGCAGTATGAGGTTTCCACTTCCCACAACAGAAGTTACAGCAACAGCAGAAACAACAGCATAGATAACAGCCCGTAATAATCCCACAGAAAATAAACAGAGCCTAAAAGTAAAAAGTGTATTTTCGTTCAAGAAAAGAATCATAAAACTATTCATGAACATTATTTGTAAAGTAAAACTAGTAATAATATAAGTATTATCATCATTCATTAAAACAGATGCAGATAATTTATGATTCATATGCCAATTATTGAATAAACCACAACATCATCATCTAGTTGAAATTTTATAGTTTTTTTTTTTTAAAAAAAGCACATTCGAACAAAATAGACAATTTATAAATAAACATACACAATACAACCAATTAACAGAAATCAAGTAAAATAAATTTATCTCAATAATACCCGTTCTCACATTTATGAATTTCATTTTCAATCTCTTCTTGTTGCTTTCAATACACATATCCCCATAATTTATTGTGTGGTATGAAGTCTCTATTTTTTTTATAATTTATTTGATGACAAACAAAAAAGTAAGGCCGGGTCCCAGCAACATTATATTTATGCCGGTTTACAAACAAACCATGCCCTGAGGCGGTTTCAGCACGCTAATATAAAACTACCGAATATTTATTAAAAAAATCTTCATTTTCAAATATACAGGCATATTTCATTTTACTACCAAAAGCATTCTGCCCAAATTAAAGTTTATCATTCATTTCATGTATTATATTTCCATTTGTATTGAGAATTGGACAGAAATATTTGCAGTTATTAATTTCTAATTCATTATCATCAATGTTTATTTTCTTCACTATGTGAAAAATCATTGTTCATTCCTCTAGAGATTTTAGCATTTATCTTGCTTTTAATTAATAATTCTTGGAATATTTATGTGATTTAAATAATTTCCATTTATTTTTACTACCTTAACTCCCTATTTTAATTCACAAAAATACTTCTCTAAAAGATACTGTAAAAACTTGGAATTACCCTGCTGTATACCTTTCTCAATGTTAATTTTTCCTTTCTTATAACCTTTTATATGCATTGATAAAATTATAAGTAATTAAATAAATCCATTTTTCTTTATCTAACAATGCTTGTTTTATTTAACTTAATCGATCTGACAGTTTTGACTGACCAGCAGTCCTCTTCAGAGCTAAGATATATATATATATAAATAAGTGAATATATAAAATAGTTTATATAAACCAGGGATCGGAAACCTTTTAGTGGTGTCGTGCTGAATTTATGTTATAATCTTATTCCACGTGTCAACATGATTCTATTAATCTTATATATAGTATAAAAATTGGTCCGATAATAATGGGCTTCAAAATTATATATTATATACTTTTGAAGCCATTATAACCAGATCTTATATTATAAATCATTAAATATTTTAAAATACATAGGATCATATGTGAAAAGTATTATTTGTTAAATTATATTGCATTTGAAAGATATGCTTAAAAATTTTTTTGGCATGGAGAAAATTAATCCTTTTGGTCCTTAAAAAAATGTGTATTGTTTACAAAATTGCCGATTAATGTATAGTACAGAATAGACAAAGTGTCTTTAACTTTCAATAGGTTAATTTAAAAAGCTGATTAATGAATTTTAATAAAATTAAAGAAGTATTTTTCTAGCATTCATCAAAAATGTTTCAAAGAAATTCACTTTTGTGATATAAAAAATCAACTCGAAATTGGAAGTTTTTCATATTTTCTTTAAAACTATGAACATTTGGATTTTTTTTTTTTACGAGAAATTTGTTTTAATTACACAATACATATTTAAAAGAAAAAAAACAAACAATGACTTAACTTTTTCAAGATCTGAACGATATTATCAAGTCTCATGTATTTGCGGACTTAGCCAAAACATAAAATGTATTATTACATAATTACGAATAAAAGTTGTTCACATGAATTAATCGATATAATATTCTGCCTAAATATAAATTTACTCTAAACACGCAGTAGCATGCAAAAATATCAACGGTCAATTTACCGTTAAAAAAAAAAAATCCAAGCAAAATTAAATCTCCCTGGGCAATATATATATATATATATTCAGCTCATTTAGCTTTTCTTATCTTTACTGAAAATAGCAAAGATCAAGCGAACATTTATTATAAAAAATAATTAGTAAATTCCACTGAATCATGATTTTCATTTACATGTGAGTCGCATATGCAAAATGTAGGTGTTGGCACTAATGTGTGCACTATAATTAAAATATAATTTTTTACTATTTCATTCAATCGGTGCCATTGATAATCGTTCTGCATGCCACGCATATCCTAGGTTGCCAACCCCTGACATAAACCATACACACCTAAAATATTTCATTGTCAATTGACTCCTTTTTATGTCATATTATAATGAAATATAGAATTAGCTTGTATGGTTTATATGATAAACTATCTTATGTTTTCATATATATATATTAGCTGGGAAAAAGATTGCTTGTCAGTCAAAACTGTCAGACTGATTAAATTAAATAAATCAAGCATTTTTATAGTGATAAAAAAAAAAAGTGCGGTGAAATCTAAACACCCTTGCTGCATTTTGATAAATATCCTCCAGAATTTAACAATATCCTTAAGAATCAAATGCCTTTTCAAATCTACAAATCCAAAGTGCAATGGCAACTCGTACTCACTGATCCTTTCTACAATTCTCTTAACACTTTAATATGAGATATTAGGCTAAAACTATACAGATTTCAATCCTAGTTGATTAGTATTAAAATTCTTTCCTAGATAAGTTGAAATAATTTGGTATAAAACTAATAAATCTGTAATTTCTAATATCTTTTTGAATATTTTTCTTATATATTAATATCACATTTGTGCAATTATCGGGTATATTTTTATCATTTAAGCACATGGTAAATAGCTTTGCTAATAATTTCTGCATTTCTTTGAACATATCAATAATAGTTCCATCGTTTCATGAAATTTTTGCCTTTAACGTAAATTTAATAATATAATTCATCCCTTCATTTAAATTACTTGGCATTTCAAAAAATGTTAATTGTAGAAATACTTTTTTTTTCTTTATTACTATATAATTTTTTGTAGAACTTTTCCACATATTTTTGACATCTTCCTTCTTTTTAGTAATAATGTCATCTTTTTTTTTTTTACTGCTGAAAGAACTTTCCAATATCCAGATGTTATACAGTTGAGATTTTTATTTTCTTCTGTAGCATCAGTCACAGTTACATCGTCTTATATTATCATTACCTCTTTTTCATAACATTTTACAGAATAAACTGTACTAAATGATTCATTTTTTAGCATTTTCATATTCCTTCTTTTTTTTTTCATAAATTGCCCTGTCCCAATTTAAAGTTTAATAGTGAAATGCTGATTTATTTATTTTTTACATTGGCTCTTCGTAAAGTATCAGTTATCTCTAATTGAATTCATTCAAATCTAAGTTATTACTGAAGCCTGTTAAACATTTCAAAATAATTTAAAAGTCCTACCTTCACTTCATTGGCATATTTCTAAGGACTAAAAACATTAACTGTTAATACTAAATTTCTTAATACCATTTATCTTTCTAATTTTGCATTACCATATATTTTATATCTCATAAATTGATTATCATTTCTGTAGAAACTATTAAGTAACATTTTCTGGTAGTCAAACATAATCAAACTCCATTGTATCTTCAAATTGGACGGTGCCATATTCATTTGAATTTTTTTAAAAAAAGAATTCATAATATGTAGATTTTCTATTTCCTGTTTCATCTCCATACCCAAATTAATCTACAGAACTTTCATTCCTCAATTGTTTTCCAATGCTAACATTAAAATCTCCGATGACAATTTTACAACGTTGTTTAGTTTGATCAAAAGCTTTCTGCATATCTAAATCAAAATCCTCTACTTTTTCAACAGAATAAGAGTATGTTGATACATAAATCTGAATGAACTGCATTTGCTATCTTCCAATAAATTAAATAACTTTTTATGATAAATCAAAATCTTTAAATATTTTCTAACACCAATCTTCTACTGCCAGAAAGTGACTACCATACTTGTAATCAATTTAATAAATGTTTTTTAATATGAGGTTATATATTGCGAAGACTACAGGGAGCAGTGAATGATTATCATGAGTTCTATACTCATCAATCATGATTTTGAGAGTCCCAATTGAATGAAGAAGTATTCAATGAGAATTCATCAAAAAGATCAATTTGTAATTAAACAAGAGTTGTGATGAATATAGAATAAGACACAATATTAAAAAAAACACACACATAGTTGTGAAACATGGACTTTAAAAACTAAAGCATAAATATGATGGGAAAGAGAAATAATTAAAAAAGAT
Source organism: Epiperipatus broadwayi (assembly GCA_028023455.1). NCBI lineage: Eukaryota > Metazoa > Onychophora > Udeonychophora > Euonychophora > Peripatidae > Epiperipatus > Epiperipatus broadwayi. The sequence goes on along the minus strand of JAQFVV010006260.1, from coordinate 5,649,405 downwards.
ACAAACAATTATCTTTCTGAACACAGAGTGAATAAACATGAGAATTTGCATCCCCAGAAATTAGTATAAAAACATGATGGCATAATATCATTATGTAAAATAAATAATTTTGATATGACTTATGCTATGCAATCTTTAACTTACAACAAATTTTTTTTTTTCAAATAGTACTCATATTTTTCTATAATTTTTAATTACATTTGGTTTTCAACAATTCACTTCTGAAAAAGACGGCTTTTATTTCTGGGAAGATTGACGAAAAATCTCTAAAAATCAGATGCTTACTTATGTCTAAATAAATGTGATCTTTCAGTGAGAAATAATACAGAAAAATAAATAATTAAAAAACAATTCCTTTCATTATTTATCTGCTGCAATTAGATTATGGGTTTATTACTATCACAAACTTTTATTCATTGTATGATTGGTATATGTTCTAAAACATCTTAACAGAGTAATATTTCAATATTTCATGAACCTCTACTCCAGTAGCTACATAAAAAATAAATAAAATAAAAAATTCTTACCTTACACCAGCCACTAGTTAAAATGAAGTAAGTATTAACATTCTGTTCACCAAATTGTTCTGCGATATACAATCCTAGAGAACCATAACGATCATAAATATTTCTCTTTGTTGGATCACTCAGAATAGCGTGAGCTCGATTAATTTCTTTAAACTACAACAGAAACACAATAACAATGAGCATAAATCTTTTCAATCAATCAATTTCAACAAACTTACAGTTACTCACTCTTTCTGCTGCTTCCGGATTGTTTGGATTTTTATCCGGATGATACCTGAGGGCAAGCTACAGAAAAAAAAATAGTATGAATACATTAAAAAAGATATGTTCTCTAAAAAAAAAACTAACAAACATAAAAAAAACCCAATATGAATCTTAATATATTAAAACAATTAATTTTAGAAATCTCATTTCAAAATAGTCATTAAACAAAATATATCTACGAGTTTCTTCAATAATTCCAAAGTGGACCTTAACTATTATTATTATAAATAAATAGCGATTACTGACCTAAATTAAAGTTTTATGTCTTTATGTAACTTTTTTTTTTTTTAAAAATTACAATAAAAAAGTTTGCAGCCAAGAAAGAAAGAATTTATAGAAACTGTAGAGATACAAGAAAGTGATATTTTTAGATAGAGAAAAGAGCTCTTAAAAAGTCTGTTGGTCAGTCAAAAATGTCAGCTATTTTTGGAAATTTGGATATAATGAAATATTATATTGTATTGCATTAAATGCACACAAGAGCTCTAGACATTAAAGATGCGTTAATCATTTGCATATAAATTCACTCAAGGTTTATCCATTATTTAACATGTTACCTAACATATATTTCATGTTTAATAACATTATTATTTTAGGTTTTATAGTAATTTATATTTGTGTTTATCTCACTATTAATTAAATATATGTGTATATTAAAATAAAATTAATAAAAAAAAAGATATGAATAATAAGTGCATTTCTATTTTGGCTTTTTATGATTCATCATTTTAATTCACAAAAATTATCTGTTCCTTTTCATTTTCCCTATTAAAAAAAACAAACAAAGCAATTATTTCAATTCAGCAAAAATAAATGAGAAAAACTATTACTTATTAAAATGCATCAATAATCAAAGAATATTATTTATATACAGTTTTCAATTTACTTTATTTTCATTTCTACAAAATTGTGGAAGATAGTCTCTGAATAGAGAGTACACTTTTTATTAAAGACACTCAGATCTTTCTGTTTAATAGCTAATCTATTAATAACTCCACTCTTTTGTCATCAGGTATAAGCTTGAATAAAGATGATACTGCTTAATAAATCGCTGTTTTATTCATATTCTCAGAGTAGTTTCTAGCTTATGGTTTTCATCAGATAGGAATTTTGGACCTGGATCTAGTGCTTAAACTAGACTGAGGATATAAAATAATAGCACTGAATAAGGATTTATTAAGTACTACATCTGGCATTGATTGTTTACTAAAGCTTACAATAGATGGCAGAAGTGAGATAGAAGAAATAGATTTTCTATTTAAAAGTGATGTGTATGCAGAATTCAAGTGATGTTTTATTGATATTACACCTCTCTGTTTCTAAACTATTCTATAATCTAATAAATTCTGTTTCAGAATTTTTTCAGGGGTCATTCCAGCATGAGCAATCCAGAATGAATTAATTAAGACATTTTAAAAAAAAATCTTTGCACACATTTAAATGATATAAGAATAATTTATGATTTTATCTGGAACCATTTTAGAGCTTAAAGGCTTTTTGAATTTCTGAAAAAAAAAAAAGACTGTTTTACTAAGTAGATCCACATAAAATTACAATTTTTTTGACTAGGAGCAAACTAGAAAAACAAAATGATAAATTTTTGACTCAGACCTTTAATAAGAATTTATTTGATATAGAACATATATACATGTTAAAATTTGGGGAAAAATCACACGCATTCTTCATTGTTTTAAAAACATATATCCATATTTTTTAAATTAAGTCTCAATGAGATTCTATTTATAGTGACAATTAAAAAGGTTGAGATGATATTGTAAATATTTTTATTTTATTTTAAGTATTTATCTTTATTAAACAATATATACATATTTACAAGGTTTTAGTTATTTTTTTAAAATCATTAATTAACATGCCCTGTTTGGTTTGTAGAATGATAAATTGGAAGGCTCTGGAGCTGAAGGTCCATGGATAATGGCTCTCTTCTGTCATTTCTGGCACATCAACTTCTTATGAATTATCAAGTAATAATTGTCTGAAGGTTTGTGATGATGGTATATTATTAGATGTGATATGTTGGACTATTTCCATCATCTATGAGTGAATGTTGAATGTTTAATAAATTTTAAACTTTCCAAATAACTTATTAGTAATAACACACAAATAGACAACACAGGTTAGTAATTACACAATAATTCAAGTAGTATTATTTTCCACTCTTCTTTAGGTGGTGCTAGCCTATATGCACAGTGACAATATTCGCTTAGAATTTGAACTCGCACTTTTAGATTCTTGAATATCGAATTTAAGGCAAATGCTCTACCAACTGAACTATTCTGTCAAAGTTGTTTGTATTTGGAAAGTTTAAAATTTTCTATACATTCAACATTCACTCATAGATGATGGAAATAGTCCAACATATCACACCCAAATAATAACTTTTTTTTTTTCAATAATTAATACTATGATTTCATTAAAATTGAATAAAGTTATAAATTTTCCAATTATATCATATCCTCCTCCTTTCCTCATCTTCCCTAAATATTAAAAAACAATTTCTAATGGAATTACAAATAAAATAATTTTTAATTAGGAAGAGAACTTGAGCCTAAGATCGTTAATAAAATGAAATGTACGAGTTTAAAAGAATCTTAAAGTGGAAAGATGTTTGACAATTATTGTGATGCCTTCTTTGTTGTAATAAATTAAATACTATCTACAAATCGATGATGAGCTATAGTTTAAGGATATTTGTGGAAGGCTGACGAAGAAAAATAAGGCTTTTTAAAACCATCCTTGCAATGCATAGTTTTCTATAGATGAGATTATGATGACACTAACAGAAAAATCTTCTTTCTTTAATTAAGATGGTGGTGTTTAATCTGTAGTGATCTTTAAATAATTTGTCTGAAATTATCCATCTGGATAAAGCTAGACAAATGTGATTTGAAATGACACTGAACAGATAGTTTGAACTGAGAAAGATCAATTGTGTTCAAAAACTTGAAATAATTGAGACCTAAGAATCTAAAAAGTAATATATAGCAGTAGTGAGCAATCTATGGACCCCTTGAGGGTTTGCAGAAAAATGGTTGGAGGTCATGAAAATTTTGAGAAGTTTTCACATTGGATAATAAATTTTTAATTGAAAAAAAAAAAAAAATTAAACACTATTAAAAAATACATGAAAACTGCTCAACTCATTATTGTGTATCTAAACATGTTTGTGTTTAAACAATTCCTTCTTTATATTTCAATCTGCTTTGTATAAATAGCATATAAAATTTCTCTTGTTCACTCTCAGAATTTTGTTCTTCGTGCTAACATCCTCCTAATGTTGATACATAATACTATGTTGTAATTACTACAAATCAAATCTACTAAGAACCAAATATTATTATTCATTTTTTCTTAATATGCAATTTTTTCTAAGATCTTATATCAAATTGTAGGTGCTGAAATATAATATAAACATATATATTTGTATGTGATAAAATGACTTTTATTATTAGGATTGTAACAACATATAATAGGTTGTGTAAAATTTCAGTATTAAGTATAGGGATTGCAAAGTGTAAAAAGATTGCGCACCATTATTAGCATTAACTTAAAGTTTGAAAGTTAGTAGCATAAAAGTTTGGCTTGTACTTGCTTCTTAAGAACGATACCTAAAATATAGTTTGAGAAAAGTCACATGATTTTTAAAGCACTTTCTCATGAAAAGTATTATTGAACTCTGTGTACAGAATCTCCAACCTCCTAGCCCTATTAAATTCTGGACCTCAGTGGAAAATGTAGCTTAAGAAATATTTAGAAAATAATTAGAAAGTGCACTTGATTAATTAGAATAAGCTTATCCCCACATGATATAACCAGTTACAATGTAAGCCATGAAGCATCAGCTGAGAGTTGTAAATGATTAGATAACATATTAAAGACTTTAATTATGATTTGCAGTTTAAAGAAAGGATTGACACTGGTATGACCTGCAATAAATAACATTACTTGCTGAATTATTTTGAATGTGTTCTTGATAGATATGATTATTCAATGTTTTAAAATTTTCAGTTCTAAATTGATGTTGGACAATAACTCATTCTTCATAAACTTGGTTCCACAATATATGTTTTTAAACTTCAGTTTTAATAAAAAAAATAATAACTGCATTAATTATTAATAATGCTGACGATTTATTAAAAATTTAATATAGCCAGTAATCAAAAAGATGAATGAAAATATGAGTAATTAAGTCAATACATCATGTACAGTAATGGCTAGTAAATTCATAATGATTTTGAATCGATGTCAACTATAATCATAACTATATAAAGTATATTTACTAGAGTGATAAAAGTTCAAATCAAAAGAATTCCATCTACTCTTACCCTTCTGTAGGCCTTCTTGATGTCATCACCAGTACTAAGTTTTGTTAATTCTAAAATTCCATACAAAGATTGCCCAGAAGTACTGAAAGAAAAAAAAATTAAATATTTTAAAAAGGTATTTGTTTGGACAAGATTAATAATTAAATTATAAAAAGGAACTTACTATTAAATTGAAAAACAATTTTAATTAGTTACTGTAGAAAAATCCTTCAATGTTTTGCTCTCTACTTTTCACATAAATTCATGGAAATGAAATAAAGCTGTTAACATTGAATTTCAGAATGCTTAAAAAATATCATTCAAAATTCACACAAATGCCAAAGCCAGCTGCCGCCTTAAAGAAACGTTGGTAATGTATTTGAAAATTAACTACTTAAATCAATTAATTAATTATTAAAAAATTAGATCTGAAAAAAAACCCTTAGTATGCCATACATTTTCTTATTATACTCGATTTATTTTAGTAAAAATGAGTGGCATTATTCTCCTCTCCTCTTTAGGTGATATTCTAACTAAATAAACTATTCTATCAAAGATAATACTCTGTAGAAGTTTTGTATATTAAGGATAAGAATCTTCTTGATTTCTTCATTTTTTCTTAAGTGTAAGGTTAATATTATCACACTAGGTTTACTTAGAAACTTATTTTCCTCTACTTTTTTCTCTCTGTCCACATGTTAATGGCAAATACCTGATCTAGGGTTATAATCCAAAATATATGATAAACTCTCATCAACTTTGATCTTAAGAAAAAATAGACATCAGAGGATCCTCATAGGTAAGTACATAAAATTTATGACTTAGATAGTTAGAACTAAACTTCAAATTCAATATTTATGAACCTAAAAGACATAATATTAATAGTGTCACTGTGCAGGCAGAAATAGTTGAAAGAGAGAATATTATTACTTGAAATGTGTTCTATATCCATCTCTGTATTATTACTAACAATCAAATATATTTAAAAAATATATAAATGAAATTCTATTTCTAAAAATATGTAACAAAAATGTATAAGGATATATAATTACTAGATTCATTAAAATGTTTGTATTTTATAAAATCCACAATGTAGACTATTACATATGATGTGTTATATACTAATTATATTTAATTATAAATATGAACTAATTGCATGGTCATATACATTAGAATATTATAGCCCTGATGATGACTACTGTATAGGAAAATATGAAAAAATGGATTTTATTTGAATGCATTACAAAAAGTAATTAGTGAAGGTATATAAATGGTATTATATAACAATTAAAACTGGATGTTGGAAATAGTTCTATATGTAATTACAAGTAAATGCCATCACAAAATTTCAGATGAAGACGGAGAAATCTGTGTTTGTTTTAGGTTAATGAGGGCAAATCACATTTCTATATTGTTCAAGATAAAAAACACTCTAAGATTCTAAACTGAAAACTACAACAGAAACCATAAGCCGTATTTTTGAAGAAATTCAGAAAAATATTACAAGGGCTTATTAAAGTTTATATTTTCATTCTAAAAATGAGCAGTTAGAATAAATTGCATCAAGAGATATCAAACTATTATCAACAGTGATCAAATATTCACTTAGTTATATTATTTGGTTTCCTACTTCTAGATACCTAAATTCAAGCAAAGAACTAAATCAGTGTAATTTTAAGACACTGCTTCCAGAATTCATTGATGAAATGGTCATCACTGAGCAGTCCTCTGATTACAGTCCATTTACACTTAGAAACTTTTAATCATCTCAAAAATTGTGCAATATGCTGAACTATTACTTCATTGTTACTAATATATCTCTGTTACCTTAAGTTTCTACTAATTGTAAATTAGTGAACTAATTTCAATGCACTTTAGAACACAGCAAAAACAGAATCCTTTAACTGCTTTCAGGGTAACTTTTAAAAAGTTGCACTAATTACCAGTGAATATATTCATTTAGTAAGTTTTATTTTTCTATGCAATCTAATGGAAATTCAAACATTCTTAAGATTTCAAACTAAGTTAATTTGTCTACATTAAGTTAGCCATTATCAATTTTGGTAATCCAGATATTAGCTAAATATAGACATTTTTAATACTGGGAATGGTGAAGCAGTTTACCAACTTTAATCATAATTATATACACACACCCAATTTACATCTTATCATTAAGAAAGGAGAGGTTACCAACAACTATTCATATGTTCTATAATATTTAGTAAAAAAATATGCCTTCTTTATTTTTAAATTATATAACATTTGATGTACAGATTGGGCCAAAAATTACTTTATAGAAGAATTGGCTGATTTCAATCACGGCTTTAAACTAATAATTTTTTTTTTTTAAAAAAAGTCATGTATTTTCTTTTTAATTTTTTATTTAATCATATTTTAAGAGGCTTGGTATTATTATTAATTCCAATCCTATTACTGGAATAACAATGGCTATTTCAATTCAAATTTTTAACAGTTTATTGGTAGTTGTTTGACCAATACCCACTGTTAATAGTTTCTTTTTAATCATTGTATTTTATAATGCAAGAAATGCCCTTGAAAATCTTAAATTCAACCAGAAATAACTTGCTTTAAAAGAGCTAATGGCCCAAAAAATCTGAACTGCAGTTGGATTTAATAATTTACATTTTCAGAATTTGGTTCTATAGTGATATAGTCTAATATTTCTGAACATAGGCTGCCAATTTGTTAATATAATTCCCAAAATCAGCAGTCAGGAAATCTTCCTATGTAGAAAGATTCACTGTTTGCCTATTATAAAGCAATTGCCATTTTTACTCCACATCCATGATGTTGCAATCTTCATTTGCGTTAAAATGAATGGGAGACTCAGTTTGGCTCTCTTTTGATGAAATAAAAAATGAGAATAGAAAAAGATAAATAACAAAGGACAAAAAATTGTGAGAAAGTCAAATGCACAGAATTTCAAAAAATGCTAAAGAAGCCAAATGTGATGATAAATGTATGATGTTAATTTTGAACTATTATTTTAGTTTAAAAAAAAAACAAAACTATTTGGCCCAAAGTGAATTTTGATTAAGAACATTTGCTCCTTATATTAAAAACTCCAAATCCTCAATTTTCCTTTATTTGTATTGGGTTATGTATTTAATTTTTAACAAAGATACTAGTTTTTGTCAAGGGCTAGTAGTTGAGTGGTCAGCACAGCTGCCTTACAAGCAGTTGTCCCAGGTTAGCGGGTTCGCTTCCCAGCTGATGCTATGACACATGAAAAAAAAAAGATACTAGTTTTTGGAAAGTATGCTTGAAATGATTTGAAAGGATATTTATTTATATGCAATAAATTGAACCTACACTTCCAATTAAACTTCATAAAATGCACTAAATATTCAAAGAAAAAGATTTTACTAATAAAATACATTATTTCAAATCTTCCTTTATTGATTCCATCCATTATTAAAAAAAAATTGTTATGCATCTCATTTCATGAATCCCTCACATAACATCTATGCACAAAATTGAATGTACATTTTACATTGAATTTATATTTCAGGTTAATAATCTACAATGTATGGATATATGCATATGTCTTTTCATTGCTCAGTAATTGACCTGTTTATATCAAAAGCAAAAAAGATTATATATCTACTAAAAAGTTCAATTTAATTGTAAAATTTTCACATCAAAGCAAATCATTGCACAGACAATTTGAAAATTACATACACTATTACAAGGGATTATACATAAAGTTAATTGTTTAGAGAGGAGTAAACTAAAAGAGACAGGTTCAAATACTTATATAAACATGAAAAAAATAAAGTTTTATAAATGAAATCCATACCAATGTATATGAAGATTTACTTCAAATTTAGCATGAGTTTTATAAATGTCTTTGAATCCTTAGGACAATCAGAAAAGCAACTTATTAAGAATGCAAATTCAGAGAAAAGTCATGAATAAATATAAATAATGGGCCTTTTTCCCCAAAAAGGTTGAGATGGCCAAAAAATATTTTTAAATGACTTTTGGAATTAGTTAATTGACAGATTTTTGTCACTGAATACATTTCGTTTCAAAATACATTAAAATAATTATATAGACTAATATATATATATATTTACTGCAAGTTTTAATCATGACTGTCTTATTTTTGTGACAGAGGTTTTTTTTCTTTATTTGCATATCTGATAAATGATTTTTTTCAATTCAGTTCCAATTTTGTGCATACTACAGGTATCAAGTTAATGGACAAACTGAATAAAATGCTTAATGTTTTTTTTTTTTGTTTTTAAAAAAATAATATATGGAATTAATAGTTTGTTTAAAATAAAATAAAAACCATATTTTATATGTAAACGTTTTTCTTTAAGCAAATATGCACAACTTGTAAAGTTTAATTATGTTTATAAATAATGACTGATTATCATTTGTTGCTAACAACAGAAAACATCAGTTGCAAATATCTTCTTAAATATAACTTTTAAAGAACAAGAGCAAAACAACTTCAAGATATATAGTACTAATAAGAACAATTTAAGTATTTGTGATGGATCTATTTAAAGTAAAGTCTGTCAGTCACTAAGATAAATATCTAAACATCACATGATCACCATCTCTTATACTAGCACAATTGTTATTAAACAAGGCAAAACTCTCCATACAGTAGTGCCACCCTGTGCCAACCAGAGTAATCAATGGATGCCAGAAGGCTTATGCATAAAATCCTTATCTAGTGCCTACTCATCCGACATCCCCAGACTAGTTTCGGGTTAGTGGTCTTTGTATGGAGAGTTTTTCCTTGTTTAAGATAAATATCCTTACGTATAATTAATTCACTTTTTCAATTTGTCATATTTTTTAAATTAGATTTAGTATAAGCAATGAAAAAAAAGTAAAAATATGATTGACTGATTGGGACCCCTAATATATGGGAAGGGACACATGCTTGATCCAAAGCAAATCAACAAATGAACTCAAATTTCATCATCTCAGAAATCATTTATCAAGTCTCTGTCACAAGTGTTAGTTTATGCATGGCTGGAAGAGTCAAAAAGTGTCAATTGAAAAGTTATTCCTAATATAATCTCAATTACTAAACAATGTAATCATTTTCAGTCAGTATATAAAAATTTTTTCTTTTGATTTAAATCATTCAAAGCTTCAAAACAGATTGGCAACTGAGAAGACCTCTAAACAGTTATTGTTTAATGCCTGTGCTAAAGCCTAATTTTTTTTGCACATTTCCCTGAAAAATGCTTTTGCATTTTCTATTATTATCTTATGCAGGTTTAATTAAACTCTTATTTTTAATTTCATCTGTGCATTAGAACATAGCTCGATAAAGCTTTCCAATATCTAAAATCATGTCACACAGGGAGTGTAATAAGTGTTTAAATGTTGTAATCAAATCATTTAATGAAAAAAACTGGTTTAAACCCAAATTTTTTTAAAAAAAACCTGTTTAAGCACAAAACTATCATTTTCTTCTGTTTTATTTTTCCAAATCTGCTTTACAATAATATTGTTTTTTATTTCATTAGTCATTTAATAACACAAGAATATTTAAAATACATCAAGAATATTAATTAATAATCATAATCAAGTTATTAATAAGGAATACATAATCTTGCATTCAAATTATGTAATTAATTTTAAAAAAAATATTAATATGACTTTTGACTCAAACTCATTTGTATTTTTTTTTTTAAAAAAATATTATGCAAAATTGGTATTCAAATCTGTTATTCATTCATTAATAATCACTAGGAAATGAATATGGTCATAGTTATTCAAAACAAAACAAATGTGACACAAAAATGAACAAAAAATTGTGCAATGATTTTTAGTATTAGGCTCTTTAATGGTACAAAGTAAAAATGGTCCAAATTAGACAATCTTTCAACTTTTACCTCATAATATCAAAAGATAAGTTCTGCACATCAATTACATTCGCTTCATTTAAATCTTTCTGACTTTATTTATCAAACTTTCATAATTACATTTTTAGATCAAAAATCAACTTCTTTTTTCATACCTTACAATATATTCTTTGCAATTCTTCCATTTCTAAATACATGCAAATCCAATTTCTTTTCTGCTCCATAATTTTCTTAATAATTCATTTACCTTTCATTATTCTAGTTACGCATGATAAAAATGATTCCAACACTATTTATAACAAAAACTGCAAACAAACCTTACACAGAATTTCTGTTATTTACTACTTGGTCATATACATATTGCTCTTTTCACTTTTTATTTGTCAGTATTCATTGCTTTTCAAGAAAATTTATTTCTTCTGATTTTGCTTTTGAAAAAAAAATATTTTTTTTTTCAAGAATCTATGTTCATTCACATAAAGAACTGAAATAATACATAGCATGGTTTTCTTGTAAATATTTTCTGAGAGTTCAGTATGATGAGGTTTAATTAGAGTTATCTAAAAGTAGACTCAGAAAAAGCTATATCTTTATAAAAACTACTACTTCAATACAAGTTAGCCATAGTTGCAATTTACATAAAATTGTTTATGTGTATGTTAATATAAAGAATAGAAATGAAAACAATATTCATATAAATAGAAATAACCGTTAAACCTTTTTGTAGGTGTGAGAATATGAAAGAATAGCATTTTTCTTGACTTCTGCAAATATTTTTAAACTTCTCCATAGAATTATATACTATCTTTCCCCCAAAATAAAACACTCTCTTACATTAATTTTTGCTCCAAAATATACCCTAAGGCTTATTTTCGGGGAATGTTTTATTTTTTTTCATTCACAATTCCACATTTATTTATGTATAAGAATCTACATTTATTCAAAATGGTAACTGAAAAATTACGAGATATGCAGCAAAAAATTGCTGAAAATAAACTTCTGAAATAGTTTATTTCGCATTATTGCGAATAATTGTAAATAAGTCTGTTATAACAAACAATGGATACAATCATAAAGTTAGGGTGTAATCCCAAAATACACAGCAAAAAAACTGCAGGAAATAAAATTCTGAAATTGTTTCTTTATTTCATATGAGTGTATAATCGTTATAACACACGATGTATATAATAATAAAGTTAGTAATTCCAAGACGTAAGCCCTTCTGGCTAATTTCAGTTTTAAAAGAAAAAAAAATCAAATGTATTTGACAGTATAATAAATATTTTCCTATCACCAGAGGTTAACATGTATGCTGGCCTGCATTCTGATTTGGAAGGTTTACAATCAGAAGATCTTAAGAGCTTTTTAACTTTGCTAGAGTGATACAGCTGTGATTTTACTGAAACACATTTGCAAAAGTGTATAGTATTTTCTTTTCCTTTCTAATTAGGACTTATTTTCAGGGTAGGGCTTATATTATAAACATCTTAACAAATCGTACTAACACTTATTTTCAGAAAAAACACAGTATATTGAACTAAATATTTCCATAGATTATTATAATAAATAATAGAAATGAGGTAATATCCACTTAAATAAAAATAACCTTTAACCTTTGATGTTACCAAGAAATTATCAAGTACTATTAATTGATAATCCCTGAGGCCAAACCAGTTTTTTTCATTAAACCTATAATAGTTCTTTTGTTGAAGTAAAAGGGGCCCCCCTCTTTTATTTCAACCCATATTCTTATATGGATTTAAACCCAGAAATCTATAAATAAAATATTTACTGATGACTAAATTACAATTTTAGCCACACACACATTGATATGATGTAAAATAACTTCTTTTAAAATGAAATAAGATTTTGTATATAAAAAATATATCCGGAAACCCTGCTTACCATGTTACAGTACCCTCTCTCTAAAATTATTATGTATTACAATAATCTTAACTATTTATTATTACTTATTTCTCAATAGGCCGGTGTGATTTAAGTGCAATGGTAGAGTAGTAGATTCTACCGTTCAAGTCTTTGGATCACAGTCTTATCATTTCCAGTACCTGAAAATTCTATGTACTGCCAAGCAATAAAACCATTTGATTATTAATTTATTGTTCAATCATTTTTTCAGACCCTGATTCAATTGTTTTTTCTCCTATTCCAATTTAATAATTTCATTAATTCCATTACTCTATCCTTATATTTCTTTATGTTATCAAAATAAAAAATAAATTATCTATTTTCATTCCCTTTGTATTTAAATTTAGCCAATCCACTACACAAATTATTCTGATCCTCTTTTAGTATCATATACTTTAAAATTATGAGTTTATTTTGCCTTTTATCTCCATAAATCCTTAGTCTATTTTAGCCTTTTTTCTTTAGTATTTAAATATCTTATCCTTGTACCAAATAACAAATGGAAATACACTATTTATTATTTGCATAGTAAATCTTTTTTCACAATATATTTGTAGATCTTCTACGTTGTGAAATCAAACACTAGTTTTACTAATTTATGTCCTTCACATACTGTAATCTTTCAAATATTTATATTTTACTTTTAATTTCCCTTATTAAAATGAAAATTACCACAAATAGCTTTTTCCAAATCATCCCTTTTCAAATGTTTCTACATACATTATACTTATTATATGAGAAACATGCCAGATTTTTATACAATTCCATTTCATTTTTTTTTTTATTTCTCAGTTTTAACTCTCAAATCATTTATATTAACTCTTTTTTCACTTAACAAAATAGCTAAATAAGTTTATTCACCCATTCCTTCAAGACAAACATCTCCCATTTTCCATTTCTTCAGTTTCATTTTTTCCATTAAATACAAAGATCTTAAAACTGAATTTAATTTTCTCTCTATATTTCTCTAATAACTCCATTATATTATATATTCTCTTGGTTCTAATTATAAGAATCTCCATCACTATCCATAATCATTCTATCATAACCTTCGCATATTGTGAATGAGAGTTTTTAAGTGTCCTCTAGTAGCTTATTATTTAATTAAGATATAAGGTATTAATTATAAATTGAATTTTAAAAATTGAACTGTGACAATATACAGTTCACATGAGCAATTTCCTGAGAAAATCTCCATCAGCTGAGCTAAGCCTTAAACATCACTAAAACACAAATCAGAAAAGGCTCCAATCTTATTTATGTTACGCAGATTGTACGTGCTTTATCTTAGAGTATAAAAAATGACATACACACATTTATTAAATATTTATAACATATAATTAATAAACACATACAATTAATTCCGGATATGTAGAATTTATATAAAAAAATTATTTATAAACCTTATTCCTAAGAAGCATGTACATATAATCCAAATTTAATTAAATTGATTTTATGTATACTCTTCAATTAAATTAAATATGCATACAACATTATTCATTATGTAATTAATACATAACAAAATTCTATAATGTATTAATTACATAACTGAGTATTACATGAAAATATTATAAACAATCATACTAACATAGTTCTGATTAAAGAAAATGAGGAGAAAAAACGAAACAATTACTACATGGAATATATTTCCAGTTTAATTTATACTATTTTATAGCTGTATTACTTCTTCGTTGCCGATTGCATCATTTTAATACACTCATCTGCACCATACAAATACATTTTTTTCACTCATCCATCATTTTTTGAACAATCATTTTATTACTGCTATCACTGATAAATTACAGACCAGACATAAATCTGTCCCATATGGATATTATTCCAAAATTTAAAACAACCTTTTTATTATTTTACTTAAGTAACAATCATATTTTTATTTTACTGTACTATACTTATTATCAAAAATTTTTTTTTTTATTTATTAAATTGTCAAAAAGTTTTAAATAATATTTAATCAAATTGTTGGCTTCCTAAATCTCAAATAGATAACTTTAAATATAAATTTATAGTACATTCTGATTTAGAGATATGCTTTCTGCCCTCCAGTCTTTTCTCATTTTACATGTTTAGTTTTTTTTTTAGAAAAAAACACTTTTTTGTGTTTGTGGGTATTTGTATTTATGTATAAGTTTTTAAAATCTCCATTTGGACCGCCCACTCATTAATGAATCCCCAACCTTCACAATTAAGACCAAGGTTTGTAGTACCAAATCATAAAATCACTACACTTCAAGTTCCTATTGATGGAGCCAAAGTTCCTAGATTTTTTAATCAAAGCTAACTTGAACTCAATTCCAACAAACTATTTCCTTCATTACAGAACATTTCTAAAAAACATAGATCCTTCCTGTCCTATCTGTAACAGACAGGAAAAAACATTCAAGCATACGATTCTATCCTGCACAGGCTTAACATCAGTAAGGCTAATGATAGCCCAAAATACCTCAATGGGCTATTATAGGATTCTATCTATAAAGGATTGCATGAAGGACTGAAACTTCCCTCACATAAGAATGTCAACCTTTATTATATACTCACTGTGGATAACTAGATGCAAGATCACCTTCAATATCCTGCCACCGGATGCAAAGGCATTATTTATCAGTACTCTTAAGAAGATTTTAAAAAAAGATGAAATTCTATCAACAAAAATCCTTTATGAGAACACTTGGAGTCTTTTCAAAATCCACAGCATCCAATATAATCCCTCATGGAATGAACTGAACCATTGTTTTCAAACCTCATAGAGAATAGAGATCATGTTATTAAAGCAGTTGATTCCCTTTGAATAAGAAAACACCAATGAACCTATTTTCAAAATGTACTACATAATTCACACTCTAATAATAAAGTTTATTTGAAATGTAAAAGCACTAATCACAAATGTTTTATAAATGTGCTAGATTTTAAAAAAACAAATGAAATACAAAATTTATGCAAAATAAACCTTTCATGTGCATGAAAATTAAAAGCAGTAATGTAAAAATATTACTGTACTACTTCTAATAATAAATAATTGAAAACATTCATTTCAATAGTAATCTTATTTAATCATTACAATTAATATCAACTATAAATTTTTAAATATGTAATTATTGTGATATTAAAACAATATATACTGCATAGTGTATTATATATGCAGGTAGATATTTTGAAATAACAAGTACAGAATGTTCTGAATATCTAAATTCTATTCAAAACTAACAATTACATTATATATATAGTATTTCTATAATTTTTATTACAATACATTTTCTCATAATCCCACCCCCATTGGAACCCATGAATTTGGTTATTTGCGAATTACAATTTTCTAAATTTAAGTTTTTAGTTCACATAGCAATGATTAGAACTTGCAAAAACATTACAGGCAAACGACTGATATTATTTTCAGTAAAATTCCCATTTCATCTCGCAAGAAGGATTTTAATATATTGCTATTGTCTTTTAAATAAAATAAAGATAGGATTTTTTTTTCACTAACTATTTCTACTTTATTTAATTTTTAAAAAACATTTTATTTTTTGGTTATCATCGATTAGCCACCATTCACCGCCTGATGTCTCTGTTGCTAGTCAAAAACTATCAGATATAATGTTACCGGGCTCATTTACAATTGACTTTTTTTACACTACTACACGTCAGCGTGTAGCGCTGGAATTCGCAGGGAGGAGGATCCGATGTCTTTGCCGATCTAAAGGATCGTCCGTCACATGCGAGACAATTTTTAAAACATTATCCATTTCAACGCGTTACCGAAATGATTTACAATTGACTTTTTTTACACTACTACATAGGGAGGGGAATCTGATATCTTTGACGATCCGAAAGATCAGCCATCACAACATACACAACATTTTCAAAAACAAAATTATTTAATAAAATTGAATATTTCCTTTTTTCAATTAACGTCTGATCAAAAAAAAAAAAAAAATTTCAACACTATTTTAAAACAATTTACGAAACACAATTTGATTTGAAAATTCCCCTCTGATCGAGCCAAGCTTATGCTTTAAAAGTCTCGTAGCTGTCCCTGCGCAAAATATGTTTTACGCGTGATTTCTATATAATGACTATAAAGACTAAACTTTATTATAAAACTGTTAATAATATTTTACATATTTTTAAAATTATTTTTATTAAAATATTTTTTTTAATATAAAGTAATTAACATAAAGTAATTATATTATAAATGGTGAAAGTACAATAATATCATTTCCTCATATTTATTCATTTTCTCTAGTCCATTGAAAAACCAATGAATCATGAGTTCACTATACAAAACTTTACCAGATAATTTATTATCTACATGTAAAAAAGTAAAAAAAATTGCACCATATGGATAAATGCCCAAGTACAATACAATATATATAATAATTTTTATAATTAAAATAAATTATATATGAAGGATTATTAAAAAAAAAATACAACTAGCTTTCTGTTTTATTTTTATCTACGTGTATGACTTTTAGTAAGAGTTAGTACCTTGTTTATAAAGATTAAAGTGATTATGCCATCTCATTTATTATCAATAGAAAGACAGACACACAAATCAAACCAGAGCTCCTTTCTTTAAGTCATTTACAATTTTTTTAACTTTTACTCTTCAGCATATCCATAATAATTTCTTCAACTTTAAATATAAATTTTTTACAATTCAATTTCTTTTCTAAATTCTATAAATAATCTTTTCCCAATTACTAATTTTTAGTGTTTGTCTTTTCAACAATCTTTTTTTTCTTCTAATTGTCCAAATCTTTACTCTAAATAAAATAATAGTCCAAATAAAATAATTATAATTTTCTTATGTAATTTTAACTTGAAGAGCCACAGAATGAACTCTTAACTTTATTAACAGCCTGCTTACCACTGACATTATCAATTTAATTGCCATGCATAGTTTAGTGCAATGATAGTGGCAGATTCAAGATGGACAGGTTTATGGATCGCAACGCAAGTCAATCTCTGACTGTCAGTGTTCGGATGTCGTAATCTAATCAATGACAAATCATTCATGTATTCATTTATTTCACTTACCACTAGTCACACATTAAATTCTCAAATATTTAAAAGCATTATTTGCTCAATAATTTCTTAACTAT
The DNA here is from genome assembly GCA_028023455.1 of Epiperipatus broadwayi. Lineage (NCBI taxonomy): Eukaryota > Metazoa > Onychophora > Udeonychophora > Euonychophora > Peripatidae > Epiperipatus > Epiperipatus broadwayi. The sequence goes on along the minus strand of JAQFVV010006260.1, from coordinate 5,631,388 downwards.
ACTCTCTACTTGTTTCATCACATTATATTAGTTGCCATTTATTGGCACTTAATACAAATTCCTCTATTCTACTTAGGATTGGTAAACTCATTTGTACTATTTATAATGTACCAGTTAAGCTTGTGTAACTAGTTAACAAAACCGAAAAACCAAGTAAGGCTCTCAAACGTTTGGTACAGTCTCCCCTGTCCTACATTTAAACCCTACTGGCTTTCCTAGTCTCCACGCCCTAGTCAACATCCTTGATGATATTAACTCAATCTCCCATATGCCACAGCTTAGCTCATAGGATCAAACTTGGGTTCTCTATCTCAGGGTTCATTTATTTATTCACAAAATATATATGGCTACTCCAGGATGTGCATTGGACCTCAATCACAATTTATATGTATATATATCCAAAATAAAGGCATGTAAATATGTATTTATTAGATGAACTACTAGAAGTTATATTACAATTAATTATTTATTTACATAAATATTGATTAATGGAGATTACAAATAGATTAGTTGCTAGTTATCACACTGGTAGAAATGATGGCAATTACCTAAGAGACCGTGCCTTAATACAATATAATGATAATAACTTGCTTCCCATATGATCAAAAGTGGCTTAATTAAGCATTATTTAGTTGTGATTGGGTTTGAACTTAGCCGGTTGGAATACATGCGTGATTTCTATAACTATACAGGAGGGATTTTAAAACAACATTATTAACAACTTCACAGAGACTAAGAGCTAAAGGAAAGATAGCATCCATTGATGATTTGAGGCAGTGGTTGAGATAGGTTTCAAAGTCTTATGTCGCAGAGGTGTATCTGCTTCTAATCTAAAGTACATTTGATTTCTGGAGACAAAAGAATTAAGCCAAGTTATGCTAAAATCCAGGAATTGGGGTTGCAGAAACTCTCCAGTGTCTGCAGAACCCGGATCAGGGTACATCCTAAGACCAAATTCCTGGGCACCTAGCTAACGGATGGCCTTTATGTCGTTCAATGGAGCATATAAAGAAAAAATACGCCTAACATGTATATATTTTGATTAAACTTTAGCCTCTTGAGGAAAGTTGATAATGCAAATATATAAATTCAAATTACATGGATTCAAATACGGTCCACTTGCTTATTAATTAGAAAAAATAATTTCATACATGGTTCCGAACCAACAACAAATATGGGGTATATTATCTCACACACAAGAATCGAGATAAATAGCGATAATGTAACTGAAGAAATTAATTACTAAGTTATATATTATTAATATGGGCAGACAATCGCTCTAACAGATTATCTTAAATTAATAACTTTCATATTACATCTTCATGTTATCTATAGTGTAACAAACGGGTTCGAATACGCGCATATGTGATATATTACTAATTGCTAGTGTTAATGTGGAGCGACTATGTATAAACAAAAAAAAAAATATATATATGTAAATGGTCATTCGAACCCTGTTACAAGGAGTGCGAAAGTTAGGTGTGTAGGTATATGTAAATATAGTGTATGTGCGAGTGTACAATATACGTATGTAGGTTCGGTGATGGTTACAATCAATTATATATGTAGAGCTGTATAAAGCGTAATTGATTATTCGTAAATATTTTATTCGTAAGTTTTTTTTTTTTTCTGAGTTTTATTAATATTGTCGGTAACACGTGTTTTCTTTTGTTGAGTAATCTCTTGAACATATGAGGACCGAAATAGAAATGAGTTAATTGCTGTAGGCAGTTTAGTTAATAACTGGCGTCGGGAAGTCTGAAAACTGGTCAGGTGGGTATTTTTTGAAGAACAATGGAAGAACTGGTCAGTGGCGTACGGATACACAGAGAGAATTTTGAAAAGTTAAAGGTGAAAACAAAAGAACTTTTTGTTGCGCTCGAGAGGAGATAGAAAAAAAAAAAGAAAGAAAGAGAGACGCGGCTTGAACTCCAGATTAGGAGGACGTGTAAAATATTTCTTAAGAAGTTTTAATAATTTTTTTCTTTCAAAAATGTCGGGGTAATTCTATTGTGCGGGTTTCGTTAATCGGCCCAGTGGACACTCGTCGTGAAACTCACCTGAAGCGGACTTACGAACTGCGTTAATAAAATAAAGGAATTTTGTTTCATCGAAGAAATGGTGACGAAAGATCTTTGAAGATTTGGACCTTTTGCAAAGAGAGTGAATCAACTACTCCACCTCTGGAATATGTGAACCGATATACCCTATTGGAACTGTTTGCCATCCGTTATATCTACCAGACCAGTTTTCTTGGCAAGGTATAAATGCGGACTTGTCTTTGATCGCGTGAACTAAGGTAAAGTGACGTGGCACAAAATATGTGTTCAGTGAATGTATCTTAATAAAGAAACTAGTGTTACCTCAATGTTAATTACTATATTAAGTCTCTTTTAAAATTAAATATATGCCAACATTAAATAAACAGCTCTAATATATATATTTGCACTATTTTGATGCGTGTATGAATTATATATATGTGTGTGTGGATCAGAATAAATGGGCTGTGTATTTGAATAGTGATATTTCTATGCCGGTATAAATGGGATTTATTGGTAATGGGTATGGTTGTGAATAGAATAAACCCTGATAAGATCCGGGTTAGATTAATGGATTTTATCCAATAAGCTATCGCATATAATAATAGACATGTAAGACATGGTTAGTTGGGTTGTAGCTTTGTTCTCTAGTTAGACTATCGTCCCCAAACCCTGAGATTGAGCTGGCTCGGTGCGCTACCATATCAGATATACATACCAGAACCCTTATGTACGTTTTCGATGAGATAATTCTTATCTACGGGTAGGATTGGCGCGTGAGATGGGATCAAACCATGCTCACAAATATCTTTATTCGAAGCTTCGGGTTAAAGCCAACAATGGCGGTTTTATATATATATCGGTGGGTGTTATAATGGCGTCCCAACTAACGGGGCTGCGAATGTTAGAGAACGGGCATTTAAGGGGCATCCTAACGTAACGTAAAAGAGCTCACAAACGAGAGTGGATTTTTTTTTATTATTAAAAAAAAAAAAAAAAGGAAAAATAAAAGCGATAGTTTGGTTATAAATCGGAAAGAGTTTGAACACATATTTGAAAGATAGTAGATGGGCATATTTTGCGTGGTGAATGTACGGATAGAAAAGTTCTCGAGTGGTCAAAGGGGAAATAGCGTTGATGTATGTCTCGTGATATATGTATAAAGTCATGGGTTAGAAAATAGAGGTTAAGAATTTATCTAACATTGAGATATTATAGAACGATATCGTTCAATAGGATAAGAAGAAGGGACAAAGGTCTATCAGGTGGGTCATGCAGGGACCACTGGAAGCCGGGGTGACGAACCTGGCACGTTTAACCTTAATAGTGATATATAAAAAAATGAAGCCAAAAAATAAACAGAATGGGGAAAAGCAGAAGGCGACGGAAGAGAAGGAAATAAATATATCGGAGAGGATTTTAGAAAGATTAGAAGGTCTTGAACTCCGATTTCAGGAGATAGAACGGAGACTAGGGATAGAAAGCAAGGAAAGGGCGGAGAAACCTGACGATAAAGAAGTAAAAGGAAGTTTAGATGAAGGGGAGAGGGATATAAAACAGGGACCGAGGTCTAGCGAGACGGAAAGACCGGAGCATATGGGAAAATGTAAGGATGTGGCGGTACACAACCACGTGAACCATTTTTTAAAGGTACGACCGTTTGAAGGCCAAATGGGGGAAGCTCCCGTGGAACATCTACGGAGCCTACGAAGATACTTTGGCATGAATCCCATGCCAGAGGAAGGTAAATTGGTGGTAGCGTGCAGCCATCTAAGTGGGAATGCCCAAGAGTGGTGGGACTCATTGTCCCAACAGCCCACAACCTTCGAGGAGTATCAGAGGATGATACGAGAGACCTTCTGGTCGGAAGACCGCCAGGAACTCGTGCAGTACCAAGTGATGCGAGAGAAATATGAGGAAGGAAAGGAAGAAAATTTTTCTCAATTTTTTCATCGCCAAGTGGCGAGACTAAGGACACTGGACGCGTGTCACCTGTCTGAAGGCCACATCATTCGAATTGTAAGGCACAATATGCCTATGAACGTGGAAAGAATGATGTTGGGGATGAGGAAGGCATCCATCGGAGAAATGGCAGAGCTGCTTAACGCTCTGGATATGAGTGTGTATGACCATAACACACCGTTGAAGCGGTGGAAGCAAGTTAAAGATATGCCAAATAGTCAATTTGGGATAGAAGAAGGACACACCAGCGGGAATGCCACGCATAGAAAAGGTGGTGATGATAGCCACAGACCGAGATGGCCATACGAACCGGAAGCTCGACGTCCGCCGGATAAGCCAAAGTTCGTCCAAGAAAAGGGACCGTGGGCACCGAAACAGAAAGGTGATCCCGGGGAAAGTAAAGGATAGAAAGAAAAGTCGTTTAAGAAGCCGTTCAAATACACAGAAGGTATTTGAAGGCTATCGCACCAGGGGGGTATGTAACAAACGGGTTCGAATACGCGCGTATGTGATATATTACTAATTGCTAGTGTTAATGTGGAGCGACTATGTATAAACAAAAAAAATATATATATATGTAAATGGTCATTCGAACCCTGTTACAAGGAGTGCGAAAGTTAGGTGTGTAGGTATATGTAAATATAGTGTATGTGCGAGTGTACAATATACGTATGTAGGTTCGGTGATGGTTACAATCAATTATATATGTAGAGCTGTATAAAGCGTAATTGATTATTCGTAAATATTTTATTCGTAAGTTTTTTTTTTTGAGTTTTATTAATATTGTCGGTAACACGTGTTTTCTTTTGTTGAGTAATCTCTTGAACATATGAGGACCGAAATAGAAATGAGTTAATTGCTGTAGGCAGTTTAGTTAATAACTGGCGTCGGGAAGTCTGAAAACTGGTCAGGTGGGTATTTTTTTTTTGAAGAACAATGGAAGAACTGGTCAGTGGCGTACGGATACACAGAGAGAATTTTGAAAAGTTAAAGGTGAAAACAAAAGAACTTTTTGTTGCGCTCGAGAGGAGATAGAAAAAAAAAGAAAGAAAAGGAGACGCGGCTTGAACTCCAGATTAGGAGGACGTGTAAAATATTTCTTAAGAAGTTTTAATAATTTTTTTCTTTCAAAAATGTCGGGGTAATTCTATTGTGCGGGTTTCGTTAATCGGCCCAGTGGACACTCGTCGTGAAACTCACCTGAAGCGGACTTACGAACTGCGTTAATAAAATAAAGGAATTTTGTTTCATCGAAGAAATGGTGACGAAAGATCTTTGAAGATTTGGACCTTTTGCAAAGAGAGTGAATCAACTACTCCACCTCTGGAATATGTGAACCGATATACCCTATTGGAACTGTTTGCCATCCGTTATATCTACCAGACCAGTTTTCTTGGCAAGGTATAAATGCGGACTTGTCTTTGATCGCGTGAACTAAGGTAAAGTGACGTGGCACAAAATATGTGTTCAGTGAATGTATCTTAATAAAGAAACTAGTGTTACCTCAATGTTAATTACTATATTAAGTCTCTTTTAAAATTAAATATATGCCAACATTAAATAAACAGCTCTAATATATATATTTGCACTATTTTGATGCGTGTATGAATTATATATATGTGTGTGTGGATCAGAATAAATGGGCTGTGTATTTGAATAGTGATATTTCTATGCCGGTATAAATGGGATTTATTGGTAATGGGTATGGTTGTGAATAGAATAAACCCTGATAAGATCCGGGTTAGATTAATGGATTTTATCCAATAAGCTATCGCATATAATAATAGACATGTAAGACATGGTTAGTTGGGTTGTAGCTTTGTTCTCTAGTTAGACTATCGTCCCCAAACCCTGAGGTTGAGCTGGCTCGGTGCGCTACCATATCAGATATACATACCAGAACCCTTATGTACGTTTTCGATGAGATAATTCTTATCTACGGGTAGGATTGGCGCGTGAGATGGGATCAAACCATGCTCACAAATATCTTTATTCGAAGCTTCGGGTTAAAGCCAACAATGGCGGTTTTATATATATATCGGTGGGTGATATAATAGTATATAAATGTTTAAATAGATTATGATTTATTTTATTTTATACACAATACATATTTCTTTATCGGCTTAAGCAAAATAAGTTTATTTACAAATTTCAACATTTATCAATGATAGCGTTACACATATATAGGTTTAAACATGTTATAATTTCTCTTTAAGGTTTGATATCTTTATAATCTTATTAGACAAAATATTTTCTTTCCCTTTTATTATACATTTATTATACTGAGCGTTTTGTTCGACATGCCTTAGAAATTAAGAACTTAAATTAGCTTATTGACTGATTGGTGATTCGAAACATTGTTTATTAGTATACGTATTTATGGCACTTTCATGGAATTAAAAAGTTAATTTATATAATTGAAATATTGCTCATCATCCTAATACATAATTTGACACAAGCTAAATAATTATTACTTGATATGACCGGGAGGGGGATCTATTTTAGACAGTTCTATACATTAATTAATGGACTTGAATTTATTGATTTATTTAAGATTCTAAATACTAATAATAATCTGGCATCTTCGTGGTCCGGTCAGATCCCATGAGGTCTTGCCAGAATCAGGAAGAAGGGAAAACAATTTCCTCCATCATTCAAGGTAAATACAATTAAATGCATATAAATATATTTTTATAGGAACGTGATAACTTAACTAGCAACAAGATTAATGGTTAATGAAATAATAAAATTACATATTGGGATTATACAAAACATATATTAATTAGGTTATCTAGGTTAAGACTAGCAATAAAACTTTATACTTTAGTTATAGTTCTAGGAAATAATAATAATATAATAGTAAACATTTACCAGCATTCTGCTGGACTTCTGGACAGTAAATGAGTGGATTCATGGTGAGGAATAGGTGGTACGATGAGGACAGTTTCTCTCCTTACATTAGGCTCCGGAACAGTTGACGCTTGGCTCTCTGCCATTATGACCCGGAGAAGCTGATGCCGCTTACTCGTACATTTTTGCAGGTACAGCACACATCGTGATGAGTAAATTTTTGTGTGGTATAATGGACAGTTCTTTCACTACAGCTCTTCAATATATTTTTAATATTAATAATTTCTGCACGATGGTGTCAAAAGAATGAATTTATAATTAATAATCATAACAATGGGATTTGCTCTCCTTAAATTTCTAAGTTTTTGCCTCCTGCGCATTTCAAGAAACCTATTTGACAATGTTCCTTAAGTGCATTTATCCCTTTAAGTTGCCACTCTGTCTTGCTGTGCATTGTATTCGTATTTTTTCAGTACAATGTTATTTCCTCTGTAATGTGACAAACTGCAACTATTTTAGGATGGCTCTAGGGGTACAGCACATATTTTACTTTACCTAATGCATTTTGAACCACTCTCCCATTGTATATTCATTTTAACTTTTATGCAATGCTTTTATTGATTTTACAAGTTATAAACTTAGATGAAAACTTTTCCAATGAACCACTTATATTTTTTTACTTAAGATTGCTAAGTCTAATTACGAAATAAATTTATCTATAACCATTTACCCTCCATAATTGCACACATGTGCGCACTTATTCTTAACGTATGTGAGTTTATATTATTAATAAAATCTTTTCTACGCTGGAAGATAGGTTTGAACCCAACAACATAAAGCAAGTATATCTACTGGTAGATATGCATGCCTTCAATAATTATAATATTATGATTAACAAATCTGATATAATGCACCTTTTTTTGCTCAATGTTCCTATTCCTTCTATATAAAGTCAATACTCATTCAGCAACTCATCTAAATAGATATTGAAGAAAAAAATATATAAACAATATTCTTTATCTAATCCTCTTACTACAATATATTTTTAATAACAAAACTAAAAAAAAAAAAATTACAAATATCTTCTGATTCATCAAAATTGGAAAAGAATAAAAATCTTAATGCTGTCATCCATAAAATAATAAATCAGAAAAGAATAATGAATTCTTTATAACAGATATATAAATCTCAATAATCATATTAAATTTTAGAATTATATGAAAGATCCTGACTTACATAATTTTATCAGTACTCATCAATAAATTATCTTATATGTGTTGTTATTATTTAATGAAATATCTGTGATAGCAATAACTTAAATAGTAGTGTTATTGGCATAAGGCAACAACGTATGTTTTAAGACACAATTGTGTAAACAAAGAAAATTAGATTAGCAAGTTGGGGTATATAGTCTGGCATGTAATTAAATAGATTTTTTTTGTGTGAATTTGTGGAATTGTAGGTTGATGGAAAGTGGTAGTGTTGAAATGTATGCAAGGTCAATTCAATTTAATTCAAATTAGGTGTTATATTATAGTTAGAGATATTATTGTAGGAAAATATTTACGAAATGAATGAGTTAGATTATAGCCCTGTTCCGATAAATGCTTCTACACCGAAAGCACCAATAATAGATGATTCGGATGTTTTTTATTTTTGACTCCCAAGAAACGGAGAGATCTGAAGAGAAATTCTACCAATGATACTAATCTTGAATTAACAGATACAAATATAATGTATCAACCTCTAATGGAATTTATGAGGAAATTGATAGCAGATAACATGAAAGGATTAGAGAATAATATGAAAGCAAATAATGAGAGTATAAGAAGGAAGTTAGAAAATAAAATAGGAATAAAATGGAGGAAAATAATGAGGATATAAGAAAGTTAGAAAGTAAAATGGAAGAAAGCAATAAGAGTGTAAACAAGTTAGAAGATAAGATGGAAGGAATTGAAAATAGAGTTGAGGAGAAAATAGAAAAAAAGGAGAATCAAGAGATATTTTGAAAAAAGAGATAATCAGAACAATGAAGATGTTAAGTGTATATTGGAAAAGTCCATGCAAGAACAATTTGCAAATCTTAGGAACACAGATATAGAGGAACTGAAGAACAGATTTGTGACATTAGAGTTGAATTGTAGTAATAATAATGTATATGCTAGGGAAGATATTGATAACCTTTGCAGTGATTTAGAGATTAGTAGGGAAGATACAAAAGAGAGACTTGAGCAAGTGCAAAGTGAGATAGGAAAAGTCAAGAGAAGTGTTCAGGAGGTTAGGGAAGAGATTGACTATCAGCAAACTCAATTAAAAATAAAGAAAAGAGATTGAGAATGGTGTGATAACATATCAGAGAAATAAAGAAGAAAACCTTGAATTTAAGAATAGAATAGAAAGTACTGTAGAAAAAAACTGCGGAAAGAACTTAGTGATAATTTAGTAAAGGAAGCTGTTTATTTGAAAAGTATCATGGAACAAAAGACTGAATTTGATAAATATCCTGAAAGATTTAAAAAGGAACAAAAAGAGTATGTAGTAGAGCTGTTTGAAAAAAATAATATTGAATCCTGGATACAAAGTATGTATAGTAGGATAAAAAGTATCCAAGCAAACCAAAATATTATGTCAAGAGAGCTAAATGATAGAGCTGATTTCTTTGGTTAACCTGACAGAAACTTGTATAAAGCAAGATATATCTACTATTAGTAATGATAATATGCCAATAAAAGAGATAGGGTCTATTGTTATCCAATTTTCTGAGATAAACCAGACAAAACGGACTACAAAAGAAAACCCTAGCAATGCTAGCTCTATGGCACTGCCGTTTATTCATATAAAACTCTTTAAGGGAGAGTCTAGAGAAAATTCTCTTGAATACTTACAGTTTAGAGGAGTTGTTCTCTTTACATGGTTGGCAGATAATGAGATGTTGGCCATATCATGCAACCATCTGTATGCTTCATCTAGAGATTGATGGCAGTCTCTTTTTGATAAGCTAGCCATGCACATGATACTTATATCCTTTTGGGAAGATGATAAGCAGAATAACATCCGCTATCAAAACTCCCAGGAAAATATAGTCCCCATAAGGGAAGCTATTTCCAATTTTTCAGAGGGCAGGCTGTAAAAATCAAAACCCTGACGGCATTACCATTTTTGGAGCATCAAATAGTGAGGATTCTCTGCCACAACCTACCTAGATCAATAGAACAGGTCCTCATTGCTGCTGATCGACATACTATTGAGGAGGTATCAGAAATCCTCGATGCTCTCGAAATCTCAGAATATACAATGGAAAATCACACCAGAATTAATAAGGAAAGGCATAATTATTCCTTGGCAAATATAAATTTGAAGGATCTCCCCCCCCCTCCATTGTTAAAAAATACCCATGAGAGAAGATATATTCCTCCTAAGCTGACGTCTTCACCATGCTCTGGTGGTAATAGGCATTTAGGTCTAAAATAAGACCAGTCATATCAAGTAGTAAACCTTCAATTAGTAATATAACCACTATAGTTCCAGGAAGTTGGGGTGAAGCCAAAAATAAATAGACATTAAACTGAATCGGTTCTTGTACAATAGTTTCTCCTTACTGAATAATTGCTCAGGTTGATGAAAATGCCTTCATGCTCTCACCCCTTGATGGCCCAAAACGAACGTAAAATACTTGCAGTTTAGTACCACACCCATCGATAAGTTAATAAGTAACTTAAATTAGTATGTCATTGTAGAGGAGTATTTAGGGAGATTCAGAATGTTTTATTAATTATTATAAGTTGTTTAAAGACAAATACTTATTGGATAAAAAAAATTTTCCTGTTTTTCTTCTTGTCCAGATAATTACCATATGTAAATGTAAAAATTTTAAATTTTCCCTCTGCCAATAAGGGAAAGTTATAATCTTATGGTTGGGCTCGATGTTTATAAAGCCTTATTTAGGTGGTTAAATGTGTAAAATTTTAAATTTTAATTGACAATAATTGAAATATATTAATCAGTGGTATGTTATCATAGCTGCCAAATTTTATTTTAAATCATCTGAGAGTGATAAAGACTTAGACTGTTCAAGATATGCTAAGCCCTCTACCAGGATGTGTATGAGATTTCATATGCAGTCTGTCAGATGAATTAATTTTTAATAATATTAAAATAATTTATTAGAGTTATTATTAATTTATAAGTATAGAAATATGTGATATTGTATTATTATTGAATAATAATTCAAAAGATTTAAAATTATCTCTATACTAGCACATACTACTGTATGGAGAGTTTTGCCTTTGTTTATAACTCTTCTCAATTAATATTTATAATTAATCCTTTTTATTTAGAAATATGTGATATTGTATTATTATTGAATAATGATTCGAAAGATTTAAAATTATAACTCTTCTCAATTAATATTTATAATTAATCCTTAAGCATATTTTTATTGAATGTAGTTTTGAACAGCTTGATTAGTTATCACTAATGAATATAGATGGAGAAGTATAAATTATATGTACATACCAAGCTTTAATTGGTCTTTTTTTTTTACCAAATCATTCCGATAAAGGTATAAATAAGCTAACATATATTGTAGAGTGGGGATCATTAAAAAAAAACAAGAGAAAAGATAACATCTGAACTATAACAAAATTTAAAATCAAGAAGCTAAAAATAAATAACGTTGGATTTGAATCTGAACGAATTTAAAAGATAATCAATTATATCTTGACCCATAAATAACAGAGTAAAGAATTTCACTTCCTTGCATGCACTGACCTACTGATCTATCAACCTACAATCGCCAGGATTTCTCATTAAAAAAAAAAAAGGAAACCATTTAGGAAAACAAATACTTCGTTCAAAGGGACTTCAGAAGGGCAAGAAGAAAAATATTCAGTCCGTTTTTTTGTAAAATAAATATGAAATACTTTTTGCCTTTATTACCAAACATAATAGTATAACGGTCGGGAAATACGGAGTCTTACCGTATCTGCCGTACAGGGCACCACAAGGCCATTTGAACTTGGAATATTTGTATAGTAGGCAGATATGTATGTTAGTATGATCCAACTTTATTCTATTATATTATTATATTGACCGTTAGCCCTTGCCACTAGTTCAAGGAGAAGCAGAGATTTAAAATATATTTATTAAAATATATTTTTAATACAGAAAAGATAAAAAAAATAAACTAAATCACTGCCAGTACTAATAACACAATAAGGTTTTATTCACGTATATATATATGACAACAAACAAATTTGAAGAATAATTACTAAAAAAATATGCTTCATGTTTCATTATTATTGTTATTATTATTACTTTAATTTTAATCTTAGAATGTTGAGCATAGATAGGCTACATAGACTATGCACTTAAAAGATTTTAGAAACATTTAATTTCAGGCTACAGTTTGCAGCCAAAACAACATTCGCTTCCTGATATATAGACACAATTAATGCAATATGAAGATGTTAGCATAAAACCACACTGACAGGAATGTCCGTCTGCAGCGTGATATTATTTAAAGGACATGATCTTCGTCCAATACAGGAATGTGTGTCTGTCTGGCGAAGGAATCACGTATATAAAATATCAAAGAGAAGGGTTACGTATGGAGGGAGAGTGGAACATTTGCCGACTTATATTCCCTATCCATAGACCTAAAGGAAATCAATATCGCAGGAAATACATCTGCGTACATTGCAACGCAATGACTACACTTTTGGGTCATGCATTCAGTTGGGCAAGTTGCCCTGTATGCTAAACATGCTTCACATTCCATTGATATAAACATCTATATATCCCTCCATCAGCATCGACACAACTACGAACAAATATTCTGAAATCAAAAACCCCTGAAACTAACATACCCTTAAATGAGTCTAACCAGCCAACTACACCCAACTTAAATTTAAGTCAATTTAATAATTTAGTTTAGTCTTAAAAAAAAAAAAAAAATTAGTTTAAGGTATTTAACTTATTTTAACATCAAATAATATATTTGACCTGTTTTTAAAATCTAATAATGCACAAATAATGTTTCGTGTTCGATTTTATCTTTAAATTTATGTTTGCAATTGCAAACTCCTGCCCTATTACCAACAAACCTTATACTAAGCATAAAAAAAAAAATATTTTAAAAAGATTACGTTTAACTTTTAGATAAGACTTTTAAAATTGCATAGCTTATGAAAATAAAGTTCAGATTTAATCAGGAGAGAAAGTCTATAGTTCATATTTAAAGGAAAATAAAGTTAGGAGATTTTAAATTAAAGAGAGTTTATAGTTCATTTTTATCACAAACCAGAAACTAGTCTGGGGATATTGGATGAGTAAGCACTAGATGGGGATTTTATGCACAAGCCTTCTGGCATCCCTTGATTACTCTAACTTGCTGTGTGTGGCAATATGTATAGTGAGTTTTGCCTGTTTTAACAAAAGCTATATACAAGCATAAGAAGTGGTTGTCATGTGATGTTTATTGGCTTAAAACCAATCCTGCCTAATAGGATAGTGGTGGCTATGGTTATTAAAGAACCAAAGACACCAAAATGTATGGGTACTGAACTGGATTCAGATCCATATGATTATATAAGCTAATGGGCTTGGATTGAAAACTAGGTGTTTTCAGTTTAAGACTCATAGTTTTGTAGTTAAGTGGAAATAAAAGGTGGCTGCTGGAGGGTTGCATTAGATCCTAAGATCTAGGTGCAGTGCTCTCAAATCCAAGGCTCCTCACTGACGAAGGCCACAAGCCAGAAACTAGTCTGGGGATATTGGATGAGTAGGCACTAGATGGGGATTTTATGCACAAGCCTTCTGGCATCCATTGATTATTTTAGCTTGCTGTGTGTAGCAATACGTATAGTGAGTTTTGCCTGCTTTAACAACAGCTATACACAAGCATAAGAAGTGATGGTCATGTGATGTTTATTGGCTTAAATTTATACTTTCCTTTCTCCGGGCTCGTTCCTTAGATATGAAGATCTGAGTTTACACAAGAGCCATTTCTTGCGGACAATGATGATTTATTTTTTTTTTTTTTTTTTTTTTTTTTTTTTTTTCTTTTTTTTTTTTTCTACTTCATCTCTAATTATTTTTTTTTTCCTTTTTTTTTTTTATTTTTTTTTTTTCCCTTCTAACCCACACACCCCCCCCCCCACTCCCTTCTCTCTCCTCCCCATAAAAAAAAAAAAAAAAAAAAAAAAAAAAAAAAAAAAAACCAAACAACCCACAACCAAAAATCAAACTACATCTATACTATTATTTTACTTAAAAGAGAGGAGCGGGGGAATCCAACAAAAAAACAAAAAAAAAAAACAAGGATCAAACTCTACGAATATTACACTGTGAATATAGACCAACAACACCGAAAGAAGAGGGAAAAAAAACACACCCAATATTGAATTATCTAATTTTTTTTTTTTTTTTTTTTTTTTTTAAAAAGTTTTTTTTTTTTATAAAAGATTTAAAAAAATTTAAAATTTTCTATACATTCAATATTCACTCATAAAAAAATGATGGAAATAGTCCAACATATTACATGTTATGATTTACAACGATTTATACGACTGTTCCAGTGATTCGATTCTGAGATACGTGGAGATAAAAGCTGCCTTCGGCCAGCTGTATCAAGGGAAGTGTGATTAAACAGATTACATTTTGGCGACAACATTAACTCTCTAGTTTCTTTTCTTTTTTAACAACGAAAAATAAATTCAAAAATTCTAATCCTATTTCTTTTGAATTTCTCCTTTTATAGTCCTGAAACGCCTTATCTAGGAATGCTCAGATCTATCTGACATATTTCATATGTATTTCATTGGTTCCGTAGATATTTCCTCTATGGTCTGTGCATATATATTTTGGGCGGAAAAGCAAGTCTTTTGTTTCTATCTCTTGACTCTTTTATTTCGTAATCTTTTTAATGATCATTTTGTTCTAAGGATCTGTTTGTAATTTTATTTTTGTTAAAAACTATCTTCGTTATTTTTAAGATTAAAAGGTTTTTATTACTGTTTTATTTTAAGATTAGAAACTTTGCTTCGATTCTATAAATTCTTTAAGCTTATTTTATTTTCAATATTTAAATGAAACATAATAAATTAATAACTCATTCTTTGTGCATTTTGAACATCTGTGCATTTAACTCATTATTAGATATCTACAAAAAAATTTAAGTACCAAAATTTAAATGTAACTTCCATTGCAATAGAAACCAAATTAAAAGTAATTAAAACAGAACTTTCTGAATTTAAATTTTAAAAAAAAGTCTACATTAAAGAATATTAAAACTTATATATATATTATAATGCATGAATTTAATTTATATCTTCATCAAAATATTATTCTGATATTTTTTTTAAAAATGCTTATTTATTTCGTGGTTAAAAAAAATGAATATTAGAATACGTATACAGTATTGGTAAATATAAAAGATTTTTAACTTATAGCTTAATTGAATAGGCTTAATGCAAATCTTGATGAAAAAAAAAACAATTTATAATAGCATTATGAAAGAAAATATTTAAAATTACGGATAAAAAAAAAAAAGTAAATTGAAACTTCTTAATTATTATTGTGAAACGCTGGAGTTAACACTAGTCTTAAATACGAAGATTTAAAAATACTTTAAAATGAAGGAATTGTTATTAATTATTCCAATATATTACCGCGGATGGAAAAATCAATAACAATGCTTTGAGAAAATTTTTCTTTTGCGGTCAAAATTGAAGATATTATTTAAGCTAAAACTTTGTTTTAAAAAAAAAATGGATCCAAAATTCTAGGAAAAAAAAATATTTATGAGTATTACTGGATGGTTGTTTTGTTTGCTAGAAATTTTTAAATGTTTTATTTATTTTACCATGATAAAATATGAACAATATGGATATCTCGCCTTGTAAAATAATTTGCTGGCTGACAATGATATTGTTTTACCTTGTCAGTCAGCTTATAGCGAAGGAATTTAAATTACAGACTATGGAAATAAAATGAAGTATAATAATGATTTTTTTTTTATTGTTCATGTTTATTACTATTTTATATTAGTTTTGGATATGCTATTAAGGTATATATTTTTCTCTTCTATTTATGGTATAAATATGCAATAACTCTGAAAACAGATTAAAGTAAAATTATGTATATATTTTTTTGCACTGGTTAATTTAAAGTTAATATTAAATTAGGCTTTTCTAGATAGAGATACATATCTCTTACATTTACGAGAATAGTTTATTGATATTCTATTTATGGGTAAACAGACAGAATAATTTGTCAGAAGCATAATAATATTTACTTAAGATGACAATTATTTTATTATACGGAATTTTCCATATAAACAGGTATACATTCATTTTATATCTTTACTATATTTTGCCTATAATTTAGTATGTCCACTTTATAGAATTTATGCTATTTTTCATTGACTGTGTATTTCTTATTATTGCAAATGTTATTACGCTCTATAAAATATTTTATAGTCGTTTGACTTACAGTATTTTTGTTGGTTTCATATACTATCTAACATATGCATTGTTTGAGGTTGGATATTTATCTTTTTAGCTTTTAATATAAGAATTATTTTATCTTGCCATTGTTTTGATGAGGAGTTGTGTATGTGATGTGTGAGAAACAATTTTATTAAACATTGTGTCGATATTATGCATTGGTAGATGGAGTATAATCTATTGCGTATTCCACGAGAGGATTATATTGTCAAGACTTATAATTATTTTATGCTTAGCAAGTATAGTTTAATCCTTGAAGGGGATTATTTTTACGGTGTGCATTCCATTCCCTTGTGTCGAGATGATATCCACCATTTTGTATCTAGGAAAAAGGTATTGAAATCTGCCAGATTGTTATATAATTACATAATGTTGCTCTGAAAAGCCTTTCTTTATTGTCTGATCCCTCATGATGATGTCTAGTTATTTTCCACCAAGTATGGTAAAGTTCTTGGTGTTTTAAAATTGTATGACAATGATAAGATAGTTAGCTTCAGGGACATTTGTTTATCTAGTGCTTAGCTAAATAAAGTAGTGTATGTATTGTGCTGTTATACCTTGGCAACAGTTTACAAGCAAACCAATAAAATTTATTAGTAATTTTAAAACTTATCTTGTATATAGCATATAAGAGATACACACCTGCAATGTTATTTCAGTTCTATCAAGCAGTAGTTCGCTGGTGGATCAGTAAACATTTCAATAGTTAAGATGATTATTTTGTGGACATGAACAAAGTTTAGTATCCTGTATATATTTGATTTTCTGGTGTCTGTTCCCATATTCATATAATTGATTGCTGAATGCTAAATAATAGTCATTTGTGCTCCATATGATAATTGTCATTATCATATTACTTATAGTTATATTATAATGCTCTCAATAGCAAATTATAAATGGGTATTATGATAACAGTTACTAGACGTATCAGTGCATCAAAACTGTTAATAAATCTAAAGGGAATATACCTGTAACCAAATGAATATACCATGTTTTATATTGTTTCTGAAATATATGTTTTCAATTATTTATTATTATTTTAGAAAGATGTAAATAAATCTTGTTGTTTTGAAAATATATTTGGTTGTCTGCAGCCTTATTGCTAATCATCTTCCATAGTATGATTGTTATTGCTATCAACACATTATCTTATTGTCTTAAAACCATCATCAATCAATATAATAGATTTTATTGTGCATTAGCAGATCACAATGATTTTGGTAAGCTCTTTCATTTAAAGTACATTTAGAATTTATGGCTTATTGTTCAGAACACTGTTGATCTTAAGTAGATGTATTATTTTAAATAATATTTTAATGATCTATTGGTTTTTGAAATAACCTGTTTATTTGAATCATTAGATACATCATTCACTGATCTTGATCATATTGCCATAGTTATTCAATAAAAGACAGTTTTTAAGTTATTGTGTTTGCTTTATTAAGAATTTATTTGTACTTCTTAAAGATCAAAATGCTGTTAATATTAGGATTGTTTTTATTAATTCTATTTTGTTTTATGAGCTGTCTTTGTTTGTTATATTTGGGTAGTGGCAACATCCCTCTCACTGACCCAAGTATACCTTTAAAAATAGTAATATTCAAGTTATTTGAACCCTGGGAAAATATATTACTAGTTAGCAGTCGTAATTTTGAATTCATGGCAATTTTTATGTCAAAAGTTATTTATTATAACTTTGATTTGAATTATGTTTATTTTATTGATTCAGTATAACTTTAAGATGTAAATTTCTTCTCTAGTTTTTAAAACTCATAGTTTATCTTAACTTCGTGGTTAAATATTCTGGTTTAGTCAAGCTTAGAATCCATGCTTTGTTTTATTTTATGTTACTGTCATTTAACACAATATTACTTTTATAGTTCAGGATCTCATTCTTCATCATCAACATTGTTTTTCATATTTCATCTGGATCTTTCTTTTATTTATTTTTATCCTCATTTTATCTTAATTCATTATCATAATTGATTCTTCCTTCATTGGCTCCTATTCTATCAACATCTCAATCATTCATCACGCTAACACATTTTCTTTCTCTTCTCCTTACTCTTAAGCTCGTTCGTTTTCATTATTTATTTGTTTTAATCACCCATTTAGTCATCTACATCCTAATTCATAATTCAAACTATTTATTGGTTTTGCAAATATTACATTTATCTAATAATATTTTGCTTATGGATTCTAAAGCTAGTTTAACCGATGTCGATACTAGAAGTTATTATCTTCATGGGACTAGTTTGGTTTTAAGATAATATTTTTATTTTAACATTATAGAGATGGTTACAATATATAAATTCTTAAGTGTCCAATTGATTTAATGTTTTATTCATTCAAAAGATTGCACAAAATATTTTACATTGATATGACATTTCTAGTTTATATATATCACTTGATATTTCTGAAATAAGTTAATAAGCATACCTCTTATGTATATATCACTTTCAGTATGGGTACATTATTATGTATATCTAATAAATTGTTAAATCAAGCTTTAATCACCCAAAAGCTATCAATTGAAACAAAAAAAATCTATACCACCCTTGCAAATGTCTTACTTAAACTATATCTATAAAACAAACAAATGTACAGAGAATATAAGTTGAATAACAACACTAAAAAACCTCTTGTCTTTAATGATTTCAGATGGTTTAATTACAGTACTGATCATGAATTAAAGAGATACTGGATAAATAAAATTAAATTGATTAGCTCACTGCAATTAGGCTTATTAATTTATAAGTATTTACTGAATTTGTTTTGTTTTTTTCAATTTTATTTTTACACATGTGTAATACTTATAGGTGTTTGTGCATTTTTCTTATATACATGTTGAAAATATCTATGCAATACATGTTAAAATACATATTATATAAAGTGCATTATTATTCACAATTTCAGTATTCATATCAAGACTGTCATAGAAAGGTGTAGGCATATGAAAACTATTACACATATACTTAATACAAGCTTAACTTGAGAGAACTTAAAGTACTAAAAATTTGATAATCTCTTTACTTAATGCCATCAAAATTTCTATCATAAGTTCTGTAGAATTTTTCATTAAAAGCGTTTACAACAACAGAGTCTTTAATATTTCCCATCCCATTTTCATCAGCCATTTTACAATTTTTATTTTCTGAGTCATTTATTTTATTGCTAAATCGCCTATGTATTCTTTTTATTATAACTATATCTTTTTTGTTAACTTTTTTGATTAGTATATGTCAAACAAAACATCACACGGCTTTCTCCATTTATTTTTAACATATACAACAACAGAAATTGTCTGTTTAATGTAATCCAGTCATTTATTGTGTTGAGAAGTCAATGAATATGGATATAGGTGGTAGTTTTATTAGCATTATCAGACTACCTTCAGGTTATTGGACATTAGCCCTTTTATATACGACCGAACCCAATCCTTCTTTTCAATCAAGACAGCCAAGAAACAAAAATTAGTCTGACAATATAATACTATCATCTGGTATAATCAAAACTCAAATTATAATCGATGGAATGAAGAGAAAATTATATTTCATATTACAAATATTCTTAAATAAACAAAAAAAAACTTGAGAAAAATTAAGAACTGTCTATTAAAATCACATAATTTCTTTATATCAATTAGAGTTAATATCAAAATAAAAGTCTAAAATATAGTTTCTGAACCAATGTTACAATTATATAACTATACAAGCAGTTTAGCTTGGCTCATAATTTTAGTATATTTTAATCATTAGCTTAAACAGAAAGAAGAGATGAAACTAGCAATTAGATATGTAAGCCCAAATGTTGATCTTCACTCAAGATGGTCAATAGCTAGAAAATAATTTGGAAATATGAATACCATATAGTTCCTACTGATTACTCAAGCAATTCATTGTTTTTCAAAATATAAGAAAAAATAAATGACATAAATAAAAAACTATTATGGTAAATCTACCAAAAATGAGATAATAAGCAAATTAATGATTATTCACTGAAATACAATATAAATATTATAACTCAACTCATTCCACTTTACTGTTTGCAAAATATATTGATGAGTATGTATAATGTTTTGAGATTAAATCATGCAACTGTTTATATATAATTCAAGTGCCCTCCAGCATTAGCACATAGATATCTCTTTACTGTCTTTCTGTTTCATATATCTGGAGAATTGGCTACAAAGAGATGAATTTTTAAACAATCAGATATTTATTTCTAAATATTTTTAAACCACAATGATGAAATTTCTTTCATTTTTAATCATGCCAATGACAATTTAAATACTAATATATAATAAATAAGAATTTACAGTGCTAAATATTCATATGTAATGTTTTGAGATTAGCTCATTGCAATTGTTTATAACAAATTAAAATGCCCTCCAGCATCAGCACATGACAATACATTTTAAAAGAAAAAGATATATCTTTTTATCTTCCTCCTTCATATGAGTATATAAATATATACCTAATGTAGTATACATATAACTTAATACAATCATTAAATTTTTAATAAATAACTTAAGTATTCATTAATTTATAGTAACAAATAAAATAAATAACTAAATATTTATTTGCTTGTGATTAATTTCATGATTTTCTTTCATTTCTGAAAATATTAAGACTTAATATAATTGTGAAATTCTCTTTTAAACTCTAGAGATTTTTAATTAAAAGTGAAAACAAAAATTTATTTTGTTTAAATTAGTAGAGAAATGAGAAAAGGGTATGATCTAAAATATAAAAATAAAAAGAAACTTATTGTATCTGAATTATAAGAATTAAGATAAAAGATATGTTTAATAATTTTTATTAGTCATTCATTAGACTAGAGATTATCCAATAATGGATATTTCTGTAGTGTACATTTCACTACACCACTCTCACTAAGGTAGGGGGTGACTATTTTCTATCCGCTTTTAATAACTTGTGGATGAATATAATCAGAAACATATAAACAAAGACGTTAAAAGTGGATAGAAACAAGTCCCTATCTTAGTGATTTTCAATGAAATGGAAAGCTGAAGAGTTGTGAGTTAAAATAGTTTGAAGCCTGTCCATTAAAGTATGAAGACTGGCTATCTTAATATAAAGCTGAGAACTGATTATAGTAATCTAGACCAACTGATGATTGCTGGTTTAGCATGAAATACATATATTGGTGATTCTTTATCTTTTCAACATGTGTGTGATCAGGTGGGTCAGCAATATGAGATGGCAATGAGAGTAGTGGGTCGTGTGAAAATCTGAGTTAGAATCCCGCCTATATTACATCTATAAATGCAGGTTTAAACCTGTACATTGTATTAATTATAATTATCACATTTTAATTGCAAAGTTTTATGATTGTTATTATTATTATTAATAAAATAAAAATATCTACTTAAACTTTTTAAAAATTATCATATGAAAAATATTGCAGCAGGACCATAATTTGTCAAAATTACATTTAAAAAAAGAGAATTCAAAAAAAGATGAATAAAAAACTATCTATATACAATGGATCGGGAGAATAGAAATAAACTATATCATTGCTCCCATTGTAGAATTTTTGGATAGCTGTATTTTCTTTTGTAATAAAGTTATTTACACTTAAACATTTTTTCCTTTAAATATTTTCCAACAGAACCAACCCAATAGTTGGTTGTTCTGAAAAATTCATATATAGTGAAGAGATCAGTTTGATATGTTTTTCATTGATCAATAGTTTATGAGAATGTGGAACTCAAATTAAAAACAATGTCAATAAATTTAATTGGCTATATGTGAGAATAGTATATAATCAGTATTTATAGAAATCATCCAATACTTAGACAATCAACAATCTCAATCTGTTGTCATGGCAACTGTATTTTAATAATAAAGGTAGAATTCTACCTTTATTTATAGTCCAATATATTTATATAGACATTAAAAATTGCAACTTGATCACAGTGACTTAAAATATAATACAAAGACGTTTAAATAAACCTCTCCTTAACAGGTAAATATAACCTGTTCTGAATGCAGACTAAACAAATAGTCAATTATAACATTCAAATAGCAATTATAAATTTCAAATTACACTCTTAATGTATTACTTAAATAAAATGTAATTAGGTTTACAAGTAAATTTATAGAAATCAGTTGACACTTAAATAATCCCAATATCAATAACAATCAACAATCTTTAGTGTCTATATAAATATATTGGACTATAAATATAGGATTCCACCTTTATTGTTAAAAGATTGCCTTGATAACAAATTGAGTTTGTTGTTATTGATATTGTCTAAATATTGACTGATTTCTATGAATTTACTTTTAAATCTATCCAGCCATAAGCATAATTACACTTATTATTTAAATAATATACATTATATATATATAGTTTAAATGATTTAAATTTCAATATTAAAATTTGTCCATAATGTTGCCTTCTATATATAAAATTAAAAATAATTTAAAACAAAATTGAAACAGACGACTCACTATAAATACAAAATTATTTAATACATCCAAGCCAGCTTTCATTCCTTAATGGAACCTTTTCAAGGTGTTTCTTTTTACACAATCACATGACCAATTATCCTACAAAAATTCTCTCCGATATTATTTACATTGCAATAAATATAATAAATACATACATTAAATATATATATCTCAATGTATGATATGTAATATTCCAGTAAGTATTATAATGTAGATAGAAATCATTTTTATCCATTGTGTTTGTAATACTGTACTAAAAGGTTTAATATCATATCTATGCATTTGATTGCAAATATAATCAAGTTTCAGTACCAATAAGTTTGCAATCATGATATTTAAACAGAATGTCAGATCATTGTTTCTGGCAGTGAGATTCAAGTGTTTAAATTTCTAATTCACCTGATGACAAACATTTAGTGAGAGATCAGTCTAATATCTTTTTCATTAACATTATCAAATGCACCACTTCCTTTATTTTGCTGTAATATCTTATATAAATACAATTTATCCATTACTTTGAACACTTTATAGCAAAAACCTTTTATTGCCCTATATGTCCTGCAGTCTTCTTTAGAGTTATGATATAATGAACAACATAAAATAAAATACATAACTATATAAATAATACTATAAAAATGTAAATCAAAATTAATAAAAACATAAAATATAACAAAACATAATAAAAATGAAATAAATATAATCAAACCCAAATAAAATAATCCAGTTAGTATAAAATAAACTATACAATATAATTATAAAATAAATATAAATTATACAGATGTATTCCTCATTGTATATATACATGAACAATTATTATTATTTTTAAATATTCTTCTAATTATTTTTATCCCTTATAAACATAAACTTTAGTTTTATTAGCTCCACCTTAATAAAATATTTAATTTTATTTCCATATAATTTTTAGTTCAACCTTAATTCATTTAATATTCTTTTTAATATTTAAATCACATAATATTTATTATTATCTTATTCATTCTTCTATTAATAATATTTTACCTTTTATTTTTTTAATATCTAAAAACTATAAATATCGTAATCTTTTTTACTTACCCACTTTCATTTTAATTTTTTTAAAAGTAAAAAAAAAAAGTTTTTAACTATCTTATATCCTAGCTCCCTCTATTACATATTATTTCAACTAACTATATCTATAATCACTACAACACTATATATTTATACATTTTAACTTTTATTATAATTATTATATACCTCTTTCTTATAAATTTATATTATACTGTTTTATATATAAATATTATGCTGTTTTTTTTATATTACATTACTATGAAATATCTTTAAATATATTCATGTTTATACTCCTACAAAACCATGTTTTTTATTTATTTTACAACCTATAATTCATATTATAAGTAATTTTCTCTGTATATATTTTCCTCTATATATCTTTCTTAAGAACTAAATTTGTACCAATATCATTCTAATCCCAGAATCTCTATTAAATTTTGGTTTTATCTTTCTTATTAGTATTACTTCTTTTATTTTCCTTTCCTTAATATGGTCTGTATATAACATCATTTTTATTGAACTTTTGTGTAAATTCGTAGTTTCCTTCATATGTATATATATTGGTGAATTATTATTTGACATATGTTGTTTTAATCTTGTTTTTATAGAATTTTTAATTTCTTCCAATATTTATTATCAATCTCACTATCTAAACATTGCATTTTATCACATATACTCCATTAATTATTTCCTTATTATTTTTATTATATCCTATGTATTTGTTATTCATTAAATTTAATAGGTTTTCTCTTTTTTATTAACTATTTCTGTATTAAATCTTTTACATTTTTTATTAATTTTCTTCATAATTTTATTAAACTTATCCACTATAATATTATTATATTTTTTTATTCCTATATAAATATTTTTACTTTTCTGTCCTTCACTCTTTTCATTTTTATTTTAACCTACACTCTACTTTTTCAATACTTCTTTTAATTATATGTACAGAAAATTCACTCTTTTTTAACTCACTGATTATTTAAATCTTTTTGTTTAATAGTATTCTTTTTTTTGAACAATACATTGCAGCCCTGTATATTCTTGAATATACACAACTAATTTTATATTTCCGATCGATGTTGAAGAACCAACTTGTTATATTATTACCAATATTGTTTTTCTTATAAATATTTGTTTGAATATATCATTTTTATCCATTAATTTCTTTTGAAACATTATATCCACATATGCAATTTTATTATTTTCTTCCTTTTCAATTGTAAATTTTATATTCCCTTCCACCTTATTAATATCATTAATAAACCAGTTTATTTGTCTTTTATTAAAAAACATCAAATAATCATTTACATATCTGTTAAAAAACAAAGAAGCATTTTTATTTTGTTATATTTTTATCAAACTCATTCATATAAATATTGCTTAAAATTACATTTAAAGTTCCTCCCATTAATAATCCTTTTTGCTTATAAAACTTATTATTATATTCAAAAGTTATAACCTTACAACATAATTCCATTAAATCTACCAATAATATGAATAGGTTATTTTATTTTTTATCCTTAATATACTTTTCTGTAGCTAAATTAAATTTAGCTACAGAAAAGTAAATTAAGTATATTACCTATTCATATATTGGTAGATTTAATGGAATTATGCTGCAAGGATATAACTTTTGAATATAATAAGGAATTTTAAAAGCAAAAAAGATTATTTATGGGAGAAGCTCTAAGTGCAATTTTAAGCAATATTTATATGAATGAGTTTGATAAAAATATAAAAGAAAACAAAAATGCTCCTTTGTTTTTTAATAGATATGTAGATGATTATTTGATGATTTTTAATAAAAGCCAAAGACAAATAAACTGATTTATTAATAATATTAATAAAGTGGAAGGGAATATAAAATTTACAGTTGAAAAGAAAAAAAATAATAAAATTGCATATCTGAATATAATGTATCAAAAGAAATTGAGGGATAAAAAATGACATATTCAAACAAATACAATATTGGTAATAATATAACAAGTTGGTTCTCCAACATTGATAGGAAATATAAAATTAGTTGTATACATTCAAGATATACGGGTCTGCAATGTATTGTTAAGAAAAAAAGACTATATTAAACAAAATGATTTAATAATCAGTGAGTTAAAAAAGACTGATTTCCCAGTACATATAATTAAAAGAAGTATTGAAAAAATAGTCTAGGATAAAATAAAAATGATAAGAGTGAAGGAAATAAAAAAGGTGAAAATAGATAAATAGGAATAAAAATAAATAATAATAATATAGTAAATAAGTTTAATAAAATTATAAAGAAGATTAATAAAAAATATAAAAGATTAATTAATACAAAAATTGTTAATAAAAAAAGAGAAAACCTATTAAATTTAATAGATAACATATTACATAGGAAATAATAAAGATAAGTAAATAATTATATTAATGGAGTATATGTAATACAAAGCAAACAATGTTTAGATAGTGGAATTAATAATAAATATATAAGAAGCTAAAAATTATATAAAAACAAGATTAATGGTTTGAGCGGTTGAAGCGTGATCCCTGCTAGTGGCAGCTGATTCGTTGAAATTTTGTTTCCTTTTTAAAATTGTGTGAAAACTATAAGCATGATGTCAACAGAAATCCTGGCATTCATTGCTGTTTGAATTCCCTTTTTAAATGGTGTATCATATGTTAAAATCGAATAAAATTTAGATTTTAAAATAATATTTTTTCTTGGTCGATTGCACGAAGACACCAGTACAATTTTCATTTTGGCAAGACTCTGAAGTAAAATGGATTAATAATGGCTCAATGATTCAAGGCCTTCATTCCGATAAAAACATAATATCGTAAGTATTGAATTTTAATTTATTTATTTTTATTTTAAATTTTTCTATTATTTGTATAGTATTATGAAATTTTTTTATTATTTGATAAATTACAATTTAATAATGTGTTTGCATTTGTATTACTGTATGTAGTATATAAATTATACTTGCATTCAAATATAACATAGTGGTTTATGTATAGTGTAATTTTGGGGCTCATAAGTATTCAATTTAATTTTTTATTATTATTTGCGTAGTATTTTAAATGTTTCTATTATTTGCATAGTTTTATTATTTTTATAAATTATAATTTATTAATGTGTTTGCATTTGTATTAGTGTGCAATATATAAATTATAATTGTATTCCAAAAAATAACTGGTTTATGTACAATGTAATTTTGGGGCTCTGATCCAAGTTTGAGGCAACCTTATTTTATAGACAATGACTCTTAAAAGGTTTAATAATTTATTAGTATGTTTATATATGTATTAGTGTGTGTGGGTTTGCACTTGCATGTCTGCATTTGTATAACAAGTAATAATTTTTATATATATAATTAAGGTATTGCAGAGCAATGGAATGTAAATTTTAAGACCCTAATTATCAGATGAACAGAAAGGTTGCAGTTGGTAAAGCAATCACACAATTTACAGGCATAGTACAATGTGAAAATAAAAATTCTTAAAACTAATAAAGAGAGGTTTCAAGTGATGTGTGTGGTGACAGCCACAATGGTTGAATCCTACGTGAAATTGTATACAGGCAAAGAATCAAATCCTGATTCTTGCCTATGCCTTGGTACTCATGCAGTGGAGTCATTAGTTTTTCCACATCTTGCATCACACTATGTGGAGTCATTATTTTTGCGACATCTTGCATCACATTATTTTCAAGTCCATAGCTAGAAAATCACTTATATGCAAATAAATTATATCTCTGTGGGGCAATAAATATAACAAGATAGCATCACTGGTGTGCACAAAGAATATAAACATTACTGTTGCATACAAAAAATATAAAATGAAGAGATGAAACTAATTTTATCACTGGTGCAGACAGTAGCCTTTAATTTTTAGTTTTGGATAGACAAGAAGCCAATTTCTATAATGACAAATGTTATCCACTTTCTGGAGATGATTTATTTTGTACCTTTTATTAGAATGAATCTTTTTCTTACAGATGTCTTGAGATTTGTTAACTTTTGGGGTACAAGATAAAAATGAAGTATTCTTATGTGATTATTTTTGTAGATTCTGAAGGTATGGATCATTTCAGGTAAAAAGTATTATATGTGGTTTGAATGAGAATTTTGTGAGAATACAAAGAAATTATCAATGAAGATGTAATTTAAATTTAATTAATGATAAATTAAAAATTACAAACAAACAATAAAGTAATAATTATTTCGGGCGTTGAAATTTCCTTTTTTTTTTTAATGGTAATCACAATTTCTCTTAGGCTTATTGTTTTCCTTAGTTTTTCTAGTTTCTTTCAATGCAAACTTTTTGCTAATAACATTAAAACTGAAGTTATTGTGAAAATTGTTTCTCAAGTAAGTTTTTTTTAAAAATTCAATATGGCACCAGGAGTTAAAACATCAGATAATAATTCACCGATACATTTATACATATGAAGAAAACAGGATATAATAAAAGTTAAAGTGTATATATAAAGTGTTTTAGTGATTCTAGATATACTTAGTTTAAATAATATGTAATAGAGGGAGCTATGGTATAAGATAATTTAAGGGTAGTTGGAATAATACAAGAATAAGATTATTATTTAAAGGAAAGGGTAAGGATCGTAGAAAGTTAAATAATTATAGACCGATAGCGGTAACATCAGTTTTGTATAAAGTTTTCTCATATATGGTAGCTGGAAGAGTTGTAAAATGGATTATCGGTAACATCAGTTTTGTATAAAGTTTTCTCATATATGGTAGCTGGAAGAGTTGTAAAATGGATGGAAGAGAATAATGTAGTGGGGGAAATGCAAGGAAGTTTTAGGTCAGATAGGCGTATAGGAGATAGTTTGTTTGTAGTTACACAATTTATGGAGATGAGTAGGAATTCAGGTAGATTGTTATATATGAGTTTTATAGATATAGAGAAAGCATATGATAGAGTAAATAGAAATAGATTATGGGTAAGGTTAGCCAATTTGGGAATGGATGAAACTTTAGTAAATATTATTTAAGAAATTATATAAAAATAATTATTATACTTACCAATTAGGGGATGTAGAATCAGTTAAAGTTAAAAATAATGGGGTGGGATTAAGGCAAGGATGCCCCATGTCACATATTTTGTTTTTGTTGTTTTTGAGTGAAATGGAGAAAGCAATAGAAAGACTAGGAAGAGGGGTAGAGATACCGTTAATAGGTGGCAAGGGAGTATATACTTTGTCGGGTCTTTTTTTTGCAGATGATATCTTTTTGTGTGCAGAAAGAAGAGAAGATATGGAAATTATGTTGAGGACATGTGCAAGGGTGGGTAAAGAGATGGGGATTAAATTTAGTGAAGAAAAATCAAATATAATGATGGTTAATACTGGGGAAAGAGAAGATGTAGAATTTTTTGGGGGGGATATAAAGTTAAGTGTGGTGGATAGATATAGGTATTTGGGAATCATCTTATGTAATCAGGAAAATTGCTTGGATGAATGGGAGAAAAAATTGGTAAATGAAGCAAAGAAAAGAAAGGGTTTGGTAAAGAAACTAACAGTATTTTCATATAATAAATATGATGTAGCTAGAATTGTATGGAAGGGAGTTGCAGTAGCAGGGTTAACATATGGTAATGATGCATTATGTGTTAGTAAAAGGGTTTTAGATTATTTAGAGAAAGTACAAAGGGAAGTAGGAAGACATGCATTAGATGCAGAGATGTGGACAGCAAAGGAGGCAATTCAAGAAGAAATGGGATGGTCAAGTTTTTATATGAGAGATGCAAAAAGTAAAATGAAAATGTTTGGTAGGTTGCAGTTTATGGATAGTAAAAGAATAGCCAAAATAGTGTTTAATTGGGTTATGAGTAAAGGGCAGGTAACAAGATGGGTGAGAAAGGTAATGCGGTATGCAAAAGATTTGGATAAAGAATTTATATCAGTATACTTGTATAAAAGGTGGGATGATTGTGTTAGGAGGATTGTTGAGTGTTATAGTGGTAAGGAATGGGATAAAAGAATAAAAGCATTAATAAAAAATAGGGAGTTGGAGAGATGGAGAACTAGTATGGAGGGTAAGAAGAGTTTAAATATATATAGAAGTAAACGGAATATTGGATGCGAGTTAATTTATTATAATAGTAAGGAAAGTAGTTTATTGTTTAAGGCTCGAACGGGATCTTTAGCAACAAAAGAATATACATGTAAATGGAAAACTATGGGTGATTTAGTGTGCAAATTGTGTAAGGAAGATATAGAAAATATTAGGCATCTGTTGATTGAATGCAAATGCTTGAAAGCAGAAAGGCTACAGATAATGAATTATGGGAAAATATGTATGAACAAAGTGACTTTACAGAAAGTGAGTTATTAGTTTTTATGCTGGGTTTGCGAAAAGGGGGATTTAGATATAAAGGCCATAGAGTTGACAAAGATTATGTTGTGGAAATGGGATGGGGCAGAATATGGGAAGACTTAAGAGTGGGGAATGGAAAATAAAGTGGCTAACAGGTTTATCTGGGCATAATTGCTGACATATTCTTGACTTCGTTTAAGGAGAAGCCAAATACATCATATCACATCAAAAAAAAGTTTTACTTTTAAAAAAATTAAAATGAAAGTGGGCAAGTAAAAAGATTACAATATTTAGTTTTTAGATATTAAAAAAATAAAAGATAAAATATTATTAATAACAGAAGAATGAATAAGAAAATAATAGATATTATATAATTTAAATATTAAAAATATTAAATGAAATAAGGTTGAACTAAGAATTATATGGAAATAAAATTAAGTACTTTATTAAGGCGGAGCTAATAAAACTAAAGTTTCAAGTTTATAAGGGAAAAAAGTGATTAGAAGATTTAAAAAAAATAAATTGTTCATGAATATGTATATATACAGAAAGGAATATACATGTATAATTTATATTGTATATTTTATTTTATACTAACTGGATTATTTTATTTGGGTTTGATTATATTTATTTCAGTTTTATTATGTTTTGTTATATTTTATGTTTTTATTATTTTATTGTTTACATTTTTTATGATATTATTTATATAGGGATTTTATGCACAAGCCTTCTGGCATCCATTGATTGCTCTTGTTAGCACTACTGTATGGAGAGTTTTGCTTTATTTTATTTTATGTTGTTCAGTATAGCACTGAAGACTGCAGGACAGTCAAAACATAAAATTGTGCATGAATATAGGACAATTTTTTGCTAAAAAGTGTTCAAAGTAATGGATAAATTGTATCTTTTTCATTAATTGGTAGCTTATGAGAGAATGCAACTCATATCATAAACTGCGTGAATTCATTTGATTGATTATTTATATCAATAGAAGTAACTCCTCTCTAGTTTAATCTTTCTGTTCAATAGATTATAATCTGATCTAATCTGTTTATAAATTGAACATTTGTCTTCTCTTAATCAATTTTTCTAATGTGTCTCCAAATAATTCAACCAAAAATTATTCTAGAGATCCAATTCTCATCCATAAACTGCAGTCTTTCAAACATCTTTAATTAGATCTTAACATTTCTCATATGAAATGAATGATGCCATTCTTCCTTTATAATATCCATTATCCACATAATTCGCCAAGTATGTGCCTTTTCACTTCTTTCTGAACTTAATCTAAATTTGCCAATTATTCTGATTTAATATATATTATATCATTTCTGCGAGAATAGTTAAAGCTATTTCAGCCACAAATTTTTTTATATGTTTATTATAAATGTATAATAATTTCTTAATTCCACTATTATTTTTTTTTTTTTTGCTTTTATTTTTGTGCCATTAAAACAATTCAAACAAACAATAATTCACTGATTACCAATTTTGACACCCATGAAAATATAACTTTTCCACATCTGTATTTTTCAATTTTCCATTATTAAAGTTAATTTCAATCTTTTTTTTTTAAATCCTAATTTTATTATAGTTCACATTATTTTTTGTCAGCAAAAAGTATATACATCAGTACAGAATTATGTTAATATTTATAATTATTTCTAGATCTATGTGTTCCATATTCTATACAGTATATATGTTAAGCTCTTTACTGAAGAAATTGTTTTAATATTTATCTATTTTCTATCCTTAATGCAATTCAGACAATAAATAATAATCCTGCCAGAGACTTTCTTCAGCCATTATCTTAAGATTTATAATTCCCCAATTAATATATATAATGATTTTCCTTATTCAATTTTTCTAGTAATAAATCTTTTCCCAACAACACATGTCAAACTTTATTTATAAATGTTCTCTCATCCATGTTATATGCATTTGATTCTTCACCCTTCAAGCTAATTAACGCTTTGAAATCTTTTAAAATGTTTTTTTATATTAAATTCTGAAAGAGTGACCCATTAATTATTTTCTATAACTACCAGTCTTCTTTTATTTTCCATACTCTTAAAATTTCAAATATTGTATGATTTTTACACTCGGTATTATTTTGTCTATTTTTTTTTGTTGAGTAGTAAATAAACACAAATTATATTTGAAAAAGTGCATAAAACAACTTTTTTATTAAATAATTTTAGACAAAAAAAAAAATTTGTGTTTTCATTTTTCTCATTTGACAATTGATTTTCAAATCTTTAATTTTTCAGTCAGTCAGTTTTTGTTTTGTTTTCTTTTTGTTGGATTAAATGTCCTGGGTATTATAAAATAAATATTAAGCATTTCCATAGTGTTTAAAGCTTAGATTCAGGATATTGTCATATTTTGAAGAATATTTATCAAAATATAATATCGGTGATTACATTACACATTGATATTAAGATCAATATTGATAAGTGTACAACAAAATGATCATCAAAGTTTTTTCATCAATTTTATAAAAATGGGAAATTAGGACAATAAAAATATATGAAAATTGGACTTTGTAGATGATGTGGCTGTTTTTGAAAATAATGCTTCAGAACTTCCACAGGCAATGTTGCAAAAGTTATCAGATGAAATTAGAACTAAAAATAAATGCTATAACACTTGAGGTAATGTTCAATGGACTTTCTCAAAAAAAGAAAATAAAGATTGATAATTTTCGTTGGATTATTAATAGGATGGAAACATAATGGATGAAATTAATGACAAAATTAAACTTGGATAGACTGCTCGTCAGAAACATGTAAAAGAAGAGAAATATAAATTTGATATTACTTAATGAAATATGAAAAGATGTTTGCAGGGATTAACAAGAATTTGAAGGTGAAATACTTGAGTGACATGACAAATAGGTAAAATTGCCATCACTGAAAGAATTAGGAAACCGAAATGAAGATGAGGAAGATTTTTGCTAAAAGAGATGATAACAGGTATAAATTGAAATCCTAAACTTGATCCCAAGAAACTATAAAAGACCTGGAAAGAGACTACATATTTTTTAAATGGAATGAAATAAAGTGTAATTGGCATGAGGTGGAGAAGATACTATCCAATGGAGAAACTGGATTAAACTTGAGAGATCATCATCCTGTAGTGAATCAATAATAGCTGAAAATGATAATGGACTAATACAGATACAAATATTAATCAGAAATCCCTAGTTTCAGAGTTTTATTGAATTTGTTAATTTTTTGTATTTCAATAATTAAATATTTTACCTCCTCATTATACTCCCCCAAACTCTACTATAACACAAAAAAAATAGGCAGTTATAAGTATTTGCTAGCCTTTTTTTTCATTTGTTTGTTTGTAAATGGCTGTACAAAACCAATTTATTATAAAAGATTAAATAACATTTTTAAAATTTTACTGGGATAAAAAATTTTAAACAATAGGTATTCTACTTTTTCTAATTATTCATCTTTACAAAGATCAATTATTTCATCATTCTTGAATTTCTCTCTCAATTTTGTATTTGATGTATCTTAAATTTATTGAAAATATATTGATTATTCATAATTGGTGGAATTAAAACTAGTCACATGATCTGAATTTCCTATATGATTTCTCTCTCCTTTAAAGATTAACTTCATTTTTATATCTATATAATTCTCCAAAATATTCTCAAATTGCAATCATATCTCTTCAAAAATAAAGTAAAAATCTTTTATGTTAATAATAAAGTAACTTTTATCTTAACCCAAGATCATTTCATTGAAATGCTTGAATTAATTCCTTTTTTTAAATATTTTTTCTCACTTTACGCTAATAATTATTTTTATACCCCTCCCCTCCTCACCACCACCACCAAGCCCCTTTACTTTTCAATGAGACAAGTAACCTTAATAATATATTTTACTCTTGTAAACTTTGTTTTTAAAGATTACAAGGCTATACTACAAACTGAAATAGCAAAAGATATTTATTATAAAAATTAAAAAAATGTAACTTCTAATTTACTTGATTAATTACTTAATTAGACTGATTCTTCAGATATATACATTAATAACAAAATATCAATTTCAAATCTAATAGCAGAATAATGATCTATTCCAAAAAAAAGATATATAATTCAGATGGGAAAGAAAATTACGCGCAAAAGTTTATTAATGAAACAAGTTAGTTGTTTTAATACTTGAATATGTGGGAATAATGTTCAAAATAAATACTGAGAAATGCTTCGCATCCTTTTCCTCTCAGGATGGATCTTGCTGTTCAATAAAAAACTAGTTTTAAAACAATTCATATTTTTAATTTAAATCATGAAATAAATTAATGTACATTATTAAATATTTTGAGCATTATTGCAGATATGCATGGATAATTTAAGAATAATTTCGTCAGGAATCATGTTAGTAACGCATTATCCCGATATTTATGTAGCATTTCTCCCAATAATATACATTTCTCTCAGTACAACCAAACTCATTGAAAGAATTTGATTAGCACCAGTAGACTATACCGCTCGCTCATTGTTGTTGGCAGTTTGCCATTATATTTAATTAGAAAATCCTACATCCCTTATATATTTACAAAGAAAATTCGTTCATATCATGAATCTAATAAATCAGTCATATAATAAACCATATGGTCTGAAAGGCGAAAATTATTATAAATTCTTGTTATTTATCATTTCCAGAACGTTAAACTCAAGCCCATAACACACAGCAAATGACATTTAATTTTTTTTTTAAAAAAAAGTAATCCGGATAACGTTAGACGAATGAAAATTATATATATTTTAAAGGAAATCAGAAAATTATGAAATTTTATACTTACGACATACTTCTGGTCCTACTGGCTGCCATTCTGGCAATTCAAATTATTTTTCCACACCAATCAATTTAATAAAATCTATAGATAAGGTACGTTAAAAAACATCCGCGCAGCTAGAGCGCACATGCTGAAGAAGATAAGAATGATCGAGTAGTTGATAGGACAATAAAAATAAATAATGAAGTTGTTTTTTTAATAAATTAACTAGCAAATGTCTGCTAATTATGTTAAAAATTCCGGAAAAATATTTATTCTATTTTACAATGCTAAATTAAATACAATTATTGCAAAGGCTTATAAACAGCAATGTGACGTCATGTATCGTCTGCTAGTTGAAGCGATTTCTACAAATCCGGTACTGCACTGTTGAGAGATTGTATATCTTCAGTTACGAAAATTTTCTTTTTATAGCTTATTAAAAACTTGTCTTATATTATTATCAAGGTAAGACAAAATTAGAGTAATTTATATTATATCAATAATTATGCGCTTTAAACGCAAAAAAACAAGACCAAGAATTTATTTTGAAAAAAAAAAAGCAATTGGTATTTGAACTTCCCGGCTCAAAAAAGTTGGAAGTTTTTTTTTTTTGTCTGTGTAGAAATTGATTTATATATGATTTTATTTGGAAATTTTATATATATACTTAAACTGTATTTTGTTTTTAAATGATAATTATGCAATGTAAAAGGGTTCTAACTTAAGGCTCGATGTGCTTTTCTTGGATTGCAAACGATTAAAACCAATAAATACACAATATAGAAATACTTAAATTATCTTTATTAAAATAAATAACTTATAAAATAATCTGGTCATTATAACTCCCCACTCAATGAAACCAAAAGACATTGAACTTCTTTTAAGTGCTTGCTGTGTGTTCGGTGTATCTCATATGATACCAGATGGATAAATATCAATTACAAATTAAATAACACTGAGACAAATTGAAAACTGCAACAAAAAAGTTTATTTACTTGTAAAGAAATAATTTAAAATAAAATATAATTACTGATATAGTTCACTTATAAAACCAAGCAGGAAGGCTGCAATTCCTTCTTCTGTGAACACGAAAGAGCATCAGGCCATAAATTTGAAACACCTCTGCCAACATCGTATGAGAGGAGTTTCATATAGCTAGTGACCCCAAGTCCATCATCAATAGAAGAGAAGCATGCTTTGCACTGTCTCGGAAATGGCAGTTATAACTCATTTGCATCAATTTGCATAAATTTCCATTTCTACAACGCAGTTATAACAACAGCAGCTATGAGTATGAGAGCAAGTAGTCTCTTGAAAGCGCTAAGCTCTATAATTTAATAGTTTTATATTTATCTGTGCATACAGCGCATATATATATATGTTTAAGTTATTAAAATAGTGTCGTGTGGGAATAATAATTTTATCTTCACCTATGTTATGTTTGGTCTGAATTACAGAGCCAACTTACAGAAAATAAGGTAAAATAATACTAAGACCAGTATTACAATTAATACATTTATTATATCTACAAATATATATATAATACAATATACAGTATATATATATAAGAGAATATTTACAATGTTGAATATTGTAGCTTAATGTAAACTATGGGTTAGACCTACCACTTCCAGCTAGAACTGATAGCTTGCCTCACAGGTAGGGTGTACGGCTCTTCCAGCTGTACAAGACAGCTTGCCTCAAGTTGGCAGTAGTCTAAGCAGTGTCCGTCTCTGTGGGACTTTCCTAGATGCATAGACTAAATAGCGTAGTGCTGTCAATGGGAATACTTGCAGCTGTTCAGGTTAGCAGGGCTTCCCTGGGAGAACGCGGAGTCTTTACAGGTTACACAGACATTCTTCCCAGATTCTCACAAAAGGCTGACTATTTATAGCCAGATCCCTGACCTTATTGAAAACCTTCAGATTCAGCCAGCATCATTGCTAATTGGCCTGTAATAATCATTGGCTATGTTTTTATCTATACATCAGCCTATTGGCCTGTGGCAAACAATGCTTAATCCGATCAGATAAGGAGGCATCTGGAATAGTCCACTTCTGAGATAAGGGAGGACTATAATATTCCTCCCCCTGGCTAAAATTTAGCCTTAGAGAACAGAGTCATGCAGGTGTGCTGGAGGATGACTAATGCGCCTGGGTGCTGGTTCTGGTTTGCTGTCATCTTCAGTTTGTTGGTCCTCCTTGCTTGTACTGCATGGCTCTGGAGCTTCCTTCCTTGTGCCTACATCAGTATAATCCAGTCTAAGTTGATCTTGATGGCGATGATGTTGATATCCATCTGCTGTTTCCACTAAAATGGTGTGAAGTCCTTTTTGTTGGATTACAACTGCTGAGATCCATTTAACGGATCTGCTATACATTCTGCATAGAACATTAGTCCCTATTTGTAACTTGGTAGTCTTGTCCTTTCCTTGTTTTTTATCATTTCGCTCAGGTATCAGAGCTGACAAGTTGGTTCGCAAAGTTCTATTACACAGTAGTTCTGCTGGAGTTTTTCTGGTTGCAGTTCTCGGTGTAGAGAGCTGAGATAATAACATTCTGGCAATATGGGTGTTCCAGCTTCATGCGTCGATCTTTGTGAGCAATTTTTTGGCCTCTTGCACCAATCTCTCAGCCTGGCCATTGCTTTCAGGGTGAAATGGTGCGCTGAAGACTAGCTCAATGCCATTATTGTCACAAAAATTTTTAAAGGCTACTGCAGTGAATGCCGTGCCATTATCTGAGACTATCATTCTAGGAAGGCCATGGGTAACAAATAGCCTCCTAAGAGCTTCTATTGCTGCAGTGGTCTGGAGTGATGGAACTTCCACTACCTCCAGCTACTTAGAATATGAATCAACTACTACTAATAGTAGTTTGCCTTTCCATGGGCCAGCATGGTCCACATGGAGTCTCAGACAGGGGCCTTCAGCTTTAGGCCAGTGAACTGTTTTATCTTTTGCTGGCATGTTTTGATTCGCATTGCAATACCAGCAGTAGTGGACTACAGAATTAATTTTGTGTCCAAAATTGGCCACCATACATATGCCCTTGTGAGCATCTTCATCCGGACTATCCCTGGATGCCCATTATGCAACAGAGCACTTGGGATCGTCCAGCTAGGAGGATCACGACTCTGGATCACCAGATAATACATCCATTTTCGATTTCTGAGAGCTCTAGCCTTCGGGTTCAGTAGGCTGGATGCAACTCCTCTGGTTTTTTATTTGGCCACCCCTGCTGGATCCATTTTTTAATTCTTTGAAACCCAGAGTCATTTGTGGTCCACTTAGCAACTAATTTATTGTTCAGTGGTGTGTTTGTCCCCAAATAAATCATGTTAACTGACTGACCTGCAGTAATTAGCCTGTCTGCAGATTCTCCAGGCAAACAACTTAATGCATCAACATGAGGAATCTTATTTTTCCTTCAGTGTAGTGTAGCATAAAATTATATCCTGACAAGAAGTTGAACCATCTCAGCATATGTGGTGAGGCATGCTGAGGGATTCCTTTTTTAGCTGCAAAGATACCCAATAGGGGTCTATGATCTGTTTGCAGTATGAATGATCTCCCATAAAGATAGTCATAAAATTTTTTAATGCCATTGATTAAGGCCAGAGCTCTCTATCAATCTGGGC
Organism: Epiperipatus broadwayi; assembly: GCA_028023455.1. Lineage (NCBI taxonomy): Eukaryota > Metazoa > Onychophora > Udeonychophora > Euonychophora > Peripatidae > Epiperipatus > Epiperipatus broadwayi. The sequence continues at coordinate 5,592,749 of JAQFVV010006260.1, read as the reverse complement.
ATAATTTTTCTCTGCCTTTGAGACATACTTTGATGTAAAGGCAATAGGGGAGAGTGACCCATCATCATTCCTATGGTACTACACTGCACCTGTTCCTACTGGTGAAGCATCGCATGTCAGTACCAGCACTCTTTCAGGGTCAAAGTGTGCCAGCACCACTTTCTCAGATATAAGGGTTTTCATTTTTTCAAAGGTATTACCATGATTGCTGTCCCACTTCCAGAGTGTTTTTTTTTATCTAGTAGCCTGTACAGTAGTTCAGCTACCTCCATTTTGTGATATAAAAATCCCTCATAGTAATTTACAAGTCCTAAAAAGGACTGTAATTCTTTCTTGCTACTTGGTGTTTTGGCCTTTTTAATTGCCATAACTTTCTTTTGGGTAGGATGAATGCCATTTGCATCTATCCCAAATCCCAGAAACTCCAGTTCTTTGGCTTCAAATATGCACTTATCAAAGTTTATTCTTATGCCTGCTGCTTTGAACTTGTAGGAGTTTTTTGTGGAACTCCAGAGTAGCTATGGAGCCTGAGCCACCAGTAAGAAATCATGAAAGTATGGTAGGGCCCCTGGTATTCCTGCAGCCAGTTGATCCATGACTCTCTGGAATACCGTAGCTTAACGTAAACTCTGGGTTAAACCTGCCACTTCCAGTTACTCCTGATAGCTTGCCTCATGGGTAGGGTGTATGGCTCTTCCAGCTGTACAAGACAGCTTGCCTCAAGCCAACAGTAATCTTAGCAGCATCCAGTCTCTGTGGGACTTACCTAGCTGTGTAGACTAAATAGTGTAGTGTTATCAATGGGAATACTTGCTGCTGTTCAGGTTAGCATAGCTTCCCTGGGAAAACGTGGAGTCTTTTCAGGTTAGGCAGATATTCTTCCCCAATTCTCACAAAAGGTTGACTATATATCCCTGATCTTATTGAAAACCTTCGGATTCATTAAGCATCATTGCTTATTGGCCTGTCTATACATCAGCCCATTGGCCTATGGCAAACAATGCTTAATCCGATCAGATAAGGAGGCATCAGGAATAGTCGACTTCTGAGAGAAAGGAGGACTATAACAACACACATAATAATGTAGTCAGCATATCTATAAGTTTCTATTATTAGGTTTCTCCACATGCAAATATGATAAACCTTAACATGATAACTTTATATTCAATTTTATTCGTCTTCACCTAGGCCATTAGTTTTTGCTTATTTGTCCATTGATAAGCTTATAAATTAGCTGACTTAATTCGGGTTTTTTTCTCTCAGCTTGCTATTTTTCTTACTGTCAGTTCAGTAGCATAATAATTATATATTAACATAATAGTAACAACATTACTATTCAGTATAGTAGTACTGTATGCTAATTTTCTGGAGTGCAAATTACAATAGAGGTAATAATAATATACTGTCTACACATAAATTCAAAATTTCAACTCATTATTTACAATATATATATGCTTCTAGACAATTCACACCACTTCTTTAAAAAATAACCATTTAGTTACAAATATAAATCTTTAGTCTCTCTGGTTTTTTGTGATTTCTCCATACTTCTAGGTGGAGTCAAAGGTTTTTCTCGATCATAAGTAGCAATTAGATTCAATTGATCTAACTATCTTGATGATAAAACATCCTCTCCCAGTTTTATCATATGATCATTTGATTGAATATTTGCTTCAACAGCTTGAATGATACTAGAAATTTTCAAATTTTGATCATCTGAGGAGGTATCTGTATGCTCCTCACTTTTACCAGATTCAAATTTGTATTGGCTAATGAAAGTTGGCTATTAGCTACATTTAATGTAACAATTTGATGAGATCATAAATGATTGATATATCGCCTCTTGAGAAGTCCATTATCAAACTTGATTACTTTAATTATTTTAGAGACTATGTTGATTACGGCATCAGGAATTCATTTCCTTTTTAACAAGTCTCACCCATACTTGTTCACCAATTTAAAATTTTCTAAAGTTAAATGTAATAGTTCCCCTTGCTAAAGTATTATTACTAGTAATATCAGCTGGCAATAATTTTGAAAAGTGAATGTGATATTTTTATTGCAATAACAGTTCTGCCAGAGTTTTCAAAGTGTTAACAAAACATAGCTTCTACCAATGCTTTTATGTTTTTAGATAAACAAAACATAGCTTCTACCAATGCTTTTATGTTTTTAGATTGTTTTCTTAAGCATTGAATTTAACTATTATACTGCTTTCTCAGCCACTCCATTTGATTTTAGATGATAGAGTGGTGTCAAAACATAGTGTATTACTTTTACCTGCCAAATATTTTTTAAACTCTGCAGAGGTAAATCCAGTTCCATTGTTGGTTACTAGAGTTTATGGATGATCTTGGCTAACAAAGACTTCTTGATGAGCTCTAATTGTACACTCCATACTAGTATTTATTGCAAGCTTGTATTCAGTCCATCTTGTGTAAGAATCAATAGCTATTACACACATATATCCATTCATTGGCTGTTCATGAGTTATATGAACTTTCTGCCATGGAGATGTAGACTCTACCCAAGAGTCAAATTTTTTTTTTTTGGGAGCAGTTTTTTACTGTTTCCTAGATCTCTTAAGTTTAGGCTACAAAACATAAGATCATGTCAGGGCTTTCATGCCACACTGCATTGGTATGCCCATTATGTAGCAATTGGAGTACCTGCTTACAGCTCTCAGCTGATATGAACATGCTATCAATCATCAGAATGTAACCATTGCATGTGGATATACGTTGATGAGCATTTCAAATAGGTCTATCCCAGTGTAATCCAATTTTTCAAATCTTTATATCTACACAGTCTTTGTTAGTCCATTCAGCAACTTTAGTACTGTTCAAAATTTTTTGAATTCATGGTATAAATAAAGTTTACTTCAGTAAACTTCTGCTGCATTTCGCAGGTATCTGATATATGTGATAAAGCATCTATATGGACAATTTCTATACAGGTTTATAAACTAGTTATGCAGTAAATAAATTAATCTATCAGGTAATCATATGGCTGACATTTTCTTGAGTTTTCTTTTTTGGACTGAAAATTCGAAGTAAGTGATGACTGTCCATAGATAATAAAATTTTTTGGCCATACATGTATTGGTGGAATTTTTTAACAGCGAAGATTTTGCCAGGATTTCTTTATAGAGCTGACTATAGTGTTTATCAACTGCTGACAGGATTCTTGAAGCCTATGCAATTAGATATTCTTCTCTTGAACAGCAATGTGAAATGACAGTTCCAACTCTAAATTCTGAAGTGCCGATGATTATAATCACTTCCTGGTCACAATGGTAATGTACAAGGAATTGATTGACAAAGAATCAAGTCAGATGTCACATGATTTAGTTTAATAAGTTTGTATTTACAAATGTTATATATAGAGTTCGCAAAATAAGCTCTTAACAAGCTTTGATACTATCCTCAATCCCACAACAGTTTCTGCTTCTGGCATCACCTGACAGTTTCAGATTTTCTACTCAATAGTTATACATTAGATAAAGTGCTGGACTTGTCCTGGTATTTTTAATCTAATGCTTGAATATTCTGGCACCTCACTGACGATGCCAGAAGCAGAAACCGGTCTAGGATTCAGGATATTCTCAAAACTTGTTGGCAGCTTATTTTGCGAGCTCTATATATAAGGAATTGATTACACTGAAAAACTATGCCTCTGCATATTTTCAGTGTTGTCCTTTTTGCAGTAACTCATACAAAGGTGTCACAATGTGCGATTTCCGTTTAAGAAAACCCAAGAAATTCAGTAATCCTTAGAAAGTTTGTAAATCCTTTATAATCTTAGGCTTTGTGACATTTTTGGTGGCTCTAATTTTTACTGGGTTTGGATATTTTCTCTCTTGAGTAATAATATGGTCCAGAAACTTTATCTCTGAGGCATTCATATGTTGTTCTTCACTGTATTCAACCTAGCTACAACTTTATCCAATTTTGAACAGACATCTATGTCACACATTTCTAATTCATACTTTGATTGGGAAGTTGATAATTCCCTCCATTATCTTAAAACAAACCATTCATTTTGGCTTGGAAGATGTTTGAAACAACCGTGATGTCACAAGGTAACTTTTTACATGGAAGATGTTTGTAACAACTGTGATGCCACAAGGTAACTTTTTACACTTGAAAAGTCCTACATGTGTATTAATGGTTAGCGACTCTGCTGTTCTGTGGTTAATAGGTATTTGTTGGAAGGTGGACTTTAAATCAAACTTTTTGAAATATATATGTTCTGTAATGAGGCTAGAACTTTACACACTTAGTACAAGATATGTTCCTTTATTGATATTTTTTTAAGTGTGATACACTAAAATCACCACAAAGATAAATAATTCTGTCTAGGTTCATTATTACTATTGCCAGCAAATCCTGTGATGAGTCTTCTATTGGAGACAACACCCCTTTGTAGATTATATCCTTAATTGTCTTAACTTTTGAGTTTCAAGACAAATGGGCATATATTTCTCTTTATTGTAAATAAAGATAGAATTTTAATCCTCCCATTAAATTTTATTACAATCATCTGTTTACCATGTATTTCTGTCTTGTTACCATTTACATCCATAGCCAATACATACATATTTTCAAACATCTAATTGTGTTTATTTTTGTCAATAAATATATTCCGATTTTTTAGTGATAGCTATGATAATACTATCAACTTCCATATTTATTTTCTTTTTGCAGATAATCATGTCTAGCATATTGTGGCCATTATTAATATTATTTATTTTCCTGACATCTTTACTTCTTGTTCCATCTCCCCTTGATTTAAAGACCTGGTTTGATTTAGCTTTTTGACTCTTATCTTTTTGACTACTGATGTGAGCTAAATGTCCTTTTATGCTAGTCATTTGACACTTTTCCATTTTAAATTTACAAATCCTTTAATGTGACTTTTCACACTGCAGCAAAATATATCAAATTATTCTTTGCAGTTTTCAAACTCATGATTACAGCTTGTTTTTTTTACAAGTACAAAGTTGTTCTGCACACAAGTTGAAGTTTGGAATTACGACATTATTTAGCATAGTCTCTTTTGTGACATTGCTATTTTGTATGTCAGAATCAAGTTACTCAATTATATTTTTTTTAAATTGTGATCCCAATATTTTGAACAAGTTAGTCTAATGACATATCTTCTAGCTCAGACGCAAATTTACATTGTCTCACAAGTGTACACAGTGCTAAATCATAATCCAGATACTACTGTGAGATAACTATTTTCTCATTCGAAAACATAGATGTGGCGCCAATTTAGATATTGATATCTAAAAATGAACATTCAGATTTTCTATTAGATCTTGATATAGGATGTCTTTGAGATTTTTAGGATCACATAACTGTTTAGCTACCTGTAAAATGTATTTATCAGCAAAGAATAACAAAGAAGCCATCTTAACATTGTCATCTTTGACTTTATTTATAAATGTATAATGCTCAATGTGTTCGACATGCAAATTCTACACTGAAGCATTATGCTATCACTAGTAATATACTGTTCCACTACTTAGTGGTTGTTCTTTCAACTGTCAATTTGTGCTATTCTGCTATTGTTTTCACAGGGTTTTCATAAGCTGTTGACTGCAGTGATTCTACTGTGTACTCAGGCTATCTCAAATGATATTAGCTAGGTAAGCATCAATTGTAAATTAAATGAACACTGAGAGAAACTGAAATCTCAACATATTCTCTTGTAAAGAAATAATTAAAATAAAGCATAATTACTGATACACTTAACTTTACTCTTGTAAATTATTAATATATATTGTTGTGTGGAAATAAGTTGTTTCCACCCACAGAAGTAATAATAATATAGTTCACATATCTATAAGTTTCCATTATTAAGTTTCTTTGCAAGCAAATATGATAAACTTTAACATAACAGCTTTACATATAATTTAATCAGTCTTCATCATAAGTCACTAGTTTTGCTTATCTGTCCATTGGTAAACTTATAAAAACAGCTCAGACTTAACTAATGTTTTTTTCTCTCTCTGCTTGCTCTCTTACTGTCAGTTCATTTGCATAATAATGGCATATTAACATAATAGAAACTTCATTACTATTCAGTATAGTAGTACAGTGTGCTAATTTTCTAGAATGCAAATTATAAGAGGTAATAATGTATTATCTGCTACATAAGTATGTGTATAGATAGTCCAATGCTTTTGACATAATCTTCATATTACAAATAAGGTTTTATTTTAACACAAAAACTATGCTCAAGAAATACTATATATTTCTTATAATACTCCTTTCATATACATTTCAATGCAAACAAATTTTCTTAAAAAACTTCTTTATTTTCTTTAGTTTTGACTGTCCAGCAGTCTTCATCAGATCTTTGCATTGAAGTGTATATGAAAGAAGTATTATAAGAAATATATATATATGAATATATGAAGATATGCAAAAAAAAAGTAAAAGAGAATAATAAGAAAAAATACCAAACAGGGCTAATAATTTTTATTTTTAAGATTACAAAGAATTGTTTTAATCTCATCATCTTTATATATTCATGTTGAATTAGATATTTTCATGGATTTTTCTAAGTTCCAAATGGTTTTCCTACCATAACATCACTGTTTTCTGATTTTGCAATCAAACATAATCCCATGACTTTCTTCTTTTGGGTTGTCTTATTTTTGTCAAGGATTAGTTTTAACAGGCTGAGCACTAGATAGTTCTAACTCAACTCTATGACTGCACTTTTAGAACCTATGCATATCAGTTGCTCATACGTTTTTATTTTCCCAATTAGTGACTGGATGAAGTCTTAGCATAGCATTTAACTGGTATTGCCATGGTCACAATTCTTTGATCTTAGAGGGTTCTTTATTACTGTTCTTCTTTCTATGTATTTATCATTGTAGCTACCCCTCCCATGATCTAACAGTTGACTGTCAAGATATCAGTAACTTTTTAATAATTTTGAATTGTATACATTTGTTACTTTTCATCTTTTTTCTCTAAAGGATCCAAACTCCATATCCTTAATAAATTTCAAATTCCACAAATCTTCAGTAGCACTAACCTGCATTCACTCACATTCCAAAACAAAGCACCATATGCCTCTAAACTTAAATAATAATACAGAACTGGAATATTTTTAATTTATTCATGTGATATATCAATGTTATTTTGTATTCGATGGCAAAAACATTATTTCACAAAGAATAATCCTCAAATTTGTTTTAGAAAAACCACTATTAATCCAAATACCACCAATTCAAAAACTTCTGTTATCTGGGCAAAATTGTTTGGTTTTAAATACTGGCATAACAAAAAAATTGTTGAGATGTAAATATAACAAAATTCTGCATTATACCATTATAACAAAAAGTATTTTAATAGCTGCAAGTTTTAGATAGTAAAATTGTTTATTTATATTTTCAGCATAGTTTGGATTTATAATAATAATAAAAAAGATTTTTTGGTGAAATCCAAAAATGTGTTGGATCTAGAAATTTTGAGTTCAAAATAGTTTTTCAGTATTACCAAAAACTCATTCCTGCATCCATTAAACTATATTTGTGGACAATGAGGTTTTCTTTTTACTTCATTGATTTTAGCAGTCTGTGATTGATAGCATTAATTATTCATCATTGAGGGAATAGGTAAAATTAATTGAAGAACCATGCAAAGGCTATTGATTATTGGAAGTTTATCAGTATTACCAAAACTCATTCCTGCATCCATTAAACTATCTGCTGCAGTTGACAGAATGTGGTCCCTGCACAGGCGGATCATACTTTAGTGACAATATAATTGATTACCCATGTAATGCAGCATAGGCTTGTCTAGATGGGCAGGTAGACTGAATGTGGTCCAGACCTACTTGGACTGATCCATACCACAATGGTCTCCACTTGGGAGCCATCTTCCTCAGGGGGATGGCAGTCATGGGGGACCTGGTTGTGGGTGGGAATAGGCGGCGATCATCGACACACCCAAGAAAGGAATATCTGGACCTACCGTCCAGGTTGAGAGTCACTGTTCCCACACTGGCTTGGCCTTTTTGGGATGCTGCACCCCCTGATGGATTGCTAGTGAACAGTGTTGACTTGTGTTCTTTTTCCTTTTTTTTGTTTTCTTGGTTAACTACATTTTGGCAGACTGAGTTGGTCCCTGCCCATTTGGAATGTTGAATTGGCAATCATAGGTTTTTGCCTGAATCCTCGGTCTCTGGGGTGAAGGTGACGGTCATGAGAGGTTTGTTAATCTGCAGGGGTGGATAGCAATCATTGCCACCCCCAGGAAGGGGATGACCAGGCATGGTTCTAATAGCCCTCTTTGACTTGGTTAGTGCTCAGGATCGGCTGAACCAATGGGACACCCAGATAAATCAAACCCACTTATTGAGGGGGGGGGGCAATGCGGATTAACCTCATCGATAGGAGTGGGTCTGTGTTCTCACTAAGTGGAGTTCTAGCTGGTCTGGGCATGGATGGGGTCAGAGGGGAAAGTTTGGGGCCTGCCAGTCAAGTTGTTTCTCCTGCATAGATTTTGCCTCAAATGGACAAAACATCACCTTGATTAACTTCTTTGATCAAAGTTAATATATCTATAACACCTAATTTATTGTATAAGTTATTGGGATATGAATAAAATTTGGGGTTTTTTGAAAGGTAATCTATCTATAACCTTGTATACCTATTATGTACACATTTGAAATTGCAAGTCATTGCTGACTATATTATTTGTATCTTATTGGTGTAACTTTTTTTTGTACCTCAATAAAGTTTTGCTTTGAAACATTAACTATATTTGTGGACAGTGAGGTTTTTTTTTTTACTTCATTGATTTTAGCAGTCTGTGATAGTTAGCATTAATTATTGGAAAAATTATTGAAGAACCATGCAAAGGCTATTGATTATTGGAAGTTTATTCAGCATGCATAATCTCTCCTAAAAATAAACTGTTAGCTGCAGCTATTCTGGATTGTGATGCTGAAAATACTTCTATACATTAGGATAAAATAAATTCAAATTCTGTTTGGAAAATCTGAATATGATTATTTGACTCTTAATATAAAGTTTTAATTCTCTTTATTGGGAAGTGATAATTTTTTTTAGAAATATTAACCTATATTTAAAGATTTATTATTAACAAATGTAAATCACATTAATAGCTTATGAAATTTCTGCTAGTGCTATTTCACAATTGTAAATAAAGGCTGATTAAAATGACATAATCCACACTTGTCATCTATACAATCAAGTCCTAAAACTAATCAACAGTGATTCAAACACATTAAGATTTTAACAATCATTTCCCTGCACTAGAAAGATATATTTTTCAGTGCATGTATTTTTTAAGGTGTTGTCCAAAATATTACCATACGAAGGAAACTATTCAATTCCAAAGAATATCATCTACATCTAATCAATCTTTAGAAATATAATTCTTTCCAATAATAATTATCTTACCAAGAAACAAATCCAAAGATATTTTATAAGTGGGATCATACTCCATGTGATGTATTAGATCTCTGGGTGCAATAATCTGTATGTTTTGAATTAAAATTTATGTGAATGTTATGGCCAAAGATAGGTTTAGAAATTATAACAACACAATTAACCCTGGTAGAGGGTCACTATTGGTCGCTCTCATCACATTCTACTCTAACATCATTAGCCCTTGATATTATTTCATCCTAATTTGTCAATCCTTCATTGCACTGATTGATCAGCTCTATAATCATCAATAAGACCTGCTGCATAGTGAACCCATGCCATCAATTAAGTTTAGTCTATTATTAATAATTCTACTGTGATATATTTTGAAGTTTGTTCATTTGACTGGCTAATTCTGGCTTTGTTATTTTTACTAATATAAAACAGGCAAATGTGTTTTGTTGTTTAGAACAATCATTTTTTGACTAAAAGTGTCAATGAATTGTGATGCGTAGACTTTTAGTTCTTGATTCTATTAAACTGCAACCCATTCTGTTTATATTTAAGTTACTATGAGCCTAATTCTCACAATGTCTGATTTGAGAATTTCTTCAAATCAGCACATGGACTTCTTTTCTCACCTGCAAACCACTAAGCTTTTAAAAGATATAAAACAATAGCAATAAGCCTATTGATTAATTTTAATAATACAGTTGTCATGATAGAACCAATCAGCATCTTTTCTTTTAGTAAAATTGAAAAACACGCATATCCACAAAACATCCTTAAGAGAATTGCATGCCTCATTGACATGACCAGATTGGAAACACAAATTGGAAAGTTTGGTGCTTAATAATTATTAAAATTTCACTTGAGCAATCTTTTTTTATATCAAAAGAACATTAAATTATTTACCAAATGCTTGGAAAAGTTTCTCTTTTTTTAACAGCATATTAGTTCATGATTTAATTTAACAACCTGCATTTATGTGGCTCACTTAATATTGGATTCTTTTCCATTCTGATTCCTAACTGCAACACTACCCACAAAGTGATATTGTTCTGAATGAGAATGAATCAAAATTTTTATAATTTTTTTTTACCAAATAAAATTTCATATGTGATGTGTAAAAATTTCAATAGCAGCAGACATACATAAATAATAACACTTTCTTCTATGGACTTTACACAATGCAATGCGTTTATTATAACACTCTTTCAAATATAACTGGCAGTTTTGACTGTTCGCCAGCTTATGAGCTGTAATATAAATACACTATTATAATAAATGAAACATACAAAACATTTTTTTAGATATAAGAAAACAATTCCAATAATTTTTTATTATTTATCCTATAAACGTGATTTAAATATTCCAATAATAAAATATTTGCTCTATTATTAATATTAATGCATAACTCTGGTTAACAATGAATAAAGCCCCCCCCCCCTCTTTATTGTCTGAATCTAAAATTGAAGAGTAAGCATTGATATATATATAAGAATTTTAAAAATAGGACACCAAGTTACTCCCCACAATCAACATTTTGAAGTGTTTTCTTAAAGGTTTGTGATGATGGCATTTTAGTCGTATTTATCTAATATTGAGTATTGAATGTTTTTAGGAAAATTTAACATTATTTAAATTTTCCAATTGTCTTAAACTGTTAACATGTGTGTTCTTATTAACAGTTGAATATAATTGGAAAACTTAGATAACCTAAATTTTTCTAAAGACATTCAATACTTAATATTAGATGATGGAAATAGTCCAATAGATAAAATACATCGCTTTGAAGTCTTCATTCACTCAATAGCATCTATTTTGGAAAGATGAATTTCATTAAGAGCCTGTGATTAATCTTGACAATTCCTTAAAGCATCGGTTTATATTCAGATCTTGTAAAATATATATCATGCAAAATAGAACATAATCTCTATATTTAGGAAACAGACAATGTTGAAGTTTTGAAAATATCAAATAAATCGAATGGATCAGCATGTTATATATGTAGATATATTTGTGTTCACAGATTGGTTTGTATAGTTATTACAAAACTCATCTCTAAGTATAAAATTATTACTATTATTTAATCTTTCACTCTTGGATTGCTCACACTTGTCTTCCAAGTGGACGATGATGATTTAAGGAGAAAAATGAGAATTCATTATCACCATCATTAGTATTAGTGACATTACGTCTACTTCTGCTTAATTGAACAATCCTCAGGGGGAGATGACCTAGATAGTTTTTATGAAAGAAGCCATTTGTCATTATACATTTAGTAAAAAGCAAGATGATTCCTAGACAGAACTTCCCAAATAAATCATTTTCCAGGTAAAATTCCTATCCCAAGTTCAGTTTTATGTCGATTGCACAAAAATTTTGTATAAATTGATACCTAAGGACCGCCTGTAAAATCTGTCCTCATACTCATACATACTTGCATTCAAAATAAAAGATTAAAATCAAAATTGTTGTGTGTGTAATTAAAAGATGAAAATATGGTTGCACAAACATGCAATCCTATTTATCACAATTAGCGCAGTCAAGCAAGTGGTAATACGAATGTATCATGTGACCAAACAAAAAACAAACAAACAATGAAAATACGAGAATGAGTATAGAAGAGAAAAGACTGTTTATATCAGATACTTCTTATTGTGTACATGACAGATAAGTTTCATATCTGAAAGTCATTCTTCTATTTTTCCGCTAGAGTAGTTGTTTCAATTTAGCACACAACTATAAAGAAATTATACAAGCAAATTAAGTTGAATTTATATAAAGTGCAATTATTACAAATATTTTAATACTTTGATTTCAGTTGCTAGAGAATAAATTTGTTACCAATAAATTATCTGTAAGTTAAAGAAGTATTTGTAAAATATCAGAAATTATTGCTATATAAATTAAAATGTCATATGATTTCCCAAATATCTAATTCAATTCTATACATACAAATCTTTCTGAATGCAGTTGGAGTAGATTGCTTGATAATTCTCATCCCAATTCATTCTGACAGCTCAATATTTAGAACCATATATTATGAAGTTTACTGAGCAAATATAATTACTGCAATATCCAGTACTAGTCGGATATATATATGGTCGAGGTTCGAGTGAGATTTATCGCACTCAACAGCGACAAGTAATTATATAATTAAACACATGAACACGGTAGTGGAGTTAATAGGTTTATGTACATAAATACATATACAAGGACCAATATATAATACAATTATTACAAAGATAAACTAATACATTATTATACAACTCTAGTCTTAAAGGCCCGCAGGCTTACAATAAATAATATTAAAGTCTATACAACCTGTAATGGTCCCCAGGTCTACCTTAGTATGTTCGGAGGTAGACCTATCCGCGAGATGAGCTGAAAGTGAAGTAGTGTCTGTGCACTCAGGAAAACGCATCCATCCCTCAACTTCACCTAGCAAGTCTGACCTTGTTTGTTCCCGCCATACTGGATGTAACACTCTCTATTTCCATTGGTCATCCCATGACACGAGGTACAAAGTGGTCAGTTTGGTGATCTCTGACCAACCTTAATCATTACTGTGATGCTTTTAGCATACACACACATACTTAAATATTTGTAATAGTTACATTATTATTGCGTGTATCTGTTAATAAGCATACACACATATACTTGTATTCATTTGTATTAGTTACATTATTATTGCGTGTATCTGTTAATACACACACATACATGGAGTTAATAGAGTTATTATTATTGTGTGTATATATGAATACACACACACATAGCACGCCTCCCCCAAGTTCAGTGACATACTTTTTTAAAAAAAAGATTTTTTTTTTCATTTCTTCTCTGAACTTAACATATTCGTGCAGGCGGAGGGGAATTTTTGTTCTCCTCTTTGCGCGTGGGGGTGATTTAATTTCACCATCTGTGACTATTTCATTTTCTTCACTATTTTGACTTTCTGCGTCAGCAGTAATGATTTCTGTTTCACTTTTAGTTTCATAGTGAGTATCATTTTCTTTGTCATTACTTTTAAACAATTGCGGAGTACATGAGTACATTCTGTTATTGCACTCTTGCACAATTGGTTAATGTGCTTACGCTGCCATATGGACAGCAACCACTTGTTTACTTAAATGGCGTACCACATATGCCTGAGTCCATGATTTATTTAAATTATTTTTCACCCAGACTCGTTCATCAGGTGAAAATTTGTTGTTTGTCGTAATTGGCATTTGATGCTCTTTTGATGGCATTATTACTGAGAGCTTTGTACGTAATTTCCGGCCTAAGTATTTTTCTGCAGGTGATCTGCCCGTTTCAGCTGTGGGTGTGGAATGCTGATATAGCAACGCCATGAAAACTGCCTCTTGGAGTCTTTCTTTTCCCAATTTATTCATGGATGACTTTAAGCTTTGTACCGCTTTCTCGGCCAGTCCATTTGATTGGGGGTGGTAGGGGGTAAGGATGTGTTTAATCCCCCATTTCTGCATAAATTCGGCAAATTTTTCAGATGTGAAACCGGTTCCATTATCGGATACGAGGGTTTCCGGTAGCTCGTGGTATGAAAAAATTTCCATGAGCTTGTCCAGCGTCTCATCCGAACTTGTGTTTTTCATTGGCTTATATTCTGACCATCCTGAGTAGGCATCGACCACTACCAGAAATGATTAGACTGCAGTGGTCAATGTGAATTTTCTGCCAAGGTTTCTCTGCTTCTTTCCATGCTTCATATTTCGCTGGGGGTGCTTTTGCACATGATTGACAGCTAGAACATTTTTTTATGAATGTTTCTATATCAGTGCTGATTCTTGGCCACCATACATAACTACGGGCTAACGCTTTTGCCCTGACAATGCCTGGATGACCTTCATGTAATAAATTTAGTATGTGCGATCTACCTATTTTTGGTATTAGGACCTGATCGCCTTTAAGAATGCAACCTTTATATATTGATAATTTTTCGTGAGCTCTCCATAGCTCTATGTGCAAAAATGGAGGACGCTGTGCTGGCCAGCCTCTTCTAATTTTTTCCATCAGCCCTTTATAGCCAGCGTCTTCATTAGCCATGCTGCTACTCTTTGGCTATTAAGAGTCTGGCTTTGAAGCACGTCAACGTAATTGATTTCTATTTCACTTGTAGTATTCTCTGAGTTGTCAGGCATTCGGGATAACGCATCGGCGTGACCAATATTTTTTCCCTTTCTATACTCCAGACTGTAATCATACCCGGCAAGTATGTTAATCCATCTCAACATGCACGGGCTGAGGTGTTCCAGAATTTGTTTGATGCCTAAAATTCTCAGAAGTGGTTTGTGGTCTGTCATGATTTTGAAATAATGATCATATAGATACTGGTGGAATTTACGAATTCCAAATACTATAGTTAGCTTTTCCTTGTCCAGCTGACTATAATTTTTTTCAGCTTTGGACAAAGTGCGCGACGCGTATGCTATGGGACATTCCCCAGATTGAGCTGGGTGATATATTACTGCCCCCACTCCATATTCTGATGCATCAGTCATTAGTGTTATTTCAAGATCGCTATTATAGTGTACCAGTAATTTGTTTGATACAAGTAAAGCTTTGGTATTTTGAAAGCCCTTTCTTGTGTTGCTTCCCATTTCCATTTCTGATTCTTTTTCAGTAGCTCATATAATGGTTTGGCTATGTGAGCTTTGCCCTCTAGGAAGTTCTCAAAATAGTTTACCAAACCAAAAAAGCCTGCAATTGTTTTATGTTACTAGGCTTTCTAGCTTCTGACACTGCTTTGACCTTTTCGGGAGATGACCTTGTCCCAGATTGTGCCCTAAAAACTTTAATTCAGTGGCCTTCCATATACATTTTTCAGTGTTTAATTTTGCTCCAAACTCTTCTAGCCTTTGACAGACAGTGGTTAGATGACTATGCAATTCATGTTCTGATCTTGCCGTAATTAATATGTCGTCAAAATAAGGAATAACGTCCTCACATCCAGTAAGCAGAGTTTCAATTTTTGCTTGGAATATACTGGGAGTGGATGCTATGCCAAATGGGAGGCATTTGCATTTGAATAGATCCACATGAGTAGTCAGTGTTAGAATTTTGGCAGCCTTATTTGTTACTGGAATTTGATGGAAAGCCGCATCTAAATCTAATTTAGTAAAATATTTTGATTTTTGCAGTGATGCTAATATTTCTCTGGGGTTTGGAACAGGGTAGGTGTGTTTATTTAGAGATTTGTTGACAGTTATGCAATAATCACCGCACAAGCATATCTGTCTGTTAGGTTTAGTGATAACGACCAGTAGAGTCACCCACTCTGTCTCCTCTGTTGGTTCTAGAATGCCGTTCTTCGCTAACTCATTTACCTCTTTCGCTACTTTTTCTTTCTGTGCAAAGGGGACCTTCCGAGGTCTGCAAATTATTGGCACAGCCTCTGGTGATATTTCCAGTGACACAGGCTTAGTTTTAATCATTCTTGGTTTGCCATTAAAAAGTTTAGGGAAACGATCTCTTATGTCTTTTTCACTGTCAATTTTTTTAACCAATGAGATTTCAATTCCAAGCTCTGTAAACCAGTCATGACCAATGAGAGGGTTTATGGGGGCATGTACAATATATAGTGGCAAGATTGAAATGTTGCCTTTATTACTCGTAATTTGAGCTTGGACTACACCCTTAATTTTTATTTCTTTACCATTTACGTCCAATGCTCTAAGCTTAGTATTGCTAAGCCTAGGGGGCTCTCTTATTTCTGCCCTGATTGAATTCCAGTCGGCTACGGATATTAAAGAAATGCCACTACCACTGTCTATTTCCATCGACAGGGGTTTTCCGTAAACTTTCACAGTAGTAATAAATTTCTGTGCTTGATTTATAACCGTATTATTTATAACAATATTACATTTGGTATTATTTATACTTTGTATATTTCCTTTAACTTGGTCAAATGTTCTATTTTCACATTCTCGCCATGTGACCTATTTTTTTACACAGTCTACATCGATTGTGTTTGAAATAGCAATCTTTAGCTATATGACCTAGTTTTCCGCAACAATAGCACTTTGTCCGACTTTTATTTGTCTGTTTAATAGTTTTGTTATTGGAAGACCCTTTGTTGAGTTTTTCAACAGCAAATATTTCTGTTTGATCGCTATCAACGCCTTTTTTCAAAGCAAATTCTTTTGCTTGCTCCACCACTATTTCGTGAGCGATACTGCATTTGATAGCTTCATGATAATTTATGTCTTTATCAGCCAGTAACTGTTGCCTCAAACTGTTGCTATTCATTCCACATAGGAATTGTTCCAGTAGCGCTTCTTCTAAATATGATCATATCAGCAGTTTTTTGCGAGTTCGCATAGGGCTGAGTCGTAGTCCTGCGTATTTTCGTTTCTGCCTTCATAGCGATTTTGAAAATGAAGTCTGGTGATGGGGGGGGGGGGATTTAAAAAATTTTTCAAAAGATTCTTTTAACTTTTTTTGGTTTAATTTTTTAGGGGTGTGGGTTTCTGCTAATTTGTTAGTTATTTGTATAACCCTTTTCCTGCAAAACATAATAATGTCACTGTTTTATATGCATCTTCCTCTACTCTGTTAATAAAATAGTAATTTTCAATCTGTTGAACATACAGGAGCCACTCATTTGCCTCTCTGATGTCAAACTCAGATATTGTCGATTACATTTTAAGCAATTTATATAATTAACTCGTTTATTACTGTAGGTTCATTCGCTACTTCAATAATTCTGCCTGATTTATTTGGTTGTCAGCAGACTGCTAGGGTTCAAATTGAACTGTTACGACTGCGCCAGTGCAATATCCAGTACTAGTCGGATATATATATGGTCGAGGTTCGAGTGAGATTTATCGCACTCAACAGCGACAAGTAATTATATAATTAAACACATGAACACGGTAGTGGAGTTAATAGGTTTATATACATATACAAGGATCAATATATAATACAATTATTACAAAGATAAACTGACTAATACATTATTATACAACTCTAGTCTTAAAGGCCCGCAGGCTTACAATAAATAATATTAAAGTCTATACGACCTGTAATGGTCCCTAGGTCTACCTTAGTACATTCGGAGGTAGACCCCTCTCCGCGAGACGAGCTGAAAGTGAAGTAGTGTCTATGCACTCAGGAAAACGCATTAATCCCTCAACTTCACCTAGCAAGTCTGACCTTGTTTGTTCCCACCATCCTGGATGTAACACTCTATTTCCATTGGTCATCCCATGACACAAGGTACAAAGTGGTCAGCTTGGTTATCTCTGACCAACCTTAATCGTTACTGTGATGCTTTTAGCATACACGCACATACTTGAATATTTGTAATAGTTACATTATTATTGAATGTATCTGTTAATAAGCATACACACACATACTTGTATTCATTTGTATTAGTTACCTTATTATTGCGTGTATCTGTTAATACACACACATGCATAGAGTTAATAGAGTTACTATTATTGCGTGTATAGCAATTACTAAACTCCAACTTTAGTGTGAATTCTTTCTAAAATTGTGAATGTTTTTCATGAATAACAAGTTTTATATAATTTTCTCATATATGGTGGCTGGAAGAGTTGCATAATGGATGGAAGAAAATAATGTAGTGAGGGAAATGCAAAGAGCATTTATTTAGATCAGATAGGTGTATAGGAGATAGTTTATTTGTAGTTACACAACTTATGGGCATGAGTAGGAATTCAGGTAAACAGTTATATATGAGTTTTATAGATATAGAGAAGGCAAATGATAGAGTAAATAGAAATAGATTATGGGTAACTTTAGCAGATTTGGGAATGGATGAAGCTTCAGTGGACATTATTAATTATATGAAAATAATTACTATACATCTCCAAGTAGGAGATATAAAATCAGAAAGTTAAAAATGGAGTGGGACTAAGGCAAGGCTGCCCTATGCCACTTTTTTTGTTGTATTTGAATGAAATGGAGAGCAATAGAAAGATTAGGAAGTGGAATAGATACTGTTAATAGGTGGCGAGGGAGTATATACTTTGTGGGGTCTTTTTTGTGGATGTCTTTTTGTGTACAGAAAGAGAAAATACGAAAGTTATCCTGAGGACATGCACAAGGATGGATAGAGATTAAATTTAGTGAAGAAAAATCAAATATAATGATGGTTAATACTGGGGAAAGACAAAGAATTTTTACTTGGAGATGTAAAGTTAAGTGTGGTGAATAGATATAACTATTTGGGAATTGTCTTAAGTAATCAGAGAAATTGCTTGGATGAATAGGAGAAAAAATTGATAAATGAAGCAAAGAAAAGAAAGGGATTGATAAAGAAATTAATAGTATTTTCATATAATAAATATGATGTAGCGAGAATTGTATGGGAGTGGCAGTAGCAGGGTTAACATCTAGAAATTATGCATTATATGTTAGTAAGGGGTATTAGATTATTTGGAAAAAGTACAAAGGAAAATAGGAAGACATGCATTAGATGCAGATGTGTGGATAGCAAAGGAGGCAATTCAAGAAGAATTGGGATGGTCAAGTTTTTATACGAGAGAAGCAAAATGAAAATGTTCGGTAGATTGCAGTTTATGGATAATAAAAGAATAGCCAAAATAGTATTTAATTGGGTTGAGTAAAGGGCAGGCAACAAGATGGGTGAGAAGGTAATGCAGTATGCAGAAGATTTCGATAAAGAAATTTATATCAGTATACTTGTACAAAAGGTGAGATGATTGTGTTAGGAGGATTGTTAAGTGTTATAGTAGTAAGGAATGGGACAGAAGAATAGATGCATTAATAAAGAATAGAGAGATATTACATACTAATAATTGTAAGCCCATTGCCACATTTCCTTACACATCTTGGAAGGTGAAAACAATTGCAAAAGGGTAGGGTCCCATAACCATTTCACATAAGTCACACAAAAAGGCATGTTTGCGGGAGAACAGCCACGAGAGTAATATTTGCTCAGAGTAGCGCATGTATTGGCTAATCTTTCGGATCGTCAACTCCCCCACACACATTTCAGCGCTACGTTCTGAAAGCTTTGTTTGCTCAGACAAGTGGATGGACCTTTAGATCAGCAAAACCGTTGGATCCCCTCCCCTGTGCATGCCAGTGCTACATGCCGAAATGTATAAGGTAATTAAAAATGTATAAGATTTGTTCAGAAGTTTTTTTAAAATACTTTGGAGATTATGGGAAAACAGGGTGGGGAATGGAAATGGCTAACAGATTTCTCTGGACATAGTTGCTGAGAGATTCCTGACTCCATATAAGAAGTCACAGTGCATCACATCATATCGAAAAGGATAGGGTCAGAAAAAATCAATATTTCAAAGCAAATTTTGAAAAAGAACACTAATTTAATTTTACAATGATATATGAAATTTTCCTGATATAAAGTTTCAGGAATACCATCTTCAACAAAAATGAATTGATGAAAAAAAATTACTAACTTTTAAAAAGAAAACACTAATTTATAAAGATAGTGATGATGATTATGAATATTGTAATGAGCCATTATATTTACAATGGCTTAATTAGTCAATTTCTTTTATTCACAGTAATGCACTAAAAAATAAAAAAAGGCTTTTAAAATATGCAATAAATCATTTAAATAAATTTGCATTTAACACCCAAAAAAGTACGAATATGACATGATCATCCCATGATTTTATTTGTGAAAGCTGAAGAAAACTTTTCTTTTTACAATTTTTTTTTTGCTTTGTAATGTGTTTATGTGAATAAAAACCTTTAATTTTTTTGTTATATTTTCTACTTTTTCATTTTATAAGAAAGTTTAGATAGAATTTAAAATTGATAGATGTTGGAACCATAAAAAGTAAATTGATTTACAAGACTTCTTAGTCAGACAAAAAAAAAAGAGTACGTTAAATAAAATTTAATAAAAAAACGTTTCTTTTAAAATTAAAAAAATATAATAAGGATAAATTTTTGTATATTTTATACACATATAAAGCAAGATTTAAAACTAGAAAAGCAAAAAGGAGTCTAGCTATAAAGTAGTCACTTAATGCTTATTGATCTGCACTAAAGAACTTCATCTTAATACTTCACTAAAGAATTCCAAGAGAATGGACAATCAAACATTTTAGATATTTTTAGTGTAAAGAAATATTCACATTTGTAGACAAATTATTTTGAATTATATCTGTATTGGTTACATAATAATACACACAACAATGCAATATTCCACAAATTTGATTCAGGGAAAACCTTAAATAACAACTTACACTTAAAACAGGCAAAACTTTCCATACAGTAGTGCCAACCAGAATAATCAATGAATGCCAGAAGGCTTGTGCATAAAATCCCTACTCATCCAATATCCCCAGACTAGTTTCTGGCTTGTAGCCTTCGTCAGTGAGGAGCTTTGGATCTGAGAGCACTGCACCTAGATTTTAAGATCTAATGCAACCGTCCAGCAGCCACTTTTTATCTCTACTTAACTACAAAACTATGAGAATTGAAAACAATAATAATTTTAATCTAAGCCTAATAGCTTATATAGTCATATGAGTCTGAACCCAGTTCGGTACCCATACATTTTGGTGTCTTTGGCTCTTTAACAACCATAGCCACCATTATCCTATTAGGCAGGATTGGTGTTAAACCACTAAACATCACATGATCACTATTTCTTATGCCAGCACAGTTATTAAAACAGGCAAAACTCTCCATACAGTAAGAGTAATCGATGGATGCCAGAAGGATTGTGTATAAAATCCCTATCTAATGCTTACTCATCCAATATCCCCAGACTAGTTTCTGGCTTGTGGCCTTCGACTATATAGGCTATTGAGCTTAGATTGAAAATATTATGTTTTCAATTTTATTCTCATAGTTTTGTAGTTAACTAGAGATAAAAGGGTGGCTGCTGGAGGGTTGCATTAGATCCTAAGATCTAGGTGCAGTGCTCTCAGATCCAAAGCTCCTCACTGACGAAGGCCACAAGCCAGAAACTAGTCTGGAAATATTGGATGAGTAGGCACTAGATAGGGATTTTATGCACAAGCCTTCTGGCATCCATTGATTACTCTGGTTGCCTGCTTTAATAACAGTAATGTGCTAGCATAAGAAATAGTGATCATGTGATGTTTAGTGGTTTAACTTACACTTAATCATGCTTAAGTTTCTGTACATAATATATACGAGGTAGCCTAACTAATACAAGTATTATAGACCAGGACATGTTTGACTGCATCACTGATAAATGTCTAACATGTAATTGCTTTTATGAACTATATCATATATGCAACTACCAAAAAATCTTTTGTTTCTATATATAAAGTTTTGCAAAAGCATCCTGAAGAGGGACAATGATTCCTTACAATTAATTTATAAAAATTATAATGAAATTTCCACAATGTTATTGATGATTTTTCTGATAAAAATGTAGTTACATACTAAAGAAAAGCATGTTGTGGATATACCTTTTAAAACTCTAGAAGCTTTTCATTTTTTTTTTTTTAGAATTCACTAGATTCATGACTATAATAATATTAATTTATTGTCTGCCCATCTAACATTAAAAAATAAGTTGCCTCAATCAATATTATTTTTATGAATCCTTCTCAGGTCAAAGTTTAACTTCTCAAGTAAATGACCAAGAAAAAAAAAACCACTTCAGAAATCCATAAAAAAAAAAAAAAATCTAAGATCAAAGAAAGTATATGACACAAATTCAAATAAATAAACTGCCAATGATAGTGAAAATATCTAGAGTAAAAATGCACAAACTAATGAACTTTAGATTACAAAACCCTACTCTTCCATCAGACTAAATGAAATAAAATTGCATAGATGCATTCCTGTGATAATCATTGTGGTATGTTAGGAATCATCAAGTTTCATTTTTAAAAAATGTGCCTGTGAAACAAGTGTTGTGTTTTTAATAAGTTTGAAAATTTTCTGGGCTAATGACTACATTTTTTTCATCAATCTTACTTTGTATTCATGACATCAAAAATTAGTACTTATTCATATGATAAGAGCATCCATATTATGACTTTTGATGGATCAACTTCAGTGTTACCAATCCAATGATCCAAGACAATCAATAAGATAATTTCAATTCTGGAGTAGGATACTCTCCAGACAAATGACATTTTGCGCTGAAAATAAACTGACATCACAAATTTTTACTGAAATACATTTACTCATTTTCTGACAGCATATTTACCTTCTTAATAATTTTTTTTTTTTCTCCACTGAATTATTTCTTGTACTCAAAGTGTCAATACTTCCTGTTCCTGTTTTTGGACCAAGTTTAAACAAGTGTGTAATTAATTAACTGGTTATTGTAGGATTTAAACATTGATTTTTAATATATAATACAGTGTTAAAGTTCTTAAGAAGACAGTTGAAACTGTCAGCTATTTTTAAGTGTAGAATAATAAAATGTATTTGCATTGTGTAAGGTGCATAGAAGAGTGTATTGTATTGTTTTTTTATATTAAACATTGATCTGAAAATAAGACATTTACAAGAGAACTTTACGCAGGTTTGCATAAACACCCCCAAGATTTAACATAAAATATCAAATCAGTTGCTTAAAACAGCACTTAATATAGTCATTCTCCTAATCATCAAATAATACAATTTTTTGACAATATTCATGAGCACATTTGTATGCAACAGTTAAGTAATATATTACAACTTTAAACAACCTCTTTAATATAATAATGTAGTAAAACAATTTATACTTTTATTATTACACGAATCAAATATATTAGTTGGATATCACATCATCTTAGAATGTATGTCCTATTTAGGAACAAATTCATACAATTACTAGACAATTCTTGAAGCCCGCTGAATAACTTTGGAGATTCTACTTTTTTATTTACCATTTATGGCACGATTGAAGAAACTGAAGCCAGTTACTATCTAGACATGAATATTATCATTGCTGTGCAATATAAAAACCACCACATTATTGGGTTAATATATATAACAATCTTACAGCTCAATATGCCAAACTTAAAAAACAAGACATCTTTGTAATAAACAAACATAAAGACATACATATGCTTTAATATCAGAATTCCATCTTATATCAACAGAAGACAATCATACCATAACATTTAAAACACATCATCCTTCAAAAGTCCCAGCCAATACTAAAAAAAAGTGCCTGGCATTGATGGGTCACATTCCATCCTTGCCATGTGTAAGATGGACAAAAATATCTGATCTAGTTATTATAGTAATTGGTTTTAAGGTGCACTTGATTATACAAACTCCTTAAGAAAGGCTACTTATTACTGATAATCTTTTTATTGATTCAACAAATTTACCAACAGTGATAATCAATATATTTAAAATCATTTTCATTGAAAATTTTCAGAGGACTTCACAAGCATTCCAAATTTCTAAAGGATTTCCATTATATCTAGCATTATTCACAATGATTCAGTTACAAAAAATTTGAAAAATGTCCCCTTGACTTAGCATCTTTTTATTGGCAAAGATTTCATTGGTTCTTGTATATCCGATGTGATTTATCATTATCAAAAGTTATCTCATATAGATATAATAATTAAATAATCATCAAGAATGATTATACTGAATCTCTCAACAATTGCATGCCAATTATCAACTGCAAAAATTGTTTTTTTCAATCTTCTCCATTTTTTTTTTTATAAAACTTGTTTTATAGTCATCTTTTTTTATCAAATGGAGATTGGCATATACACGAGATATGTCACTAAGAACATTAATAATATAGCATACAGCACTTTCACGATTTGACTAGTATTCATTCTACTGCTTACAAATATTCAAATTAAATTACATGCACATGCTTCCATATGTATCATTCATAAAACACAAAGCATTACACTTTGCAAAAGAATTTTTATGAAAAATTTGTTTATTATATTTGAGCAAATAACATGGTACTGATAAAGCTGTTTTCTTTCTACTTTCATTTTCAGAAAACAAAAATGACTCTTCTTATACAATTACTTAGCATATTACTTTTAGTTTGCACAATTTTAATTAAAAAAATATTATTTGAAACTGTTTAATTTACCTTATTTAAGAAAACGAAAAGCACATTATTTCATAAGATATTGCAATTATATTGTTTGCAGATGCGTCATTCCTTAATAAGGTTTTACAAGCATTTAATAGGATTAGGGTTTCTGAAAATCACCGCTACCTCAACTTAAATAAACTGTCATGGTTTTCAGTCATCAAAACTTATATATACTCATTATAAAACCTGTAGGAAAAGGTTTGAAGTGGTTTTAATTACTAATAGATAAATATTCTGAACAAATGCTTAACTGGAAAAGATCTGATGAAAATTAAACAGTACTATAGAAATCAGAATGCATAAGATGGCATAGAAAATTTTGTTAAGCTCAAAAACCCATACAAAAACAGTTAGGCACTATTCAGTGAAAGCCATGAAAGACAGGTTGACACATTTCCAAAAATTTAAGAAAGCAGAACTGAAAGTAGCTGGTGAAGCCATAAAATTATCAAACATGAGATCCAGGTCCATTAAAATGACACATTTCCAAAAATTTAAGAAAGCAGAACTGAAAGTAGCTGGTGAAGCCATAAAATTATCAAACATGAGATCCAGGTCCATTAAAATGTACAACCAAAGTAAATGAGTCTGACATGAATTTTAATCGGCATAATATCAACAAACTGTGATTTCAGAGGTATCAAAATATTTTAGAAGCTGTTAATCTTTCAGTAGTCAGAGCTAACACTTTTAGTTGATGCTAGTGATCCAACAATCAAAATTCATTGGGAGTTGAAGCATTTTATTATAGCCACTATCAGTTAAAGATTTTGTAATTTATATTCAATATTACTTATTTGCAGTTTCATTAGAATCACCTAGAACAGCAGTCAAACACATTATGGCATTCATCATTATTCCTGGCTACAAGCCTGTAATTTTTGCAATAATGATACTACATATTTTTGATATTTTCAATGTATTTTTTTCTGTACTGTAAATCCTTACTCTATTTATGAATCTGTTTTTAAGGATATCAAAATATACTGGAAAAAAAAAAAACTATTTTCTTTACATCATTTTTACTCCCATATCTTTGAATGTATAATTACAACCTTTAGTTACAATGCTGTTTTATTATATTGGTCAGAATTATTAAACTAATAATCAACTCTGCTATCACTGAGCCAAAGCTCTGAAATATTTGAAGATATCTGTATATCTAGAAGCATATACTTTTTACAACTATATGGAAATCAACTACCAGTTATCATGATATTAAAAAAAAACTATGTGTACTTACAGTAATGGTTTATTTTTTCAAATTTTTGATCATATTAAAATTCATTTCAATAGAAAAGTGTATCCATATTTTAAAAAATGAAGGACAAAAGAATAAGTAGTCAATAGATGGATTTAATTAATATGCTATGATGGATCATGGAAAAGTTACAAGCATATAATTGGTTGTTCTAGAAGAAATCATTTATAGTTAAAATTTTATGACAATTGTCTAGTATTATTTTGAAAAAACACATGATAAAATCTATAATCCTCAGCAAGAATTGTCTTTCAAATAATCAAAATATTACATATTTCGGTGAGATATCCCATTTATGCAGGCATGTTTTAAATAGCTGTTTAATTTTGCTTTCTTAATAATTTCCAAATAAAATATTTAAAAAAATACCATATTTCTGCTTTGTTATAAATTAACACAGAGAGAATATGGTTAATATTTTATTTTTTAAAAATGGGTTTTAGTGCAGATACAATGGCAGACTTTGGAGTTCTATGTCTATGAATCACAGCTGTGTTATTTCCAGGCTCAAACTTACGAACTCTTGAGCAATAAATCATTCAATTATTATCATTGTATTAATTATGCAACCTTTTTTTCCAGGTTAAAAAAATTAATATATATTTTCTAAAAATTTAGAAAAAAAACATCAATTAGAGCTGCTTTTTGAAATGTTTAGGCTTCATTGAGTAGAATTGATCCAAATAATTTTTTCCAACAGGTTTTGAAATAAATAGCTTTTCCATTTTTAAATTCTCTTATCTCCTTCAAACAGCAACACCTTGTTTATTTGATATTATCTGATACATGTTATAGAACAAACCATTTAATATTTAAATAAGTAAACCATTTTTATTATTTAGCAATAAATCTCAAAAAAATTTTATCACTGAAAGAAATACAAATAATTCCAGTATCTTATTTTTATTAATTACTATAATAAAAGTATTCTCACTTGAATTTAAAAGTCCCCGAGGCAAAATCATTTGCAAATTTGTCTGCCAGTTCACAACCTGAATTTTGAGATTTTTTTTTTTTCAACTCATAAATAGAGTTACGATGCTTCTTTTAGAGGATAACCCATAGCCAAACAAGTTTGATATTCCAATTGTCAACAGTAAATGAGTATCTTAGTATTCATAGCTAAAGTTATAAAGTTAATATGAGTTGCTCCAATGAGTGCCAAAATGCTGACTTTCTCCTCGTGTGGGGCAGTTGTTAGATTCCTATAGGTTCCGAATAATAGTTACTTCTACTTTCGATTACAAATTTTGAAATAATATTTTATATTTAGATTTAATGCCCCACATGGTTTAGATCTTAGTGGACTCTGAAGCTCAAGGTTTATGTATTGTGTTTTTCACAATTACTTCAAGTGCTTTAAATTTTATAAACTCCCAAGTTATAAACCATCTAATTTTTATTAAAGTAGGACTTAATAAATTATTTCAAATAACACAATTTATGTAGCTGCTTTCATCAAAGAAATGCTCTTAATTTGGTCACAGATTCATTTATAAAAGTTTATATAAAAATTTTAAAAAATTTTTTTTGTGTAAAATAACAAAAAGAAGTAAAATATCTAAGTATATTGTAAGCACTCTTCTAATTTGATTTTTAAAAAATAGTGCAGTCACATTCAATAAGATTAATTTGCCTCTAATATATACCAATAAAACTGTACTTATATAAAAGGCATCTAAATAATTTCTAACTTGCATAAAATACTAAAAATTTAGTGCAAGCCTCAGTTTTTATTTATCTCATGCTATATGAAAAATTATATTGTAGTGCTTATTTTCATTAGTTAAATTTTTTTTTTAGAATTCTGTAATGTGAATAAATATGTACCCAAATGGGAATTAATTTATGTAAAAGATCAGCTTAAGCACGAAGTAATGTATACCTCAGTTATGAAAGTAGAAGATTGCTTGCTTTTATATAATTTTGCTATATTCTTTAGCATAGAATGTCATCTAAACAAATCTATTTTTTATTTAAGCTTTTGATTCTTTTAAAATTATATTATAGTGATTTTATCATTTTAAAATTGTGATCATTTTTTTATTTATTGAATAAGTTAAAAAATTACTTCTAAGCAATTTTGAAGGATTTATTGTTGTATTTAATATATAGAGAAATGATTCTTTATTGCAAAGTTGACTGTAGTTACTATAATATGAGAACAAATACTAAATTATTACAAGTATGTGCAAGCTGAACTGTTTTTTAAAACAAATTAATGTAGTTTATCCTTTTTAACTTCTATATTAAGAGAATGTTTGAATAATTAATTGAATTACAAATAAGCGTAATCATAAATAGATAAATAATTGAAAGATTATTGCGACTTTCGACCATTGAAAATGACAGGTTGTTTTGGTTCAAGACTCATCAGAAACTCTCAAGTCTGCAGTATTTCTGGTTTTCCATTCAGTTTAATATATTTTCAGTACTGCGCACCATAATCATACCTTTTTCTTAATTCTGTATGCTATTTTATAGCCACTGCTATTAATATCTAAATGATCTGATGTATATATTCCTATAATTTAATATAATTAGATGCTGTTGATCTAACGTAATAAATACAAGATCAAACTATCGAATCACTGGAATATGGCTATAAAACAGCATACAGAACTAAGGAAGACAGCTATGATTATAGTGCAAGGCACCAAAAAATGCATTAAGCTGAATGAAAAATCATTGCAGATAGAAAAAAATTACACTTCATAAAGCATATCACCATATAATATATGTAAAATTTGTTGTATATATATAAAAAAATCAAATTACAGATAGATTTAAACGATGTTTTGTTGTGCAAACATTTAGTTAAAAGTGATATCTTGAGATCTATAATTTAAAAATTGAAAAGCAGAAATGCATCATCAATAAGGAGTTGGATGATGCAATGATCCTCCTACACCTTCTTTTCGTAAATTTCGATACAATACTATTTTATGGCTAAAAACAATTGAAAGATGAATAATTCAATGCTCTCATGCAAAATTGAATGAATAAGGTTTTTTTTTAAATATTTATTTTATTAAGAAAATATTTGCAACTTATGATTCATGAATATACTGTATATTTTGTCATTGTAAATATGTATGATGATTTTTACTCTAAGACATATATATATAAGCATAGATGTTGCATTGATCAATTTGTGAGGTGTTAGAGGAGTGAAAACATCCAAGAGCAATTATCCATGTAATATCTTTTTTTAATTTGTGAAAATATGTGTATTATTTTCAGTTTTTATATAGTTCTTTTATAACATTATCATATTGAAATAAAGTATGTTTTAAAATATGTGATAATTTTTAAAGGATTATTTAATTTGATTGAAGCAATAAAGTAGCATTCATCTAAAGGTGACATATTCTTATGGAAGCCCTGATCATAGAAACAAAATAAAGAATTGTTATCAAAATTCTGTGGATCTGACAATCACGATTTAATAGTTAAAATATTTAGAGAGAATCTTCAGATGTAGTTTTCTTTTTATCAATTACGTGGGATCACTAATAAACATATGTTGGACAAAGATGGTTAAATTAGGATTGTCAAAATAATAAACAATTTATATTGTTGGAATTGTTAAAGTATTCTAATTGTTACTAAAATTAATAAGATTTTAAATGTAATAATTTGCTCTGAAAATCTCAGTGGTCTTCAAGCATTGTTTTGAAAAGAACGAAAGAAGAAAAAAAAAAAGAGAATTACAATTTTAAGAATTGTCTTGACAAATATCAGTCTTATAGCAGTAATTTAATTGTCTTTGAAATATTTCGTTTTGCTATCTATCATTTATGTTTCCAGTTAACAGATGAGTGTCATAAGCATTCTTATAAAATAAAAATAAGTAATTTACAAATAAAAAGCTAAATCAGAAAGGAGTTGCTAATATAAGGCAGGTATATTATTTCCTTTATTGGAAGCATCTCACAAAAAGTCAATCCTATTATTTAAATAGTTAAAAAAATTGATCCAATTGAAAATGTTTTATAACTGTTATTTTATGAAAAATTGAAATTATAAGCAAGAAAAACAAATATAGATTTAACAGTTCAATGTATATTGAGGTTGCTGAGAAAAAATAAATTGAGAAAGAGAAATGCTTTTAGAAACTGATGTTATCAAAGCTAATTCAAAAACTTGAACACAGAATTATAATATGTAAAAATAGATAAATAACAAAAAGTATAGAGGAACTAAGAGCTAAATTGTTGAATTTGAATGTAATCAAACAAATGAAAGATTTGATAAAAAAACAATTGTGAATTTTGTAAGAAGTTATAATGAAGAGAAATAATTTTTAGTCCTAAGTGGAATATATGGACTTTTGCATAGCAATTTTGCTGATAAAAGACATATATATAATTACATCAAAAAAAGATCATTGGAGAGGGTAGCATCAAGTGTAATAAAATGGAGGATGCTTGTAGAGCCTCAGAGTAAAAAAAATTCTAAACATGTGATTAAACTTTTTTTTTTTTTTAAAAAAAAAAAGTTTTAAATTTGATTATATTAAAATCAAATAATTTTTTGAAGATGAGCAATTATTGCAAAATTAAAAAGTTTCTTGGCTAAAAAAAAAAATAAGGATTGGTATTTGAATAATAATTTGAGATGGAACATGGCATGTTTCCTAATTTGAACAGAAAATGTTGAAAGACAACTAGATATTTATTGACATAGTTCAATGTTGAAATGCTTTAGATAGGTAAATTTCACATTGGATTAAATGTATAAGATAGTGACATATCTGAGAGAATAACCATTAAAGAAAATATCACCCATTCAACTTGGTTGAATTGAACAGACTGATATCTGAAAGTGAGTTAGATATTCACTTATAGAATCCAGGTGAAAAAACATATGATGAAAGTTTCCAAATTTTTTAGTGAACAACCTATAAGGATTATGAAATAAGCTGTAAATCAATTTTTATAAAAACTATACTGTACATTTAAGAATTGTTTTTTTTTTTATTAAAAAAAAGCTGAAAATTTTAATCTCTTATAATTTTGGAAAGAAGGAATAGAAATAAGCAATACAGTGTAATTGGAATATATTTGCAATTCTTTAGTACTTAAAGATAAACACAATTTTCTAAACAATAGAGAAAAAATTTCAAATCTAAAAAAGCTTATGTCTGAGCACAAAAGTTTTTGGTTAAATTAATATAGAATTCCATCAGGAGCAGAAACTTTGATTATATCAAGACAGAGAATATATTTAATAAGAAAAAAAAAGCAGAAAAATTATTGGTAGTATAAAAGAACACAATAAAAGAGTGTGAATTCTATTCTACAAATATGTGATAAAATATAATCAATAAAATCATTTTCTTTTAAAAAAGGTAACACATTGTCCTTGGAATTAGTCTCAAATGAATCAGCATTAGAATTTATACAGAGCTTAACTCAAAGCATATTGTATCTACTGAGAGTAGGTTTAAGAATGATTCAAAATTGAATAAAAATCTGGCAAGTTTAAAAAAAAAAAAATGCTGTAATATAGAAAAGAAGTTAATCAAGGCTTCATATTTAGTTCATAAATTGAATATGTAATAAAAAAGTCAGATAGGAAAAAAGCAAATGTTAAGTCAGGATTTTAAATATGCTGACAGTGTCACAGTTATGACTGACTAAACGATAGAATTAAGGTTAAATGTGAATAATGTTATTATAATAGGGTCAGCAATTGATTTAAAGTCACAATAAAAACATAAAAGTTATTGATCAGTTTTTCCATGTAGAATCTTTCACTGGCAATAAAGGATTCAGTAGTCAGATACTAGGCAGAGTTTCAATAAAAAATCCCGAAAAGATTTTTATATAAAAAGAGGGAAAAAAGTCTCAAAGTTATGATGATCCTGTGATTCTTTATAGATATAAACGTTGGACATTAAAAAATATAAGAAAAGCAGTGAAGCTTTGAACTGTGTTGCAGGCAAAGACTTGAGAATTTCACAGAGAGCAAGAAAAACAAACAATTTGGATCAGATTAGATCTGAAATTTTGCTCAAGACACACATAACTACATCAAAATTGTCTTATTTGATTCATATTGTGAAGAAATCTAATTAAGTTGAAAACAGTTTAATGCTTGAAAAGTTGGTGGTAAAGGCAGCAAGTAGCAAGTGTTGATTTAAATGCAGCTTAATCATGCATTAAGTGATGAAAACTCAAAAATCAAGGAAATATAGACCTGGTGAAAATTAAAAAAGATAAATTAGGATATATCATGAACATAGAGAGTATTAAAAAACTATCATTATTAAATTTTAAAAAAAATACTGTTTACCATAAGCCATGTCTAGTCAGTCGGAAAGATGCTATGCAAAACTTGAAAATTTAAAATTATCAATATTGCTGATTAAAATCAGAACTACAGTTATTAATCGAATTCAAATTTTATGAAGTCAAGATATAAATGATTTATACTAAAGATTTATAATCTTGTAATTTAAAAAAAAAGAGAATACGCAACATTAGTCTACTGAAAACTGATTTGATATATAAAAACGATACATTACTAAGATTAAATAGTACATTATAAAATGACAACAAATCAGGTAATTAACAGTTTATTGAAAGCTGAGCACTAATACAAAGTTATAAACAAAAGCACTGATACAAACAAATTAATGAAAGAGTTTTCATAGCAATAGAATCCACATACAACACTGTACTTCTAAAACTCCAGCTTGATTTTTATCTTGGACTTTTTTTTAATTAATAAACTTAATACCAGTTAGTAAATGATTTATTCTATTATATCTTGCTATTAATATTTCTCCCGAAATGTATAAGACCCAGAAAAATATTTATGTCAATAAATCACTACTATGCTAATTTGGTAATGATATATAATGTACACACACCTATACCCTTTATATCTTTCCAGATCTTCAATTAATTTCATCCTTATCAATTGAATAATACTAAATCATTTTAATGGGAGGAAAAATCTAACAGAAATAATTTTTAGTTAGAACTCTTTAATCTGAAATGAATAAAAAAATTTCATATACTATTTTTAAAAGATATATTTACAATAGAATGTAGGGAAAAATTTGAAAGAAAATCAAAGAACTAGTTATTAAAAACAAACAAAACTGGAAAGTGAGAGAGAGAGAAAAAAAAAGACGGTTTACTTATAAAGCATTATTATACAATAATCTCTGGTGTGAATTAACATTTCGTATTGCACTTATTCAATTTCTAATACAGTCTTGTAAGATTCTAGTTTTAAATCTCACTGCAGAATCAATTTTTGATTATTTTTCTTAATTATGATCAGACTAAAATTTTTCTCTTTTTACTTTGCAAACTTGGCACAAATTTTATAAAGTTTTATTTTTTATTTGTAACAATGTGTTTGTTATTAGCATAAACATTACACACAATCTTTAGTTCAATAATTTGTTCAAAAGCATGGCAGCAGTTCATTATTAGTTCAGATACTAAATATGCTTGCCTTGCAATTCATTGGACATAAATTATGTAAGGATAATTAGATAGAATTTAATCATTTATTCATATTTAATTTCATAATTCAATCAATAGCAAAACAAACAGTAAGCAACTCCAGTAGTTAACATTTAGGAGGATAATTACAAGGATATCAGAATAGTTCTGCAACTGAATCAGAACATTAGAAAATTTGGCAAAAAAAATGATCAAAGAAGTCATAAGTGTATGGAAACAGAATGTTTATGAATATATGCTTATAAAAAAATATTTAATAAAATAATATTTTTTCATTATAAATTACTTTTCAAATGATAATGTTCACTTTATCAAAAAAAAAAAACAAGCCCAAAATACATATATAGTTAAATTAGAAAGTAGATCATAAGCTTGACTACTTACTTTAGAGAGTACAAGATATTAAATGGTTTTTACACGACTTAAAAAATTAATACATATCACAGTTTAACAAATAGAATTAGAAATTATGAAGAGTTTTTTTCAAAAGAAAGAAATGAATGACAATCCACTTTAAGGTTAATTATAAAAGCCAATATTTGATCAATCAACACAAGTTCAATTGTCTGCTGAATTCAAATACAGGAAGCGTCTTATGTAAATCCAACTTATGTATAAATTTCTTGGCATATATAAAATCCAAATTTTTTTTTTAGAAAATTTCCATATAGGTTAACACAGATCTCAGTTAATATTTGTTTCATTCTCTATGAATATAAATTGGAATGTTTATTTTCAATTTTTTTTTGTAAAGAAAAAAAAATCATACTTGGCTGTCATGTTTAATGATTAAATACATCTGAATGGGAATTTGACTTACATAAAAATTCACCTTAAGAAGTCAGTAAAGGATTCCCTGTATAAATAAAGATTAAGTATAATTTCAGTCTATCAATATGCAAATCAAATACATTTTCAAATGTTTATTCAAATGTTCCAATTCACTAATTACTTTAAACATTAAGTTAGTTGTAATGTTATTTAATTTGAAAATAAAACTGAGATGTTAAAAAAGTTTAACTTTTAGGACTTAAAACAGTCGAAATAGGATGACATGATTTTTTGTTCAAAGAAATCAACATTACAATTACAAATGAATCTGCCATTAACAAAAATTGATCTATTTGCATATTCAAAAAAAAAAATTCTCACTAAAATTAAAATTTAAAAAATATTACATCAAATTCTCAAAGTGAACAATAAATCACATTCATATGAGATGAAGCAAAGAATAAGTACCCGAGTTCTAGATAATGTTAAGGACATAAGTGTAAAAGCCATGGAACAATGATTTTAATAAAATGTAGATTATGAATGTATCGATGAAATTCAGATGAATCCGTGGTATACACAAAAACTTCTTTAAAATCGTTTTAACATTGAAACATCTGAATGAGGAGTAGAGAACATTTTCAGACAATTGCCATTAAAGAAATTAATTATTGCAATAAAGAGCATAGATTTTAGAAAATGAAATTGAGTTTGTTTTGCCCAGAGATATTGTAACAAGTAAATATATTTTTTTAGGATAACTGTGATTAGCAGAAGAGAAAAAAACATTAACAATATATTGAGTAAGAGCATTGTATTTATTACATATATTGCAGGACATTTGATCACAATTTAATTTGTTTATTCCTTTTAACATAGTTTATTCTAGTATTTCAAATTCAGAACTATAACATCATCAGTAATAAAAAATATATATTAAAGGTAGTTAATTTGATTTTTGAATGATTTAAACATGAGCAAGTAAAAAAAAATTTCAAAAATGTTTTATATAAATAAAAAAATTGGTCAAAACTGTTGCAGATAAGCTGTTAATAATTTTGAGGTCCACAGAAATTACATGGTAATTTATATATATATATATAAATTGAACAATCACATTAAATTAAATTCTGTAATTCTTCTCAGAATCTACAAAATTGAAAAATAATTTTTATACAAAGCTTTAATATGACCATGGGCCATTTTACATTAATAACAAGGTGTTGAGTTCTTGAAGATTTAAGATTAACATATAGACATACGAGTCTTTATACTGAATTAAGAATAGTTACATGCCTTTTTTATAAAAAAAATAAATATACTAAGTCACAAACAGTCCTATAAGATGTAATACTTTTGAATAAGAACTTTTCCAGATTATAGATAATGCAATGTCTTTCAGATATATAAGTTTGCTATGAATAAAGAAAATAAGTAATTGATGACAATGAGACAACATTCATTAATTAAAGTAATGGAGACAGTGGCATGTCTATATCTAGAAAATGCTACAATTCTTATAAATGCTAATTGGCATCATTTAATAAATCAGCATGTTGGTGCTAGGTCAGCAACAGTGAAGAGGAAGGCAATAAACTGATGACCATCAATGAGAGAGGATTAATGCATCAAGCCTATAAAAAGTTATTTTTGAATAAAAGAAGCAATGGTAAAACATTTTGCCATACAATTTCCTTATTTATTATGAGCAGGACACACAATTAATATCCACTATTGGAATGAGAATTTTGTATGGATGAAAGAGTTCTAGAATATTCATTTCTCAATTAGTAACAATTCCACTGAAATCACGATTTCAATATTTTCTTTAAGCATAACCATTAAGAAATCATGAAATTGACAAATGTAAGTCTTTGAACGCAGAAGTGACATATAGCAGAGCCTACTTAACTGCATCCAATCTGACATTTAAGCCTTTTGCTTGCCCATCATATTTCAAAAAACAATTCAAATATTATTTTTAATAAACAACAAAAATATATATAAAACTAACAGAAACTAGAAAATTAAACTTAATTTTATATTTAAAATAGACATAATTAAAAAATTTAATTTATTAAGAAATATATTCCAAGAATATTTTTTATTGAAATTTTTAATTTTAACAGAAAAGAATCCACATTCAAATTATGCATATATCCTTATCCAAGAAAATTTTAAAAGAAAGATGATATATGATAATAATAGCTATGTTATTTATAATAAAATGAACTCTAGGATGTAATTAAAAACATACCTAAAAAAATGAAGATCATTTGTGAAAAAGAAATAAAAAAAATGATGATATGCAAACATATAATTACTACATAAAATTAAAATATTAATCCATTTATAAAAAATATTATGAACCAATCACAAGAAAAATGCTGGAGTTTGCAAAGTACTGTTATACAACCTAATGATAAAAGATTCTCCAATTTTAAATGTTGTTGTGAGCTCATGAAAACAATTCCATTAGTGAACTACTACTACATATGTACATTAAATAAAGCCCAGTTTTCACAGCCAGTGGTTGATAAATTAACAGTTATATACATAAGATAGTGTTAGTTCACCATCATCAACAATATGATAAGTAAAGATGCCATCATCTTCTGTATTATTTACAAATTCTTTGAGTCATCTCCAACTAAAAAAAAAAAGAAAAACATATATTAATTAAAATATTTTACATTATAAAACTTTAATTTCAACAAAACTATTATTCCTCATATTTCTTCCTTAATATGATATTCCTTCTTTCACATACTGTAATCCCATCCAACTCATTATTTTTTTTAATCTTTTGTTTCTTTAATAAATATTTCTATCTTAATCCAAACACACAAAAAAAATAGTTTTTGCTTGACATTAAGGTACATTTAAAAAAAAACAACTCTTGATTAATTCCACTTTCTAAACTCCACAAAGTACCTTTTTTAAAAAGTTTTTTTAGTTTTTTGTTATTGTCTTCTGCAATAGTTAATTCTCTAGCCCATAATATGATGGAATCAGTTTTACTTTCAACCCAAACTGAATTTTGGTCATATGACTAATTATGCAAGAAAGTAGTATATGACATTCTCTTACATAAACTTCATCTTCTTCTCAATAACAAATACATAAATTTGTTTAAAAAACCAAAATAGAGAATTTGCACCAAATATATTCTATTTCATATATTTTGAAAATGATAATTAAACTAAAAATACAAAATAAATAAATAAACGAGCATAGATTCACAAAATCCTATAATAATCATACAAGAAAGCATGATCTATATTTTAAAGGCAATAAAATTAAACATATTACAAAAAGTTATTATAGTAGTAATTAAAATTGTCAGAACTTTGACAGATATGATCCTTATAGGAAATACTGAAAAAAAAAATTGGGCACAAATAGTGGTCAATAATAATTTATTCAAATATTATCATGAGACACATTACTGATACATTGAAATCTACTCCTTTGCAATGATTTTTATTTCTTTCGCATATTTCTTGATCAGATATCAGAAGAAAGGTTGCCTCTCAGAAAATGTATGAAAAGCCTTTAAATAGATCAGATTAGCTAATAACTAAAGACATATTTACAAGTCAAAATAAGAGTCATAGATCACATGACCCTATCTCTTAAGCTTGTAAGTTATAAACAATGAGGATTGCCAATTATTCTACAAGCTTTATGATAGACGATCTCTGAACCTATCCTGACACCTCTCTGAGGAGTGCCAAAGCACGAAACCATGGTCAGGGGTTTGGGGAGGGGTTCCTGACAGAGATATTTTAAATGCTGGCTCTGGCTAAGCATTTATCATAAAACTTGTAGAGGAATTGGCAATCCTCATTGTTTATATTTACAAGTTTTTGTTTTTAGTCTCATTATCTAATATTGGTCTCAAATCAATATCATCTTTCTAAATCTAGAACTGAAGAATTATGGTATAAAAAAAGGGATTTCTTATGAAGTTCCCAAGAAAATTTTTTTTTTCTAGATCGAGCAGTAAAACCAGATAGATTTGATATTCCTAGATGTTAATGGAGTTTGAACAACAGATTTAGGTCAACACCATGGAATTTAATAGCAACTGTCCACAATGACCTATGTAGATGTGGTCAAATATAAATCATGAATCATATAGTTTATGACCATCAAATTTATGACTACAATAGCAGAACTGAAGGACTTAGCTATTAATGAATCTATCTCCTAGTTCAAATCTCTAAAGATTCCTTTACAATATTTTATTAATAATAAATAAATTAATTAGAAAAACTTTATACAGAAGATGAAGTTATTAATGAAATCTCAAAAAAAAAAAAAAAAAGCAGAAACCACAGAAATAATCAACTGTAATAAAATAGCTATCAAATCAAATTAAATCTGAGTAGGTTGATCACACTGAAACAGAATTAAACCTAAATGATAGAGAAAACAAACATCTGATCAGAAATAAAACAACAATATGACTTTCATATAAAAAGAGTAGTAGTAAGAAAAAAAATGGATTTATTACAAAGTCAATTGGTAATTGAAATGTGATATCTTAACATCAAAGAAAATAGTGCTTCATAAAAGCACTCACATAAAGGGAATAAATGCAAGAAAAAAATTAGAAAATTATCTGAATCAGCATGCATGTGGTAGTTATATTTTAAATAAAACAAAAAAATAAATAAATAAACTGGAATATTCTAGTTATAATCACAGATATATTATAGAAAACTATATCAATACACGAATTAAATGATAGACCAATGGAAGAAACAGCAATCGTTAATACAATTCAAATACAATCAAAGTAAAAATTTGGCTTACAGATAAATCAAATTTTTTGTAAAGTCTTTCTAATTGTATTACACTATAATACAATATACTTAGTAGTTAAATTTAAAAATATTAACCTAGAGATTAATTTAGACTACAACAGAATCCAGAAATGGAATTATGACTTAAGATTTTAATTGTTATAATACTTTTGATAATCTTATAAATACATTGTACGACATGTTTTTCACTTCAAACACAATCTAATGTCTTTTATAATAAAACATGCAAGATTATAAGATAACTATAATCTCTGATTATCAGTGTATCCTTATAAGGAATGGTAAAATTAAACAGCATCAAAATTATGAAAATTGTCGCAAAAGAAAAACACTATGTTTCACAGCTTTTGGTTAATAAATAGTACTTCATAAAATTGCAGCAGTCAATATGAGGAGAATAAGAGCATTAAAAAAATTTCAAATTACTTTATATTGCAAATTACTGCATGAAGATTATGATAAATGTTCCATACATATCATGGAATAAGATAAAATAGATAATAAACATGGAATATATAAACTACGGATAGAACATATTTAGATAGAGCAAATACAAACAATGTAAAATTTCATACAATGCATATAATATGCTGAACTTATAGGAAGAAATATAATGAATCATATGAACATATTCAATAGGGTAATATCATTTAAAAATGCATCTTAGATTCTACAAATGCAATGGCTCAATCATAAGACTAATTGTTGGATGGAATACTGTAAATTCTATTTATTATAATGAATTGGACATAAGAAGTGATAAACATTAACAAACATCCAAAAATATTTTATTGTGAAATTGAGCATTCAGTCATCAGTTAAAGGATTCTGATCTTGCAAAAAGATTTTCTGGATTTGGAACAAGTTTTCACGCAGTCTCCCAGTAAAAAAAAAAGTCTGGTTCTCTTTCTCTCCAAGCTATCTTCAGCACCATCTCTAAATCAATGCATGTGTTATGTAATATCATAGTTTAAATATTTATTACAAAAATTTTAAGATGTTAGCATGTCTGGAGCACGAGTTAAGTAAGACATGAAATGTGACAGTGCATTTCTTACCTTCAGTGATCATCTTCAATGATCCCTCTGCTATCAAGAAATCTTGCAAATCCTTTGAAAATGTTTTTGCAATTCATAGATTCATTATCATATATTTTAAGCTTGTAAGTTATAAAACAATGAGGATTGCCAGTTACCCTAACACATCTCTGAGTGCCAAAGCACGAAACCATGGTCAGGGGTTTGGGGAGGAGTTGTTCCTGACAGATATTTTAAGTGCTAGCTCTGGCTAAGCATTTATCACAAAGCTTGTAGAGGAACTGGCAACTATCATATATTGTTTGAATCATTTTAAAATGTTTCAGCGGCAGTTTTGCTCATTTTAAAACAAAATTTTATGTTATCACATTGTTCCATTAAGGATAAAGGTATCAAACACATTGCACATTTCATATCATAACTCATCATCCAGACATGTTAAACTGCTCTAAAATTTTCGTGAAAAATAGCTAAACTATGTTCAGAGATGGTGATGTAGTGCATAAAGTTTAGAGAGAATTCATTTGGGACATATTGTAATTTACATGCTTCAGGGAGAACTAGAATGAAAAATTGAGGCATGAATTCCTTAAAAACACACACACACAAATTAAAAAAATAAACTAAAAATGTATTGCTTCTGGTAATATAAAATTTATGCTAAATAATCATTAATTAACCATTAATTGGCTAACAATATATTTCAAATGGTCAAAAGATCATTAAAAAATGAATGTTTCTTAGATCCAAAGGGTTCATTAAATACTAATAAATTTTGCGTATTAAGTTCTTTTTATATATTTTTCTTTTTGGGAAGCAATTGTAAGAGAGAGCTTCTTCAGTGTCAGATGCAACATTTATTCATCAAGTGAAATGTTTGGTTAATACTCTTATATTTGCAAATATTTAAGACTCAAACTTCATTAAGGAATGAAATATCAATGTCAATAGATAATGAACTTTTTTATTTTGATGCAAATTATAGATTCTCTTCATCATTTGAATATCTATTCAATAAAAGGCAAACATGATTGAAGTAATGGAAATCTTGAATGCAATATCTAATAGAATTCATCCAAACTGCAGCTTTCACTGGATTTCATACCTGGAATATCAGGAGCATGTCATTGCAAAAGCTGTATTTGATCTGGTCTCAAATGTTTTCATTTCCAAGCTGAACCCCTGGCGAATTCTTGATAAAGGAATCAAAATTGTTAGATAAAACTATTTGTCAACTGCTTTTACTAATCCAGTGTTGGAGGGATCACACTTAATGAGATTTTAATGTTTAATTACTATATAGAAAACCTAAAGCTGTGGCAGTAACCATTACGTCTTTATTAATTTACATTTTTTGCTGATTAATTTATATGACCATTTTATTGTAAGCTCATGTTAAAAAAAACTAAAGGAATAATCAGCTAAGGATTCATTGAAACAATTTTAATTTTTTTTAAGAGATTCATTATATTATGTGAAATAATTTTTTTTAGAAGTTAAAATTCCATTAATATAAATTAACAACTTGCTTATCTATTACGAATGTTTCCAGATCTCCCTATTGGAAGAAAAGCTGAAATAATATTTTTCTGCATAAGATTCCATTAATATCTTTGTGTGTCTATTTTGAATGTTTACTAGATCTCTCTACTGAAAGACAGGGCCGGCGCTGGGTACTAGGCGCCCGCATGCAAATTTGATTTTGGTGCCCCTGTCAATATGTATGTTTACTAAGGTGACCCGACCGTGTCCCGTGGCATTTTAAAAAAGTCATGATTTTTAGAAAGAATGCACGATGTAATGCTATTTTTGATATCAAAAATAGCATAAAATTGATTGTTAAATTATATTATTTCATACAAACGTTTGTTGAATAAATTATTGAAAATTTGCAGAAATTTTAAAAATAATTGTTAAAAATAGACAGAGTGATTCAAATATATATTAAATTAAAAAAATAATTTTGGATTAAAATATTTAAATGTTTAAAATAATTTTGAAAAACATTTACATATTTTAATCTCAAATATTTTTTTTAAAATTTCATATTTATTATTTGCCACTGTCTGTTTTTAACAAACCCATTATTTTAAAATTTTTATTTTCTAACCTTAAATTTATGCAAATATTAGCAAATTTAATAATAATTTACAATTTATAAATGAAATAATTTTAAAAAAGATATATTACAAACATACATATTTAATTTATTATTATTATGTACCTATATCTATATAAACCACGTTTATATATGGAGCTTAAAACGCCCATATAAACCAAATTTTTAATCAGCCCCCCCCTCAATGTGCCCGTTTACCAATGTTAAAATCTGTCACTTTAATGTATATTACCACCTACATGTTATAAATATTAGTGTACAAAATCTTTCTAAGGAAACAAACAAGGCAATGTAAATAAATAATTTTTAATATTAAAAAAAAGAAAATACAGTTAAAAAAAGTAAATGCATTACAAAACATGTTATAATTTTATACTTGACTTATATTAATAAACCTTGATATGATTGTATTTATTTCCAGTTCTGCACAAATATCATTTTCAATAGCAATTAATGCCAAATTAACAAGCCGTTTTTGTGACATAGTTGTTCTCAAGTAAGTTTTAATTAATTTTAACTTAGAAAAAGAGCGTTCACCGCTTGCAACACTAACAGGTAATGTTAATAATATTCTTAAAGCTATTGATAAGTTTGGCATAGATAAATTATTAGAAACTATAAAATTAAGTGTTTCGAAAGGGTTTTGATTTAAAACCTT
Organism: Epiperipatus broadwayi; assembly: GCA_028023455.1. Lineage (NCBI taxonomy): Eukaryota > Metazoa > Onychophora > Udeonychophora > Euonychophora > Peripatidae > Epiperipatus > Epiperipatus broadwayi. The sequence continues at coordinate 5,550,120 of JAQFVV010006260.1, read as the reverse complement.
TGAAAAATATCTCGAAAAGCACATAATTCGTCGAATAAATCTGTAGCATTAATATCTTTACTGTTATCAAATTTCAAAATATTTTCTAAATCTTTGCATTTTGCTTGTAACTCGCTCTTATTAATTTCTGATATTTTATATAGAAAATTGAAATTATTATAACATGCTTCGAGGAGTTCAAAGCGTTCTGTTAAAGAATTAATCGCTACATCTAAAAGTGTAAAAAACATGTTTATTTTAAATTTTTCTTCAGGTATTTGAGGTGTTTCGTCCTGATGCTCGTAATCAAATTGACGAGTTTTTTTCGTTGTCGAACTTTTTGGCATTTTAAATTTTTTCTCCATCAACCTCTTCGCTAAGTTCATCTGCAATTTTGAGAATGTTTTGAAATTTGAATCTGATCGATATTCTCGTAAAAATTTATTTAGATTGCGATCGATTCTAAAGCAGTGAAGCATTCATATTTACATTTTGGAGCATTTTACTGACAGGATTTATTCTATTTAATATATCATGCCAAATTATTAAAGAACAAATAAATTTGTAATCCTTAAGGTTAGTGCAGAGTGATTGAGCTTCATGTTGAATTTCTCTATTAAAAGATTCGTTGTTCATTATTTCATAGAGTGCATCATAAATTTCACCCAACTGATACCGTAGAGGCCGGATTGCATCAATTCTGCTTTCCCATCGTGTTTCTGATGGTTGTTTTAGAGTTAAAGTTTTAATAAATTTTAAAAGGATTGACCACCGTTTATAAGATGATGAAAAAAAATTGTATATTTTTTGAACAATTGCAAAAAAACCAATTGTATCTACATTGACTTTGGCGGCATCGTTTATGATTAAGTTTAAAGAATGAGCAGCACATGGTACGTAAAATGCACGAGGGTTTTTGGTTAAAATCAAATTTTGAAGTCCAGCCTTTTTGCCTTTCATGTTGGCCCCATTATCATACCCTTGACCCGCTGTCTTCAATGGGACTTCATTTTTCCGTTGTTCAATTATTGTTGTACATAAACCGTCCAGTGGAACTGTTATATCTATGAAACCTAAATTTTCTCTAATTTTAACGTTTCATTATTACAAAAACGGCAATAATTTGGTCATTGTTCAGTTTTACTTGCACTGGTGTACAATCTAAAATAATAGAATAATATTGATTCTTTGTCGATAATAAAATGTTTCCCTATGCTGTACTTAAATTTCCAATATCATTTTGGCTATCTTTGCTCAAATATGTACCTATGTTTTGATCTGGGCCCTCTGAACATGATTTTCCATACGGGATCAAACTTCGCAAATATTCAATTATTTTAAAATTTCTTATTTTTTGTATAATTTATCAGATGATCCGCGAAATGCTAATTTTGACTACCAAAATTTGATAATTTCAATCAGCCGTCCAAAACACTCCTCCAAGTTTTTTTCCTTTCATATAATTTTGAGATTGACAATCAATAGTAATTTGTTTTTTAATCTTTTCTCAAGTTCATTCCAATTCAATAAACTTTTCATGTGAGCCATACTAGTTTCATGTCTGTGTAAAGTTGTACTTAATTTCTCCAATTATTGTATCCTTCTATGAGGCTAGATTCAGTAGATCCAAAACTTTGCAACAAAGCAAAACCAGAGTTCAAAATTTCGGAATAAATAAGCCATTTTCGAAAAACTACTTCTCCGTTTTCCATTTTTCTATTATAATATACATCAGAAAATTTACGGCCATGTACATCGTTCGGATATATAATATTTCTTTTGAACAGGCCCCATTTCTACTAAAATAACACGTAGTTTGTCATCGATTTTATTCCATTCAGCTGGACTTCTAAATTTGTACACTTTGATATGATATTGGCACAATGACTTTGTTGTCACTTAACTGTTTCTTACTAAAATCTTGTTCAATATTTTCAACAGTTCCCTGTGAACTAGATGATGTGCACGGTTCTGGTTCTTGTTGAGTATAAGCTATTTCAGAAGCAGTTGATATTTTAAGATATTTATTAAGTGATCCACTTTGTTTTTTAATGTTTGCTATTTTTTCAGCTTGGCGTTTACGATTTTGTGCACCGGATAGTTTTTTCTTAGTTTTTGATTCCATATTACTTTTACTCATGACGCCACTTTAAAATATTCAAATGTAATAAATAAATAATCGGACTCTAATTTATATATTTACATCGTATCTTAATACTTAAGATTATATATCGCTAATTTAGATGTCCAACACAAATTACTTTTTGCGCCAAAATACAAAACTCTATACGCGGAGGGGAAGAAGTTGTTTAACTTGTTTACTTAAAAAGGCGCTAATAAATTGGAAATATTCAGCCATTGACATTAAAATGGTCAGGTTTAAAATAACTCAAGTGTCCAGCTTTTAGCTTGATTGAACATTTAGTTTTACCATTGGCAAGTTTTTTGTTATCATATATTTTTCTAATTAACCGGTGGCCTGCCGGTGATTTGCGATTTCAATAGAAATTCCTGGGATTATAATTATTGTTTACAGTTCTTACTAAGATTTTAAAATTGCGATAAACACATAAGCAACGTATGTAATTAATTTGCAAACCTATTAGTATGCAGAAAATAACTTTTGACAACGATTAAATATATAAAATAAAAGTAAACTGAATTATATTATTTACTGAATTATACCTATAATATATATTACATACAGTTCAATATTTATATCAATTATTATTTAAATAAAAATTAAATTTTATTTTGCAATATTATACGTTTCTTACATTTCAAATTATTACATGACTAATATATATATATATCGCATATACATACATAAGTTCTAATTTATAATACTTTTAGTGTGTGTTTATTTATATATTTGTTAGCAGAAAGTTACTTATAGTTTACTATAAGAGCTATATTTATAAACATTACAATATGAATTTGTAATATAATAAACTTTATGTTTAGTTTATTGTTCATGATAAATAATAGATTTGAATGTTTTATATTTTTAATATTAAGCAGAGCTTGTGTGCAGGCCTGCTTGTGTGTGTCATTTAATAAGATATAATATGACTTCATATGATTTCAAAATCACTTCAATATTTTGTAAATAAACATTTGAGAATAATATCTTCAAATGTGAGTATTTTGTTAGTAGGTTTAATTTCTCAGGGATGGCGCCTTCAGATGCTAACTTCGTGAGGCGCCCCTGCCGCCCCGCCGGCCGCTGAAGACTTTCCTAAAGCAATTCTAAAGGAAGAAATATTTTTCTTCATAAGTCAATCCAATGTAAAATTAGTACAAATAATTGGGAAAGGTGGAGGTGGGGGAAGAGTTATGTTTTTTAAAAAAAGAACAAATAACAAAGAGATAAAAGTAGAACAAATAATAATAATTATGTGAATTCTTTAATACTGAACATTACCAATGGCTCTAGTTCCTTCCTGTCAACTAGACCAAACTCTGCAACAAAATAGTAGAAGTGCTTGTAACAGGTATTGATATGAGCCTCCTAAAAATGAAAATAATGCAGTTAGATTTATAGAGTATAAATATTTATAAAATGGATTTCTAACTCATTCATAATACTTATTATTATTATTCATCTAAATAAATAAAAACAGTTCTCTAGTGTCATGTAAAGCTTGAATAACCATTGCCTATCAGAGAGCAGTGTATTTAAATCCCATCTCCGAACCATTATCTAACTTTTATCAGTCTGATGGTAAAATTGTTCAAGTTTACAATAAACAACACTAAGCAGTTACGCTAAGCAGTTGCTCTTTACATATATTACTACAATAAATTAAGGAATCAAGTTATGATGTGTTATTATCACTTATAATTGTCATGGATGCTCATATGTCTTAAGAATCTCCCAAGTAATAAAACCATATGATTATCATCCATAATTATAAAGATTCTAAAATTATAGTAGATCAAAGAATGAAGCACAAATGATTATTTCATATAGTGAAATGAGATTCATGAGTATGTATTCCTTACAAATCCACTTTTGATCTCAACAACAACAAAAAAACAAAATACGAATGTATTTCTTGTACAAACAAAAAGCACAACAAAAATATTTTGGGGAAATGGTTATATTTACTTATGTCAGTTAATAATAAAAATAAGTTGAAGCAGTTTTGATAAATTTGGGAGTTCAAAGATACTTATTTTATAAAAAGAATAAGTTATAATATTTCTGTTTGGTTAAGTATTCTGCTTTTGCAATGTCTACTCTATCTACTTTACAGAATTATATATCACGCACTTTTTTTAAATTTCAAGCTACATTCTACAGAAATAATTATAGCACTCATATTATACTTGATATTATTCATTTATATCTAAGTAAGACAATTCTTAATATCTACTGGAGATCTCAATTAGATTCTATATTTTTTTATTAGAATTTTAAATATCCAATTTTCTTAAGAATTACAGTTAGAAGTAGTTTAATTATAATAATCCTTAAATATTTACTATGTTTATGCAAGAATGTTCTTTGAATTTAATTAATATCAGATTTTGGAATTTAAAAAAACATTTACATTTTCCTGCGCAGTTTGGTACAGTTGGTAGTGCATCCAACTTGGGATTGGGAGGTTCCAGGGTGAATTCTGGTGCTTGAACTTCTTATAAACTCCTGAGCAATAAAAACATGTGCCTTTTTTAGCCCTGCGCAGTTTGGCATATTTGAAGAGCATCCAACTTAGGATTGAGAGGTCCCAGAATCGATTCTGGTGCTCGCCTATCCGGCACTCAAACTTTTTATGAATACCTGAGCAATAAAACCATATACCTTTTTCTTCTTCTTTTTTTTATAGTTTAGGTTTTTTAAATTTAATTTATTATTTTTTTATTATGTTTTCTATTATTATTATATTATTCTTTTTTGTTATATTTTAACAGACCTCTTTCAAAAATTTTCTTGTAGGAGTTTACATCAATGTATGATTCATTTTTTGTTTAACCAAATAAATAAATATATCTATAAAAGAAAGAGATTTCCAATCTTACAATTTTTTTTTTCTCCACAATGCCCTTTCTTAATTGGTCAAAAAACTACAATTTCCATAAATTTTTATTGGAATGCAAACTTAACCTCCTTCTAATAGAGAACTGAAGAAAAATTATTGCACTCCAGCAATGTGTCAAGATGTTCTGATCAAAATTGGCTGAATGAATTAAGAACTGCAATTTAACAACTTTAGTTAGACTGTGAATTGACAAGCACCAAAATTAAACCCAGGAACCCATGTCTCTCAAATCCAATATTTAATCACTGTGCAATATTTGAAGTTGATGATAATTTTCATTATGAGAGTATTTGACTTGGCACAATTGACTGTGTGACTGTTGCTTCAATAGTATCACCTCATTATCAGAAATAGTCAATTGTTCTAAGAAAAGATGAAGCACTGGTTAAGTTTTTTCCAGTTCCATCTTGTAACAGTAGCTGGGTTCAAATCCTGTTACAAGAAAGGGAAAAGCTCGTACACATTACCCTCAAATACCAGCATATATTCAAGCGCGTGATAAAGAGTTAAAAAATATATATAGTTATTCATATATATACGTGCGTGAAATAAATTTTAAACTCTTTTTCGTTAGTATTTTTTTTTTAAAAAAATAAATGGGGAAGGGATTAATTAGTAAACATTATTTATTTAGAATGTTTTACTTTTAAAATAGTACAAATTAACAAAATTACAGTTGTGTGCAAATATGTTATATATTGTTTATTGATTTAAGTTTAATTATATTTAAAATTTAACGAGGGTAGCGAAGAAGGAATGTTGTTTGTGCCTTCAAGCAGTTTTATGTTGAAATCACAATCGCTAGTTACTACGAAAATAAAATTCCAAGAAAAAGCCAGAGAATGTTTGACCAAAACAATGGAAATGAAAATTTAAAGAAAGAAAAGTAATTTGGAAAGGCAAAACTATTCAAAGAAAAAGACTTAGATTGAAGATCCGATAAGAAAAAGAAAATTTCCTTTGTATGAGAAATGAAAATTGATTAGAAAAAGAAATTAATTATTGAGGGGAATTTGGGAAATAAAAAAAGAGAGTGATTTCAGTTAGATCTTGACCATTGAGAGAGATAGACTTAAAAAGCTATAGAAGATATATCTAACATGACGGGGTAAAAACCTTACGTAAAGGGTTGACTCACCCATAGCCGATGCGAACTGACCAGAAGCCGCCTGCCGCGAAAGAACCTCGGAACCTAGTGAATATTCCAAATAGTGGAACAGAAAAGAAATAGAAATGAATCGTACGTATAAAAATATAAATTCAGTTAATTTGAAAGTTACATTAAACAAGACTTCAACTATGACTCCAACATTACTCATGGCAATTTAAACATCGGACTCGTCAGGAAAAAATTATATCTTTGCGCTTTCATAAAACTACTCCAAATACTACCGGATAGCAGAAATCCATTTGATATGCCTCGTTACATTCGGATCCTAGATTCCGGGGTTGTCGTCAGGTAAAGTGAACTCTGTTTTTATATCTCTCAAAATTGTTTATGGCTACCCTCGAAAATAATAACTTTCTTAAATCATTTTATAACATAATATTATTGCGCACAATTGTATAGTAAACTTTTTTTTTTCCTATATATAAAAACTAATATGTGTTTATTTTAAATTTACTGTTATATCTTTCATTCATAATTTGGGGGAACTGACTATATGTTTTAAAGGGGAGGGATAAGAGTTTATTTCCATAGATGGCAATGAGAAAGTAATAATAAATTTTAATACAAATTTATCTTTGCGTGAGAATTATTTAATAATTATGGTTTACATATTTTTTTTTTATTACTTCATTCGCTAAATAAATTCCAATAATTCAAATATGTCCGAGGTAAGCGGCTATATAATAGTATATTTTCAGTTAAGTACAAACCTATATATATATATATTTTATTGTTAACTCCGTTCATCCGATAGGTTTTCCTCCCCACCCTGGGAGTGAGTTAGCTTGGGTCGGGCACTTCATTAATCGGGAAATATAATTCTCATTGTAATAGTGGGTTTGGCGCTTGAGGTCATTGATAAAGTGACGCTCATAAATATATTCTCCCGTAGACATTTTTTTTTTTTTGATATTTAGATTTTATTCAAGGCACCAAGGCTACCGTAAATTTTATTCATTAGTCTTAAATTCTAATTATGCAATATTTAAAATTTGCGTCAAGTATTAATTGCCTAAGAATTCGCATCAGAATTCGCGTTGGTGGGTAATATTTAACTATTACCTACAGGTGTTATGGCGACTAAACAGCCATAGAGATTCCATCCAGTCGGCGGTTAGGCTCTTGGGTCCACTTCTTGAAATCTATATGATTTAGTTAAGTTCACCAACGTCGAATAAGACGTGGTAAAAGTGAAAGCCCGTTAAAATGGCTTTCCAACGTTCGGGGCTACGAAAGTAGGAGAACGGCAGGTTAATAAAGATAAATTAATTGATTATTTGTTCCGTTTTTTGCGTGAGTTTAATTATATTGCCTCGCAAATATTGCTTTAAAAAAAAAATAATAAAGCACTAGACAGGGGAGAAAATAGGAGTGAGAGGTAGAGGTTCAACAGTAAGGCAGGTAACGGTCAGCATAGTATTTTGTGAGATGTGGTGAGGAGCCCGGCATGTTATATATATAGAGAAAAAATTTTTTTTTTATGTATCTCAAAGATAAAGTAGGAGAGACAATCAGTATAGATATGGCAATAACAAGATTACAGGAGATAGAGGGGATGGAAATGAAGGTATTTAGAGGACAGAAGGAAGGGAGCCCAAAGGAGCATATAAATAGCTTACTAAAATATTTTAGGAGATATGGGATACTGGAGGAATTCAAAATAATCTTAGCATAGATCCACCTTCAAGGATATGCCAAAACATGGTGGGATTCTATGTTACACCAACCCCAAACATACCAAGAGTATGAAAAGGCCCTGAAGAAGACGTTTTGGAGTGAGGAACAGCAGGAAAATATTAAAATGCGAATCATTAATGAGAAGTTTTCGGAAAAAGGGAAGGAAAACCACATACGATTCTTTAGACGACAAGTGGCCACACTGAAGACATTAGAGAGTGAGAAGCTATCGGAGAATCAGATAGTAAAAATGGTATGTCGAAATTTGCCATTAGAAATAAGATACCGAATAGGGATTAAAAGTAGTAGATCAGCCAAAGAAGTTGACAAAATGTTAAATCAAATTGAGGTAGATGAGCAAATGAGTGTGATTGAAGATAAAAGATTCAGGGATCAACATCCAACGTATATGGCAGAGGAAGAAGAAATGACACACGTGGGAGAAAGGAAACATATTGGAAATTTGGTGTGCTCATGGGATGATAGGGTTCCTCAATATGCCAAACAGGAATGCCCAAAGATTCATATGGAAATTAATCAAATAGAAATAGAAACTCTCATCGATTCGGGGAGTCAAATCTCTGTGATGTCAGAAACACTATATCATAAACTGATTAGGAAACAACCTGGCATACGGACCCTTCCACTGAAGGCTACACAAGTGACAATGGCAAATAATAAGAGGGCCAAAGTAGAACCTAAGCAGATATGGGTAGACCTATGGATAAATGGGAAAACTTTTGCTCACATGTTCCTTATTATGAAGGATCTGATTCACGAGGCCATATTGGGATCAGACTTCCTTCACAAATACAAATGCGTCTTAGACTACGAAATGGAAACAGTTGCCTGTGAAGGAGAAGTAGTTAAATTTCTGATGCCAGACCTATACCATTCAAGTGGGGTTATGAAAGTAGAGAAAGATCCAATGGATAGAATAATAGAGGATAAAGTTAAAGCAGACGGGTGTGGCCAGTCGACAAGAAGAGCAGGCACTGCAGAGAGTATTGGAAAGGTATGGCCACATTTTTTCAGATATACCGGGTGTAATCCAAGGATTCGAACAAAGAATTAAAATAAATCAGGGTCAGCCGTTTCAGTCTAGGTCATACCCTGTTCCGCATCAATACCGGGAGGATGTGAAGGAACAAATCAACCAAATGATGGAATGGGGAATTATCTCAAAATGTTCCTCTCCATATTGTAATCTGCTAGTGGTTGTCAAAAAGAAAGACGGGTCAGTCAGACTGTGTTTGGACGTGAGACAACTTAACCGAATAACTATCCCAGATTGTACTATTCCCCCTCCTATGCAAGAACTGTTAGGAAGATTTAAGGGGAAGAAAATATTTTCTACCTTTGATTTGATGGCCAGTTACTGGCAGATCCAACTCCATCCTGAAGACCGCAAATATACCGCCTTTAGATACGATGGGTATTCATATCAATTTAACCGTATGCCATTTGGCCTAATAAACAGTGGTGCAGGGCTACTCAGATGTTTGGACCAAGTGTTGTCCGAGGAAGTGAAAAAATTGGTCACTATGTATGTAGATGATGTATTAGTGGCATCGGCAACCATCGAAGAACATTTTAGGGATGTAGAGATATTTCTTAAAGAATGCCAAAAGAAAGGAATCAAGATTAATTTTAAAAAAAGCAGGATATGTCAGGATGAAGTTATGTTTTTGGGCCATGTGGTGGGTTCCCAGGGGATGAAACCCCATCCAGACAAAATCTTGGCTATTAGAGAATTTCCTCAACCTACATCACGGAAACAAATTCGATCATTCCTGGGCCTCTGTAATTTCTATAACAGATTTTATGAGGGATTTGCAGGACAAATGGAGCCTTTGGTCAAGCTGACAAGAAAGAATGTCCCATGGAAATGGGCTCAGGAACAAGAAGAAGCCTTCGAGAATATAAAAAGAGGTTTCGAAAAACGAGTCATGTTGGCATTTCCAGATTTTGAGAAACCTTTCATTGTACAAACAGACAGTAGTAGGTACGGTCTGGGAGTTACACTATCTCAGGTACAAGATGATGATCAGACAAAAGTACTGTACTTTATAAGCAGATTGCTTAAAGGACTGGAGCGTCACTACACTACTACTGAAAAGGAAGCTCTTGCGATTGTCTGGGCCTTCCAGAAGTTCCGGACACTATTGTTGGGATCAAAAGTGGTTGTCATTACTGACCATCAAAGTTTGGAGTTTTTGAACCACAGCTACCTCACCAATAGCCGGCTGATTCGATGGAGTCTATAACTCCAGGAATATGATTACACTGTAAAATATTGCAAAGGGTCAGAGAACATCGTACCAGACATATTGAGTCGGAACCCCGCTCGATCCCATCCATGCCATTTAAGTGGAGAGAACTTGTATATCGCCAGTGTAAACTTGAAAGTGAATGAAGCAGTGGAACGGGACCTGGCCCAACTATCCCACCACCAGCGGGAAGATGGACAACTGAAGACACTGATTGAACAGTTAGAAGAAAAGGGTACAACAGACTTAGGTTGGGTGGGAAGCAAGGCAGGACACTATCGAATGAGACAATCGATACTGCAATATAAAATTCAAGAGGATCAAGAGGAGTGGAAACCTGTCTTACCACGTCAGATTAGGGATGCGGTTATAACCCATGTACACCAACCTTATGGCCACTATGGGACACACAAAACGGAGCGTTTGCTCCGGGAATGGTTTTATTGGGTAGGAATGCACACTAAGATCATGTCTGTGATAAACCAATGTGAAATATGTCAAAAGGCAAAGCCAGCTAATAGGAGCTATGTAACACCTATGACGTCTATAATTCCTACCAAGCCTCGGGAAATGATGGCATTGGATTACTATGGCCCATTGCCAGCTTTTAATAAGAAGAAGTATCTCGTTGTGGTCTATGACTTATTCTCGAAATTTGTAGCCGCGTATCCGATATCCCAAGCCAATACTAAGAACACCATAAAGATGATAGAGAATAAACACTTTCCCATGGTGGGAAAACCAAACATTTTATTGTCCGATCATGGCACTCCCTTCATATCTGGGGAATGGCGTAGGTGGATACAACGACAAGGAATTAAGCACATATTGACGTCCATCCGTAATCCCCAATCAAACCCATGTGAGAGGGTTATGCGGGAACTGGGTCGGTTGTTCAGGACATATCTCCCAACAAATCATCGAGGGTGGGTCAAACAAGTTACACAAGTCGTCGATTATATTAATTGGTCTGTAAACGAATTGACTGGGTTTGCCCCCATACGGCTGCACTTAGGAAGACACGTTCCTCGATTGATAAAAACACCCTTGCCCGGGCTGGAAGAGCGCCCAATAGATGTAGAAGCTGACAGAGCTCAAGCTTATCAGACCCTCATGAAAAGAAGTCAAAAGAGAAATAAAAGAGCATCAGGCACTCGGCACCGATTCCAAATGGGAGATAAAGTAATGGTAAAAACACCACACGTTAGCGACATCGGAAAATTCGTCTGTCGCAAGTTTTGTAATTTATATGAGGGCCCATTCACTATTGTACGGCGACAGGGAAATAATGCATTTTGGGTGGACACTGGGTCTGAGATTAAAGGATCCTACAATGCTAGGGCTTTAAAACCCGTGCTATAATGAATCTATTATTTTAGACCTCAAAATAAGTATAACCCATTTTGAAGTCTTTCTGACAGGGGGCATTGTAACAGTAGCTGGGTTCAAACCCTGTTACAAGAAAGGGAAAAGCGCGTACGCATTACCCTCAAATACCAGCATATATTCAAGCGGGTGATAAAGGGTTAAAATATATATAGTTATTCATATATATACGTGCGTGAAATAAATTTTAAACTCTTTTTCGTTAGTATTTTTTTTTTAAAAAAATAAATGGGGAAGGGATTAATTAGTAAACATTATTTATTTAGAATGTTTTACTTTTAAAATAGTACAAATTAACAAAATTACAGTTGTGTGCAAATATGTTATATATTGTTTATTGATTTAAGTTTAATTATATTTAAAATTAACGAGGGTAGCGAAGAAGGAATGTTGTTTGTGCCTTCAAGCAGTTTTATGTTGAAATCACAATCGCTAATTACTACGAAAATAAAATTCCAAGAAAAAGCCAGAGAATGTTTGACCAAAACAATGGAAATGAAAATTTAAAGAAAGAAAAGTAATTTGGAAAGGCAAAACTATTCAAAGAAAAAGACTTAGATTGAAGATCCGATAAGAAAAAGAAAATTTCCTTTGTATGAGAAATGAAAATTAATTAGAAAAAGAAATTAATTATTGAGGGGAATTTGGGAAATAAAAAAGAGAGTGATTTCAGTTAGATCTTGACCGTTGAGAGAGATAGACTTAAAAAGCTATAGAAGATATATCTAACATGACGGGGTAAAAACCTTATGTAAAGGGTTGACTCACCCATAGCCGATGCGAACTGACCAGAAGCCGCCTGCCGCCAAAGAACCTCGGAACCTAGTGAATATTCCAGATAGTGGAACAGAAAAGAAATAGAAATGAATCGTACGTATAAAAATATAAATTCAATTAATTTGAAAGTTACATTAAACAAGACTTCAACTATGACTCCAACATTACTCATGGCAATTTAAACATCGGACTCATCAGGAAAAAATTATATCTTCGCGCTTTCATAAAACTACTCCAAATACTACCGGATAGCAGAAATCCATTTGATATGCCTCGTTACATTCGGATCCTAGATTCCGGGGTTGTTGTCAGGTAAAGTGAACTCTGTTTTTATATCTCTCAAAATTGTTTATGGCTACCCTCGAAAATAATAACTTTCTTAAATCATTTTATAACATAATATTATTGCGCACAATTGTATAGTAAACTTTTTTTTTTCTTATATATAAAAACTAATATGTGTTTATTTTAAATTTACTGTTATATCTTTCATTCATAATTTGGGGGAACTGACTATATGTTTTAGAGGGGAGGGATAAGAGTTTATTTCCATAGATGGCAATGAGAAAGTAATAATAAATTTTAATACAAATTTATCTTTGCGTGAGAATTATTTAATAATTATGGTTTACATATTTTTTTTTTATCACTTCATTCGCTAAATAAATTCCAATAATTCAAATATGTCCGAGGTAAGCGGATATATAATAGTATATTTTCAGTTAAGTACAAACCTATATATATATATTTTTATTGTTAACTCCGTTCATCCGATAGGTTTTCCTCCCCACCCTGGGAGTGAGTTAGCTTGGGTCGGGCACTTCATTAATCGGGAAATATAATTCTCATTGTAATAGTGGGTTTGGCGCTTGAGGTCATTGATAAAGTGACGCTCATAAATATATTCTCCCGTAGACATTTTTTTTTTGATATTTAGATTTTATTCAAGGCACCAAGGCTACCGTAAATTTTATTCATTAGTCTTAAATTCTAATTATGCAATATTTAAAATTTGCGTCAAGTAAACAATACTTGCCTAAGAATTCGCATCAGAATTCGCGTTGGTGGGAAATATTTAATTATTACCTACAGGTGTTATGGCGGCGACTAAACAACCATAGAAATTCCATCCAGTCGTCGGTTAGGCTCTTTGGTCCACTTCTCGAAATCTATATCATTTAGTTAAGTTCACCAATGTCGAATAAGACGTGGTAAAAGTGAAAGCCCATTAAAATCTTTATCTGTATTTTGTTGATACTATTCTTTTCTTACCATTGTAAGTTTTCTGGAAACAGATTTGTAGTTTGCAGAATAAAGTTATTACCAATAATTGCATAAAAATATGTGAACGTAGCTTTCTAAATATAGCCATAAGGTGATTGCTTAAGCATGATAGCATATATAGCAGTATATAGAACACAAACCAATAGAGGAGCATTCATAAATTCACTATTTTCTTCAGAATTCAGCTAGGCTTAAGTGCCTAATTCTGAATAAAAACACCTCCAGGAAAACTTATGAATTATAGTAATTGATAATCTAAATGTAATTTCCTGGCATACTATAATCAACTCATTCAATATATCAGCAATGGATTCAGAAGCTTATATTCTTTGTTTACTAACTTCATACTCGGAATTTTCAAGGTATTCCCTGTACATTATTAATTATATATTGAGATTAGATTTATTAATTTGTGAATATTAAATAAATACCACTCATAATCATTGTACCATTACCATGGGGTATTCGAAACACAATTAAACAAATCATCAGTGGAATAAATTTAAGAGCATTTCACTCAATATTTTCAAATACTAAATATCTTGATCCTTGAAATTTTTGATGCAAACAATGGCTCCTTAAATTAGGGATATTAAGTATCCCAATCATTCAAACTCATATGTAACAATATTTTTTTTTCGTTTGTTTTGTTTTAAAAAATTAAACTATATTCCAAATTTATTTACAAAAATATATTTAAAAGCATTCTCTTACCGCGCCTATTGCTACTAATTTATCAAAATGATGGATATAGACATGGACAAAGACTCGAAACAATCTGGTTAAAATTTTCTTGCATGTTTGTAAAAAATTTCTTGGAAATGGTACATCTAAAAAAGAGAGAGAAAACATCAAATATATATAATTAAAATATTTCTTTAAAAAAAAAAAAAAAAGTATAATGATATATTCATAGAATATTAATGTAACAAATTCTTTTAAGAAAGACAAGATGTGATCCAAAATAAATACAAGAAAATTTGCTTTGACTTTTTTTTTAAAAAAAAAAGAAAAGAAATAACTTTCTGATTTTGAAACTAAAATTTTGAAATAAAGAGTTATTTATTATGTCCAGAATCAATGCAAATTACAGTAGACAGAATTCTTAGTTATATGCCTATGAAAATTTAACCATTCACTGATGATATTACATAACTATATACAGCATCATGAGATGATGAAAAGATAAACTTAATTCATTATTAATTTTAAAGGGAAGCAATACTAACTATAAAAATATGTACATATACAATAGTTAACCATAAGGGACTCGAACACAGACTTTCAACTTCCATTCAGCTATCTGCTCTATCTCATACAACCAATACATGTAACCACACACATGTGAAAAAGATCTCCAATATATGTATTTCATGCTGAATTAGCACTCATCAGTTAGTCCAGATCATAATCTACCTCACATATATATATATAATCATTATTTGGTTTGTGTTAAGATAGCAAATCTTCAAACTTTAATTAATGGACAGGCTTCAATCTACTCCACCCTCCATCTCTTCAGCCATCTATGAGTGCTGGTTCAGCATGAAATACATATACTGGAGATCATTTACCTTTTTCACATGTGTGGTCACATGTATGAGTTGTATGAGATAGAGCGGATAGCCGAATTGAACTTGAAAGTTTGTGTTTAAGTTCCTTATGGTTATATCTAAACAAGTATATAAATTATACATTTCTTTATGGTTATAGTATATAATATACAAGTATTCAATCAAATATACAATAGTTAATAAAAACTGTCCAAATAACTTAAGGGCATGCAAATACTCAACATATGATCCAAACTACATGTAGCTAAGAGATATAAGAGCAAAGAGAATTGAATTCAAGCTGACTACTTTTTGTGTTGCTAAGAACAACACAGCAGAATTCAGTAAATGTCTAGCACGTCCAAAAAACAAAGGTCCAAGCGATCTCATTGCTAGTTCTGAAAGTGGACATATATGACAAAACATTATATGCCTATACACAATTGATGGTTCATGAGTCAAACTATAATCCACACACATTAACTTGAAAAACTATTTGATTAGTCCCCACTGTTGAAGATTAGCATTAGGGAGGTCATAGAAAAACTAAGCTGATCACACAAAATCAGACTAACATATTGCTAGGCAATAATGGAGCCATAAATAACTACAAAAAACATTCAATGGGGGATAGCAATGACAACAGATACATAAAAACTGAAGATAGGCAGAAGCAACAACCTTAGTAATGGGTCCATTGATCTCCAAGGCATTAAATAACTCAAAAGACTGATAGAATGTTATGGTGACTGCTACTTACAAGACTCCATATTAAGTACAGTATTTAGTAACAATCATTTGCATATAAATATCAATAATCATCAAATCTATATATCTCATTCAGTCATTATTCAACAATGACAGAATACTTTAGTTCAGTATCCATGCATAATGTGCGATCAGTTACAATAATCTTTGTAGTTAAGTGTAATGATAGAGTGAATCTGCAATTTTGGTAATTGAATGTCATATAACTTCCTAAATGACAGTATTCAATTATTTTTAATTACTGAATACCTCTGCTTTCACGATTCTTAAAATAAACTAATATCCTTTCCTAATGAACACTTTCCAGACTAATGCATACCAAATATTACCAAGTGCTCAGCAATGATTCAGATACCCTCCTGATTCAGTCTGATTTCTAAACTTGCTGAAAACTTAGGAGACTTTACACAACAATGTCCACAATTGTTACTTGGAATACCTGGAGGCCACACATACTCCAAAATACCACTATATCATTAAATGCTATTTGGATTACAAATTATCACATTAATTATTTACATACTACTTTAGAATTTAACAATATCTTCTTTGAAAGTTAATTCCAATGAGTTTCATTTTTTTCTGAGCAAACATCTTTGTAACCAAAAAGAAAATGAATGTCAAATTTTAAAGTATAAAATTTTATACAAATTTATATTTATACTAAAACAGGGAAAACTCTCCATACAGTAGTGCCACTCAGTGCAAGTGAGAATAATCAATGGATGCCAGAAGGCTAGTGCATAAAATCCCTATCTAGATCTAGGTGCAGTGCTCTCAGATCCAAACTCCTCACTGATGAAAGCCACAAGCTAGAAACTAGTCTGGGGATATTGGATGAGTAGGCATTAGATAGGGATTTTATGCACTAGCCTTCTGGTACCAATTGATTATTCTGGCTTGCACTGAGTGGCACTACTGTATGAAGAGTTTCGTCTGTTTTAATAACAGTTATGAGCAAGCATAAGAAATGGTATTCGTGAGATGTTTAGTGGTTAACATATATTTATGCTTATGTATGTATGTAGATGCTATTATCTTTTCTAGTGAAAACAAATTACCTTTCTTATTACTTTGTGATTTATTATGTAACCATATGAGTATTGCATTCAATGCTAAATTGAAGCTGTTGATTTCTAATTGTTGTGACAGTATTTAAGTCCACTTCCTTCTCATGTATATTATATCACTTCTATTATTTCTTGTGCAGTTTCTACAGCTGCAGATACTTTTCATCTGCAACTTATATTGTCTTGCTTATTTAATGGGCATATAATATCTCTGTACAGTTTAGCTCAGAGAGTAACTGTGAGTTACAGAATTCTTAATCTAAATTCAACCTGTTACTTCGGGTGTTCGAACATCGGACATCTAAGCAAATATCATTCAACAACTGTTTATTATAGTAATGAGAATTTATATTTTTATTTACATCACACAATTCCTTGTATTTCTTTGTCATGTACAAACTTCTCCTTTGGTCTTAGATACAATATCTTATTCTTATGATTACATAATCTGTTGTTAATTTCTGTTTAATTTTTTTTTCCAAGTATCTCAATAACAAACACACCATGATATCTGAATCTTATACATATTTTTTTTATTCAATTAATAAATATTTTTACAATTTCATCTTCATTGCACGTGCTCTTGGCAAATGCTTTTCTGCTACAAGAAAGACACTGTCACACTAAAACCTACCTTTTAAGCCAGACAAGTGCAAGACTGAAATCCTTCATCTACCTTATTTAGTAGTGACGCATGAGCTTTGTTTCTCTCACAATAATTGCTTCAGATAGCAGTCAAATCCAATTTTAATCAAGCATAATTACAATTCAAAAAATGGTATTCATTTATCAAATTTTTTAGATCAAGTACAAATTGTGCAATATCTACAGGTAACTTGGCTATATGCCTTGAAAATGGCATTTAAAGTATTAGATGAATAGAAATAACACACAGTTACTTGAGCTGTTAAAGTATTAGATGAATAGAAATAACACATAGTTACTTGAGCTGTTGCTAAAATTTAATATATACTCAATTCTTCTATATGACTAGATGCATAAAAATCTGCATATTGAAAATATGTCCATAATAACAAATTGAAAAAGTAAACTTTATTAGAGAACTGTTAAATGCTATTGCACTCAAAACTATTTTTTTTGTGTGTGTAAAATCCATTCTCCTTTTTACTGCATTATGGATGCCCCTTGAGCAACTGCTACTGACACATTCATTTAACTAGCCTTTTATTTCAAGAAATGATAATCTCTACTTCTAATAGAGTTACTAGGGCAAAGTTTAATCTCACTTTGCTGTTTGTGAGACCAACTACATAATTAAAATATTAGTCATCCTTTGAGTTGGAAATTGGTTACATAAATGTAAAATATTTCATTTAGAATTAGCAAAAAAATTCTAAATTACTTATTTAAAGACTACATGTTTTAATTAAAAATGTACATTTCATCAGATCAGGCAAACAAAAGCAGTATCAATGTATGAAGTTAAAAATATGATTTGATAAATTTCGTAATTGTTTTATTTATAATTACGCAGCTAGATCAAAGAAAGCAGTTATATACATACACGTATAATTCTATAAGAATGCAAGCTGAAAAAATGATTAGAAATTAGGGATTATATATAAAAATGAATGAATGATAAGATGATAATGTTTTAAAATAATAAAAATTTTAATTATTATATCAATACTGATATAGTTTGAAATTATAAATGACTTAAAAATATTAACAAAAAAATTTGGCATATACAAATTATTAAAAATAGTTATAGTTATTACCAATTATTGTTTAGATAATAAATTATATTGCTATTTTTTAAATTAGATTCTGTAGAATATTTAAAATTATGTGCTGTTCAATGTTATAAAAAATTAAAATAAAATTAAGCCATACAAACAATTTAACTTTTTTTAAAATTATCAATGCAGTTTTATTATCCATCTTTGAAATATTTATTAGATATAATTTTATAATAAAATATTTTAAATAATTATATTTAGTTTTTTAAACACTATCTTATAAACAATTCTATATGTTTCCATATAGTACAAAAATGTCTATATTTTGATAAAGGATAAAAAATAGATAATAAACTTATAAACATCAAAAATCTAAAGAATAGGTATTTCTATTCTTGACCCTTTGCCAGCATAGAGTACACTTCATTATGCATATGTACTATGAAATAGAAATTATTTATAGCCTTTACCCCTCTTAATCACGTATACATCTTCATCATTTTCAACCGTTACTGATCCACTGCAGGATAAAAATCTTTCCAAGTTTAGTTCAGTTTCTCCAATTTTATATTTCAAAACTTCTGTTTGATTTTATAGACTATAAATATGTTTTTACACTATAACAAATACTGAGTTTACATAAACATGTTTACTACATTTTGATGTAAAAAAATATATGTTATACAAAATTCAAAATAGAAATTTTCAAATATAATTTTGGAATATAGAAAAAAATAACATTAAAAATTGGATACATGTGTATTTGCATTCATATGTATAGATCACTGTGTACATAGATATAAATATGCAAAACCATTAAAACAATACAATACTAAATTAAATCCAAAATTGTACCAAAATCCTTACACAACCATGGTTTCATCTACTACAAATAGACCTTCTCAAGTGAAAATCAAACTAAAGGAACTAACATATATATACAGATGTTCTGTGACAGCTTGCCTTGAGTTTGGTTTATGATCTAGCAGCTTCCAGCATGAACTTGCCTCACTGCTTTAGCAATATAATGGACTATGTGCATACTGCTGTTCAGCTCTGTCATTTACTTGTTATTATCTCCACTCACTTCCAAATGGTCTGTGTATTTATAGCCAGATCACCTTCCATATTTAGAGCAATTGGATTTATTGAGTATCATCACCTATTGACCTAGTTCTGCTATTGGATATATCTTATCTATCATATATCCATTGGTGTGTGACGATAAATGCCCAATCCAGTCAAGATAAGATGGAATATCAATTAGTTCATTAGTTGAAGCTAAGTTGAGTTATAACATTGAGTAAATTTATTTATATACCAATAATTTAAAAACTAAATATATTTATTTAAAATATTTTACTATAAAATTAAATCTCATAAACCTTTAAAAGAATTATTTGCTATTTATACTCCTGAAGAAGACCGGCAGACATTTGAAAATTATTTGTATGATTCATTTTAAAAATATCAAAATGTAACACAAATAGCATAAAAAAAACCTTCCGTAGAATTCATTTCGGACTGTTGAAATTAGCTTCAATGGAAATTGGTTTAATAGCTGCATTTTTTCAAGACAAATATTTGACCATCAAAAAAAAAAAAAAAAAGCTTATTAAAAAGTAATACTTTTATTTTTAAAAGCTACTAATCCTTTTTAGTACAAATATTCATATTGCTGCTTCATATGAAGCAATTTAGAAAATATAAATTAGCTAATATAGAAAAACATCTATTATTATAATATATAAAACCAATACACAAAACAAACAAGTTTGAATATATTACTAATATAAAGACTGCCAAAGAATCATTTATAAGCGAAGTCCAAGCTTTTTATTATATCAAATGCCATTCTACTTTGTCAGATATCCCTTTTATCTGATTTTCAGATGGGTATTATTTATACGTTCATTTGAAAAATGATTCTTTAGAAATCTAGCTTGTGAATTATCTTAATAATATAATTGAACTTGTTTGTTCTGTGAACTTATTTATATTCTTAGTATAACATATTTGATAAGCCTTAAAATTACTTAAATGCTTGTTAAAAATCATTAGAATTAGTCTTATATGTGTGCATACTTTGTATATAATTACTTGATAAATCTTTTTAAAAACAATCTATCTATAAATATAGTTTAGAAACACAATATACATACCTATTTTTACGGGAAATATTTCTTCATTATTAATCTGACTTTCAATCCAGTCCATTAATAAGCTAATATATTGAGGGGCAGGTAAAGCTGTCGGTTTCTTATATTTGACTCCATCAGCCCAATGGTACTCATATCTAAACAAATAGGAAAATGTTGCTGCTGATTGTTGATTAAAACAAAAAGATTGCAAGTTAAATAAAAAGATAAGTATTGAGAAAAGCAATTCAATGAATATTTTCTGCCCTATATATGTTTCACTTGTATTTGACTTCTGTCATAAAAATTAATTGATAATCATGGCTACTTGGTATATAAGCCCTAAGTATTCAAAATACAATACTCTAGTTATATAATTGACGATCAGCATTAATGTTTTCATATAGTATTTTATACATTCCTCTTTGATGACATTTAATATTTTTTTTGGTGTAACATTAGTTTGAAAGATTGTTAACTATTATTCTTATGACAATATAACATTTAGTTTATTGTACATTACTGGCATAAAAAAAAAGCATCAAGGGCCATTAATATCCTATCATCTTAAAGTAAAACTCTTTAAGAAATTGGTGCAAGCTTCATTTTTCTTTTCAGTCTAAAAATTTTGATTAGTAATCTTAATTTACCAGAAATCATTATAGACTGGGAAGTAAAACAATATGATAAAATGTCAGAGACAATTACCATCCATTATTAATGTTTAAACATCGAACCTCTCACTTTGAAAGTCTGCCATGTTTCCCCTGTTAACCGGTCATGCCGTTTCCGAATCTTTTAAATTACTATACATATTTGTGGACAATCTTTCAACATACACTGTAATTCATCATTTATAAAATTCATAATGATAAAAACTTTCTGCAAATTGGTCTTATCCTATCAATATAAATTTCATATTAAGCTCAAGGTGACCATTATAAATCTTGATACATGATAATGAAACTTTAATAGCATCCAAAAATGAAGTCACTAATAAATATCTATAGTAATGGATTCTAAGCAGAAAAACAGAACACTGGTCTTTTTTTTTTTTCCAAAAAAAAAAAGTATTCATCAGCACTGAAATTTTCTATTTTAACGGAAAGAAAAATATAAACATATTCAGTCCTGAAATATTTAAATCTGAACAAACAGTAATATTTGTAAAAACATCTATTCCTCACATTGAGATTTTGGATAATCTCAGCAACCTTTCTATAAAAAATATAGAGTATTATTTTCCTATTGTTCCTGCTTTGAGACTAAGCTTGATATAAAATATATTTAATAACTAAGAAAGTGTATTCTCCTGTAACACTTCAGTTGAAACTAAACCTACCAAAAATTATATTCATGTAGCTAAGAAACTATGTTCTTCTGGTATATCCTAGTAGAGACTAAACCTGACATGAAGTGTATTCACAAAGCTAAGAAATTGTACTCTTCTGTTATATTCCAGATTGAGACTAAGTATGACACGAAATATATTCACATCTTGGTTGAGACTAAATCTAACACCTTCATTAAAAATGATACAAAGAATGAACCTGAATAAAAAACAAAGCATTTTTTGAATTCTACTATGCAATCTTACTTTAGATAAAACCTGATAACTGATATGGTCAGGATAATGAAACAAATTTTTTAACTAAGGTTACTAAAAAATGCATTTTCACCCACTGCAAACGTTTTGAAGACAGATTGTCTCAAGTTATTTGATAAATAGTAACAAGATATTCAAACAACTCTGTTGTACAAAATTTATATGCGTGTGTGAGTTTAGCAAAAACTTTCTATCGCTGTGGAATTTATTTGAATCATAATGATTCTCTACAAATAATGACATAAAAAAATATATGTTTGTTCGCAAGACAAAAATCAATATTTAATTTACCCCACATAATTTGCATTTCTTGAAAAGACATTAAGAAGTTTAAAGTAGAGGGATTTGAAGCAGAATGTTTTTTATCACATACATGCAAAATAAGAAAAGTCATAATTTTTCAATTTGGTTATTAAGGAACTTTCCTCATTAATCCCTAGGTGAAACTAATAAAGTAAAGCTTCCCTTTTCATAGGAATTACTTAGTTCTAATATATATATAAGCTTTTCACACCAATGTGAAGTTAACAACTAGAAGAAAGCAAAGCAGATATTCTTATTATTATATTAATAAGTCTGTATGAGTTTTTAAATGTGACTTTTATTTATTTATTGTGAGAATTTAGTCACATCTTTTTTTTTTTTATTAAGGAAAAAAAACACAGGTGACTAATCACCCGCTACATGACTTTACAAAGTGTTCAATGTTACAAGGTAAAACAATTATTGACCAGGTTTACAAAGTACATACGCTCGATAACAAATATATCCATAAAAGGGTTGTATAATTTTGCTTAATGTGTATCTATACATGGACGAGCACAGATCTGCACTGCCCAAAAACAATCCATCAAGGGGGCACAGCAGTCCATCAGAGTGGAAAAGGCGCTGAAAACTTTGACCCTGTACCCTCCCAGCAGGTTTCCCGGGTAGCGGCAATAATCGTCAACAGCCCGCACCATAAACCAGACCCCCAATGACCGCCATCATCAATCCCTGCAGAAGAAATGAGGAGTGCAGACCTGTGCCCTCAAATATTACAACAAAACTCTATTACTGTTACAAAAATGATATTTCTAGCTGGAGTGTCTAGCATCCAGTTTGTCAAATGAATTTGTCTGTGGTTATGATCTTGATAAAAGAATTGTTCGCTTTTATTCCTTAAATTTCTCAATCCTTATTAAAAGTTATTCATTAAGTGACTTCATTACAACAGTTGATTTTTCATCTTCCTCATCCGTTAAATCCAATATATTATTCTAATCCTCTTGCATGACATTATTTACCTCATACTTTGATTGTAATGCCTCTTCATACTTAAATTCTTGGTTATTAACATTAAATAATTTGTTTGACTTACTTCTCTCATTAGTTTCAAATTTAGATTTTATAGATTTGTTCTTATTAATCTGATTCACTTTTAGATAACGTTTTCAATTTTAAACTTTTATTAATCGGTTTCGCTTTTTAGATAACGTTGTTTTCAATTTTAAACTTTTCGAAGCCTTCAATGACATTCGCTTTCTCTTTCCCTTGTGATATTTTGAGTGACGTATAGTCCAAATCACCTGAGGTGTTTTCTTTGTTAACTGGATTCTCTTCTTCCATCAGTTGTTTATTTATACTGCTGTTTTCTTGACTCACATTTCCCCCTCTATTCTGCACTTGCTTTGATATGTTCTCTGCCATTTTTATTTTCACAACGATGTCAGTTAAACCCTTGTTGCTGTTAGAAAACTAAAAGTTTTCTTCATTTTGATAATAACACATAAAGGTAATGAGTTTACCCTCAGTTTAGCTTCAAAATATTACAGTGAAGCTTCGTTATCCTTTTTTAATTCCATCTAATATAGGGCACCTGAAACTAATTGTATTCCTAGAGCCACTAGGTGGCAACATTTAATAATTTAGTCACATCTTGACCATCTTCAAATAAAATTTTTATTTTTATGATACTGAACATAATTAAAATTTTAATATTTAAAAAAAAGCATGGTCAACAAATTTTAACAGAAACATCAGATAAAAAATAAAATACAGTATGAGCATATATATATCTAGAATATATAAAATGACTTCTTACTTGGGACCTCCTGACATCCTTGGACATGTTTGATCTGTGCAATAATCGCATACTGTTCCATAAATCAAGTTAATCCGGTTAAAAAAATCCACCACTAAAAATATAACAATCAGTCAAAAAATCATCAAAAAAAAAAAAAAACTATTTAAAAATAAAATCAATAGATTTAATTTTTCTGTCAGATATTTGGTTTTTTTGAAAAGATATAATTTTTTTTTTGCTAAATCTGCAAGCATCTTTCATTCTTCAAGCATATTAAATACATATAAGGTTTTAACCATAATACTATGCGCCTTGAGTGCTTAATTTTACCACAAGAGGGACCTCTATAAATTTTAACACAAGATTATGACTTTATAAAGATAAAAGCATCCTCTCGTTGTAAAGTTAAGCACTTAAGGCGCATAGTATTAAGGTTAAAGCCTTATATGTATTTATGTGCTGACCATGTTTTCTTAATAAGAATTAATGTTTTCAAAGATATTAAAATATTATTTCATGCTACTTCCACATCAACAATTACAAACATAAACAATAAAAATACTTCTTTATGTCTTTAAACAGTGCAACATTTTATATATTGCACTTGCAAAATAGCTGATGGTTTAGGCTGTTCAACAGTTTTTCTCAGAGCTCAGATATCTTTCTAATATTTAAAAGAACTGTTAAAGAAAAATAATAATAATTTGCAAATACACTAGTCTATGATGTGAATTCATCAGAAAACATTAATAACAGCTTTCAATTTTAATTAACATCATCTATATTACTCAACAACTTTGACTACTCTGATATTCTCTGAAGAAGTCTGCTGCACAGTCAAAAATCATCAAAAAAATCTTAAGTGTGATTGCTAGAAATAATTAATTACTAAATTATTGCATCAGGATCCATTTATCTCAACCTATATTCTAGAACGAGTATGGAAAATCATTCGCTCTAGGAATAAATATGTACAATTTTCTTATTTAAAATTTGTAAGTCTAAAGAAATTAATTTTGATAAGGTAAAACAAAAGAAGTTAATCATTTAATATTATTTGCTACAATAAATAATAAATAGCTAATCCTAGAAGTTGCCTGAATGTTCCTTAAGTAAATAAACTACATAATGATTTGGCAATTCTCGGATTACAGCTGTGCTGATAAGATTATCTATGGGGTTTCCTATTTTAAGTAAAGCAGCTTAATAACTAATCGATTAGATATCAGAAAAAGCAATTTCCTCTTTGAGAGATCACCCATCTTTTTATTATGATGTATGATTTTTCTCTTAAAATCTTTTCTTGTGGTTCTTTACAAACAGAACTCACTTCCTCAAAATACAGACAAATTGATACGTTCCATAAAAGAATTCATAGTGAAATTCAATTGAGTTTTTAATTGTTTTAGTGAATTATTATCACTCAATATGGATTTATTTTAAATCTTTGGTGGAGTAAAAACTTGTTTTCAAACTTAATCAATGACTTCACTATTGATTTAATTTGCTTCAAACAGCTCTAGAAGCTGGGTGTAATTTAAATAGAGAGTATGATGAAACATCCTTTCTTGATCATGGAGTAAATACAAGACCTAATAAAGATTGTTCTGACAGTTAGTGGTAACAGTTAGTAGGTCAGTCATTGATAATAACTAATGTTTTCATTAACTGAATATAATTTTTCTATTTAACTATTACTACAACATACATAGATTATCAAATAAATAATCCTTAGTCAAAGACTGGTATAAATCAAACTATACATTTTTTTATTAACTGAATACAATGCTTAACTGTAATCAAAACACATGTATAATAAAGCAATATAAATATCTATATAATATAACAACAATAACAAAAATTATATATTTACAATTATAAAGAAAAGCTTTTTTCAGCACATAATTTAATACCCTTTTCAATGTTAAATATTATCTGTTTTTGATTGTTAATATATTATTTCATACCAAATAACATCTATTGTTTTATGATAGAAAGAAAATTAACAACAATAAATAAATAATAAAAAAGTGAATAAAAATAAAATTATAATAGAGCAATCCAAATTGTTAGAAATTCAGTAAAGATAGATATAAATTAATTATAATAACATAAGAAATACATAATATGGATAAAAAGCAAACATTATATATACTATCTTATTATACAATTTTCCATTCATTATTAAATGACCAATTGTTAATTAAATTTATTGAAGTTTTATATATTCGTACAATCAGCTTTGTTATGCCTAATGCAATTTGTTTTACATACTTGTCTTCTTTTTTGATTTTTAATGTGATTTAAAGTTTTAATTTTTACTCACTTTTTATTTTATTTATTTATTTTCTGTCTATTACAAAACAATATATGTTCGGTATGCAAGAATGTATTAACGATGAAAATAGTTAACTTTAACATTAAAAAAGGCATAAAATTATGTGTTGAAAAAAACTTTTCCCTATAATTATATATATATTATTATTACTAATATATACTGATATACATATATTACTTTATTGTAGGTTTATTTGGAAACAAAAACCCTAGCGTAATGAATTTTCTTTATTCCCATTTTTGATGATAATCAAAATACAATAACATACATATAATCAGTGCTAAAAGATATAATATCAGTAGGCATAATTAATTAACCATCAGCTTTAAAAGTGATATAAAACTCTGCAAGAACTAGATTTTTCAGCCCCAAGTTTTTGGCATCTTTGTGGTTTCTAGTTTACTGAAAAATCAGCATCCAATTTTCTTTTTTGAAATTGTGACCAATAATTTTTTCATATATCTGGAATGTATTATTTAAACTGTCTTTTATATAAAGAGAAAAATTTACCCAGCATTTCTTTCAGTTGAAGTAAAAGGGATGTGGTATTTTTTTAATTTGAATATCGAAGAATGTGAATCTTTTGATACAAAAATGTACAACCTTCTGAAGTAAATCTTTGATAAATGCCTTTTTAGTATACAGATATGTTTAATCTTCATAAAAGAAATATGATCTTCCATTTTGAATTATAAACCACCACCAGAGGGTGTTTAAAGTTCATTTACAGTTTTTCACAAGATAGAAGACAGAAAATAAAATAATGATTTTTCTTAAACAGATTGTATAATGACTGAGCCACTTTCTTTTTCTCTTAAGAAAAACTTTGAAATAATTGATCAGTCAATATCACATCTAGATTGCTACTGAAATGCATAGATGTTTCAAACTTATTGTTATTTAGCATATTTTCTTGAATAAGTGCTCATTAATAACAGTTCTTTGGATATAACTGGCTTGATAAGATCAAAAAATAACATTATGATTGCTTTAATTTGATTAAATGCATTATATCACTGATTAAAATCTGAGAAAGATGACACCCTTCTTTAAAACCACATTAGCACAAAAATCACTTCATAAATTCAGATTACTAAACAAAAGCATTCTTCCTTTCTCAACTTAAGCACCATCTATTGTAATTATAAGTAATCAATATTTATCAGATGGTAACACAATTTTAATCCTCATCCTTAGACCAATTTTTGACTTTTGCCTTTATTAATGAGAATTTGGTATTCAAAAATGGAATTAATATAATTATACATCTGATAACTAAACAGAATCCAACCAATCTATTTGCATAATTATATAGGTCTGCCAACAGCTCAGCGTATTTCTCTTGTTTATAGTGGTAAACAGAAAGAGTCAAGTGTTGTATTAATATTAACATTTCTAAGAAAAAAAAGATGTCTTCAGAGATTAGAATGAAAATGAGGTTTGAAAATAAAGAATTGTCAATTTAATGTCAGATTTATATAATTATACAAAAGATTGGTTTGGATTCAAAATCTTAGGTTCGTTATGGCTTGATAATTGAAAAGCAGTTAAAAGATGGTTACCAGATGTATAACTGCACCTGTTACAGTGTTGAATCTAAAGTCCTCAATGACTGAGATAAGAGCCAGAAACTAGACTGAGAATTAAAATTGCAGTAACATCTAATAAACACTGACTGTTCAAGCATAAAGCAGATGATAGTTAGGGTTAGAAAGGGTATACATTACTGTTAAGATTTCCCCTTGCTTAACTGCATGGATTTGTAGGTTTCTGCCAATCATTTGTTTCTGCAGATATTCATTATGTTTGGTGGCATTCATACCAACTTTTATTTTTAAAAAATTATTTGATGTTTACAAGCTGCTTCAATCAATGTGTATCTTAAATATGAAACTTGTTTAAGATGACAAATTTTTAAAATATTTATATCAGTTTAAATAATTTTCCTCCCAGTCACTATCCTTCTCTTAACTCATTATGAAAATAAAAATGTGATGTAAAAAATTAAGCAGCCAATATCAGCATATAAACATTTGTAAAAAAGCATTAATAAAAATTAAATTAGTTATTACACTTCATAAATTAAATAATCAGTTTAGAATATTTTAAGAGAGGAAAATAGCTGAAAAACTAATAGTAGCTATTATAATTTTAATTTTCAAACACTAATGGATCTTTTTTGTTTCTTCAAATTGTTTATTACCTTACTCTTTCTCACATGAAGTTTCAGTAATAATATTAATGATTTTTATTAGTCATTCAATAGATTAGAGATTATCCAATAATAAATAATCTTTTTTCAAAAATATTGATTTTTTAATATGCCAAAATAAATATGTGAAGTGGATTATTAAACATGTAGCTACTTTGTAGGTTTGATATTTTTGAAAGTTTGATATATTAATTATTGGGAATGTTTTCTCAAAAACCTGCCTTTTAAATATACTGAACTGGATGCTTTATCCGCTTCAAAAGCACCATCAGAAAATTCAGAATTAGAATGTACAATTTTAAAGATTTTAAAAGAAATTGAATTTAAAAATTTTTGAACTTAAATTTTTTTTATTTATTAAGATACACACGTACTCGATTATAGACAGAAATGTAATAAAATTCTAATTTAAAAAAAAAAGTTTTGATTGTGATGAGTTTCTTTTTATTTTCGATTGTAATTTATTTGGGTTGTTGTCTTCCCCTTGTAATGCGGCCACTTGGTGACGCTGTGGTCACATCAACAACCATCAAAAAGCATGCAAGTGATAAAGTTCGACACAAAAAAACGCTGAAAACATCAATGTAAAGAAAAATAAAAAGAGGAGTCGAAATGGTCGATGGCAACCCCCCCCCCCATGAGTAAAAAACGCTAAAAACATAGATGTAGCCAAAAATAAAAAAATTAGATGAAATGATCGATGGATTCCCCCCCCCCCAGTGGAAAGAAAACGCTGAAAACATGAGAAAAAAACCCTGAAAACATCGATGTAACCAAAAATAAAAAATCGCTGACCATCGATGTACCAAAAACAAAAAATTGTTGAAAACATATATGTAAAAAAAAAGAAATAGCAGAAATGATCGATGGGTCACCTCCCCCCTCTCAGAACGGACAATTCTTTTATGAAATGATCATGGACAAAGTGAAATGCCAAAAGCAAAATACAACGAACAAAATCTTGTAAAAGGCAAATTAAAAAAGAAATCTTGAAAATGCTATAAACTACAATTACAACAAAATCAGAAACACTTAT
The DNA here is from genome assembly GCA_028023455.1 of Epiperipatus broadwayi. Classification (NCBI taxonomy): domain Eukaryota; kingdom Metazoa; phylum Onychophora; class Udeonychophora; order Euonychophora; family Peripatidae; genus Epiperipatus; species Epiperipatus broadwayi. The sequence continues at coordinate 5,520,045 of JAQFVV010006260.1, read as the reverse complement.
AATGCTAAATGTCAATGAAGGTCCAATAATAGCGGATGGGCGGGAATTCTAAAGACAGAATTTCATCAATATTTAGCATTCAACATTTACAAATATGCTTTGAAATTTCAAATACATTCCAAAGCAGTGCTTATTATACCCCCCCCCATTCAATTTATCACATTAATAGTACGCTGCTTTGAAATTATGCCATATCATTTAAATGCATCAATATTTAAAAAATAAAAAGCAGTAAGAAGATTACAGAAAAATATATATTTACCAATTTCATTTATAGTAGGCAGTTGTATGTTTGCAGCAGAAATACGACAAAGATGGCACCAATTAACATCAGATTACAATCAGCGGGCAAACAATTATAGTTCTGCAGAAAATAGGCAAAAGAAGGTTCAAATTTTTAGGCTTTGGGTGCAAACTTATTCATACAAACATTCAGATGTTGAAGAGTATTGGAGCAAAATTATTTAGTGTAGTTTTTCTTCAAACAGATTGAAGCAGAGTTGAATAATCACAGCAGATTAAATGATGGTGGTTTAAGAAATACAACAAAGGTGTCACAAAGTAATAGCAGATTACAATCAGCAAACAATTATAGTTTCAAGAGGCAAAAAAAAAAGTTCAAATTTGGGTGCAAAATTATTCATACAAACATTCAGATAATGAAGAGTATTGGAGCAAAATTATTTAGTGTAGTTTTTCTTCAAACAGATTGAAGCCGGGTTGAATAATCACTGCAGAGAACAGATTTTAAATTATATGCATACGTTTAAAGCACACATATTTTAATAAATGTAAAACGTAGAATTAAAATAAGTTTCCAATTAAAAAGAAGTAACATGTTTACAAAGCAGATTTTAAGCTTATGTTTAATTGCTGACCACTGTCTTTGTAAAAATTTCAATTTATTTTTAAAGCAGATTTTAACATGTGTGCGAGAACCCTCCAGAAATTGAAATTTATATGCCAAGGCAAATAAATGAAGTTTTTTGACTTAAGATAATTTAAATCTATTGCATTACAGCAATGTCCACAACAACTTATTTTAATTGTACATTTTAATTTTATTTTAATGTCTGCTTTAAATATACCCATATAATTATTACTATATACACTAACATAAAATATGCGCACATAAACGCAAATACTCTTTATATACCAATTACAGATTTAAAAAGAAAAATATAATCGCACCCTAAAATATTAAAAATCACAGTTTGTATTTTCAAAATGAAATGTGACGTCATAGACTTTTCACTTGAAAAATATCATTTCCAAAGCCAATAAATTTAACCAAAATGTTACTGAAGTATTCTTTTGAAATGTGTCTAGTATTATTATGACATACTATTTATTTTGTACTGCTAGAAATAAAAGTTGTTAGGATTATTTTTATTTTTTGACAGGGTTTATATGGGATTTTTTTTTACGCAGATGAATACAACATCAAACATGCACAAACTTTCACGCAACATTTCAAAATCATGCGCTGAAATATCAGTAGTATCTATCTTATTGGTCATCTTCTTTTTATATTCAAAATGATAAAAATTTGGAATATTCCAAAGACGGAACATGAGGCAGTGGAGTTCCTTCAAAGTAAAAGAGTTCTGCTTTGTAAACATGTTACTTCTTTTTAATTGGAAACTTATTTTAATTCTACATTTTACATTTATTAAAATAGGTGTGCTTTAAACATACGCATATAATTTAAAATCTGTTCTCTGCAGTGATTATTCAACCCTGCTTCAATCTGTTTGAAGAAAAATTACACTAAATAATTTTGCTCCAATACTCTTCATTATCTGAATGTTTGTATGAATAATTTTGCACCCAAATTTGATCTTTTTTTTTTTTGCCTCTTGGAACTATAATTGTTTGCTGATTGTAATCTGCTATTACTTTGTGACACCTTTGTCGTATTTCTTAAACCACCATCATTTAATCTGCTGTGATTATTCAACTCTGCTTCAATCTGTTTGAAGAAAAACTACACTAAATAATTTTGCTCCAATACTCTTCATTATCTGAATGTTTATATGAATAAGTTTGCACCCAAAGCCTAAAAATTTGAACCTTCTTTTGCCTATTTTCTGCGGAACTATAATTGTTTGCCCATCTTTGTCGTATTTCTGCTGCAAACATACAACTGCCTACTACAAATGAAATTGGTAAATATATATTTTTCTGTAATCTTCTTACTGCTTTTTATTTTTTAAATATTGATGCATTTAAATGATATGGCATAATTTCAAAGCAGCGTACTATTAATGTGATAAATTGAACGGGGGGGGGGGGGGTATAATAAGCACTGCTTTGGAATGTATTTGAAATTTCAAAGCATATTTGTAAATGTTGAATGCTAAATATTGATGAAATTGTCTTTAGAATTCCCGCCCATCTGCCATTATTGGACCTTCATTGACGTTTAGCATTATAAGTGTTTCTGATTTTGTTGTAATTGTAGTTTATAGCATTTTCAAGATTTCTTTTTTAATTTGCCTTTAACAAGATTTTGTTCATTGTATTTTGCTTTTGGCATTTCACTTTGTCCATGATCATTTCATAAAAGAATTCTCTGTTCTGGGGGGGGGGGGGAGGTGACCCATCGATCATTCCTGCTATTTCTTTTTCTTTATATATATGTTTTCAGCGATTTTTTTGCTTTGGAATCTATTTGAAAAGTACTTCTTTTCTATGATTTGCCATAATTTCAAAGCATATTTGTAAATGTTGAATGCTAAATATTGATGAAATTCTGTCTTTAGAATTCCCGCCCATCCACCATTATTGGACCTTCATTGACGTTTAGCATTATAAGTGTTTCTGATTTTGTTGTAATTGGAGTTTATAGCATTTTCAAGATTTCTTTTTTAATTTACCTTTTACAAGATTTTGTTCGTTGTATTTTGCTTTTGGCATTTCACTTTGTCCATGATCATTTAATAAAAGAATTGTCCATTTTGGGGGGAGGGGGAGGTGACCCATCGATCATTTCTGCTATTTCTTTTTTTTACATATATGTTTTCAACGATTTTTTATTTTTGGTTACATCGATGTTTTCAGGGTTTTTTTCTCATGTTTTCAGCGTTTTCTTTCCATTGGGGGGGGGGATTCCATCGATCATTTCATCTAATTTTTTTATTTTTTATTTTTGGTTACATCTATGTTTTCAGCGTTTTTTTCTCATTGGGGGGAGGTTGCCATCGACCATTTCGGCTCCTTTTTAATTTTTTTTCTTTACATCAATGTTTTCAGCGGTTTTTTGTGTCGAACTTTATCACTTGCATGCTTCTTGACGGTTGTTGATGTGACTGCAGCGTCACCAAGTGGCCGCATTACAAGGGGAAGACAACAACCATTATTTTTAAAAGCTGAGACTTTTTTAAATTAATTTTGAAATAGATAAGAGCCCTGATCAGATTTTTTTTTCAATTAAGATTAAGCGGGAAATAGAGATTTATCCTGGTTAAAAATTAGGTGGGAGATAACAATTTACATAAATAGTCCTGGATTTTTGACTGAATTATTCTGCTTCTTATTCAGATTCTTATTGTGATTCTTATTTGCATTGCTGGCTGCTGATAGTATTTGCTGCTTGCTGTGTTCAGAAAGAAGTGCTTAGCTGTTTACTAATAGAAGTAAATATGCTAAGGCATTGGAAATAGTGACCGTTCATCCAGGATGCAGAAAATACCATAAAGAACCTTAATAATAATATGCAGTGCTAAATCAATCCAAAGATAAACCTCAGAGATCCATAATTGTACCTTGAAGAACAAGGCCTAAAAGCCTAGTCCAAAGTTGATCCTAAATATTGCCTTCATACTCCGACCAAAGAAATAAAAATCAAAACCTTTGAGATGATCACTAGGCAGAAATAAACTGTGCAGTACCCCACTGAAAGAAATCAGCTGGACAACATTAAGTCTCGAGGCAAACAAAAGAGCTGCATTAGATCCAAAGATCCAAGTGCGCTGCTCACAGATCTAAGGCTCCTTAATGATGAAAGTCATAAGGTAGAACCTAATCCAGTGGTATTGTATGAGAAAGCATTAGATAGGAATTATAAGATATCATCTAGCATCTATTGACTACTAAGGCTTGCACTAGGTGGCAGTATTGTGGGGGAAAAATTTCCTCCTATTTACTCATAATTTATATATATATAAACTTTAAAAAAATTATTTCTATTCATTTGAATCTAATAACTTTTTGTAATCTTTGATTTCATTTTACTAACAGTTTCGATTACCCCACAATCGAATGATTGAATAAAAACAAAAAATGTTTTTTGTTCAATAACTTTTAAAAGTTCAGGTAAAAACTATAGATCAGTTAGTTGTAAATGTTTGTAAAATAAAATCAAAGATTATAAAAAAGCATTGGATTGAAGTGCATAGAAATGGGATTTTTTTTTTATGTTTATAAATAAGAATAAGGCAATGTAAATGGGATTAAAAAGTTATAAGATATTTTTACTAAAATCAATCATACATCCAAAAAATATTTACACAGTTTAGAATACTTAATTTCTACTGAATGATGAAAATCTATCAGCAACTATTATGAAAAAAAAAAACAGGTTCAGTTTTAAATATAACAAACTAACTGGAAACATTCTAGCATCAGAGACAATACCAATACCCTCCCTTATTATAACTACAAATAGATCATTACAGAAAATAAAAAATAGTACCATGAACGGCAACCCAGTCATTCAAATCTTCTCCTGGAGGAAGTTGTACTGCAGCTCGTAAATCTATGCCAGAATTCAATGAAGCCTGAGCTTGTTTATGAAGAGAATACTTTAGCGTTCCTGGTTCAAATTTTTTCTTTGGTCTAAAAGTCTAAATTAAAAATAAAATAAAATAGTGAATTATTTTTAAAAAATTGAAATATATATTAGAATGCATCAGTGTGTGTGAATCTTTCAATAATATAATAATTTAAACTCTGGAACACAGGTCTTGATTCATTTCAATCGTGACACTTTCCATGCTTGAACTTATGAACTCTTGAGCAATAAAACCATTCAATTACTTTTTTTATATATTAATGTCATATTAATCTTATAAAAGAATTGTTATTCTATAATATTCATCTGGATGAGACATTATATATTAATCATTTTTATCTTCTATACCAAAATTTTGCATACATTTTTTAAAAAAAGAACTGTTTAAAATATATTCAAGTTATGTTTTAGATGCAATTACTTTATAAAAAATAATAACTATAATAAACAAATTTATGATTTTTTTTTTTTTAAAAGAATAATTCAGATAATAAGATATGAATCTAAATTTGTAAATACATATAAAAAAAGTGAGTAATGAATAATGTATGGTGTACTTAGTTTGAAAGAACACATTTAAAAACAATTTTTACATTATTATATTCATAAATATATATATACATACACAGAAAGAGAGAAAAAACGAGATGGAAGTGGCACAAATGAAAACTGCACACGTACTTATAAAAGTTAAAAATAAAAAATCCAATTTTAAGATTTGAATCTTCTGTTGAAATTGAATGAATCTCAGGGGGAAATGGAAAATACTTCAATTTTCTTTTCTCTATTCACATTGAGTACCAAAGTTAATGTCCCATATGGTAAAGTAATAAAGTGTCAGACTTCAGATAGATTCCTGTTCTTGTAATTCCAATATTGAACTTATTATGAACTCACAAGCAATAACGCCATTCGATTATATGTTTATTTATAAATTCAATTCAATGCTAACATGACTTCTTATATGAAGAAAATATTAAGAACATTAGATATAATAATAATGCATTTTGGATGCTGTGCACCATTTTCAAAGGCAATCTTATACTAAATAAAAAAAGGAATATAAAATATATATAATAAATGTATTAGGCAAGTGATATTGGTGGTTTTATTTTATTAATCAAACTTCTTACTTCAGGCATTTGTTTGTTCTTTTTATTACACTGTATTTATAATTAATTTATCAAAAGTACTATTCAAACAGGCAAAACTCTCTATATGTATTGCCACTCAGTGCAAGCCAGAGTAATCAAAAGTGTTCAAATTCAGATTTAATTTTAGTAGAACCTCCCGCATGCATTATATTTTGTTCTAAGACCTCCAGTGGATAGCATGAACTACCAGATACTAACTCAAACTTCTTTATAATTCTGAATAATGGAATTACCATGATCATAAGTAACTGAAAACTTTTAAAGTATATGCTATATATAAGAACAAATAACATATAAAAACACAAACAATAAGTTATAATTCAAAAATTAATATCAGAATAGAGTACTACTTATGCAGAATATATACAGTGCTCTCAATGTCCTCACACATTGGATAAACACTAGACACATTCAAGGTTTGGTCATTGTGGCCCCATGAAATGAAAGATCCCTTGATCTTTCCCCATTCAACTTTTACTTGAGAGGACACTCAAAAGCTGTGACATACAATTAAAAGATTAGACACATGGATACCTTGGAATGTGTTTGTCATAAGTGAGAGTAAAGATTATATATAAAAAGCGGTGGCTAAGATAGAGAATATTTTTTAAAGATATATTTACTTCAATTTCTTATTTCATCTATGTATGGTGTCAAATAAAGCATCTTCTATTTCCATTTTATGTATGATGACTAAGAATTAAAACAAAAAGCACCAGAAAAGATTTGTGTATGTGTATTTAATTGGTTTAAGGAAAAATTGGGGGAAAAAAAATTTAATGCAATAAGTTATGAAAAAAAAATACTGAACTTTGATCATGTAATTATTATTATATTAAAATTATATATGAACAAAAAAATTTCCAAATAATACTTTAATGAAAACGGATAAATAAAACAATACAAATGTAAGTGAAATTAAGTTGATTATTCCTTAATTTTAAGCATGAAAATCACAAATTTTTTTTTTGTTTACAATTTTTTTCCAGCTATTGTATAAGCAGAAAATTTTGGCAAAACAAATATATTACCTTCACTGTATTTTGTTTTTATGGAGATTGAATACAAATTCTAGAATGTTTGTCTAACTCACAACTATGAAAGTATTAGTCATGAGAACTTAGTAAAAAGTTTTAATATTATAAATAATCTGAGTTGGCTACTGTTGACTCTTTGGATTAATAATATTTTTATTAGAGTAGCTTATTAAACACAGTATTAGCATCTGACTGTTTATTTTTAAATATTTTAATTACTCTCAAAAAGTATAATATTTCCCAAGAATAAATCTGAAAGCCAACATTATTTATAAAGTCCATTGAAAAAACATCTCTCATTTATAGCAAAATAAAAATAATTAGCTTGTATAATGTAAATATATTTTTAATCAAAAAAAAAAAAAAAATTAAACAATTAGATTTGTTTTATTTTTTAAATATAATAATTAAATTTTTCTGCAATTTGAACAGACAAAAATTCCTGTATTCATGACTTTGATAATTATTACTTTAGAGAAATTTATTAATGGTTATTACTAATCATTTACTAAACTGAAGACTATCTCTTAAAAAAATTAATATAGCTGTTTTTTAATTAAATAGAAACACAAAATAACAACCTCATCTTTTTCCATGTGTAATATCTTTTTAGATATACTTAAAACTTTAATTATACCACCCATTCTTGAAACACATGAATAAAGACATCTAAAAAAGATAAAATGATCTTCAAGATGAATCAATAATTTTCAGTTGGCCCAGAACACAATTTCACATGTTTTTATTATAGATGACAAATCATTTTGCACTCACAATAATAACACCATTTATTTCAGATAAATAAATTAATGATTATTAATCATTGATTATTAATGATTTATTAGGCTGGAAATTAGCATACCATCTCTAGCCCAACTTTGAACTCAATTAAAGATTGTTTTATTACTATTAAACATATATTCATACTTATCATTCCGTCCATTTCATTTTTTTTTCTATGTATATTATCTATTTTACATTTATTAAAAGCTTTAATTCTACCAGACACATATCTATTTTAACCCTAAACCAGAAGCTATTTAAGAACCAAAATCATATTTTGTCTTAAATTTTTTTCTTCAAGTTCTTATGGTTTAAAACATATACAACAATTATAACTAATAAAATATATATTTTATTTTCCAAGATCTCATGATATTATCCATCTACATTAATCTTTTTTAACAATATTAGCTATAATATGATGAACTGGTCAATTATCTTTGAAGCAGATTATGGTCTTAAACATGCTATAAATATTAATCAGTGACATACAGTATGAAATATCACTCGTAATCTCTGAACTCCCAATTATATCAAACTGATATACTGTATATAGCATTGGTGGAAACACTATTATGAAGATGATATTATACCGGACAAAAGCTTTAGACTTGCATATACTGACCGCTAGGGCGCCACTAGTCCGAAATTTGGAACTAGACATTTATTTTAAGGGGTTACAGGATATGCGAATCGAATGCGCCGGACTAAACCCAGGGAGAGCAAAAGCTAATGAATGCGGTTCAGACAATTGAGAAAACACTGAGACAAACGTCAGCCAAAATACTTATAAGAACTTTTTAAATTTATTAAACATAATAACAAAATAAACATGAAACTTGATCTACATTTACTTAGCAGATCTTAACATTGAGTGTATGCGAGCAGAACTACGTTAAATACCCAGGCAGACAAGTTCATTTCTTATCTATAACACAATAATGGCTTATATCTTCTTGCTAGCGGTTCACCCAACCAATTCCCTTTTCCCTATAGAGATTTAGTAAAATGGATGTTTGTGGAGAATAACGGGACAGCGCAGACGAGCTTTTCTTAGTCCAGAAAAGAAATGTCGGAACCAAGAATGTCATAATTCTGAAAAACGCTCATGGACAAGTATATTGAAATGAGCCAAGGTTAGTCTCACACAAGAAAGAAACATGAACTACATAATCTGAATTATAGCAAATAAATCTCTTCCAAAAAAAATAAATAAATCATATATCCTAGAAATCGCTAGCCAAAGCCAAGTTTGATTTAGTTTAACGCCGAAGCAAACAAACAAACAAAAATAAAAGAAAACTACTAAGGTCGGTCTGAGCATTTAACAAGGGTTAATCATAAAACTGAGAAATTATTAAGCATATAAAATATCACTCGCCCTGCACTCTCGAACAAGCAACATTTTATGATTGAAAATCTTGCTACTAAGATTGTAATGTAAAATAAACAAAAATACATTAATATTTAAATTGATAAATTACACATCATAAATATAATTTCTTTTAAGATTAAGCTGAGATTTGCGAGAGACTTAATTAGAGATTTAGCCCTGATTTTGATATGGAAAGGTGAGTTACCTCGAGATAATATTAATTTCTGTTGTTCACACAAAGTTCGATTTATAGTCCTCTACAACGGATGTCATTTACTACAGGTTTAGAAGTCTGGAGGCATTATCGGGATCCACTCTGGACTTGACAGTTAGGTCATGATTGAAGTCACAATTTGGAGCTCCGGAGGTTCATCTTTGGAAAGACTCAGCCCATCATGTTGTGGAGATTCTTCGTGGCGTATATTACAGGCATGGCATCTGAAAGATTGCTATTATCGCGGCAAATAGAGTTATTGTCGGTCAACGGAAATTCATCTTGGTGATTCCCATAGCACCAATATCAAAAAAAAAAAAAATGTAGTCACTTTCACAATGCAACAGTTCAATAACAGCTAAAATCTGGATCGATCCTCAATAAGAAGAAGCTGAATAAGCTGAGCAATAAAAACTGAATGAACAAGAATAGTCTCTTTGAATCCTCCTCTCTAATCAAAAAAAAAAAAAAATTACCCAGCTATTTATGTCCTTTGTTACCTCCCGCGCAATCTTTTTTTGCAACTTTCAACCAAGGTAAATCTCTATCTCCCGCTCAATCTTAATTAGAAAAACAATATCTTACAGGGCTTTATCTTACAAAAATGATTATTATTTTTTTATATAAAAAAAAAAAATACAAAACTAAATCTCAGCTTTAAAATACATCAACATTAATTTTTTTTTTTTTAGTTTAAATAAAATACATATAAGAGCACTAATTAAACTTTGCTTTTAATTATTTTAAAAGAAAACAAGCGACATAAAAAAAAAAATATTTTATACTAAAATCAACTTAGAATTAAAATATAAGATTTCAAAATAAATAAGTATGTGTGTTATTGCACAAATAAAACTTGGGTTTTTTTTTTTTCTAATTTACATGATAGAACCCTTGAATCGGATAAAGTATCCAGTTCAATATAGTGTCAATTAGCTTAAATGATCTGTTGAAAAAATATTTTTATAACTTAAGTATTTGATTGTTCTCACAACTATTTTTTGTCTGTTATAGATGGAAAACAATCCTGAAACAACCCTCCTACAGAAAGCGCAAAACTGTAACCAAAATCTTATCACAATATTTTGACAGCAATATTTCTTCAAACAAGCCTATTATTAATTTTTAATACAATGATAGTAACAATACAAGTTGAGCAACCAAAAATTCAATTTTTCTACTATAGATACTGGCATATGCTTGAATTTTATCAATTTTTTTTAAGTGCAAACAATCTATCTTGACATACTTTATAAACTGTGTCACATATCTTTCTTACTTGATATTGGTTTCCATGAATTTTTTCCCATATTACTTTTGCCTAAAACATGGTTTTATTATACATTGTGTATTTTTATTATCATTTTTATGATTGTTTAAACATGGAAGTCTTGACATTTAGATATGTCCGCTATATATTGACATTAAAAAAAATTTCATTTGTATTTTTAAACTTATTTTAGGATTCATGTCATTTTTCTCTACATATCTATTCCCGACAATAATATTTTAGATTCTGCATAATCCACTAAACTAAATTATTGATCTTTCATCATTTTGATAAATTCTTCATTGTTTTCAACAGAATTCATATTTTCAAAATACTTTTTTTGTCAGATGTTAATTTTCTTTTGATATATATGGTTTGGCACAATAGTTGAATGGCATATGTGGAGTTCAAGACCTTCTGTTGCTCCAAGTTCTTGTGAATTTCTGAGCAATAAATATTTGATTATTCAGTATAAGTTAATAGTTTCCAATAAATTAATAATTTAAAACAACAACATCACTGATAATTATTGTAATGGGATTTTTCTCTTTTGTCTTTTTTTAAATAAGTAAAAATCTTCAAAATACTTTTCTTTCAATAATAATTTCACTGAATTTTATAAAAGTTTAAACATAATAGGTAGCAGGAAAAAAAAGACTGGATAACTTTATATATTTAATAGAATATATAATGATAAATTGACAAATAGGAAATAATTTTTTTGATTGGCTGAGAGAGGGGAGGGTATTGTCTAAGGAGAGACTTATTTATAGCCTTACCTTACTCAAGTCTAATTATAAAACCTGACTAAAATCCCAATTTTTAGCCATGATTTCTTATTCACTTAAACTTTATTGATAATTGTACTTGGATACTTTTGTGGGTATTGATTACATATAAATGTAGAACGAGTGCATTGGAGAACAAATGAAATGAAAGATGTTATATAAACAATAAAAGCTAGCAAATAATAGTGAGATTGACCCAAAATCCATTGAAAGAAAGCTGTAAGGCAATACATTGACTTATTGTGTGATCTATCACTTCATCCTCTGTGGCACATTAAATATGTCAATTTTACTTATATAAAGAATTATCTATATTTTAGATAAAATAAGGTTAATAGAGCATTAAAATATAATTTAAAAATTAAAATATTAAGATTCTACTGACTTTTAAAAATATCTTAATTAAAACAGGCAAAACTCTCTATACATATTGCCACTCACTGCAAGCCAGAGTAATCAATGGATGCCAGAAGGCTCCTCACTGACGAAGGCCACAAGCCAAAATCTAGTCCGGGGATACTGGACGAGTAGGCACTAGATGGGATTTTATGCACAAGCCTTCTGACATCCATTGATTACTCTGGCTTGCACTGAGTGGCAATATGTATAGAGAGTTTTGCCTGTTTTAATAACAGTTACTAGCATGCATAAGAAATTGTGATCATGTGATGTTTATTGGCTTAAAATATTTTAATTCTCATGTAATTTTCAGGCTCTACATCAAATAAAGAGCAACATAATAAATACTACTAACAATAACTTTATCCATCTCTGCTATACTTTTTTTTTTAAATAATCAATATTAAGTAGTTCCCCCCCCCCTTTCAATAATTAATTAATTAATAGATTGTAATTCATTCGAAGCAATTAAATCTATAAGCATTAGATAGATTAGAAGTACATAAATAAATTATTACAATCTTGTATTAAAGATAGACATAATTAAATGTACTGTTGAGATGGCTGGAGAAATTTGAGGTTTATTGACTAATGGAAATACTTAGGATGGATGCACATATTCTCAGAGTTGATCATATCAATTTAAAACCATTAGAATTTAAAAATATTAAAAGAATAAGTACATGAAATATTAAGAAGATGAACAAGCCAGAAGTGATGATAAATTTGCCAAAAGTTGAAAAAAAAAAGGATAGATATCTTAAAACTGTGAGATAAGGTAGACAGACTGTCATAAGTTGACATAATAATGTAAATATTCTTTTCAGTTAAAAGTTTTAAAAACAGCAGTGATAGATTGAAAGCATTTCCAATAGATCTGAGAGAATCATTGTCCAGGTATTCAGGTCAACTGCTAAATATGACAGTGAAATAGAAGTGAAAAAATTCAATAATGGAAAGGAATATAAAAATATTTTACAATGATACCGGGGAGAGGGGTATTGCTTGTAGAAAGATGAAGAGATAATAAAATTTTGGAAGATTATGAGAGAGATTAAGAAATGAGAAATTGATCTTTTTTTTCTTTTTCATGAGTCATAGCATCGGCCAGGAAGGGAACCCGGGACAACTGCTTGTAAGGCATTTTGGGGGGAATAATTATTAATTTAATGAGTAAAAAAATGTTTAGAAATAGTTTTCAGATCCTAATTTAGAAGTGGTAGAAATATATATATTATAAAAAGACTAATAAAAATGGAGATAATAAAGAAATGGGCAAGTGATAAAGTAAAGAATAATAATATATTAGGAAATTTTTTAAGGATGATTAGATAATATACTAAGAGACAATAGTATGCTAAATGAAAAAATTAATTCAAATGAATCATGGGAATTATTAAAGGAAATGAACAAAAAAATGATGCAATAAAGATATTTGGGTATTAAAAAAAGATGAAGTGGAATTTTTAAAAAAAGCCTAAAATGAAAATCATAAATAATTGCAGGGTAAAAAGTTTGAGAGATCACATGTTTATAAATCTAAACCACAAAATTGATCATTTCATTTAGACAACCAAAACGAATTTTTAAAAACTTTTTAATAATCTGATTTCCATCTCTAATAACATATTCATTAATATACATATTTAAAAAATAACTATCAGATCATATAAGAATAACATAGTCTGGTAAATATTAGCTCCAAATCATTATTTTTGAGCAACAATAAATCACTTCTGCTAGCTACTACATACACAAAGTACATTTGTGACATTTTATCAAGCTGTTTTTATGGAAGATTTTATCATATGATCTGATAGTTATTTTTAATCCGAAAATCGTTTATATATATATAATATGCTAAAATACATTACTTATAAATTATTATCTTACTATCTCAGCATGTGTATTTAATATATTGTAGGAAAAAGATAAATATATATATACCAATATTATTACTATTATTAAAGCATTAAAAAAAAAGGCATAAACAATTGATTGGTGTATTCACATCTTTATTCTTCATAATACTACGGTTAACTACATCAGGAAATAAAATGGTAAAATAAATAAATAAAATTGTTTCACACATTGACTATTCTTTCTTATTCTTTACAGTATTTTAATTTTTATAGTTCTGGTTTTCGAAATCACAGATATTCAAATTTCATATTTACATTCAATTTCATAAAATATTTGATGAACGCCTAATTTTGAAAACAATATGTATAGAAGAGTTGTCAGTGATACAAGTTATGAAACAGATAAAATTGGGTGTGTGTGTGGGAGAAGCTAGAAAAGGAATATAGAAAAAGTGAGAAATTACAAAGGTAAGTGAATATATAATGGAATGAAATAATTTGAATGGAAAATCCAGAGTCAAAAAAATGAAGTAGTGATTGAAGTCAGACAAGATAAATAGGTAGTAAAGAAAGTATATGCATTGAAAAGATTCATGTAATGTACATAATAAGTAACTATATTAATTTAAAAAGAAGTCAAATAATAAGAATGAAATAGAAGTTATAAAAAAATGTAAATTATCAAAGAATCAGATTTCTGTTGAATTTTTAAAGACTGGGGGGGGGGGAGAAGTTGAGAGAATATGTTGATGTTAGTAAAGCCATTTACGATGCAGGAGAGAATCCAGTAATTTTGCTTTCCATAGTTATAGATCCATTAGAGAAAAAGTCTAATGAATGGAATGTAAAAACTTTAGAACAATTAGCTTAAGTTTAAATTTGAAAATGATAAACAGACAGAAATACAATTTGATACTGACAATTATTACTGAGAAGTATAGAAAATGAAAAGACTGATATTCATTTCAATGATTTAAAAAAAAAAATATTTGATAGAATACATTGATTTACTTTGTTGGATATTTTGAAAGCAAAGTTATAGATTAGATCATGGTGAAAATTTATTAAAAACAAATTTGAATCTCACAATTCCTTGTTTCTTGTAGTAATCTTCATCATAATTCAAAAGCATCACTATTTTTTAGTCTAGAGTCCAATTATCACATATTTCCTAATTTGAACAATTTTCATTTTTAAAAATACATTTGGCCAGTATTGGTCTGCAATGAATCATTTGAATACTGGATTGTCTATAATAATAATTAAAAAAATCAACTGTTGTTATGACTTCATATTATGAGGTAACAGAATGGGGAAAAGATAATAGATTGACATATTTAGATATAGAGATAAAGAAAGATTATAAGGGAAATATCTGTGAGATAAAAACTGGAGTGTGTAGAAAAATGGGTGGTAAATGTGAAGTGGGATGGGTTTCAAATATGGTGCTAGAAGTTCTAAAGTATACAGGGCAAAGTATTATTGCGATGAAGGAGAAGAGTATGATAGAGAAATTGATAGGATAAAATGGGTATCCAGAAGAGGTGGTAAAAAAGAATATAAAAAAAGTGGAAGAGAGGTATAAAAAAGAGGGAGAAGGAAAGAAAAAATCAAAGGATAGGGAGAGGAATGATTATGTAGGGATAAAGGTTAATGATGGTAGTGTAGTGAAAGGAATTAATAATGTTATTAGAAAAATTAGTAAAGTTTTTAAGAAAAATATTAATTATAAAGTGGTAAATAAAAAAAATAAAAATGTAATGGATATATTAGATGGTAGGTATATAGGTGGAGTAAAGAAATACATTAATGGAGTTCATGAAATAAATTGTAGGAAATGTAAGGATAAAGGAATTGTAAATAAGTATGTAGATGAAACAAAGAATTCAGTATATATAAGGTTAAAGCAACATAGATATGATAGAGGATCACCAGTATATTTGCATTCTTTGGAGACAGGTCATGCGTTAGAGAGAGAGGATGTTAGAATAATAAGTTTTGCAAATAGCAGAAGAGATAGAAAGATAAGGGAGGCAATTTTAATAAAAGAGAGAAAGCCAAATATTAATAGAGAAAATGGTTTAAGGACAATTTTAGTATACAGATGAAGAGGAATAGTAAAGTATAAAGTTATGGATAGTTAGTGTGTTTGATGTATAATAGAGGGAGCTATATTATTATAAAAAAAGACTAATGAAGTAGAAAGGATTATGGGATAGAAAAATGGAGGAAGTAAGGGAGTAAGAAATAAGGTAAGAATTTAAATTAAAATTATAAATAGGTAGGGTTAGATAAAAAATAGGATAAAAATAGAATTAAAAGATATATAAATAAGGAGTGAAGGAGAAGGTAGAGATAAAATTAGATAAAAAAAATAAGATATTATAATTGGGTAAAAGTTAATGAAGGTTGGAGGTATTTATAGTAATATAAAAATTTAAATGTGAAATAAGAAATGGAAGAATTGAAATAAATTATGATATAAAGAGATGTGAAAGTAATATGAAAGTAATTAGGTATTTAATTATGTTTTGATTTATAAGAGTTAAAAAATGTTACAGTAAGATTAGGTAGAAAAGAAAAATTTAATGGGTTGGGCAAGGTAAAATAATTAGTAGATTAAATTGTAAGATTATAAAATAAAAATATATATTGGATAGGAGTTAATATAATAGTAAAGGGTGAAAAGTTATTTAGTAACATAATAAAATATAATAGAAAGGGTATAAAAATAAATATACTAGTAATAATAATAAATAATAAGAAGTAAAAATATAGTAAAATAAAATAATATTAAGGTTAAAAGGATTAAATTATTGAATATAATATAATGTAAAAATAGTTAAATTGAAAAATTATATGTATAAATTTATAAAATATGATTGTATTTATGTAATATTTAAATTTGTGGATCTGACAAAGACTGCTGGGAACAGTCAAAACTGTTATCAAATTAATAAATATATTTTGCTAAAAGTGTAAAAGAATGGAGGTTTGATGTTATATGAAACCAGTTTCTAAACCAAGTTATCTTTTTTTTTATTTATTCTGTTCTTTAATTTTCCTAATAGAGTTTTGAGATATGTATTATGAGATATAAACACGATAATCTCAGCTCACAGTATGTGGACACATTTTATTCCAGCAATGTGAAAACAGTCTGATTCATCTCAGATCATTTTAGTTGTAACTTTTAATAGCACAATTTCATGAGAATAATCAATTGTTTTGATAGAACTAGTTTTGTAAGAATGTTTACAGTTTAGTATGATCAATTGAATCAAAGACCTTGTTCTAACCAGTAAAATATCTATAAACAACAAAAAATTTGCTTTTCAATTATCCCATGTATATCCAACAACAATGTCTCTTGTTTGTGAACTTTTCAGTTTTTAAAACAGCCTATATATCTGGAAATCTTTTAATATGAGTTGTAAGAGATTCGGTAATATAGTGTGCAAACTGTTATAACTATGTTCTTAGGTTAAAAATTAATTTCTTTTTCATCTATAAGGCCTTAATTTTTTTCTAGCTTAAACCACGAAATAATCAGTAATTTTATCGATTCTTTAACTTTCTGAAAACATCAATTTCAATGACTTTACTATTTGACAACGATTTAATCGATAAACTTATATTATTCATTAAAGTTCTAAGTAGAATAATTCATTAAATGAATTAATATCTTTATAGTATAGCTTTTCTATATTTTTTTCTTTTATCTCTTATCTTAGCTATTTCACAATAATTTACCCACTGGTTTTTTCTAGTAAAACTACTCATATATGAAGCTTCATTTAGATTTTATCAATCCCCATAAAATTATGAGTTTTCATTTTCACTATTTTTATAAATATTATAATACAAACTCTTCCTTTTTCAAGATGGTATTGGAATTTCCTATTCAGTTTTTTTTTAAAATTATATCTTTTTAATGTTGACTTCTTTATTTTACAACTATTACCACTAACACACATTTTGGTTTATTTTATTTTACTTCAATTTACTCAAACTTTTCTTAGATTCCTCTTTAATTATTTCTTTCAAAGTGAATCTAGTTCACTATCAACTATATCCAAAACCCCAAATTAATTTCTGAAGTTATTTCTAAACCAATAGCTCTTATCTAAGGCAGTAGATCAGATTGTATTTATGTTCAGATTCATTTCATCATTATCAACCATTATCAATCCACTGCAGGATGAAGGTCTCTCCAAGTTCAATCCATCTTCTCCTGTCTTTAGCTTCTCTTCTCCACATCACCCCTGTCACTTTCTTATTTCATCCATCATCTTACATGTGGTCTCTTTCTGGGTCTTTTATAATCTCTTGGAATCCAGTTTAAGATTTCAATTGTCCATCTATTATCATCTCTTCTAGCAATATGTCCAGCCCAACTCCACTTCAGTCTTTTAAATTTTTTCAATGAGGTCAGTAATACCCGTTTGTTCTCCTACCCATATATTGCGTTTTCGATCTCTTCTTGTTACTCCCAACATGCATCTCCCCATATTCATATTTTAATAGTCTACCCATAATCTTATTGTAAGAATTTGAGTGAGAACAAGTTATTACCCCAAGCTTCGAGTAAGTATATTTATGAGCATGGACTAATTCCCATCTCAAGCGCCAATCTTATCAATTAATAACAATTATACCCCTCTAAAACAAAAGGTTCCAGTGCACCCCTTTTGGGTACCTTATCCAGACTAGTTCAATCTCAAGGACTGGGAGACAATGTCTATCCAGAGAACAAAGCCAAGGTTATCTAACAAAGAAACGTCATATATATACCTTTATAATTTTCCTATCTGCCCTACGAATCTTATTATAATAATCCAGAAGTTATAAGAATCCCATAATTCAAATAAAGACACAAGTTATAGTTAAATTCTAAGATTTATTAATACACATATATATTAATATCTCAAACATACGAATCACTGATTCCTATACATATATATAAGATTAATATACACATTCACTAAAGAGTGCAACTACACGTCAGAGTTCTATTTATTAAATGATTTAATCTATTTTCTAATTACTTTTTTTATGTAGGAATAAAGCGCATGTTTTTTAATTTATTATTAAATGTTCATTTAATATATAGAGAAAAGGTCAAAGTTACCTCATTTGAGAGTAAACGTTCGCATGTTAAGGCTGATGATCTGTCAGCTTACAATATTATAATGGCGATGGTTTTAGCGAGAGTTGTTGGTCTGAAAAATGATGAAAGATTCCAGAATATTTTCACATAATATAATCCACCCTAGAGGCTAGGTAGACAATTCTAAACTTGATTGAACGAAAGTTCTAGCTGTTTGGAGTTCCATGATCATTTCACTTGTTTGAACTAGACGGCAAAATCTCCATAGATAAAGTTCAGGCAGGTCACACAATAGCTGTCCAGTGGGCCGGTCCAACGAATCCACACGATTATATTTACCCCAGCATTTCGATGGAGCCCATTATTATTATTTATTAATTAATAATCACGTTATGAAATTTACTTTTTCCATGCTTCTTTCTTTCTAACTGTCCCTTTCCCAAATCACTACAAAAATCCACAAAAAAAAAAAAGATATATAGTTCTTTTCTTTTAATGCTCTTTCAGCTCACCCCCTTTTTTTTTTTTATCTATCCATATGCCGATAACCATATCTCAGAAATGCTTTTAGCTTCCATTGTTCCAAAATACTAAACTGACCAGTTTTGGGAATTCTGATGACCAGGGTCATTAATAGAAATCGCCCGCAGCACAATTTCAATTCTTTTTATTACTCTCCAGCCTTATATGTTTAATTTGCTTTCATTAAGAACTATGCGCTACTAATGATATTATTTAAATCTATAGCTTACAATATTAATAAACAACAAAAATATAAAATACAACTCCGCACATAACCGCTTCTCTTCATCTTCACATACAAATCTGTTAACAGATTTGTATAATAATTAATTTTACACAACACAATAACACATG
This sequence comes from Epiperipatus broadwayi, assembly GCA_028023455.1. Classification (NCBI taxonomy): domain Eukaryota; kingdom Metazoa; phylum Onychophora; class Udeonychophora; order Euonychophora; family Peripatidae; genus Epiperipatus; species Epiperipatus broadwayi. The sequence continues at coordinate 5,500,382 of JAQFVV010006260.1, read as the reverse complement.
TAATAAATATAGTTGTATACATTCGTGCCTTTAATTTGTTAATGTATTTTACTCGTACTCTTTTGCAATAGGGTTCGAATGAATATCTTTAAATGTTCTTGGATGTATCAATTTAATTCATAATAATAATCATACTAAACACTCTCTTGTAATTATTATTGCCCTTCACTTCCTTTAGTACCCGTATTCTAATCCAGCTACTGTTACAATATAAATAATTTATCATGTGTTCAACAATCTGATCTTTTCATGTTTTTCCAATTACAAAGTTTACATCATTGGATTCAAAAAAGATAATCAATGTGACTATCTTACACTTCATATGGTGATATCCATGAAAATAATCAATATTATGACTGCTTGAAAGTAACAAAAAGATCACTGACTACACAAAAACTAAGTAGTCGTCCATCTGCTTCATTTTTGATTGCAAGTTCATATTGACCAATAATATTTCCTTCTTATAAGATAAGAATAGCTCTTCATTCTAGTGTCATCCAGTGTAAGTACAATTAAGTAGAAACCAATGTGAGATTGAAGATTTAAATATTAAGAGTAGAAATTTTATATGCATTTGTTAATCACTGATTATTTAAGCTTACACTAGACAGCATAAGAATGGAAAGTTGTCCGTCTTATTATTATATTGTTTAAACAGAGATTGTAGATTTACTACTTTTTCCAACCCTGATATTCCTGTCACTTGATCATACTTTTCATTTTTTTCTACATTTGCATAAAATGTTGGGAAATATCTATATCATAGAAATTATGAATGAATAATCACAAATTATAAATTGGAAAAATTTAAGAATCATTTCCAATACTACTTCTGGCAATTTTCTTCCTAACATGAAACTTCACTACTTCCTTCTTCATGGTCCACAATCAATAAATAATATATAATCTGATTTAAAATCTTTCAGTCAATATTAATGGGCAAACAATCTATTTCCATGTTGATCCTGTCATTTTTCATGGTCCATGATCCCCATATTCCAGAAAGCAATGGCGATCTTGTGCTTTGACTTTCATTTCATGCATAGTGACATCAGCAACTATATCCAAAGACGTTAAACATCTTGGATTCTTCCCCAGCATGCAGAGTCCCTTCAAATCTAATGGATCAACTTCTAGCATTGCAGTTTCATTGCATTATCTTTTTATGCATGTTTGTATAATTGTTTTCTTCTGCTGATTTTGAAATGTTTTGTTACCAACTAACAGGATACGTAGAAATATAAAATAAAAAGAATTTAAAACAACAGCAACAAGATAATTAAAAAAAAAAAGACCAAAGAAAATCAAACTTAATTTTCATCATTAAAAAAAGGTAGTAATAACACATTCTAATCCCCCCTTCCCTCAAAAGAGGAGGGGGGCTATTTTAGAAATAAAATGACAAACACCACATGATCCCTATTTCTTTTATGCTTACACAAGCTGTTAAAACATAGCAAACTGTCCATATAGCAATGCCACTCACTGCAAAAGTCATAATAATCAATTGATGCTAGAAGGGTTTGTGCATAAAATTTCTATCTAATGCCAACTCATCAAAAATATCCTTAGACTAGTGTCTAGCTTGTGGCTTTCATCTGTTAGAAGCCTTGGATCTGAGAGCACTGCATCTAGATCTTAGAATCCAACGCAACTCTCCAACAACCACCTTTTACCTATTTAATTAACCATAAAGCCATAAGCCCAAGATGAAAACACAATAATGTTTTCGATCAAAGCTAATTTGCTTGTATAATCATAGAGATCTGAACTCAGTTTAGTATCTATACATTTTCATGTCTTTAGTTTTAAAACAACCACAATCATCATCATTCTATAGGCAGGATTGGCATAAAACTACTAAAACCTCATATAATCACCATTTCCTACACTTACAGAAACTGTTAAAATAGTAGCAAACCTTCCATATATTCCCCAGTGCAAGCCATAGTAACCAATGAATGCTAGAATTTTTGTACATAAAATCCCTACCTAGTGCCTTTTATAGTTAACTAAATAGATAAAGGTGGCTACTAAAGGGTTGCATTGATTTCTAAGATCTAGGTGTAGTACTGTCAGATCTAAAACCCTTCACTGATGAAAACCCAAGCTAGAAACTAATTTGGGGATATTGGATAAGTAGGCACTAGAGATATGGATTTTATGGACAATCTTCTAGCATCCATTGATTACTATACATTGTACTGGGGAGCATTACTGTATGGAGAGTTTGCTATTGCTTTAACAACTTGTGTAAGCATAGGAAATGGTGATCATATGATGTTTTAGTGCATTTATACCAATCATGCACATAGGATGATGATGACTGTGGTTTTTAAAAAACCAAAAACCAAAATTTATAGATACCAAACTGGGTTCAGATCTGTATGACTATATAAGTGAATTAATTTGGATTAAATATGTTTTCAACTTGGGCTTATAACTTCATAAATAACTAAACAGGTAAAAGGTGGTGATGGCTGCTAGAGGTTGCATTGGATCCTAAGATCTAGGTGCAGTGTGGTCTCAGAACCAAGGCTACTCAATGATGAAAACCACAAGTTAAAAACTAGTCTGGGGATATTGGATGAGAAGACACTAGATGGGATTTTATGCGCAAATCTTCTAGCTCCATTGATTAGTATGGCTTGCACTGGGTGGCACTAGTGTATGGAAAGTTTGCTCCTATTTTAGAAATGTTTTGCAATGGCCCACTTTTCTGTTTATTTGACATTTTACGGTGTTGTCTTTTAATTTCTTCGGCAGAAAAGTTTTCTTCCTAAAATACTTCAATACTATGCTTAATTGTATCCAATGAATTCTATTCTCTGTCATATGTTGCAGCAGAAACAATTTACAATGCAATTTTTAAAAATATGTTTGATACTTCTTATAGTATAGATGACCTCTACCTCTTAACACCAAATTCATGCACAAGTTAATCATAAAACAATCTTTCAGGAATTTTGTATTGTTCATTCATTTCACATGTCCAATCTAATAAAGGTGTGATTTTACAGTAGGGGACTCTATGGCATCACATCCAACACATTTAAGAAAATAATGAATGGTCTTAAAATACGCATATATTTTTAAAATGTTACAAAGCATCCTTAAATAACACTTATCTAATGGTTCTATGTTGTGTTGATAGAAAACCAGTCTCACTTTTATACAATAACCACTCTGTAGTCAATCAATTTAGTATGCAATTATTTATCTATGATGTAATATTTTAACTCATTAAAAGTACACAGTCTGTGCTATATCTGAGATCTAAGCCTATCATCTTCCTACTTATAAAACTACCAAAATATTTAAATTGACATAATTTTTATGTTGATAATTATCCAAGTTAAAGTTGCTGAGAATTTTTCTTCTGTCACTGGCTGAAAAAGAATAAGTCAAAATCTTTATATGTTGCATTCAAAACATTGAGTGCATTCTGCAAATCTTTTTATGAATTGGCAAATCAGCATACTGAAAATTCAGATTACAAGAAGTTCTTATTATTTAATTGATTCAAATTAAAAAATCCACAATCAAGCATGTATCATATCTTGATATCTGTTTGATTACTCCAAAGACCATTATCATTAAAATTGAAAATAATACTACAGCAGGTACACATCCTTGTTTAATACCATTTTCCATTTCAAATGCCTCAGATTTTCCACCTGTATTAGTAGCACTTCCTCTCATTCCATTGTATAGAAGTTGTAAAATACAAATAAATTTTGACAGACAACCAACTAATTTCAATGTCATAGACTTGATCTACTAACTGAATGAAATACCTTGACCAAAGCAATATATAAATCATCTCTTGCATTTGGCTGCCAATAAAACCATATTTATAATCTCTAAAATGACAGAATCTCTGGTAACCATTCACAATCTATTCAATAAAATTCCCGAAAGTCCTTTTTTTAAAAAAAAAAATAATGATATTCTATGATTATCACAATCTTGTGTATTCATTTTTTAAAAATTGGAATAATAAAAGTATCTTTAAGATCGGACGGCATAGCTTCAGGGGTCAAAATATATATATATTTTTAAGTGTCATAGCATCGGCCGGGACGCGAACCCACAACCTGGGCAACTGCCTGCAAGTGCAAGGCAGTCACGCTGACCTCTTGACCACCAATGCAAGATGGGTCAAAATATTTTTGAAGCTAACATATTACCACTATATTTTAAAACTTCTCAAGGTTTTGACTTCATTAAGCTGGATATTTTTATTCAAATCTAAATTAAAAGCAAAAATGGATATATCATTAAAAATCGTCTTAACAATTCTTGTATCATTATTCAAAAAATGATCAAAATACTCTTTCCATCTGATGAAAATATCATTATCATCATATAAGATGCCATTGTTGGATGGATTGTGAGATAGTTTATCAGATCCATATTGCTTTCAGCATATCAAAAAAAAAAAAAAAAAGATCTAGAATGATAACAATCAATGAATGTCTATCTTCTTTGCAGTTTTAATTCACCAATCATTTTTAAGCCTTCTTATCATCAATGAGCTTGCCTTCAGATCTTTTTATTTATTATAAAGTTCCACATTTAATCTATTACTGTGCCAAGCAAAAAAATGCCACGTTTCCTTTTAAATCAAATCACTAATAATAAGATCATTATCAGAAAACCAGTCATAGTTCTCTTTTTAGTGAACCCAATAATAAATTTATATGCATTCACAATACACTCCTTAAAAGAATTCCATGCTTCAGTAATATGGGAGTCTTGAAGATTCAAATGAACAAGTTTAGTGTTTTAATAGCTTTTGAAATTTAATGCACGCAGTAGATTCTTCTAAAGATTAAACAAATTTTCTTGTGAATATGAATAAAATATCTATTTTTTAATGGAAATATTTTAATCTATGATCTGACCAACAATTTGGGCATATAAACACTTGTATTCAAACTACTAAACATAATATAATCTATTAATGTCATGGATGCATCCATGTTCCTTTATAATAATTTTTCTGCCTAAACAAAATGTTTGTGATAAGCAAAAATTCAATAACAACAGATCATTTGAGTTTGTAGCTCTAATACTCTTTATTTTTATCATTTGACCAAAATCTATTATACATATCAACACATACATTAAAATCTCCAAGAAGAAAAATTCAGTCTTTTAATGGAATTGCTGTAATAATGTTACCCAATGAAGAATAAAAGCTTTCCTTCTCTGAATCTAAAATTGGAGCACAGACACAAATAAAATTAGCATTAATACCAATGTAAAAAGTGAGTTTTAACATCATTAGCCTTTCATTGATATTACAAGGAATTCCAACAACAGAAGCTAATAAATTAAAAGCTTCAAAATAAATCCAACACCGGGTATTTCTCTTTTCACTCACAGATCTGTCTTTTCAAAAGAAAAAAAAAATTGTTATCTATTCATCTGTTTTAATAAACTTTCTCTAGGAAATGAATTTCATTAAAAGGAACTATATCAATTTTAAATTTTGATGACTCCTTAGCCACCAGTGCAGACCTTTGTCTTGGTTCTGAAGAGTTTATTTCAAATATCTATATTTTAAAAAAAATAGATTTATAACACTTATCTTTAATATTATCACCCCTTCTGCTTTACCACTATTACTGATATTATTTCTATATCTATAAGGTGTAATCCACTAGGCATGACAATTTAGACTGTGTGAGACATTATTTTTACATATTTTCTACATCCTTCCTGGGCAGAGGAATCCTTAAATAGGACTGTCTAAATATATAATCTTTGCCAGTCAAAATTTCAGTCTCACTCAAATCCAGATCCACAATTCATTAGTGATTGTACTCCCTTGAGTAAAGATCACAACTAAGAACTGCCAATCTATTAAGAAACTATTCCTGTCATTGCTTTCTTAAATATCAAAGGATTGATTAATTAAAGAATGGAATTATTGCACAAACACACAATTCTATTGTCACAGTTAGTAGTAAGGAGATGTCTGATGGCATGAAAAGGCTCATAACTGAATGGGGGGGGGGGGAAGAGACAGAAAAAAAAGTATCAGAATAGTGCCTAGTTTTTAATGATTAAACATCCTATTCTAAAAGGGCAGCAGAAGCTCTTAATTAGACACTACTTGGTTATTCATAATTGGCCTTCATATCTATAGTTAGTCATTTCACTATCTGCAACTTGAGAAATTTGTATGCAGCCTGAGGATAGTACCCAACAAGTACAATCAAGAAAAAAATAAATAAAACTTACAATATATATAATAAATTGAAACTGTGCCATTCACATATGTAACAAAGACTTGATAATGAATTATAAAAATAATTAATTCTTTTTTTTTTACTAAAAGACTTCATTCTTCTTTCAGATTGTTATCAAATATAAAACTTTTGTTAATAATATAAAAGAATCAAATCCTTTTATTCATAATCATTCTCATAATTCACTAACTTAGTTAGGTTTTTATTATTTAAAAAATATATATATATATTAAAGACTGTAAGTTGTAAAAGCAGAATGAAAATTTATTGTTTAGATTTGAGAGTTCAAATAATCAAATATTACATAGATCAAAAATATATTTTAATACAGCCTATATAGTATTCATAGTTAAAACTAACATATAATAATAATATATCATTAAAATATAAAAGTACATAAATTAAACAATATTATTAATCAATGAAATATAAATCCATATAATGTAAATTCTTGATGTAAATGCAGTACATACTAATGATATATATTTCCAGCTTTTGACTTATTTTGGTAAATAGGTATTTCTAACATCTGAAATTAAATCTTAAATACAATAAATAATACTATATAAGTACAAACATTAACCATTAAATATAATAAAATCTGCATCCAACTTTTAATGACCATATTTTATCTAAAATCCATTTTCCATGTAAAAACAAAAGTTTTCATATTAAAATATGTTTATGTATTTGCCTTTCCACATAATGATTCATATTTCCATTATTTTAATTTCATATCATATTGATATTGCATTAACATAACCATAAAATACATAAATATTGCTGATTTTATTATCACATCATAAAACCATGATTATATTCCTTTTTCTTTTCTTTCTTTTCTTGGTTTTGCCATATTATCAATATATATCTTTTCACATTTTTGGATACTCTATTTTATGTATGCAATAACAATTCTATATTTTATTCCATTTTGTCTTTTAAATCATTATTTCTTAATACAATACTATATCCTTAATATATATAAACATTGCTAAAATAATTTTTTTTGACTATAATTATTTAAGTCTTGTTATATATTTTTTTAACTCAAAATTTTAATTGCAGCAATTTTTAAATTAGCATTCATGCACATTACCATGTGAAGAAAATTTATTGAATTATTAAATTCATCTTTAGTAAGCTTAATACTGAAGCACTCAAATCTATTGCACACATTTGGCTTCACTTTCTGGTGATGTTTGAAATCCTTCAAACATGGGTTCAAACTCAGTCATTTAATAAACAATCACTAGAGAGTGAAGGTATACCGATGCACGTGATTGTTTATCTTTTATTAAGCTTTATTCTCATCTAAAATTGATATAAATATAAAACATAAATTTCTATTACGGTAAACAATCGTGCGTATGTGTGTGTGTAACAGATAAAACTTAATAATTTTATTAAAAGCGTTATATTAGGTATCTATTTTTTTATTCATGTATATTTTAATTGAGAGAAAGTTCGAGAGAGTAATGCAAATTTATTAAATAAAAGACTTACCTTATTTTAAATTCAGAAAAGATTTGTTTTTATTTTAACATAGGTTTATTTTAAAATTCACGTTACTTAACATTTATTCCGCGGGTCTATTTTCAGCCCAAAATAGACCAAGACTAGCTCTCTCGAACTTGATCTCATTCATACTTTAAAATTAGCTGTGTCATTGTGACCATTAGCTGACATCCGGGGATTACAAAAGGCAGCCAAAATTAGTATATATACCACTGCATTTTCTAACTAAAAGGCTCTACATGTTATTTTCTAAACATTGTTGCTAAGGAAATCTACATCACTCAGAACTTTAAAATGGTTAGTGAGTAGAGTTAAAATTTGCTTTCCCGATCTCTCCAAAATCAAGCCAATGCCAATGTACTCATAAGCCATCGTTTCCAAACTACTGCCAAAATGAACTGTAAATTACATAAGGAACGGACTTTAACCGCAATTTCGTCAAAATAATGCCAAATTAATCATATTTCATAAAACATGAAACCAACACGTGTGCATACGGCCGTCAAGTCATCGGAAAGAAAGGTAATTCCCTGCCGCAAAATGAACTCTAAAACTTTCATCCAAATTATCTCCTTAATCATAAAATGTAAAATTCAACCTCTAATTATGTAAATTTAGCTCACTTAAAGCATGTCTTTTTAATATTTCCATTTTTGTAATCTTTATATTTTCAAAATGTAATTGCTTATTTTTCGTCGGTAATGCTAAACCGATTAATTGCTTAAACAATGACTTTTCTTTTGTTTCAATATCTCAATTCTATTTGATTTTCTAAACTCGATTACTAGGTTTTCACTCTTCCGGTATTATTATTTTCAAATGTGGCAATTTTAATTTGATATTATGTAAATCATACCCATTTTGATATGCTAATAATTCAATCTGGTGAATTAATCTTATCTTATTTTACTATTCCGCCATTAAGGAATTTAAATCATAAACGTAAGTTTTCTTACAAAACTATAAAAATTCGCCCGGTTGAAAAATATTCCTAAACTATTTTATTTAATTTATATTATGCTTTCCATTATCATTTCAAATAAATTATTAACTATTATTTCACGCTATTGATTAATATTACATAAATTTAGTATTAATTAAATTGAATTCAGATCCTTACTTTTAAGTGATGATTCATTATATAATTAGCCCGCCATCTAACGATATTTTAAGTAACTAATTTCTCGAGCATACCGATTTGCGTTCAACGAAGGGAATTTTAAGTGTTATATTTTATTATTGATATGCTAGATAACTTCTTTAAGTAAATTGCAGGCCCTTTTTGGGATTACTTGTATATAATCATTTCATTACGCTAGGCTTAATTACTATTTAAGGCCATATAAATCAGTGTTAATACAAACCTGAAAGCCCTCGCGATGCGTCCCGGTGATAATGTTCATCAATCAAAGGTTGCTTTGTCATACTTTCTCTCGTCACTGGAATCCTTAAAGCACATTTCTCGGCGGAGTGTGGAGGCCCCGACTCCCACAGATTGTGTTTGGTCGTGTAAGCTCTATTATGGGTTAACATTCGGAAAATCGGAACCATAGTATCTTGCCGACCACTTCTTCGGATGCCATCTGTCACAAGTGCAGATGAGCTTATATTCTTCGTTCTCAAGTTGATGAAGCTTCTCGTCCTCTCAAATGTTATCATTCGGTCCGCACACTATCGTTTATACTTTCTCACATATTTTATTCGTCTGTAAGTCGTAATGATATGATTTTCCTAAGCCACCCCAAGTTCTCGTTATAATATAAATTTAGTTTGTCTTATTATATGTTATCGCTTATTAGCGCTATCTACCCTTTCGTTCAACTGCTATTAAATACGTTAACAGTTAACTTTTAAGAAAGCCTATAAAGGTCAAGTCATGTGACGGAATGTCAAAATAATTATGCTTTTCCTTATTCTATACGTAAATCATAAATGATGAATCATCTCATAATTTCCAAGATAATTGATCTATTGTTAATGTAATTCTGATGAAGTCCAAGTATAATCAAAATTCACTTGATCATTTGTTATTTAAAATATAATATTCATAATAAAAGCCCATGTACAGTTATTGAAATCTGTTATATTCTTGTGATTTAAATATGATAATGTAGATAATAAAAGCTCCCCGTATAGTTATTAAAATCCATTATATTCTTTGTGACTTAAAATCTTATAAATATTCATAATAAAAACCCATGTATGGTTATTGAAATCTACTATATTCTTAATGATTTAAAAATGTCATAGCGTGAATAATAAAAAACCCTGTAATATATATATTAGCATATTAAGCCGCATCGTTTTAAATTAATTAATTTCTTACTATGTAAATTTGGTGGTTGCATATCCATCAATCCTTAAATTATGTTACTAAGGTTTGCATGGAATGCCCACATTAACATGAAGTGAAACCTAGATCGAGTATTCTTTATGTAATCAAGGTTATGATGTGTTTTAAGTTTCTATATCCCGTTGCTCACATACTGATTTAATTTCATTACTAATGTTATTTTCAATAAATTCATATTTAATAGTCTATTCTTTGGACATTTTATTAATTCATGCATGCACATCTGTTATTATATTGCATCATCATTTAGTTAATCATTAGATCTCTTGTGTCTCTGCTGATCCTCTGGGCCGGGGATTGTTAAAATGTCGTTTGCTATCGTCAGAAGTGTTGTTTGTAATGTTATAGACTTGGGAAATGGGCAATAGGGCGGAGTTCATGAGTATTCCTGACCTGTGTATCTCGCATATGATTGAACTCTAGGTACTTTTGCTTAGATGCTAATTCTTGTATGTTCAATTCTGACTGGTACAATACCATATTTCTTATTATTAAATTCTGTAAAAATAAAATTATTCATCTATTTCTATTACTATTATATTATCAACAAAATCTATTATATATAATTTACTTATATATTTAGTGAGTAAATTTATTTCCATATTGTCTATAAACAATGACGCCACACTATTATTTTAAGCCCAATTCATGATCTAGTCATTATTAATTTTCCATTATTCACTATTACATTTAAAATATAAAACTCATCAATTAATCAAATATTCTAGTGTAAATAATATATAATTTTATGTTAAACTTTATTCCATTTATTTTTCCAAAAATTTGTTGTGAATTTATTGTAAACTGTCCAAATCTCAATAATAATGCTTTAATTATTTCAGTAATGTTTGCATAAATTTACCAGTATATCTAATTATACTACTTCATTTATACATTATATCAAAGAAAAATGTAAACAAACAAACAACCCCCCCCCCACTAAAATTAGCAAATTTTATAACATTCAAACTGCCACTTATTTTTTATCTCTGAGTGTTGTACATGATTATATATATATGAGTAAAATTTCTTCAGTTTATGTTGAAAACACAAAATTTTAGAACATACTTAAAAGATAATACTGACTTTAAAAAAGGAGAAATCATAATTTCTTGTTCAAGAGACTAATCTATTGTGAATAATATTTCTGTGATTAATAAAAATCTATTACGTTTCTATAAGAGAGAAAAGTTATTGCAAAAAAAAAAAATACGGCAGTTATTTTAACTTATTCTTCTTGCTTCAGTGAAAGCACGAGTGAACACCTAGTAAAATGTATGTAAATATGCCCCCCTCAATTTTATTAATTATTATGTATACAAATTAAAAAGCGTATGAAACACTTGAACGAGAAGCTATAAAGATTCCACAAATTATTATATGCTAAGCGCTTTCGAGGCCATTTGCCTCATATTCATAGCGGTAATGCGAGATGTAGAATTTCCCCGTTCTGCATCTCGCATTACCACTATGAATATGAGGCAAATGGCCTCGAAAGCGCTTAGCATATAATAATTTGTGGAATCTTTATAGCTTCTCATTCAAGTGTTTCATACGCTTTTTAATTTGTATATTAAATTATCGAGTGAGAAGTTTAAAATCCTTAATATTTTATTAATTATTATGTAAAATTTTGTTTATACATACATTTAAAAAAGTGTCTGTGTTGTATATATATATATGTGTGTGCATGTTGAAAATGTACTCTATTCTAATGAATATTTATCAACAAAACTGAACTATTATACATTATATACATTGAACGCGAAGAGAACTTGGAACAAAATATTGCACAGTTCACTGCTGCACTGTATATATTTATTAGTTATAACTTTATCTTAACCATACAATACTCGATTGTCCAATCACTTTACTACTTTTACAACGCTTTATTTTCCACCCGTTTCCCACAGTTTACAGTTTCAATTGCCCCAGCAATCTTCTTCAGAACTGGCAGTCTTCTTAGTTGATCAACTGCCAGTTCTGAAGAAGATTGCTGGGGCAATCGAAATCGTAAACTGTAGAAAAAGGGTAGAAAATAAAGCATTGTAAAAGTAGTAAAGTGATTGGACAATTGAATATTATATGGTATACCCACTATTAATAGCTATATATAGTTATATAATTACCAGACCTTTTGAAACTGTTTTCCATTCTAATCAACAATATATCAAATTACAGCAGGGATGGACAATCTTTTTCAATAGTGAGCCAATTAAAACTTATTTGGATGAGGGCCATAATGTTTAGGGGTTCAAAGTAAAATACTGTAAAATTATTTATTTCCTTATTTGTAATATTTATTAATCACATAAAGATCATAAAATATTATCATTGTTATGTTGTTTATTATTACATTTGCAAATGATTATATAACTGCAAACAAAATTTTATTTATTTATCGTATTCCAGTTATTTATTTGTTTACACTCATAACTTTTTTTGTGTGAAATATATATCGCATATATATTACTCATTCCAAACATAGAGACAAAGCAATTATTTATTAATTACAATCAAAAATAACAATGTTAACACAAAAATTTAACTCAAAACTTAGTATGATATTTCATCTTTATTTTTAAACAATGAATTAAAATCTGGACAATTTTAGTGATGGTGCTCCAAATTTTCAGTGGTTATTCAGAAACTTTTTTTTTTATGGAAAAATTTTTTCACTCTTATATATGCTGTGATATTTATTTTAATAAAAATGAATAAATACATTCTATTGAAAATGATTTTTACTATACGTAATTTGAAAATATACATGGGCCAAAGATTTCCCAATCTTCATTTACAGGTTGCCAATTATATACAAAACTTACAGTTGTTCTTTTATCCAAATAATCCTTACACTGCAATAACTACTAGCTATTTTCATTTCAGATAATAAACTTACTATCATTGTTAGTTTTTCTTCATGGTCATAACATTCCACATACCTATGCTTATGAGATTTATTCCAATGTTTTTATGAAAGCCATTGTAATATGACTTTTGTAATAATTCCTGGATATCACACATTTTCCAAAATAGTTTTATATTTGATTTCCATACAATTTCTATTTTCAAATCCAATGACATAACTTTTTTAAAACATTTTAAAATCTATGAATTTCGTTAAATACTGTTTACATTTATATATCCTGTGTAAAACTCAACAAATTCTTTTTATCAAACAAAAAAAAATTATATAACAGATATAAAATTTACACACAACATATAAAAAAAATAATATCTACATTTATTACTTAACAAATTATATTTAATCAATGCCATTGGCTTTAAAAAAAAAAAAGCTTGAGAAATATAAACCTATATTCAAATGATTAGTTTAAGGATTTCTCTTTTCAATGATTCACAAAATTACCTCTCCCTCTCTTTTTTCTTTCAAAAAAAAAAAAAAGCTTATTTATCCATGCAATCAATCAAAATAACAGCATTCTCAGTCCAGCTAATGGTTTTGCTTCATTATTAATTCTAATGTATTTTTTTTTGTGTGTCAAAAAATTTAAGATTATACAGCATTCCTGTTTTAAGAATTTATTTTTAACTTAAAACTTAAGAAAGTCCTCACAAACTACATAAGGAAATAACAATTTTGTGGGAAGGTAAAAAAAATAATAATAATAAAGAAAATAGAAAAATTAAATTATTAACATAACACCAAATCAGTAATAATACACAGCATAACATTTAACAAGCAATAATTATAATATACTTACAAATTAAAAATAAAGAAAAAATTTTGTGGAAAGGTGATATTAATAATAAAAAAAATAAAATTAATAAGTAAAATTATTAAAGATTAATTATAACACTAAATTAGCAATCTACACAGCATAACATTAAACATAGAATAATTATAATATATAACAAGACTTAATATATATATAGTTAATAAAATAAGATCTATTATTAGCAAATCTTTTAATTAAAATATTTTAAAACTTTCTATATAAATCAAAATTCCTCCAGAGCCTTTACTGCTAATTTTATTATTGTCTTATTTTATATTTCTTAACTGAAAAGGTCATGATGACACCTACTTCCTTTTATCCTTTCCACTTAATTGCACAACATTAATCTTATTTCTCATTTTTTTGTTTGTTTTTCTCTCTTTGGTATATATATTTTATTTTTATTATTTTTTTGTAATATACAAATTAAATATATATACATACACAAATAGCTTATGTATTTACAATTTTTTTGATTTTAAACATACAAATCATAACAAAACACTTAAATTCTAATAATATATTAATTACACAATAAAATATTAATTGCATATCATATATCTACATTGCTACTTACTAAGTTACTGAATTTTCTTATTCTTTAATATACTTTTTAATTTGATTTTTTATTTTCCTATAAGTTTTTTGATTCAGCAGATAAAGTACTAAATAATTTAGGAACGTTGTGATCCTTATCCTAATTCCATATTTATTACAATATTTTTCAATTATATATGAATCCATTTTCCTTAGACTCAGTAGAGATTGTTTATATTAGGTTTTCTAAAAGTATTATCAATTTTTTTCTTCTTTATTATGCATTCAAGTAGTTCATCAAGATATAATTTTTATAGCCAATTTTTTTTTTTTATATATAAAATTATCTTTTATTACATTCTTTTTAGCAATAATACCAATCTATTAACATTATTCATAGTTCACATAAAGATTACTATATATCTACTAATAACTGTTTATAGTTATGAGGATCCTTTATGAAATACATAACAAAAGGATGAGAGAAGATGGTCAAGACATAGGTGGAGAGGTAGAATAATATAGTGCATATAAAGAAAATAAATTACCGATCTACTTGCCTACCTAAATTTCATTTCCTCTTTCTTTCTTTAAAACACTGTGTCGACATCACTGAATAATTCTGGGATAATTAATTGATAAATTTAATATTCAATGCACTTTACATCCATAAAATCTAGATTTGGAAAGAGTTAAAAAAAATACAACAGAAAAATAAAAAATAAAAAGAAAACATTTTCTCACCGCTGGGCATTACCACAAAGTTTTTTTCCTTCTTTAACTTGTTAGAAATTAATTTAGGTACTCCGACATCGGACAATCCACACCGCTAATGGGGCTGTTGCTAGTCAAAAACAAATAGATTTAACGTTACCAGGCGCAAGTTGTTTGATTTTTCGGTTTTTTTTTTTTACATTTTTTATTATTTATTTCCCATAACTTTTGCTTTTATTTCATATATACACAAACAATCTTTAAGATTTCATCTTAGGTGTTGAAATCTGGCAGCCTCCAACTCGGAAGTTCGGTAGCCCTTCCGGCAGGCCAGGCCTAATTTTCTCGCAGATGGATTGCAGAAGGATGTTGTGTATAGATCTTTGACAGCATTTACGCGACTGACATTCCATTTCGTATTTCTTACAGCGCCTTAATATCATTTTCCTACCACAAACAAAGTTCTTCTCTGTCATAAAATCAAGTGTTTGAACAGTTTATAGGCCATAAGATTATGGGCTTTATAAACGGCATATTGGTGCTTTTGCATGGAAACAGCGCCATCAGGCGGTGCGGATCGTCCAATGTTGGAGTATCTTAATTTAAAAATAAACTGTGTTCTTCATTGATCACATTACTAAAATGTTTTTATCTGAAAAGCAACTGGAAACATACTTAAATGTTCATTATTAAAGCGGAAGTCAACCTCAGATAATGCGTTATTTCTTAAATATAAATCTCCGTGCACTCGCTCGTCAGTAAGAGTTTATAAAAACTTAAGTGAATCACTTAAGTTTGGAGACATATTTGTATATATACCAACTATCACTGACCATGCTTAAATCAGGCTAGAGTCTATTGGGTGCGTGATGTTATAATCAAATATTGAATTGTACAAATTTAGTTAACCTATCGCAGGAGAAAGATAATGTCTCATTTTTAATCACCTATGATTAAAATTATACAACTTATAAATATAAACCTATTATTATAAAATGCTGAAAATTCTGAAATTATTAAATTTAGTTTTTATTTAAAAAAAAGTAAAAATAAACCTCAAGTTTACCATTTAGAGACCTCAGGTCATCTATGATGGAGAAAAGAAAGAGTAGTTTAGAGCAATTTTGCATAGACCATGTATGCTGCCAATAAATTACTCAGTTCCTGTTTTTAAACCTACATAAGCTGTTTCTTTTTTAGTTATCTCTTTCTTTATATTTATCTTTCATTTTCTTTTCTATTTTTTGTTTAATATTATTATTCATTAAGCTTTTCTGGATATTCATAACTCATTAATTCTTTAATTAACTTTTTTAGCTTAATATACTCATCTAGAATTTATAGGGAAATAAATTATTGTTCGGATGAGTATATTAAGCAAAAAAAGTTAATTAAAAAAGAATTAATGAGTTAAGAATATCCAGAAAAGTTTGTGAATAATAATATTAAAAAAAAAAAGAAAAATAGAAAAGAAGATGAAAGGTAAATATAAAGAAAGAGATAAAGAGATAACTAAAAAAAAACAGCTTATGTAGGTTTAAAAACAGGAAATAATTATACAATTAAAAATTTAAATAGGATTATAAACAAAATTAATAAAAAGTTTACTGAGGTATTTTAATAAAAAAAAGAATATTATAGGAATATAAGAAAAAAAATATGAATGTTAAATAAAACAGAATATAATAAAGTTAATGGAGTTTATGAAATTAATTGTAAGGATTGTAAAGTTAAAAATAAAGAGGTAATGAATTATGTGGGAGAAACTAAGAATTCAATTTATAGGAGATTGATACAGCATAAATATGATAGGTACTCGCTAATATATATGCACAGATTGGAGCCAGGACATGAGTTTGATAAAGAGTGTATTAAAATGTTACATTTTACAGAAAGTAGGAGGGAAAGAAAGATTAAAGAAGCTATTTTTATAAATAATATTAAGCCCAGGATGAATAAAGACTTTGGTTTGAGAAGAATTTTATTATAAAAGTTATTATAATAAAAGTATAAGAATAAAATTAAAGTTAAAGAATTTTATTATAAAAGTTATTATAATAAAAGTATAAGAATAAAATTAAAGTTAAGGTAAAAAATTAATTAGTAAAAAAAGCAATAGAGAGAGCTAAAGTATGGAAGCTATAGATTTAAATGTAAAATAAACTGAAAAAACGGTTTAATGTAGAAGAAAAAGGTAAAATTAAAAATTAAGTGTTAAGAGTTAGTTAAGATTATTATTATAATAATAAAATAAAGAAAATAAATAGGAATTAAACATGGTTTTACAGGAAATGGTTTTACATATTAGATTTTAAATGTAGAATATTTTGAAGAGTTTAAAGGTTAGTTTTTTATGTATATGAGATATATAAAATAAAAAATTAAAGGTTTTAAGTAGGTATAAAATAAAAAATAGAAGTAAAAAGGAATGAAATAAGTAAGAATTGGTATATAAATAAAATAGTGTTAATATATTATAAATGTAGTATTTAGTTATAAATTATGGGAATAGGATATAAGATTATAAAGATGAATTAAAAAGAAGAAATAAAATGGATAGGGTAACAAAAGAAAAAGATAAATAATTGAAATAAATGTAATATTTGAAGAATATAAAATGATAGCATGAGAATACAGTAAAAAATATATAAGAGAAAAATAAAAAATAATAATTAAAAAGTAAAAAAATATATAAAATGTATAGGAAAATTTTAAAGAGTTTTAATGAAAGGAAAAGAAAAAGATTAAAATGTAAACAAGGGATTTATTTTATGTATAGTCAAAATGGAATTTGTAATTATAAAAATTAAGGTTTTTTTATTTTGACAAAATTAGATTTATGTTAATAATGTGTGCCATTCTATATACGCGTTTTAGTAAACCTAGTATAGGTATGGTCTTATTAAAAATATAAATTAAAAGTTTAACAATTTATTATTTTTATGTAACAAGTTAAATATGTTCAGAAATTTCATGCACATGCATGTATGTGCGCATATATGTCAATTGTATTGTAAATAACAATGTGTATCAGATAGACACTTATATGTAAAATTTTTATTATTTTTTAAATTAAACGTCAATTTAAACATGGTCATTTTGTATCAAGCCACATGCCTGTGTGCTGAGTGGATTTTAAGTAAATCTAATGTATTAATCATGTACATCAAAGTTGGAGGGCTTATATGTGTAACTTAATTCTAGAGACTTTAATGTCATTTTTATTTTTATTGTTAAACTTCTATTTCAATTGTTAAAAATTGTATTGCATCATCTCTTGGTCATGTATAGTAATAGAGCTTGTGTTCTCTGAGCTAGATTCGTGCACGGGATGAATATATAAATGGGAATGTGTAATTAGTGCTTTTGGGGCATCCAGAGATGATCAATCATCATCCTGGTTGGCGCATAAGATTATATTCTTTAAAGCCCATGCACTATATTTTATTTTAGTTTAGCCTTATTAGGAGTTAAGTTTACAGTTGGCCAGTACAAGTGGCAGCATTGATGATGATCAGCATGTTTTAATGTCTCAGCATTATTGTTTATGTATTCTGATGGATGAGCACTTAAGTGGTGCACCTAAGTTATGTTTAAATAACTGCCCAAGATGGTAAAGGCTCAATAGTTAGCCTGGTCTATAGAAGACCCATTTCCAATCCAGCCACAAGGTTGACTGTTGATTTATATTTTTATTGTTCAAATCCAGTCACAAGATGGACTGTTGATTTATTGACCTGATTTATTTTGTGTTTCATTCATGACAATGAATGGTGTTTTGAGTAGTACTCACACTTACTTTGACATTATAATGCTGGCGGATAATTAGTTAATTTTTGTTGCTCTGAGGAGTAGCTGGCTGATCTCTCAATGATCACTCAAAGATTTTAATGATCTCATACTCCCCTTAAATATTTTATACTTATATTTAATATTTTAAATTGACTTGGGGTTGATGATGATTTGCTATCACCCCAGGTTCACATCTTTTCCTTCCACCCCTATTACCCCATCCCATTACAATATATATGTATGGTTTTTTTTATATATAATTTGTATATTTGGTATAATTTGTATATTTATGTGTATATATATTTTATAGTTCTGAAGAAGATTGCAGGGGCAATCGAAACTGTTGAGATGAAGGGTGTTATGTAAGCATTGTACAAAAAATAAAATTTTTATAAAAAATGGATTAATTATTATGTATTCCTAAATTCTCTTCGAAAGGAAAATTGGTGTATTTGAGAAAAATACAAAGGCACATATGTTGTTATAAAAATGGTAGTTAATATTTTAGTATAATTCATTCATAGTTTAGTACTATATTTCTCTGAAAATAAAACCCACTTCTATATTAATTTTTATACGAATAAGCATTTATTTTATAACGTCTTGCGTGCGATTATAATTACGATAGAATGACAGCCTGTTAAGCTAAATTGCGCAGACGCTGTGAGAATGTTGTTAATAAATGAATACCTTCGAACAACCACATGATATAATATTTATATAAGACATTATATATAGTAATTTAAAGTGACTATTATGTAGTCACGCCTTCGTTACAACTACTTTAGATTTGCTCATATATAAACATTTGAGTTGTAGGAGTAAGAGGGATTCCTTTTACTCTTATATAAATACTATATCATGTGGTTGTTCGAAGGTATTCATTTATTAACAACATTCTCACAGCGTCCGCGCAATTTAGCTTAACAGGCTGTCATTCTACAATTTCCTATTTTTTCATATATTAAAATGTACATTTATTTAAGTACTTCTCTTTACATTAAAACTGTAAGATTCTTAACTCGGGAGCCCCCACAATTCTTTTCTTGTACTCGCTGGAACAGCTTTCTTTTTGCACTCATGTTATCTGGCAATCAGAATATTGTTCCCATAAATTTACCATTATATCAAATATTAACTGAAGACCTATCAAAGCAATCTTTTAGAAGGAAAGAAAAATGTTTAAGAAATCAAAACTAATTTTTCTTTTATCTTTAATATTTAAAAGCTAGTGTGATGAAACTAAAACTAAATCGAACATTCTATATCTAAGTATTAAATATAAATAAGTATCTAAAAATATATAAATAAAATTATAAATTGTCGGATATATTGACTTGTGGTAGATAAATTGTTTCTCTATATAGGTAGAATTACATTTGTCAAAAATGATCGACAGAAAATACAAAAAAAAAAACATAATTTATATTACTCTTTATCTAAAGCAGTGGTCTTCAACCACCGGGCCGCAGAAGTTTCCTGTCGGTCCGCAGCTAGACTGTCAAGAAAGTTTATAATAACAAAATAATAAGATTTTAAACTTTTAATTAATATGAACAATTTTTATTTATTTTTTCATCACATTTATTAAAAAAAAAAGAAACAAAACAAAAACAAAATCTAATCAATCATACATAAATTAATTTGTTTTTCTATTTATCACAGATGTTTATGGGGGGGGGGGTAGAAAAAAGTTTTCTATTACACAAACTCCGGTTGTCTTTTGATAGCCAATCACGGCTGCTTGTCACCGTTGTTAAAACAATAAAATGTAACGTGACTCTTTTTGATCTCTTAAATTTTTTCTACTCTCCCTTTTAATATTTCATTTTTAGTGGTTTTTTTTGGCTATAAGTTGTTTCTAACTTTTACAGAGTATTTCTCAATACACTCCCACCACCCCAGAATAAAGTAAGATCAAAACTTTTGACTTTTTCAAGTTTTGTCTTCTTTTTTTTTTTGTTTAAAAATACGCCCACTTTTTTTTGGCTTATAAGGCAATATTTTTTTTGGCTTTATTTGTATACCGTTAAAATACTAAAACTTTTATTTTTAAAACCAATTTCTGTTACCTTTTTTTAAAAATAAAAACAAACAAAAAATAACTTCGGTGTCTATCTTTTGTCTCAATGATGACAACGTATTTCTCACCCCCCCAATAAAAATTTATCTGTAAACTTCTATTGGTCCGCGAAATCTTATCCTTACTTTTACCGGTCCACAGGTGTGAAAAGGTGGAAGACCACTGATCTAAAGCATTAATGTCAAAAATATTGTTTGTTTGTACATTCATTATTTTATAATGTCTGACTATCTTAATTAGGGCTTATATTAAAAGCATCCTGAAAAAACATGCTAGGCTTATTATCTGGTTATACTGCGTTGTAATCAATTAATGAACAGTTTTGTTATTGTGTTTATCAAAAGAGTGGATTACTGTGATATAATCATATCTGTGTATGTTATCTTGATATAACTAAGTTGTTTTGGTTACTGCTGCACATTCAATTTTTAATAGTTGATTACGATAAAAAATTCATAATTATGGCATATAGATAGGAAATTGAGAATGCTCTGATGAAGACTGCTGGACAGTTGAAACTCAGGAAAATAAAGAAATTTTTTTTTGCATGTATGAAAAAATGCAAAGAAAGTAAGGGAGAAGAATAAGAGTATATACTTCTGATAATAATACTTCTGAGCTTATTGGTCGAAATAATTTCACTTGAAATGATAATTGATTACAGAGTAAACAAATAGGTAATAGTTAGTATTCAGCTAGATTACAACAATGTTAATAAAAATACATTAATGATTGAAAAACATTATCTTCAGAAAAGGCTCATTCTAAATGATAATTGTGGCAATAACCAAATCTACCAATTTTCACTTGGGGTGTGGAAGAGTGACAGACCTGGCAGCTGTGAATCAAAGATCAACCTATCAATACCAGTGCTCAAAGTTATATGATACTTCTTACCAAGTAATTCCTTGATTATTTTTATTTATTTATCGATAATCTTCCAAAAAGAAAGTGTAGGAAATTCATTTATTTTAACAAGAATGACTTTATCTCCAAAAAAAAATCTTTCTCAGAAATACAAGTATTCTCATAATAAGAATATAAAAATTTGGAAATATGATTCTTGCCCTCAATCCCACAATGGGAATATGTTCAATTGTGCATCTAAAGAAAGCATATTTTACAACCCAGGAATTATCCTGGACTACCAAAGACTAGATGCAAAATAATTTTTAGAATCACGTTGTCAGAATAACTGTGCTTTGCACAAATATGCAAAATCTATCGGATCCCCTAGTACTTGCATATTTTAGTGAGGAACAGTGTGCCCTGAGAAAAAATGATTGCACTAAACTTCTCAATACACAATATATATTACTAAGTGAAATATTACTAGTGATCAGTAAAAATCTACTCCATAACTGTACAGTTTTGCTTCCTTTCTTTTCATATTTGACAGAGAAGACAAATTAATGCAAGACAAAATTTCGGCATCTAATACACACTTTAAATCACTCCAAGAAAAATTATTTCAAACAACTGAAGAATAATAGCATAAGAAACATGTTTCTTGCGAGACACTATACAAACTTTTTTCCAGATCTAACAATAAAATCAATTGGATTTAATGTTACCAAAGTCCCATTAACAGATTCAGAATCTATGCTTATCTGCTTTAGAAATGTACCAAATTCTGATTTGTGCATCGGTGACCAAACAAATCATGAAAATATAGGGGATTTGAACTCAGACATTCAAGCAACCTTCAACTATTCACATAAAGACCACATACACATAGAAATGATAAATAATCACCAATATTCATATTTCATGCTGAACCAGCACTCTTCAGTTAGTCCAAATTATCTCCCACACATACATATAATCAGTGCTCAGTTTATATTAAGATAGCAAATCTTTATACTTTAATGAACAGGCTTCAATCTACTCCAACCTCCAACTCTTCAGCCATCCATACCATTGAAAATATGATGATAGAATGCCCAAATCCCATGCTGATGGCAATATTGTTGTTATGTCCATGTTGACCTCAAGTCACTCTAACCCCTCATGTAAAGGACAGAATCCATTTAAATACATAGAAGAGGGATGGGCAGAATGCAGGCTTAATATGTAAGATTTGAAATACAGACATTCTTATACCTGGAACTTAATTGTAAATATAAGGAATTTGAACTCAGACCTTCAACCTTCAACTATCCACACTATTTCATACTACTGACACTGAAACAGTAAGATTTGCTTTGAAGATCTTCGTTTCACCGTTTCTCACCTCTTTCCTACCCTCATACCTTAGTTTAAACCCCAGTGTATCATAGTGTGTCTGCAATGCACTTATATGCCGAAAATCCCACCCAATTTTAAACCACGAGTACAACACTCATGTTATATATATATATTTATGTTTCTAACTAGTGTAAATTATGTGTATGTATATGTAAAATATATTTGATTAAAAAGTAGGTTATATAGGTCGTAATTGCGCACACATTGTGATATATTTATTTTAAAAACTTAAGTTAAAATAATTTTGTTATTTAAAATTATTTCTGTTTAAATCTATTTATAAAAAAGATATTACATTCGTAATATTTGTTTTAGTTTAATAAGGTAATATTTCTGGGTAAATAGATTTAGACATTTTACGATTTAAAAGTAAAATAATTTTGTTTTTAGATTTCTAAAATCGTGCCACATATTTTCTGTTAAAAATAAATGAGGGTTGGTAAGAAAACAATGGTTTAATTAATATGTTCTAGTGGTTTATCTAGAAATACAGCAGATGTCCACTTAAGGAAATTTTTAATTAGTAAAAGTTTTTTTTAATGAAATCAAAGTTTTAATCCGAATGTCTACAGGGTACTTAACAATAGAAAATTAATTAAAATTTTGAATTCCTTTGGACGTTTGGATGGGTTTGATTGCAGCTTTGATAAGATAGTAAATTTTTGGTATATTTGTAATGCTCCAGGGCAGTTTTATTGTACAGCTCACCTATATATAGAGGGTTTTCCTTTTGTTTGTTAGTCTTAGTCTTCTGACATTTTTGCTTTTAAGAGAACAAGTAGAGCGGAATGGGCAAGTAGCCTGCTAACATTTCTTATTGAAGTCGAGATTTCGTCTTCCAGTAAACTTTAAAATATCCAAGTAAATTGCGTCTAAAGTGATTTCTGAAAAGTTTAAACTTGCTAAGAGTTTAAGAATCTTGGAGAACTGCCCACCTAAGCCTTTAACGGAAATTTTAAAATGACTGAGTAGTCGGTGAGAAGGCTATTTTCCTTCCAGAAATGGCCAGCCGCTGCACATTTTGCCATCTGATGTCTATACTTAGGAAGCCCTGAAAACTGCCATCGCTGCTAAAATGTGAACTGTGAACCGAAATTTGCTGCCAAATTCTTATGAGTGCTGCTACCATAAAACTGGAAAAGTCTCCACTTGAAATTGCCTTTAAATGCCTATTCCTGATGAGGTAACCCAAAATTAACCCAAGAGCTCTTGTGATATCATATTCCTTCTAAGCTATAGCTAATACCATTTGTTTTATCTTATAATTCTGTTTGTTTCTTTAAATTCTGTAACTTAATTAATGTATTCTATCTCTACACTTGGGTTAATATTTTGCATTTTAATCTGTTTTTCTTTTATTATGATGGTGTGCCAACATAACCATCAACCGAGCTAATTACTTCCTTTTTTATTTAAATCAAGACGCTGCCATTAACGCCTTTTAAATTATAAATTTTGTCCCATTTTATTATCTCGTTAAATCGCTCATTCGAGGGCTATCTTACTAGTAATCAACTATTTAATAATTTTGCAGTTAAAATCCACATGTTTATTGGTTTTAACATAATATGAGAATATGTGCGAGGTCAATGAGTAAATATTTAACAAAGGCATGATTGCATAATTAACTTATATTTTCTTTTAAAACCCAGCAATTATGCATGCTCCCATTTTAAATAATTGTTTTGCTTAATTTCCAAAGCGTATAATTTTGAGGTCAAGAATGCGCGGACTTTCTTAAAATAAATATTTGGGGAATTGATTAGGTGCTTTATCAAACTAAATGAATCCTTTATAAAATATTTTATATACTTTATTCGAGTGTTACTAGTAGGTGTATCGGGTGTTGAGATCGCTTTGCTCTTCCAAAGGGTTTTAATAGGCTAAGACTGTTTTCCCTTCACTTTCTGCGGTTTCCAGTTAGTGTGTACTCGAATTTCTCACACCTGGGAATTCTACGCAGTTGTCACACAGTCGCTAAGTACTTGGATTAGTCCAGACTTGGGCTGCCACGTGACACCACTTCCTACAAATTTAGGGCAAAATGCCTTCCCGTGTTTTACTTTATTTATTATTTAGTTATTTATTTTGCATGACTCTGTGGTTTCAACATACCACACCCTCCATCCTTTACGCAAATTCCTCACTAGCACCACCGACTTCCCAATATAATTTAATTATTTCTATGAATATGCATGCCTTAATCACATCCCCACCTTATAGCTTAACGAGCATTAGTCCGTTCTATTCTCAAATTCAAGAAATGTTATATTGAAACTGTACTATCGCCAAACCTTTTATTCAATTATTTCTGATATTTACTTAAAGCACCTCACATATCTTCACAAACTTTCTTAGGCACATTATCGTAATGTTATTGTATTAGCCCGAGGTATAGATAATTAATTAACAAGCCATAATGTAAATTTTGATTGACTTTTGTTTTAAAACACAATTTGTTAGTAAACGCTGTCTAACATATGCAGACAGTGAGCGTATATATATTTGATAGTTTAGTAAATCTTTTAAATGTACTAAATTTTGATTCTTTATTTACTTTCTTGATCTATATCACTTTCTCAGTCTATATCTTTTATACAACTCTTTTGTGCCATCCATAGATGTTTAGTTAGCAAACCCAAGCTTATATTGTAGTATAGAGTCTCTTAGTTTCTCCCTGATCACCGGCACCAGTAAAAGGGTATATTATTAGTAGCATCAGATGCGTTTCTATGCCACATAGATGGCACTGTGGAATTTAGACTTTAGATTCGAGCCTAGGATATCTAGAAGGCAACGCCTCCTAGAGTGTTCAGTTTCGTGTTTGAATTCTGCAGTGTTAGCAAGATAGACGAATCTGACCGTTACAACACACATGACCGTACAAATGTAGAAAAGATAAATAATCACCAATATATGTATTTCATGTGGAACCAGCACTCATCAGTTAGTCCAAATTATGATCTCCCACACATATATATATAATCAGTGCTCAGTTTATATTAAGATAATAAATCTTTATACTTTAGTGGGCAGGTTTCAATCTACTCCAACCTCCAATTCAGCCATCCATACCATTGAAAATCTGATAAAATGCCTAAATCCCATGCTGATGCCAATATTGTTGTTATGCCCACGTTGATTTGACCTCAAGTCACTCTGACCCCTCATGTATAGGACAATATCCATTTAAATACAGGTGTGTGGTCATGTGTATCAGTAGTATGAGATAGTGTGGATAGTTAATGGTTGCTTGAAAGTCTGAATTCAACTCCCTTATATTTACAATTAAATTCCAGGTATAAGAATGCCTGCATTTCAAATCATGAAACTTCAAAATTAATGAGTGCCTAATTTGTGCACACATGGCTAGAATTGAAAAATTAATCTACTTAGAATCTTTATAAAAGTCTTTATAATATGACTAGCTAGATTCAAAAATGAAAAAAAAAAAAAAATCAATCAATCAAATAAATAAAACTGAAAATAAATAACTATTTTGACTCTCTACCAATTATCTAATACTTTCTGTCTCATATACAAACTCCAATCTGTACAATGATTTCAAGTAAATAATCCACTTCATTCTGTCAAAAGCCTTTTCAGAATCAATAATGCAAAAATTCTTATACTTTCTAACTAAATCATTCCTTAAATAAAAATAGTCAAATTTATAAGTGCTTCAAGGTATGGGTTTTGAGATTAAATTAAAACTCTCATCATTATAATTGTACCACCATAAATCTATCATTTTGAACTTCCTAGTTCCAAGATTATAAGCATATCAAAATACTTTACTTTTATATTAACGCTATTAATCATCATCGTATACAAGCAAATCATATTTTTCAGACCAATATCAAACCCTTACTATTGATTGCTTTCTTTACGACTATTATTAGGATTATTGCCAGTGTAGTTTGGGGCAGTGGTAGAGTGGCATACTCTGGAGGTCAAGGTTCACAAATCACAGCCCAGCTATAATTTCCAGCGCTCAAACTTTTTATGAATTCTCAAGCAATAAAGTCATTTGATTTGGCTTGCATTGATGGTCGAGAGGTCAGCGCGGGTTGTGGCTTCGCGTCCCGGCCAATGCTATGACATTTAAAAATAAAATCATTTGATTTTCATTTTATTAGGATTACTGCATGTCTTACTTCAAAAGAATAAGTATTGCAAATCAATACAGGTCCTCATTCTCCTTCCCATCTTTGAACAAAAATAATAAATTTCGATTATTTTAGCCTTTAATTTCCTATGGAATGGAATGTCTATTCAATGAAATGGCTGCCTAAGGCACCAATTTAGTTAAATAACTACATTAAAATTCCAGTTTATTTTCAGCACATAAAATTAGGGTAAAATAATTAAACAATATTTATTGAAGAAAATGTTACTAATATGTTGGGATAAATACTTTAAATGATTAAAAATATTTTTTAACATTTTCTGCAGAAATAGTTTCTTTTGCGATTGTGATGTTCGATAACCCTAACTAATATCTTAATCTCTTAAAATTCAAAACGCCATTTCATTATTGCCCCAAAATATATTTTTTCCCAAATCTTTTCTCTCAATCTTATTGACTGTGAGTCATCGATATTTTTTATTCACTGTAGAATTGTTTATAAGGTAAATATAACCAGCACTTTACAACATTAAAGAAAGATTTCTGAAATCTTGAAGTTTCTAGGAATGAGTATTAAAACAGCAGAAAGTAACTTATGAAACCTCAAAATAAGGAAGAGATTTTTTTTTTTTTCCTAAATCAATGACGGTACAATATTTGATAACAGAAGCGATACATATAAACATCCGCTTTTTGTTTTGTTCATTGATATCCAATACACCACTTTAAACATCCTTCCCCTGTATCTATAATAAATGTAAATAGTAGCACAAATATTTTATCTTTTTATTTTATTATATAAAATTGAGAGAGAAAAGAATGGATACTGTGGTCAAGGTTTTTTTTTTTTTAAAAAATTTAAAACTGAAAAATGTATTTTTTTTTAAATTATCGATTGTAATCAAACGACGATATTCGATAGGGTTTAATTATTGTATAGTAACAAAGAAAGAATATTATATTTCAAACAATCCTTAATTAACAAAATCAAAGAGTCTTTCTCAAGTGCCGCCTTTCAATTAATTAGAGGAGAATGAGTAAAATTCTGTAATAGATATTTATTCACCAGTGGTAATAATTTTATAAATCTATGGAAATATAGAAAAAAGGTGTTTAGAAATGAGCAATATACTGTATATTAAAAGTAAAGTAAAGATAAAAAAATTAGAAGTAAAATTAATAGAGGGGTCGCTGGAGTACTTCCAGGAAGTAAATGCAAATAGAAGAATGTAATAGAGATTAAAAGATAGAACTCTTAATCTGAGAAAAACAGAAAGTAAATACATTTTAATTTCATATTCATATATATATAATCTAAATATTTTTAAAGATAAAAAAATAGTAAAGAAAATAATAATTACAGAACAAACCTTGCCCTTGTGAAATATGTCCATTAGTCCCGCCATCTTGAATATTATAATTGAAGTACATGCGAGGAGATAAAGTGGCCGTGACGTCATTCAATTGGAAAACTCGTTCACTCACCCGCGCGATCACTAGATAAATTTTAAATTGTTTTGAAAATGTTGATTTTTATCTAGTTTCGTTAGATGCCCGATTAAAACATTTTGAGTATTTAATTTTTTTCCAGCAATGTTTTTTTTTTTAAGTTTAATTTTGTAATTTAATAATTTATTTATCACTTTTATGATTAAAAAAAAGATGTAGCAGATGACTTCTATTTTTATATCTTCCTCCGCAGGCTCTTCATTTGTTTTACAATGTGATTCAGCCTTTTTTTTTAAATATTTTCCAGTAAAGAAATATTTTAACTTTTTATTATTATTAATTAATTCTTTGCTAATTCTATCGAATTTAAGCTTCTTTAAATTTTTTTTTTTTTTAGAAAATTCTGAAATCTTTCATCATTATTAATATTCTAATCGGTTACAAATATTGATTTAAGGTAAACAATTTTTTTTTTTAAAAAAGGGTAAAGCATTAAAATCATTAATATGGTTTCTTTAAGCGATTTCCCCCCATAATATTATTTAACTGCCCACAATCAAATGTTCCGTTAAGACGCTTGGTTCCAAGATATTCTGATATCTTTTGAATAAAAATAAACATCTTAGAAATATTTAATTGCATGGGTATATGATTTAATAGTAACGAGAAATTAGTTTAATTCACTGTGTAATGGAACATTTGTCGCTATTTTGATTAGATAAACCTTTACATTTGTCAAATGAGGTTATTAGTTAATGAATAATATTTCTGTGGTGTAATTTTCACTATACCACTCACGCAACTAAGTATTAGTTCAGTACGAAATGTGCATCTTTAGGTTCAAACATCTTTTTCATTTGTCTTTGATTATATGTTTATGATTACACCCCTCTACAAGGTGTTAAAAGAGGATAGAAACTAGTCTCTACTTTGCACGAGAGTGGTGTAGTGAAAATTACACTACAGAAATATTCATTAGGTGGATAATCTCTAGTTTAATGAATTACTAATAAAAAATATTAATGTACTTCCATTAAGAAGTTTGTGTTAAAGTTATGAAGGCAGTAAATTTAATATTCGTCAATTAAACTGTAGTAATTGGCGATCTCTTCTCTCTTTGTACTTATATACTGACCAATAATAAAGATATGTGTAAGAGATTGTGATCTGGGCCAACTAATAAGTGCTGATTCAGCACAAAATGTGCATCTTGGAGATCATACATCATTTTTAACATGTCTTTGGTCATATGTTTATGATTCCATCCCTCCACAAAGTGTTAAAATTGAAAAGAAACCAGTCCCTACCTTGCATGAGTGGTATAGTGAAAAATACACTAAGGAAATATTATTCATTAGGCAGATAATCTCTAGTCTAATGAATGACTAATAAAAATGATTAAATTTACTACTTTTTTAAAAATCCAAACCATCTTAATTTTGAATTTTTATATATAAAACTAGTGGATGTGGCTACTTCTGATTAATATTGATAGGGTTTACTTTTCAAAGTATAATAACCTTCTTTTTGGGTGAAATGCTTTTACACCAGTCATATGATAGATGTTACAAGTTTTATTTTCCTTTTTTTTAAATTATAGTTTAACAATTTTATTAGGTATATTGAAGCAAAAGAGACTATAAAAGACCAAGAAGGTCACCACTTGAATGAATAAAGAAGTTTGCTGCACTAATGAGAAGAAGATGAAAATAGGAAAAACGAGATTAAACTTGCAAAGATTTCAATGGATTGATATTGGTAGAAAGTAATGATGTATTCTACATAGATTAGAAGCTTATTAGTAGCTTGTGGATAAAATGAAAAAAAATAAAAATCCTATGGTTTATAATAATGTTGAATGTGACATCCCTGTAATGAAAGTAGTAGATTCAATAACTAAATATTAATAATATGAGCTTTTTTTTTTTTTTTCATATGTCATAGCATCGGCCAGGACGCGAACCCACAACTGTCTGCAAACAACTACTTGCTTGCAAGGCAGCTGCAATGACCTCTCGGCTAACAACACTAATATGAGCTTTGTTTTTTAATGGTGTGAGACTATTGCTTATCAAAAGAATCAAGTTAAATATAGTTATACAATCATTAGCCACAATCAGTCTTAAGGGCATAGTTATTCTAACTCGGAAAATAAGAGAGTTAAAATGACAGGAATCAGTGTGTTTACATGATATCTTGCAATCTTATCTTCTTTCACAAAACTTCTTTCTGAAAAATTTTGAATATCTTGTCTAATAGCAGCTCTCTGACGTCTATCCTCAGCCATATCCTCCAAAATAAGTGCAACTGATACTGCACCTGTTTTTGAGATAATCTTTTTGATATGAGATTTGTATTCATAGATGAAAACCATGTTCAAATTCATTATAAAATGTTTTAGAAATGCTACCATTATTAGTAATCACAATTTTTAATAATGAAAACATGCAAAAAGATATCTGCATTATCAGCAACAAGACCATAGTATGAGGATCAGCCTAGAACTTTTGCTATTCCTTCCCTCTAAAAAATTTAATATCTTTATAGTCATGATATTAAGCTAGAATTCGATGTCTGATTATAAATTCTAAATAATAGCATTATTAATAAAAATTCTAAGTTAATGAAAAATGACCATATATATATATTTTTACAAAAAGACAGACAACTGAAAGAAATAATATATTAATTTATCACAAAGAAATAAAGTCATATGTCACATGACCCAATTTAACAAGCTTGTATTACAAATGTTATAGATAGAGCTCGCAAATAAGCTCTTAACAAACTTTGCAGATTCCTCAGAGATGTGCTAGGATATTCAAGCACTGAGGAAGCTAGTAGCAGAAACCGGTCTGGGAATATTCTGCAAAGCTTGTTAAGAGCTTATTTGCAAGCTCTATATATAACATTATTAATTTATATATAAATAAAGCTCATCATGTCATACCGAATGAAGATTGTTAAACCATAAACATGTAACTATGATAAATATATAATTTTTTAGGTGTTTTAGACCAAGTGATATGTCTTGATATGAGTTAATTTACATTTTCACTGCTTAAATGTAAACCTACTGTTGAAAATAAAACATTTTCTTGCTTTCCTATTTGCAAAATCACCAATAAGGTAAATGTCATCTAATTTCTGTTTGATTTCATGTTTAATTGAAACCAAGGCAAGATCTTCCGATTAAATTTCAACCATTATAGAATGCAAAGAAGTTTTACTTTTGATCGAGTATATTCATCATAACTATTACAGATAATGAAAGTAATATTCCTAAGGGTACTTGCATATGGAAGATGACCATTGTTATATCATACAAAATTTCAAATTAATCCAATCATTCCAAAATTTTCTTGTAATTCTATTTTCATTAAGAATGTGGTACTATACTTTCAAGGAACAGTTTTAATAAATATGCCATATATTTTAACCACATGGTGAGATCAACTTTGGTCATTAATGGAATCAGAAATGTAAGCCAGAAAGTGTTCATCTAAGGATGACATGAGAAAGTTCAAGCGCTGGAAGTGTCAACATTTGAATCAGAAGATCTCACACATTACTAATGCACTAAACCATACATGGAATTTTAAATGAACAATTTTCAAGAAATGATCAGTACAATAGAATTTTATTACGTAAAATTTTACTAAAATCAATAGAAGTAAACAACCTTTCTTATGATTTATTTATCATATAGTTTAGGTCAATTTTTCCACCCCATGCAAATACCCAAGTTGCAGAAATGGTAGTCAATCCTCCATAACAATCTTCAGTAGAACTATTTATATTTGTACTATTATCTGGTGTCCATTAAATATTGGTAATAAAACAAGTTTTCTATTAAACAGAAAATACTATGATTCTTCTTTATGTCTAAATGAAATTGAGCAGGACAAATTCCATATAACCATTCAATACGCTCTTATCATTGCAACTGTTATTACTTCCACGTGATTATTCATATGATAAATAAACATAAAAGAGCTTTTTACCAACATGTATCAGCCAGCATTGGCCTTTATTGGCTTTCTACTTCTAAATTTAAGATTTAAAAACACTGGTTTTTCTTTTCAACTGTCTGACATAAAGGATTTTCTTGAGATGATTGCTCATTCTCTATAAATCGCATATCCTAGAAACCATAAAGTTATCAACAAAAACAGCAGTTGGTGACTGAAAACAAAGATAAGTAAAAATCATTGGGTTATAGATCTACACTGCCATTTGAAAATCTTTTATTTAGTTATTAATCACTAAATAATAAATGAAATAGTGTCAGAGTGTGTGAAGTTAGAAGGTGAAGAGCAATTGATTTGAAAAAAAGGACGTACTTTACAAGGAAGGCACAAATAAAAAAAGCAGAAGTAGAATGGGATTTATTATAAATAAGTAATGAAAGAAATATTGTGGGGATTGTCTGTAAATCAGCCAGTGACAAGATTCATTATTCAACTGTCTGAAAGATATGAAAATGCAGATTAACGTTCCAATAAGTTTTTGTTGTGATGTTGAAGTAGAGTATTTTTATAGAGATGGAATATTTTAAAATTATAACGGGATATTTTAAAGCTAAAATTAAAAAAACAATTTTGTATTGTAAGTAAATTAAGAGATCATATATGGAGGCAGGGAGGTCTGTATATTTGATTATTTTTTTTGGGAGAAAAATCTAACATGCATGGGAACACTCGAATGGAAAGTACAGCAGTACTGGACTATATTTTGACTGGAACAGAGAATATATTTTTAAGACTTTAATGAATTTAAGAGTACATCAGGAAGTGGCAATTAATTAGAAGAGATATAAGTTATATGTTGATGCAAATCTAGAGATAGAAACGATATCTCTAATCTTCACCTAACTGAATTTAAGCTAGAACAAATCATTTTGAAATATTGATTGACTTCAATGATTAATCAGATTTGAACCAAATGAATAAAATAACTGATACTCTATTAAAAAGTGATAAACAGATATTACATATATATATATTTTATAAGGGTTTTGAAATCAGTCAAGCTCCCTATAGCTATCCACTCCATCTTATACAATTGATACACATGACTACATAAATGTGACAAAGATTAATGACTTCCAATATATGTATTTTTGCATGTACATGGTCACATGTATCAAGTGTATAAGATGGAGTGAATAGCTGTAGGGAGCTTGGACATCTGAGTTCAAATCCTTTCTAAATTACATTAAATTCAGTATAGACAATATATTTGTCTTTAAAGTATTATGAAATGATAAAAAATCAAGTCAGATGTCACATAACCTAATTTTAATAAAGCTTGTATTTACAAATATTATATATAGAGCTCGCAAAACAAGCTCTTAACAAGCTTTGAGAATATCCTCAACCTCAGACCGGTTTCTGCATCTAGCGTCGTCAGTGAGGTGCCAGGATATTCATTAGATATTAAAAATACTAGGACAAGCCCAGCACTTTATCTAATGTATAACCATTGAGAAGAAAATCTGAAATTTTCAGACATCCATATGTCTAAAAATCCAGCTAACTCAAATAGCCATATGGGACTGAACTAAGTTCAGATACACCATATATTAATAGCTTTAGCAATATAAAATCATCAAAGCCTTAATAGCAAAAAATAAAATGATAAAAAATCAAGACAGATGTCACATGACCTAATTTTAATAAAGCTCATATTTACAAAGGTTATATATAGAGCTCGCAAAACAAGCTCTTAACAAGCTTTGAGAATATTATATATATAAAGATAATATTTGAACACCAAAAATTTAGAAGAATTAAATATCTAAAATCCAGTAAAATGATTGGAAAGAGTTAATGATAATACAAGAAAATATGTGTAAAATGGCAAGGAAAGCTATAGAAGGGAATAAAACTTTCAGCAGTATAACATAGTAACTTGATATTGGACAAAAAATTGTTTCAGCAATAAGAAGGAAAGCTGTGACTATTACTAAAAAGAGGGACAATGATGTCATGAAATGCATTGAAGAATGCTAGGATTATAAATCGACAAAGAATACAAAAAGAAAGTACCAAATTAAATCTCTAAAGAATGGGGAAATTCCAGGAAATAATGAAATTATTATACTATTAACAAAAATAAATAAATTGTTGGCAAAATGATATATCAAATGTTTACATAAATGATAAAGATATAATAAATGATAGGAAGAATACATAATAATATTAACAGTTAAAAAAGATGAAAAAGATTTTAGAACTCACAGACCTATCAACCATCTGCCTGTTTTATGTAAAATCACTCATAATTTATCTATAGGGACATGAATTTAAGAGTTATATCACAGTAGATCATATCCACATATTTGGAAAAGTTATGATAAAAAACAATGAATAACAAGTTGCCATTTTATATTGTACTTGTAGATTATGGAAAAAGACTACACACTACATGGCAATTAAGAGTTCTGAATCGTCAAAACCCAAACCCAAGAAACTGCCAAGTTCTGAACAATATTCATCAAAATAGAACAGCCATGTGAATAGATTAAATGATAACCATAAGAATATTAACATGACAGCGGAATTCCAATTATCCAAACTTTTTGTGGCAGTTTTATAAAAATTAGTTTGAATGTTAAAACTAAGAAAGACAGCGGAATTCCAATTATCCAAACTTTTTGTGGCAGTTTTATAAAAATTAGTTTGAATGTTAAAACTAAGAAAATAATAATAGAAGATTATTTAATAATCTAGATTTTGTGCACAATGGAGTTGAATTTTGTGGATAATGTAGTTGTTTTAGTAATAATGGTTTAGAGATGAGGTAGGCAATCTTTTTCAGTAGCAGCACAACTCAAATTAGATGTAGATAAGGGCCATATTTTTTTAGGAATTTAAAATATAAAAAACAATATATTTATTTCAATATCATAGTAAATATCATTATTTTCACTGATATATTATTTATATATTTACATATAATTATACAATTACAAACAAAAATAAAATATAATATTAACACACAAAAATTATTATTCTGTAACAATGAAATCATATCCAGTATAATTTTAGTATGGCCACATGCAGAATGTATTTCAAATTTGAATCATTTATTTGGAATCTATTTTTTGATTTATTAAGCATCATATTGGGGGTTTACATGCTGCAATATATATTTTCTAATAAAAATGAATAAACATATTCTTTTGGAGACTATTTTATTATACGTATTTTGAAAATGTATATGGGCAGAAATGTGAACCCTTGAAAGCGGAGGTTGCTCATTCCTTCTTTAGAGCTCCAGGAAATATTACAAGAGTTATCAGATAAAAGTAAAAAAGTAGGACTTCAAAAAAATAAATTTTAAATAGATAATGATCTTCAATAGTTTTTTAAACAAGATGAAAATAAAGATTGATAGTAAGGAATTAGAAATTAATTAAAAATATTTTGGTCAGATTTACAATATATGTCAAAGCTTAATAGATGAAATTGACCATAGAATTTGGATGGCTGGAATACTTTTGTTAAAACATATATACATATGTCAAGCATTGGTGGTCGAGAGGTCAGCGACAGCTGCTTTACAAGCAGTTGTCCCGGGTTAGCGGGCTCGCTTCCCAGCTGATGCTATGACACACGGGGGAAAAATATATATATATGTGAAAAAAATAGTCTATATTTTTGGGTATGAACCTGACATATGGACTTAGTAGAATGATATAGAGAAGATTGTTAAGAGTAATGAGGAAAGATTGAATGTCAAATATATAGAGAACAAATAAAAGAATTAAGAGGTTGAAATAAAACTAGACTGGACTGGTTATTTGAAGTCTTAAATTGGATTCCAAGAGATTGTAAAATCCATATATAAGATAGAGGGGATAAGAAAAGCTATATATTGAAACAGGAGACCATCTTAAGAGTGGATTGATGATGGTTGAACATTATGATTTATTTTGGGAAGAATATTACAATCTCAGTAGCTATATTTTGATCTACTGTTTGATATTATCATATTATAGTTATTATTACATATTTTTATTCCAATAAACATCGCATGACCACCACTTCTTATGCTTGTTTTATATTTTTATTCCTATAACAAAGTCTATTTTCAATAGCACATAATGCTACAGTTATTTTTATACAATATTTCTGGGGCACACCTGTAACTAATTCATATATATATTTTTTTGTTAATTGAAAACACTTCACAAAAGAATGATGAAATAATTTTTCAAAGAAATGAGAATGCTAAAAATAAAATTTAATGAGAAAAGAATAAACATTATTATAAAAATTTAATAAACATAAAAATACTATTAACCTAAGTGGATAAAAAAAAATTGTTTTGAAAGACTGAATATTAATAGTAACTGTACAACAACAAAATTAATTTACTTTTAAGAATAAATCTCTTGGAAAATGTTATTGAATAGATAAATAGTTATTATCTATTAAAATAAAATTGTTTATTTCCTTAATGATTTTTCCATTATTTAACAGAAAAATATGGATATATCTTGATTGGTTACTAACATTGCCAGAATGTTTAGAGCAGTGGTAGAATTCAGAATTGATGATTCCTGGATCAGAGCTCAGATCTAACTTGAATGCGTAAACATCACAATCTCTCAAGAACAATCATTCAACTTCGTTAATATAGTTTACCACAGTGGTAGAACAATAGACTTAAGATCTAAAGGTTCCGATAACAAACTTCAACCTGTTTTTTTCTAGTTTTGAATATCACATTTTATAGAGCAACTGATCATTCAATTATTTTATTGGTTAGTTAATCATTTTTACGATTGGCTATTTTCACACTTTAAACATATTCGGTGAATAAACAGCCTGTGATGTAAAAGTTGGTCAATCAATTTCTTGTGTGAAAGCAAGATAAAGTTTTATATTGAACTGCAATACAGTAGAAAACTCTAGTGTTTAACAAAGAATCTATTAAGATGAAACTTCCACAATTGTTCAATACTTTCATTCTTGTTGCAACGTTTATACTAAATAAATTTCTAAAAAATTATTTTTTCCTTTGCACTTTTCACAATGCTTTTTATTAAACTGTCTGAGCGTTTCAACTATCTAGCAATCTTTTTCCTTCAAGAGGCTGCTAGACAGTCGAAACTGTCACACAATTTAATAAAAAGTATTGGGAAATCTATGAAAAGTGAATTTCTTTTACAGATTTAAGCCTTGAAATTCTGCGAAAGTCACTGCCAAATTATATCTGACCAATGAATTAAAAGGGATAATATTAAAAATTAGAAATAGTCACAAAATATAACATAAACAGATCTAATTACAATGTATCATAAGTCACCTAAATAAGTCTCCAATGGAAAGCAAAATATGGCAAACCACAAAGACTCTGCTAGCTTTTCCACTGTAAAAAGAGTTTACTAAGAGTGCCATATATAAATCTATTGTTCCCAAGTACTTACTCAGCTCTTAATTCTGTTAAAGCCAACTCAACAATAAATCCACTACTCCAAAAAATAACTGAATATAATATTAGCGTAATAAAAAAAATAATTGAATCTTACATAATATTGGTTTAACGGCCAATTATAAACATCATATTAATTGATTTCGCTCTATAATATCACGATGATATCAAGTTATTTTGCATCAATAAGATCTCACTGGTGTAACAATTTTAAATTTATGATTTGTTATATATTTTAAAAACATATAATAATATCATGTGTAATACACTTTTTTTATTATTATTGAGGTATTATATTACTATTTTATTATTGTTCTTGATGTATTTATTAGTATATTTTAAATGTATGATAGTAGTTATGTAACACAATCATGAGAGAATTCTGTAAATCTTCAGAGAATTATAATTAAGTACTATTTGAAATAAATTAACATTTAAACTATTGTTTTTGTGATTAAAACATTTATTATATCATATATAAAAAAATTGTATAATAGAAAGTATTTAAAGTTTTTTTTTATTTTTAAAAAGTAAGCTCAAGTATCCTCAATTAGGCTCATTATTAAATTAAAATATAAAATGTATGTGATGCGATGTACTGTGGCTTTTCCTTTATCGGAGTCAGGAATCTCTTAGCGACTATGCCCATAGTGTGCCCTCTATTATTTAAAAAATATATAAAATGAGAAATAGATGATAGTTAAATTCTGAATTGTGAACTATGAACATAAAAAATTCAAAAGATCAATTTCAAAGGAATCCCCTTTGTCAGCAGGGCTAAGCCCCAATATTATTGAATACAAATTCATAATAGTATAATACATAATTCTATGATAAATAAACTTTTATATTCACAATTTAATATTATTTAAATAAAATGATTTGTAATGCAAAAAAGAGGTAATTTTAAAAATAGGTAGGATTAGTGTTTAGTTGTGAATTTTGCAATATGATATATATAGGTCAGACAGGGAAGACTGCTATTGAAAGGAGCATGATAGGGCAATTCATAGAAAAGATGTAAGATCAGAACCCTATGTACACTTTTTGAATACTGGACATAAAATGGTGTAAAAAATATTCAGGTAATAAACTAAGTTAAAAATTACAAGAAAAGTTATGAAACTCTATATTCAAGAAAATTTAAACAAATATGTAAACATGGTTAAAGGTCTAGAAAAACTAAGGGGGGAATGAGCGTTGTTAGGTTATTGGAAACTTGAGAGTTATAATTTTTTTTTTACGGTTTTGTAGATATATATTAAAAAAATCACTGTAATTAAGTTTAATCATTTTTATTTATATGTATTTTATTAATTATATTTATTGTAATGTAATGTAAATAATGTCCATTGAGTAGAGTGGCAGTAGAATATAAAGACTAGGAAGAGGTGTAGAGATACCATTAATATATGGCAAGGGAATGTATATATTATCAGAACTTTTATTTGCTGATATGTTCTTGTGCACAGAAAATATGGAAGATATGGAAGTTATACAGAAAATATATGCAAGGGTGGGTTAAGAGATAGGGATTAAATTTAGTGAAGTAAAATCATAAGTAATGATGATAAATGCTGGGGAAAGAGAAGAAAAAGAATTTTTATTGAGGGATATAAAATTAAATGTGGTAAATAGGTATAACTATTTGGGAATTGTCTTAAGTATTTAAATAAATTGCTGGGATGAATGGGAGAAAAAAATGATAAATGAAGTGAAGAAAAGAAAGGGACTGAAATTAACAGTGTTTTTATATAATATTGGCAGTAACAGGGTTAACTTATGGTAACAATGCATTATCTGATAGTAAAGGGGTGTTAGATTATTTAGAAAAAGTACAAAGAGAAGTAGGAAGACATGCATTAGATGCAATGTGTGATTGGCAAAGAAGGCAATTCAAGGAGAAATGGGATGGTCAAGTTTTTATATGTGAGATACAAAAGTAAAATGAAAATTTTTGGTAGATTGCAATTTATTGATAATAGCCAAAATAGTATTTAATTGGGTTATGAATAAAGGACAGGCAACAAGATAGGTGAGAAAGGTAGTAGGGTACACAGATTTGGATAAAGACTATGTTAGTATACTTATAAGGTGGGACGATTGTGTTGGGAGAATTGTTGAGAGTTATAGTGGCAAGGATGGGATAGAAGAATAGATGCATTAATAAAAAATACGGAGTTGGAGAGATGGAGAACTAGTATGGAGTGTAAAAAAGTTTACATATATATAGAAGTAAACAGAATATTGGGGTGCGAGTTAATTTATGATAATAGCAAGGGAAGTAGTTTACTGTTTAAGGCTCGAACAGGATCATTAGCAACAAAAGAATATACACATAAATGGAGAAATGTGGGTGATTTAGTCTGCAAGTGATGTAAGAAAGGCATAAAAAATATTAGGCATCTGTTAATTGAATGTAAATGCTTACAAAAAGAAAGGTGCAAATAATGAAGTTGGGGGAGAATAAATATAAATAAAATGATTATACAGAAAGTGGGTTCTTGATTTTTATTCTGGGTTTGGATATAAAGGCCATAGAGTGGACAAAGACAATGTTGTAGAAATGGGATGGAGCAGGATAGAAAAGAATATGGGGAAAACAGAGTGGCGAATGGAAAGGGAAAGTATCTAACAGGTTTCTCTGGGCATAGTGGCCGAAAGAGTCCTGTCTCTAAGAAAGGAGAAGCATTGCGTGTAATTTTGAAACACAAACATTGTGATCAGGTTCCAATAAGGAATGAATGAAAACCAAGTTGATATATTAAATAATTTTTTATTTATAATGAATTGTCTGTATCAATTTTGTTTTAAATGGATTATTTTAAATAACTCTATAGTGTAACATTTGCATAAATAGTTACATTAAGTGTAAAATAGTTGGTGAGATTTATCTAAAGCAGAATTAATTAAATTCCTACCTGACTAGAACATATTTGTGTATATACTTATCATGTTAAAGATGACACATTAATATTTGTGAATTTCATAAAGTAAATATTTACTTTATATATATCAATAATCTACTTATTCAAAGTTTAATGATGTATGCTGTTAATATATTGATTTCATTTTTCACACTTTGAAATGTGCTTAATATTAATAAAATTCAAATCTATTCTGATTGATGGTCACTGATATTGGGGCTTGGCACATCTGATGAAAGGGATTCCTCCAAACCCAACCCTATGAACTTTGTGTTATCATAGTTTACAATTCAGAATTTGTTTATTATATAACATGTTATATCTTAGTTAAATAATGAGCTAATACAGAGTGCTTAAATGCATTCATTCACAGTATTACATATAGGATATTATATTACATAATTGGTTCTTGTAAAAATATACGACATAATATTCTACACAGCATATACTTAAAATGTTCCATATGTAACTTAAAGAAAAGATGTTGCATTAGTTTGGAAAATGTGGTGAGATAACGAGCACAAATTTATAGATAGTAAATTCGTAGATTTATCAGAGCCAATGAAGTAAGTTTAATATGATAGAAACATCTATAGAAAAGACAGACATCATTCAGTATGGGAGACTATGAAAGATTGAAGACACACACCAGTTAAATCATCATTAGGGTTTTTTTCACTCAGTATCCTAATAATTATTAGTAAAATTTATAACAGTTTATCCTTATTTTTTCTATCATTCTTTATTTAATTTTATTATTAATGTCTTCATTCATTTGGGTTAATGTAGGATGTGGTCATCATGAAGAACTAATCAAGTATTAAGACCAAGTTATGAGACTTGATCCTCAATTAGTGATAGTTTATGTGAAATTTATGTATATTTAATCTTAACTTTTCCTTTTTTGTATTGTCTTAATTAATTAAGCCACTTTTATAACAATTCTTTATTTTTAGTACAATGTTTACATATCACCCATCTAATAACAGTTTCAATTGCCCCTGCAATCTTCTTCAGAACTATAAAATATATATACATACACATATTATACAAATTATATAAAATAGAAAAAATACAAATTATATAAAAAATATACATACTTATATATATTCATATATATATATACTTATATATCCCCTTAAATACATATAAAACCAAATAAATAAATAAACTCCTCAAACATTATAATCTGTAATCTTTCCCTTTTCTTTTATTAAAATTTCTATTCTTTAATTCTTTTAAAAAAATTTCCCATACATTATATATATACTTATTTTTTAATTATAATTTTTTTATTTCTTTATATATACTTTCTTACTGTATTCTTATGCTATCATTTTATATCCTTCAAATATTACACTTATTTTAATTATTCTTCTCTTATTATTTTTTATCTTATTGCTTTTTAATCCACGTTTATAACCTTATATTCTATACCGATAATTTATAATTAAATATTACATTTATAACATATTAACCATATCTTATTTATTTCATTCCTTTTTACTTCTACTTTTTTTTTATATTTACTTAAATCTTTATTTTTTACTTTATATATACCCTATACATCTCATATACATAAAACCTAACCTTTAAACTATTCAAATATTCTACACTTAGAAACTATTCTATAAAACCAACCTCTTCCTATAAAAACACTTGTTTAATTTCTGTTTATTTCTCTATTTCCTTTATTATTATAATAATAATCTCAATTCTAACACTTGGTTTTTAATTTTACCTTTTTAATCTTCTTTACTTCCCACCTTCCATTTTCTTTTACAGTTAAACCGTTTTTCAATTTAATTTACACTTAAATCTATAGCTTCTATACTTTAGCTCCCTCTATTGCTTTTTTAATTAATTATTTTTTTACCTTAACTTTAATTTTAATCTTATACTTTTATTATAATAACTTTTATATTAAAATTTTCCTCAAACCTAAATCTTTATTCATTCTTGGTTTAATACTATTTATATAAATAGCTTCTTTAAACTTTCTTTCTCTCCTACTTTCTGTAAAATGTTAACATTTTAATACACCCTTTGCCAAACTTATGTCCTGTCTATAATCTGTGCATATATATTGGCAAATTCCTATCATATTTATGTTGTATTAATTTCCTATAAATTGAATTCTTAGTCTCTCCCACATAAATCATTATCTCTTTATTTTTTATTTTACAATCCTTACAATTAATTTCATAAACTCCATTAATTTTATTATACTCTGTTTTATCCAAACATTCATACTTA
Source organism: Epiperipatus broadwayi (assembly GCA_028023455.1). Taxonomy (NCBI): domain Eukaryota; kingdom Metazoa; phylum Onychophora; class Udeonychophora; order Euonychophora; family Peripatidae; genus Epiperipatus; species Epiperipatus broadwayi. Next base: position 5,456,930 of record JAQFVV010006260.1, on the reverse strand, counting down.
TTCTCTAATATTCCTATTATATTCTTTCTTTTTTTATTAACTATTTTTACTTTCAATACTTCAGTAAACTTTTTATTAATTTTGTTTATAATTCTATTTAAATTCTTCACTATATAATTATTTCCTATCTTTAAACCTATATAAGCTGTTTCTTTTTTAATTATCTCTTACTTTATACTTATCTTTAATCTTCTTTTTTATCTTTTTAATATTGTTATTCACAAACTTTTCTGGATACTCATAATTCATTAAATCTTCTTTAATTAACTTTTTCCCCTTAATATATTCAAGTTCATCCGAACAATAATTTATTACCATATAAATTCTAGAATATATTGTCCTTCTCTTATATTTTATATCTATATTTGAAAACCAATTAGCAATATTATACATATTCTTATATTTGATGTTTGTATCTTACATTTCCCTTCCTTATAATATTTCTTTAATTCTATATCTAAATATGCCATTCTATCATTTTCCTCTTTTTCCAGAGTAAATTTAATCCCTTCATCTATTTTATTAAATTCTTCAATAAATATATCTATCTGCCTCTGAGCTCTGTTAATATAACATTTAACAGATCACAGAGGCAGATAGATATATTTATTGAAGAAGTTAATAAAATAGATGAAGAGATTAAATTTACTCTGGAAAAGGAGAAAAATGATAGAATGCCATATTTAGATATAGAATTAAAGAAATATTATAAGGAAGGGAAATGTAGGATACAAACATCAATATATAAGACTATGTATAATATTGTGAATTGGTTTTCAAATATAGATATAAAATATAAGAGAAGTACAATATATTCTAGAATTTATATGGCAATAAATTATTGTTCGGATGAAGATAAATATATTAAGCAAAAAAAGTTAATTAAAGAATTAATGAGTTATGAGTATCCAGAAAAGTTTGTGAATAACAATATTAAAAAGATAGAAAAGAAGATTAAAAATAAGTATAAAGAGATAATTAAAAAAGAAACAGGTTATATAGGAAATAATTATATAGTGAAGAATTTAAATAAAATTATAAACAAAATTAATAAAAAGTTTACTGAAGTATTGAAAGTAAAAATAGTTAATAAAAAAAGAAAGAATATAATAGGAACATTAGAGAATAAGTATGAATGTTTAGATAAAACAGAGTATAATAAAATTAATGGAGTTTATGAAATTAATTGTAAAAATTGTAAAATTAAAAATAAAGAGGTAATGAATTATTTGGGAGAGACTAAGAATTCAATTTATAAGAGATTAATACAACATAAATATGAAAGGAATTCACCAATATATATGCACAAATTGAAGACAGGACATGAGTTTGGTAAAAAGTGTATTAAAATGTTACATTTTACAGAAAGTAGGAAAGAAAGATTAAAGAAGCTATTTATATAAATAGTATTAGACCAAGAATGAATAAAGATTTAGGTTTGAAAAAAATTATAATGTAAAAGTTATTATGATAGAAATGAAAGATTAAAATTAAAGTTAAGGTAAAAAATTAATTAATAAAAAAAGCAATAGAGGGAGCTAAAGTATAGGAGCTATAGATTTAAGTGTAAACTAAATTGAAAAACCGTTTAACTGTAAAAGAAAATGGAAGGTGGGAAGTAAAGAAGATTAAAAAGATAAAATTAAAAATTACATGTTAGAGTTAATTGAGATTATTATAATAATAAAATAAATAGAGAAATAAATAGGAATTAAACATGGTTTTATAGAAAGAGTTTGGTTTATAGAATAGTTTCTAAGTGTAAAATATTTGAAGTTTAAAGATTAGGCTTTATGTATGAGATGTATAGGGGATATATAAAGTAAAAATTAAAGGTTTAAGTAAGTATATAAAAAAAGAAGTAAAAAGAAATGAAATAAATAAGAATTGGTACATAAATAAACTAAGGTTAATATATTATAAATGTAATATTTAATTATAAATTATGGGTATAGAATATAAGGTTATAAATGTGGATTAAAAGAAATAAAACAAAAAATAATAAGAGAAGAATTAAAATAATTGTACTATTTGAAGGATATAAAATGATAGCATAAGAATATAGTAAAAAAATATATATGGGGAAATAAAAAAATAATTAAAAAATAAGTATATATATAAAATGTATGGGAAAATTTTTTAAAAGAATTAAAGAATAGAATTTTAATAAAAGAAAAGGAAAATATTACAGAATAAAATTAAAATGTTTAAGGAGTTTATTTATTTGATTTTATATGTATTCATGTATTTAAGGGGATATATAAATATATGTTTGTATATTTTTATGAATATATATAAGTATGTGTATTTTTTATATAATTTCTATTTTTTTTATTTTATATAATTTGTATATTTATGTGTATGTATATATATTTTATAGTTCTGAAGATTGCAGGGGCAATCAAAACTGTTGTTAGATGGGTGATATGCAAGCATTGTACTAAAAATAAAGAATTGTTATAAAAACGGATTAAATTTATGTATAGTAAGAGAGATTAATCTGGAACATTTTACACATGACAATTCAGATTTACAAGTTTTAGGGGAGTACACGGCAAATCTGAAAAAATTGATTGATTATAAATACTTATAAAATGCACTAATCAATTAATTACAATATTATAAATATATTTTAATGCCAAATGATGGAAATTTCATGTAAGTCAATGAAGAGATAATCTCCCCAAATGTTAATCACTAAATCAGCATTTTTTCACTAACAGAGGAGGATATCTTCTTCCGCTAGCTATTAAAATTCTAATATATTAACCAATTCAGACAATAACTAGCAAAAATGAAATAAATTCCAATACAAATGTAGACAACAATTAAATCAATTGCGACATTGTTTTTTCGTTCTCTTATGTGAAGAATTCAATCATTACCATTAAAATTTATTATAATATAATCTTCAATACTTTCTCTTCCTCGTTCCTTCTTTATTTTTGCTTTTTTTATATAACATATAATAACAACAAACACAGAGGCAAAACTCTCCATACAGTAGCATCACTCAGTGCAAGCCAGAGTAATCAATGCATGCAGCAAGTTTATTCCTACAAACTATTTTACTGATTGAAATATGAATTTTAGTAATTAATAAAAGAAGATTTTCACTTTTGTTAGTGAAAACTTATGATTGTTTTTTCTTTTTTTACATGAAAAATCACTCATTTCACATTAAAATTTATTACAGCTATTTTAATGCGTAACTTTAAAACCATTCAGTTAAATATATTATTTGCATAGATTACATTCCTTGTATTTGAGCATAAAATCTACACACAATTAATTACAGAAAAGATGCCAGATTATTTAATTAAACTGTCTGAATAATTTGGTCTTTTTTATATTTAAAAACAGCCTTATTTATATTCTACATATAGCTCTCAATTGCAGAAAGAGATGCCTGGATGGAAATAGTAATTTTAGTTTCTCATTACTATTAACATTACTTCTACTCATTTACATATTTAGAAATTTTCTAAATGATTTCACAACACACTTCAGTCCCAAGAAAGTTAACCAGTTATCTTTTAAATAATAAATATATTACTGATAAGTTTATGGCATTAAAATAAATTCTCCAAAGAATAAGTTTATTAATTAATACACATAAAATAAATTTATACTTAACTTAGGAAATATAGAAGATTTGAACTCAGACTATCAAGCCCCTTCCATTATCCACACTATCTCATACTACTGATAATCACGCAGGAAGAGATAAATAATCACCAATATACATATTTCGTGCTAAACCAGCACTCATCAGTTGGTCCAGACTACCATCTCCCATACATATATATAATCAGTGCTCAGTTTTACATAAAAATAGCAAATCCTTACACTTTAAAAAACTGAGCACTGATTATATATATGTACGGAAGATGGTAGTCTGGACCAACTGATGAGTGCTGGTTTAGCACGAAATACTTATATTGGTGATTATTTCTTTTCTGCATGTGTGTGGTCATGTGTATCAGTAGTATGATAGTGTGGATAGTGAAGGGGCTTGAAAGTCTGAATTCAAATCCCCTATATTTACAATTAGGCTCCAAGTATAAGAGTGCCTGGTATTTCAAATCTTACTTAACTTAGGATCAAAATAATAAGAACAAAAATAGTTACAAGCAGTAGTTTAGCAAATAAAATTTCAGATGAGAAAAACAAACAAAATATAAAATTGTTTTTAAAAATGATTAAAAATTCCAGAGAAGCTAAGCAGACAATATGCCATTCTTTTTGTTAATTTAAAATATCCATGCTATGTTTAAACACAAGGAATGTTTTCCATATAGTCTATAACAGTATAATAAAAATATTATACACAAACTTTTATTTCAAAAAATAATCCATAAATTTCAATCAATTATTCATTTAACAGACATTTAATATACATGTATATAGTACAGTAATAAAGTGACTAGCACATAACTGGTTGTAATTAAAACATGTAAATAAAAAATTTGGACTGTTGTTTCTGTGCAGATGTTCATGTATGAGCAGTGTCCAAATCACTTGATGGGCATAGATTTGTAATGTAAAATTCATTCACAATGCAAGAGATAAGTCCAGGATATTTTTTACAAGTCAAGAATTCAAATACACTTCCAATTTTTTTTTTGTTAAAAGTTTAATCAAATGTAATAAATGTCTTACTAAACATTATATTGAAACTATAAACAATGAGCATTGCCAATTGCTCAACAAGCTTTGTGATAAATGCTTAGCCAGAGAAAGCCTTAAAATATCTGTCAGGAAACCCCCTCCCCCAAACCTCTGACCATGGTTTCGTGCTTTGGCACTCCTCAGAGAGGTGCTAGGATAGCTTCAGACACTAGATCTAAAAATACCAACCCAAAGCCAGCATTTATCTTAAAAGTTATCTATTAAGTGAAAAATTTGAAAATTTTCAGACACCTACATGTCTTCAAACCCAGCTATCCAACTCAAATAGCTTATATGGGGCTGAGAGATCTTCAACCATAACATATATTAGTAGTCTTAGCAATATAACATCGCATAAGACTTAAAGCAGAGACTATAAATAGTAAAAAAAAAAAAAAGTCATAGATCACATGATCCAATTCTCTTAAGCTTGTAAGATATAAACAATAAGCATTGCCAATTGCTCAACAAGCTTTGTGATAAATGCTTAGCCAGAGAAATGCTCATTGTTTATATCTTACAAGCTTAAGATAATTGGGTCATGTGATCTATGACTTTTTTAAATTTTATTTGACTATTTGTAGTCTCTGCTTTAAGTATTATGCGATGTTATATTGCTAAGACTACTAATATAAATGTATGGCTAAAGACTTCTCAGCCCCATATAGCTATTTGAGTTGGATAGCTGGGTTTGAAGACATGTAGGTGTCTGAAAATTTCAGATTTTCCACTCAATAGATAACTTTTAGATAAATGCTGGCTTTGGGTTGGTATTTTTAGATCTAGTGTCTGAAGCTACCCTAGCACCTCTTTGAGGAGTGCCAAAGCACAAAACCATGGTCAGAGATTGGGGGGGGGGTTACCTGACAGATATTTTAAATGCTTTCTCTGGCTAAGCATTTATCACAAAGCTTGTTGAGCACTTGGCAATACTCATTGTTTATATCTTACAAGCTTAAGAGAATTGGGTCATGTGATCTATGACTCTGTATTGAAACTGTTTAATTTATCAAAGAAAAGTTTAGTGTAAACAAAGCCCTAAGCATGAGAAAAAATAAAAAAAAATAATTGCAGATACTTTTCATATTATATAAAATCTTGACATGGTTTTGTTCAATTTTCTTTCCGACACTCATATAGCCAGGTTGAGATTAATGCAAAATTAATGCAATAGAGGGCAGTAAGGGATACTTAATTAAAGACAGCCAACATTGCTTTTTAAAGCCATTTTAATTTTGTACAACCAATTTATATTCAGTATAGGATTCTGATGCCTGCACTTTAATGGGTCTACATCTTAATGTGTTTTAACAATCTAAAATGATTTACTTCATTTAATACGGATGTTTATAAACAAAAATAAAATATATCTGTTAATTACTTTAAGTGAAAAATTTATCAACAAAATAAGTGAAGTTACGACTCTAAAGCTTCATTAATCAATTTTTACTGAAGGAAAAAAATGTTTTGCTCATTCTGCCACTTCAGCAATAAGACAGGATTATGTGATGCACGAGCACCAGAAATAAGCTTCAATGTAGGAATTTTCAGTTATGTTTATACAAACTATTAAACCAATAGATGTTAGAAGATTGTGCACCACAAACCTTGGCTCGTTCCCTATTGTGGAAGGAAAGGGGGTCGACTATTTTAATAGATTGTGCAAGCATATTGAAAAGGTGATCATATAATGTTTTAAATCCTGGTCAAAGAATAAACGTGATTATGGTTATTAAAAAACCAAAGATAACTGGATTCAGATCCGTGTGACAATAAAGGCAAATTAGCTTGGATTGAAAACATATTTTCAGTTTGGGCTGATAGTATAGAAAAAAGGTAAAAGGTAGGTGCTGGAGGGATGCATTAGTTCCAAAGATAGTCCTAGATCCAAGGCTCCCATTGATGAAAGCTGTAACCTAGAAACTAGTCTGGCAATATTGGATGGGAAGATACTTGATAAGGATTAGGTTGCTCAATATTCTAGCATTCATTGATTACTAGAGCTTGCACTTTCATGGGGGGGGGGGAATTGTTAGTTTTAATCTCCAGTTCCCAAGTTCTACATTCGACCATTGTTAAACTGTGGACATTTCAGCAATCAAACATCACTTGATCTCCTGAGCAAATGACCAGGTAAATATCTGATTTATTTAAACATTACATATAATATCAATTATGTATATAAATAAAATAGAATAATTAATATCAATCTACTTTTGATAAAAATCATATCATGTCATCACAATAGGTCAAATGATTTAGTAACTTGTGGTAAACCTTTTTACCTTGGTTTTTTATCTAGATATTTGCACATTACACTGATTTAAAGACATCAACTGCATAACTCCAAACCTATTTTAGAAAAAGTTTTACTTATTATGTAATTGTATAATAAAATTTCAACAATTTTGTAATAAAACTTTAACCCTCAACAGCTACAACTGATATGTGATATTGTAATACATTTTCAAATGCTTAATTTCATAGAATTTTTAAAATTTAACAGGCATCTGTCTCAACACCTTCCTAGGTATATCTGTATTTTGCAAAAATCAAAGTAGTTTGAAGTTTTAGTTTTTAGCCATATCTCATACTGCTTGTAATCTAAATGTAATTTTATTTCTTAGTTTTGGGATCTATAGGTTTTTTTCATTTTTATAGATTTTTTATACATATACTATAAAACTTATTAAAGTTATGTAAGCTGACATAGTCTTTGCAACTGCTTAGCTTCCATTTTATATTTGTTTTCATTCAATTTATAGCTTTTCTTAAGAATGCGTATCAACACATTTAACTTTAATTTACATTCGTCTAAGAGCAGTTGCTTAATTTTAGAATTATAATACTCATTGTGAATAATGCTTACAATAATAAAAATCAAATTTATTTATTACAATAACCGATTTTTTTTCTTAAAAGAAAGTAACCAAACCCAGGTAGAAGCTGTACCAATTTATTCTAAACGAAAATAATTTTTATTTCTCCATTTTTGCAATTTATGGTTATTTTTTTTATAATATACAAATAATATTTGAAATTTAAAAAAATCAAATGTATTTATTTTAAAAACAGATTGTTTTTTCCTCTAAAAGAAAGCAATCAACTGATCCCGGTTAGAAACTATATTGGTTTTATTCTAAATGAAAATTTTATTTTTCCATTTTTTACAAGTTATGATTGTAGTTTTTTTACAAAAATACTATAATACTTATTAATGTTTACAATAATACAAATCAAACATATTTATTATAAAAATATATTATTCTTTTCTTAAAACAAAAAATCCCAGGTAGATGCTCCATTTTTTATGATCTATGTTTATACTCTTTCTACTTTTTTAGACTAATATTATATTTTTTTGTAAGTAATGCTTATAATAATTAAAACCATTTATTCCATTATAACAACTGATTGGAAGAAAGTAATTGACTGATTTCAGTTAGAAGCTATTCTGAACAAAAGTAATTTTATTTGCAATTTTATGAGTATATATTTTTAATTTTTCTATACAAATATTATAATAGTAAATAATATTTATAACAAAAATCAAATTTGAAATCATAATTATATTACAAAATAATAATTTTCAAAGGAATGGTATCAAATACTGATTATAAGTTTTACATTATAAAATGTTATAGCTTTTGCAGATTGGAAAGGTATTTAGAATCGTAACAATCAAAATTATGTATTTGTAACCAACATCTGCAAATGATTTATTAGTAGTCATAAATCTTATACTAATTGTATTATTATTTTTTATTTGCATACAAACAGTAATTACATTTTTCAAGGACTTTAGAGATGAAATTACTGGATCATATGACTTTGATTTGCAATGGCTGGAGGGTTTTTTTCTGCCTAATTATATCGTAGCTGAAATTTATCTGGATAATATATCAAGTTCCCACTTTATGCTTAATATTTCAATTATACATATGAGTATCTAAATATGATACATATTATTAAAGTTTCAAAAGGAATTTGTTATTAATTGAAAAAAGATTATTTGATTCCTCTCTAAAGAAATTAAAGAAGCTAGACTGTGCAAATTCGTATTGTCCATTCTGGACATTGTTGTATTGCTGCAGTTACTATCATCTGATTTACATAACAAACAAATATGGAGAGATGGCTTTAACAAATATAAATCAGCATGGTAAGTTTTCTACACTTTGCCTCCGAGTCCAAGAAACCACTGATTTTTTGCTCAGATGCCTGATAGAATTAAACTGAAACATTGATTATATTTTCTTAAAGACAGAATAAAAGTGTGAATATATATATAATAGTTAATAACCTGTATATTTATACTTTACGTTTGTCTTCAATATAATAATATTAAATCGTGCTTTCACACTTCCAACATAAAGTTATAACAACAAATTGAAAACTAAATTAAATGGCTGAGCGCTTTCAAGAAGATGTACTTCTCATATTCATAGCCAGTTATGATCCTTTCTTTAGAATCATTATATAAATAAATCTGATATAATGATTCCAAAGAAAGGATCATAACTGGCTATGAATATGAGAAGTACATCTTCTTGAAAGCGCTCAGCGATTTAATTTAGTTTTCAATTTGTTGTTATAGCTTTACATTGGAAGTGTGAAAGCATGATTTAATATTATTAAATAATAGTTAGGTACCTTTATATTTACAACCATAACAAATACAAATAAATTTTAGTATTGGGCTGTAATGTTGTTGTTCAAGGCAATGGTTTGCATAGTGATGGCAAAGAGTGCTAGTAAGAACTTAAAAATTACGATACGGTGATGATCTTTATTTAGTTGCCTACAACTGGAGATCACTTTTAGGTCAAGAAGACTGCAAATTGAAATATTAAAGAGAACATTCTCTGAATTTATAAAATTAGAAGATGAAAAGATAATTTGTTTGAAAAGTGAAAACACAAAGGGAGTGGTATTCATTATAAATAAAAGATGGAAAAACAACAGTTTGCAGATTTATCATATATTAAATGTGATAAAATAATTCAATTTAATAAAAGATATCATATGTAGATAATTCAGGTTTATGTCCTAACAAATTCTCATTCTGATAAAAAAAATAAAGAATTTTTATTTTACCTATAGATTTAAAGAATGTGTTTGATTAGACAAACAATATTTCACAATAATCATGGACTATTTTAATACCAGAATTGGTTATAAAAACACAAATGAAAGACTATAAAATCTAGAGAAATTTGCAAAAAAAAAACTCCCACAGCAGAAATGGACGATTAATAAGACATGATATATTCTTTTATCTCACTAACCAATATTCTTATTTTAAAATATTAACGGATTAGTGTAAACTATAATAAAATTACATAATTGATATTCCACTAAGAATTGCAATATAGGTAGTCAGAAAAAAAGGGGGCAATTTAATAATAAATTTTCAAATGAGGCTGTGTGAAAGAAAGAAAGAAAATAACCCATTCGGAACTACTGAATACCTGATATTCTATAAACTGGAACAAGAGTTAACAATGATATAAGAAATGTTTTTCTGAAAATATAAAATAATGACATTTTACTTATAATCATACATTGAACTTCCGTTTAGTTGAACTGTTAAATGTTCGTAGAAAAAGTCAAATTTTAATTCTAAATACATTTAACTATTAATAGTAACATGCAATATGAAACATGTTTCAAATGGTATAATTCTGCTCGCTCTCTTTTTAAGATGATGCTGGCCTGACCAGTGACAGTTAGCACAGGAATTGAACCTTATGATGTTTTAGGTTCTTGCCCTAACCAACTAATTTTTGAAGAATGTTAGCGGTCAAAAAGTTGACATTTAATAAAATTTAAACATTACAAAAATCAAGTATGAAAAAGAAGTAGTCATTTTTCAAAACAACGACTTTAAAGCAGCTTCTTCCAAAAACTAACCATAGGCACAATTCCAAATCAAGTCTCTGAAAATGCTATCACACTTTCTAAACCTTTTCCCTTTGCATGGTATCAGTTTCTAAAATGAAGCTAACAATATGTTGGGAAGGATAATTTATATTAACAACTTGCAATTTTGACAACTTAATGACCAGCAATATCTATCAACATTGCTACATTTGTATGGTCTTCCTGAATTTTATTTATGAGAAAATATATAATTTCCAATCATTATCCACATCTAATTCGCTAATGAACATTTGCATTATGTGGGATATTTTCTTAGATCAAAAGTTTGAATTTTATTCTACGATTACAATTGAGTTCAGACACTTTATTTTTATTGCATTAATTGTACTGTTCAATATATAATTTAAAATTATTAACACCCAAAGAATAAATGATTTTTGATAGTTAAAATTCATTTAATAAAAATAATTAATATGAATGATTACAATTATTAAATGTAATTTTTCCTTACAATTATTAAATATTACTTACAGCTATAAAATTTGCAAGATTTATAAAAACAATAACATGGGCCAGAAAGGCCATTATAAGTTCCTTGATCTACATTCAAACTTGAGAGACAGATTTCTTTAACTCCTCTCCTTTCCTTATTAATACATAATTTCTATGAATACATTAACTTGAGATAGTGATGCAAATACTTTATGGGCATCTTCATTGGCACTTCACATATTTTGCTAGTAAAAACTGGACCTTTATTTTGGGAAAAAAGTTCCCATGGTAATTTTTGAATATTCAAATTAAATAGTAACTTGAGAAATATTACCGACACAATCAAGTCTACTCCTTTGCAGTGTTTTCCATTCTTTCATATATTTTCCCGCCAGAAATTAGAAGCTACTTTATAAAAAGATATATACTAGATTTTTACTTCTCTTAAGATAATTATAACAAAATTACAAGCGCGTTGAGGCACTGGAAAGAGAAGCTATAATAAATACTTATATGAATCGATAAAATACTCGACAGCAGAGCGCTTTCGAGGCGTTTTGCCTCATATCCGTAAAAAAACAACAGATTAAATCATGATCCCTTTTTCAGATATTTAAACGAAAATTTACAATTGAAAAATTATGGTGTAAAAAATTAAACTCTTCGTGAGTCCAAACAAATTCCTTTACCTACATTTAATAAAGCCAGCTCGATCTTCCTATATACAATTGAAGTCTCCTCAAGGACATGGTTGATGCGCTCATCTATATCATAAATATAGTTTAATAACTACTAAATTTACGCAAATATGAACAAATACAAAACACGAATTACATAATTAATGACTGTCAGTTAACAATAGTGTAGAATTTAATAAATACATTAGTGAACCTATCCCCTTGTTGAAATCTCAACAGGTTTCTTAAAAAACATTTCGTTACGATACATATAAATCCATACGCTAAATAAATGTTAACAGAATTCATTTACAGTTACATGATAAGATAGGAGACAAGAAATGGGTTGAGGTTTATCAAACAAGTTAATCAGAAGAATTTCTAATTACGTATACAATATAATTAATTAAATTCCACACTTATTAAAATTAATTGTAAAACAAAGTTAATTTTAAACTTTGCGTAGGAAAAAAAAATTAATTACGTAAAATTAAATTACTATAATTAGTTTTTTTAATCTTTACATTTTTAAAACTTATTATTGAATATATACATCATTAACATATATAAATAAGTTAACTACTAATATAATATTTAAGAAAAAAAAAACAACTTAAATCTTTATTTCCCTTTAATATATACATATAAAGGTTTTTTTCTTTTACTTAATAATTTACGTCTTCGTACATAACACCTTGAATAATGTCATTTGCCGTCCGCAATTCCCCACCCAATACATATGTTTACTTTTTTTAAAATTCTACCTATAAATTTATAATCTCCTGGTTAGTATAGAGTCTCTTATTTCCTAATGTTAAAGGAAGTACCATCACCTTTTCCCAAATCATTCTACATACCTCATATTTGTTATATGAGAAACATGGCAGATTTTTAATCAATCCCATTTTACTAATTGTCTTCGCTCTAATGAATAACTTTTTTTTTATAACATATGCCATCTAGCGGCTGTTGTTTCTAGTCTTCGATTCTATAATTTCCTATAATTACATTGTAAAGAAAATAATTTTAATAAAAAGTATTATTTTCATCAAAAATTTTAGGCACATTTTTATTTTCAAAAAAATAATTATTTTCCTTATAAAATTGTCATATTTATGAAAAGTATTTTATTAACCAATAACACACGTCAATGATTAATATCCGAATTTAAGTCAAGTTTTTTTCTAAGCTATCGTCAATATTGTTCATTTAAATGGGCCAGTATTCAGCATTTCATAATTCCAGTGTAGAATATCTTCTTTGCTTTTATTAGGATTTTGTATGTAATATTTAAATTTGGTAAGTAAGAATTTATTTTATTTTTTTAAAAAAGACTTAATTAAGAAATGCCATTAAAATTTTTCTAAGGAGCAGCTGTTAAGGTAACATTTGTTATATTTTTTCTACTGGGCATTTCGTGATATTTTTCAGATCGAGGAATAATTTATAGTTTATAATTGCTTGCCAAACTATTTTTTGTGATAGAGCATAAACATAAAATTATTATTCAATATATTGTGTAGGCATTATAGTATTTACGTGGGTGCATATCGTGCGTAGTAAATGTACTCTTAGAAACCATCGTTCTGAAATTAGCATTTTGTGTAGAACAAGTAATTTGCAACAAATTGTTAAAATAATGTAAAAATAGTCATTATTTTTTAATTATATCTATCAAAGAAAAAATGTTATGGTGTGTCCTGAGGTGAGAAAGTTAACAGAGCCTACGAATTAACGCAGTTTTCTAATTTTAAGTCTAATCAAATATTACATAATGAATGAATAAATAATAAGTAATTCATTTAAAATCAAAGAAAAGCCTTAAGACATAATAGTTTGAGGGAAAGAAACTGAAATAAACTCTAATATGGCTTAGTTGCATTTATTTATTAAATATTTTCATACACATATAATTATAAAAAATCTTGTTCATGTTAATTTATGTATATTTATAAGCATGCTATATAGGAAGAAATGTTGCAAAATACCATTTAAGTCGTTGCTGCTACATGAAATTAAAAATTTCAACAATGAAAAAATTTGTACGTATGTGTTTATATATGAGGCTGATGGGTAACTGCCTTTCTTAAAGATTGATGAGAATCAATCACTATCTTCATTTAATTGAATATTTTACTTCCATAGTTATGTATATATTAAGATAGATAAATACTAGTAGCCCCTGTGCAATATTTTTAATGGTTATAGGCCTTTACGACAGGGATGGAGGGAGTATAAATTGTAAAGTTTAATAGTATGAAGTTCATAAAAAAATTTCACAGTGCAGCGTATTGTTTATGGCAGATTTTTTCATTATTAAGTTTTAACTGTAGGTGCTATTTTTTGTTTCACTTTTTAAAAAAAAAAAAATTAATATCTGGGTAAAAACTGCCCATGTAAAAACAAGATTCTGTTAGGTAAAGATTTGATCTATATAAAAGCATTTTTATGTATTTAAATTTAATAGGCAAAACTCTCTCATATGATGTTTTAAGATTTAAAATTTAAATTTAGTATTGATTTTAAAGTGGCATCCATAATAAGTAAATAACGTTAGTATCAATATTCCAGTCCATACAACAATTAATGTTTTTTTTAATTAATTAAATCAACTTTTTGAATTAAAGATACAAAACTGCTTTTCTAGTTCAACCCAGAATATCTATATGAAAGTATTTCAGTGAACTTAAATTGAGTACTGATTTTAAAATGGCATTCACTGCTAAAAGTTGATCTTCATTTCCGAATGTTTGTCTGGAGTTAATATTTCAGAGCACATGCCTAGAGGTTAATTAAAAAACTCTTGTAATATAGAATATATATTATCATTAGTGACTTTTTGTAAACTGCTGTGGGTATCTTTTAACTCCTACTGCAGAAACTAACACTTTGTCTATTTTACCATCCCCCATATCCTCCTTTAAAAGAATCAGTATTGCATTTTTTTAGTGTCTTTGAGGTAAACTTGCCAATGCAAGTTCAAACTGGTTTTCCTGATTAAAACCATTCCCAACTTTGCCCATTCACATGCCCAATCTAACTAAGATGTGCCCTTACTATTGGTGATTCATTTACATCACATCCATCAAGCAGAAGATTGTATTGATTATTTTATGATCTTGCTGTCACATTTTTAAACGATTACCGAGATCTCTAAATCAAATTTATTCAATAGCTTTATCTCACACAGTTAATAGATCCAGGCATCACTTCCACACAATAAATTTGCCAAAGTCACATCCTTATATACAATTAATTTAAGTGAAGTAATTATATCACTATGGTGAAAAGTCCTTCCTTTTAATTTATTAAATGCTATAGCAACATAGGAGCCTGTGAAAACTCAATATTTGTGTTGATTTTAAAATATTTAACTGATGCATAATTAATAACTATCGCAGACAAAAAGTCTTATTTTCATAAACAGCTTTGCATGTGGCTAAGGTTTTCAATTCAGGCAAGTATTCCTATGTAATGGAAACTCTTTATTTTCATCTGATGGATAAGTTGAGTCTTTCTATTTCGTATGAGTTTAGATACATTAGTACAGCAAAATATATATTGCACCATGATGAGGACTCATTGCCAAATTTTCTGCCTGAATGTTTGAAAACTTTTTAGATTCTTGATCACATTTTATACACAGCTCATTTTCCGCAGTTTTGTTCAACCCATAAGTTATTATTTCCCAAAGTCTTCTGTAGACTTTTGGGCTTGAATTCCAATATTCTACTTTATATCCTTCCCTTCTCCCCATAAAATTAAAATGTCTTGATAATATCTTAACTGACATTAATAAAAAAAAGAAATCTGACTTTTTTCTTGCTGAGATTGTGTGGTTATTGCTGATGTCATTAATTTTTCAATATAAAAATTTCTGTAAACTTTCTGAAATTCTATAATTACCGGGGAAGTAATATTGTTTGAAAGTTACAAAACTTCTTCCTTCTTTCTGTCTTCTTGTGCATAGATTTTATATTCCAAGGAATTCTCTATTTTCATGTTGTTTTATGCTATGTATTAGAATATCGTTTTTAATTTAAAATAATGAATTATTGTTATGAGTTATTGTATTATGCAAATGATTATTTTGTTTAGTGCATTTATTAATATTTGATATTTTCTGAATGATTCTATTTAATCTGCTATAGTTTATACTTAACCTCAGATAAACCTAATCTAGTTTTTCTAGTGTTCTGTGCTATTTCCAGTATAGGGTTACATCAGCATGCATCGTCCAAATGGATTCTCTTATCAGTTGAAAAGAATGTTTTCGATTTCTTCATGCACTACTATATAGATATGCTAAGTTCTTTCTGTTTTCATGACTAGTCATGCTCTATTATGTCTTTCGTCACCTCTGAAGTCAGATCACTTTCTCTCACTATGTCATTTTGAAACATACACTTCACTTTTCAAGTGAGTAAAACACACGTAACTCATGTTATAAATTACCTTTATGACTATTGTGTTCCATTAGACAGCTTTTTTTGTTGTAAATTTTAAATAATATATATTAAAATTCTTGGCAAATTGTTAGCAACCTGTATAATGTTTTTTTATTTTTTTGTGTGAATGATTTTATATATGCTTCTGAATTGACATTTTGCAATTCAAGACTGAAAGATTCAAAAGTTTCTTCTTGCAATTTAACATCTATTAATTATTTCTCCACTATGTTAATAAGGCATGCTCAGGAACCATTGATTTGTGCATTGTTGGCTTCTTAAATGAAATAAGAAGTTTCTTATGCTCAGAAATCCTGTTAGTCAAGTTAAATTTTTTTTATAAATCACTAGCACGAAGATATCATAAATCCCTTTTAATTCTTAGGTGAGAAAACAAACTTATCAGCCAGAGTGTTTAATGTTACAATACTCTCGTACACCCTCTAATAACTCTGCTGAGAAATTCTGGTCAAACTTTCATGCTTTGTTTGACTATTTATTTTACAGAAATTCTTTTTATTTTATATATCCTCTTATTGAAATAATTTTATTATATTTCAATTGGATAGAACAATTTCTTTTAAAAGGTATATCTAGCACTGAAGATGATCCATGATTACTAAAACATGTAGTAATTTTTTAAAATTTTATTTTTGTAGCCAAAAATACTTTAGTAATTGATTAAAAATTTATTAAATGCACATTGACCACGTAAGCAATACCTACTGAGGCTATAACCTCGATAATATGCGTGTAAAAATGCGATAGTAGGGACCTCTACAGGTGTTTTAACCACAAGCTTACGCTATGGAAGAAAAGAGGGGAACCCTTCTTTACTTCAACCTACTTTCTATTTAAATAGGTGAAGCTGAAGCGGTTAGATCTGCGAGTGTGAAGCTATTCAATACTTCACTGATTAAGTCCACATTTCTTATTACACATTAATACTCACGAAATCTTTCAATTTACAACGAGTCAATGGAAAGATTTTATAGTTAGAAATCTATTAAAACATCTATAGAGGTTCCTACTATCGCATTTTTACACGCATATTATCGAGTTTATAGCCTCAGTAGGTATTGCTTACGTGGTCAATGTGCGTTTAATAAATTTGTAATTACAACTTTAAAATTACTTTAATAGATTTCTAACTATAAAATCTTTCCATTGACTCGTTGTAAATCGAAAGATTTCACGAGTATTAATGTGTAATAAGAACTGTGGACTTAATCAGTGAAGTATCGAATAGCTTCAAGCTCGCAGATCTAACCACTTCAGCTTCACCTATTTAAATAGAAAGTAGGTTGAAGGAAAGAAGGTTCCCCTCTTTTCTTCCATAGCGTAAGCTTGTGGTTAAAACACCTGTAGAGGTCCCTACTATCGCATTTTTACACGCATATTATCGAGGTTATAGCCTCAGTAGGTATTGTTTAGTAATTGATGTGATTAACTCCTTTAGTTTCTATGCAGTGAATATTAAAATATTGTGCAAAATTGTATTTTGTTGTCTTTTGTATAAATTAGAAATTCGTAATTTTTTGGAAATAGGAAGATGATCAACCATTCACCCAGCTGTTCCATTCATAAAAGCTAAGATTTCAATATATTTTTGACTTGGTGAGCTATTAAGATTTATTCTATATTGATTGCGCATTCTTTGATATAAAATCATCAAAACATCACATGATCATCATTTCATATGCTTACACATGCTGTTAATAAGAGTACCAAACTCTCCATATAGTAGTGCCACAAAGTGCAAGTCTTCCTAATCAATGGATGCAGGAAGGTTTATGCATAAAATCCCTATTTAATAACTATTCATCCAACATCCCCAGACTATTGTCTAGCTTGTGGCTTTCATTAGTGATGAGCCTTGAA
Organism: Epiperipatus broadwayi; assembly: GCA_028023455.1. NCBI lineage: Eukaryota > Metazoa > Onychophora > Udeonychophora > Euonychophora > Peripatidae > Epiperipatus > Epiperipatus broadwayi. The sequence continues at coordinate 5,438,878 of JAQFVV010006260.1, read as the reverse complement.
TTTGAGAATACTATACCTAAATCTTAGGATCTAATGAAACCTTGCAGCAGCTACCTTTTACCTATTTGGATAATGGTGACTGTGGTTTTTGAAAAATCAGACATTCTGAACCGTGTTCAGATCTATATGTCTATACAAGCAAATGAACTTGGATTGAAAATATTATGGTGTTTTCATCTTGGGTTTCTAGGTTTATAGTTAACCAAATAATTAAAAGATGGCTGATGGACGGTTACATTAGATCCTAAGATCTAGATGCAGTACTCTCAACTCCATGTCTCCTCACTGATGAAAGCTGCAAAATAGAAACTAGTCTGAGTTGTTGGATGAGTAGTTACTAAATAGGTATTTTATGCACAAACCTTCCTGTAGCCATTGATTATGAAGGCTTGCACTTGGTGACATTAGACTGCATGGAGAGTTTGGTACTCTTATTAATAGCATGTGTAAGCATATGAAATGGTGATCATGTGATGTTTTGATGATTTTATATCTATTCTAAAGAATGTGCAATCAGTATAGTATAAATCTTAATAGCTCACCAATTCTATTATGAACAGTTTAATAAAAGGCAATTGCAAAATCAATGGCAAATAAGAAATATAATATTCAATGCAATGTTAGAAAATAGCATGGTGGACATGTTGTAAATCAGTTCAATTACTGGCGAGTTCAAGGATCAAGCTACTATAGACAACCAAGACAATTTAGGAATTTCATAAAATAAAAATCCTGAAATCAAGTTCAGATTTTTGATAATACATACATCCAGATCTTTAACTTACTAAAATCTGGCTGTTTATTGACATTTTCCTGCTTTTTGTTAAAGATCTCAGACAAATACAGTTAAAGACTTCACTTATATAAAAAAGCTATTTACACCGAGAGAAGAAAATAATGTAATTACTTCCACTTCCTGCTTCCTTTACTAAGTCAAAAATATATTGAAACATTAGCTTTTGTGAATGGAACAGCTGGTTGAATGGTTGACTATCTTCCTATGGTCCACTCACAAATAGCAATCTTTTTAATGTAAAACAATATCTTTACTATTTCCAAAAAATTATGAATTTCTAATTTATACAAAAGACAGCAAAGTATTATTTTGCACAATATTTTAATATTCATTACATAGAAACTATGGGAGCTAATTGCATCAATTACTAAAGTGTTTGGGCTACATATATACGAATCTATCATGCCATCTGATTTTTAGGATGCTTCTATTGCTCCAGTTTATAAAAATAAAGGACATAAAATAGAAAATACTATAATTATTTGATTATCCACTACAATAAGAATACTTGCAAGGATTTTATTGGTTTGTTTCCAGTCTTAGATGGTTGGTTGTGAGAGTCTGTAAAAATTTAGAAAATCAAGAAGCATTATGGTTCTTGGTGCCAGACAAATGTAAGAAAAATATTGTGAGCAAAGGTGTAGTTTGGTCAAAATATTTAGCATAGTTAATCAAAAAAGATTCTAACAATGTTTGAATTAGTTTTTTCATCTACTGGAATTGTTAAAAGTAAATTACTTGGCCACTTCCCTAAGTCACAAATTATATTTCAAACACCTAATTTTCTCAAACCCTTTTTTGTTACAACCTTTAATAATTCAACCAGTATCTCTCTATTTTCTTGTGGTTTCTATATATTTTTTCTTTTATAGTGTCACAATGCTTTAGTACTATGTTAATTTTGCATATGAACTACTCTTTCTTATTGCATTGCCAAATTTATACAATATAATACTAAATTGTCCATTTACTTTACTACTGTTACACGATGCTTTATTTACCACCCTTTTTTTACAGTTTACCGTTTCCATTGCCCCAGCAATCTTCTTCAGAACAATGCATGGAGCATATAAAGAATATTAAGAATTTGATAGACTTTGTTAAAGAGAAGGAAGGTAAAGAAGCAGTGGAATATTTAAATAAAAGATGGACATTTTTCTGAAGAAGATTGTTGGGGCAATCGAAACTGTAAATTGTAAAAAAGGGTGGTAAATAAAGCATTGTGTAACTAGTAAAGTGAATGGACAATTTAGTATTGTATGGTAGTTTTGTATATGTCTATTTATTTTTGTAATTTAATTCTGATTAATTTCTGATAATTTAATCATAGTAAACTGTTCTTTTTATTTGTTTACTACATTTTTGAGATTACATCAATTATTAATTATTTTTGAGAGATCTATGGAAAAAAAAACAATATCTTATTTGTATTTAAAAAATTATTTCCGCTTCCATTTACTATTTTATAGCATTGCCTTTTAGACTTCTGTTAAATGTTCCAAATTATTTTTGTTACTATATATATGCAGTGAAATGGTTTTAGCTTAATTTCACTATATGCTGCTATTGCATATTATCATTAATCTAAAGCCCTGATGGCAGATCCCCTTTTGGATTTGTGAATGTTAGTTCAACATTTTTCTACAGTAAATAATTAAAATAATAAACAATATTTGATAATTTTATGTGGATAAAAGTTTTCGATTAAGTGGTATTCTTATTATTGGTAGTCTTTCTGTATTAACAATGTCCACATTTTTCTTTCACAAAGTTATATATTTTCGTAATCTATTAATTTTCAGACTCATTTTCACTCAATAAATTAAAATATCTATTTCATGGTTATATAATCTTAGATTTTTTAATGACTGATTGTATCTTAAAACAGATTTGTTTTTCAAATATTCTATATCTGGAAGAAAAAAAAACCCTTTAAATATATTAATTTCAAACATTTGTGTATTAATCTTTAATATTGCCATGTAAAATGTTTAATGCACCTTATGCAGTGTCCAAGTGAAAAGGTATCCAGTTCGTTCTCCAAGCTCGACTGCCATCTCTTAATCTATGCATGTTTTATGCAATAATGTATCTCTAAATTTATGCATGTTTTATGTAATAATGTAGTGAAGCTATTCAACATAAAAATTTTAGATGCATCTTGTCCAGATCAAAAGTCATAATATGAAGTGTGATAGTATTTTTTATATCTGATCATTTTCAATGCTCACCCCATCATCATGAAATCTTGAGAATCATTTAGAAACATTATTATGACTCATGGCTTTACTGCTATGTGCAGTTTGAATCATTTCAAAGATATCTGTAGCAGTTTTACACAATTTAAAACAAAATTTAATATTAGCATATTATTACATCAAAGACTTCCATCATATTTTCATGTCCTAGCTCGTTGCCTACATATAATAGGATATTAAAATTTTCATGGTAAATGGCTCATTTATGTTGCTATGTGACACATGCATTGACAGATATGTAGACATTTAAATGAGAGTCTTAATTGAAATCCAAAGTTTCTGATGTGATGGAGTGAAGTAAAAGGGCTTTTATCTTAGACAAAGTCAAACGCTTCTAATGGAAGATACTAAATGGATGCCTTCTGAAATTTTTTTTTACATCCAGATGTTTTAAATAATGTTTGTGTTATTGATAGTCAATTTAAATATTTTCGCTGATGTTTTACGTAGACAGTGTGGCCCAGTCTCTCCAAGCTGCCAGCGGTGCCATTTCTAAATTAGACATATATTATATGGTGCTGTTTTACCATAAAAATCTTAAGGTGCTATCATGTCTGGAATCATGAGTTACAACAATCTATTTCATATTTTATGGATCATCTTCAATGCTATCTCTACCATCACGAAATCACTAATGTTTTATATATATTGAAGGATGACTGGTAGTAATAGCGCTGTTCATATGTTTCCAAGATCAAATATCTTCATTGTAATTTAGAGTTATCTAGGATAACCAGACACCAAATGGCATAGTGCTGTGGAAATTCTCATCTTTAGACCATCAATTTCTGGATTTTGCCTTTGTAATTGAAGACTGCTGAAACTAATGCACTTATCAATACTATTCAAGATAATGATGTGCAATTTATATATATATATATAAAAGTATAAGGTTCCAAATCCAGGTTAATTTATTTGCATTGATATATAAATTTGGCATCAGATCAGTTTCTACATATTTTTGAGAAATCAGTTCTATAACAATTTTGGTTAGGAAGGTTAATATCAATAACTACATCACATGACCTCATATGCTTTTTCATTTGCTTCCAAGAGATTTTATTGTAATATTACTTTAAAGCTATTTACTCTAAGTTTGAATAATCAGTGAACCTCAGATAGTATACTTCTATTTCCAGGCTTTTGCTTTCATCAGTGAAGACAAGGATTCAAAACTGGAACTATTGCAGTTATATATTTTAGTAATCATCTGTTACTCTTATATTATTTGAGCTAATATCTGAATTTATAAAAAACCTCAAAGTTTCAAATCCAGACTAACCTACTTGCATAATTATATAGATCTGACACCAGGTTATTAGATTTATAAATAAATATTTTTGAAAGTAATTGTTTCTTTTTGCCAATATACACTTCATCTTTTTTTTTAAGGTTGTAATTTGATAAAATTTGTTTACATTGATAAATTTATTGTTATTGTTGTTTTTAAAAAGAGGCCTATTGATGTGGTGTGATGTACTCCAACTTTTCCTTATATGGAGTCAGGAATCTCTCAACAACTGTGCCCAGAGAAAACTGTTAGCCACTTTGCCGTCCCTTTCTATTCCCCATCCTAAGTTTTTCCATATTCTTTTTTATCCTGCTCCATCCCATTTCCACAACATAATCTTTGTCAACTCCATGGCTTTTAATTTAAATCCCCTTGTCTTTTCCCAAACCCAATATAATAACCAATAAGCCACTTTCTGTATAATCATTTTGTTTATATTTATTCTTCCACAACTTCATTATTTGTACCCTTTCTGCTTTCAAGCATTTACATGGAATTAGCAGATGTCTAATATTTTCTATGCCTTCCTTACACAACTTGCAGACTAAATCACCCATATTTTTCCATTTATGAGTATATTCCTTTGTTGCTAAAGATTCCGTTTGAGCCTTAAACAGTCAACTTCTTTCCTTGCTATTATCATAAATTACCTCACACCCAATATTCTGTTTACTTCTATAAATATTTAAACTCTTTTTACTCTCCACAATACAGAGACTTCAGACAACTCAAAGAAGTATGGAGAGATGCATGTTAGGAGTAACAAGAAGAGATCGAAGATGTAATATATGGATAAGAGAACAAACAGGTGTTACTGACCTCATTGAAAAAATTAAGACTGAAGTGGAGTTGGGGTGGACATATTGTTAGAAGAGATGATAATAGATGGACAATTGAATAAACCGGATTCCAAGAGATTGTAAAAGACCCAGAAAGAGACCACATGTGAGATGGATGGATGAAATAATAAAATGTGCAGGGGTGATGTGGAGAGGAAAAGCTAAAGATCAGAGAAGATGGATTGAACTTGGAGAGACCTTCATCCTGCAGTGGATTGATAATGTTTGACGATGATGATGACAGCCACATAAACCTTATCCAATTAAATAGAATGAATTACTAAAGCATGTATGGTAAGATCATCATCTACATAGAAACAAATTAGCTAATTTCCCTGATTCCATCCCTGAAGAGAGTCAAATGTGATTACTTCCTGAGTTTGAATACTGGTGCATAACATGGCTAGAAAGGGGGGAAGAGATATAGGTGAACTAATTCAAATCTCATTTGAATTTAGTAAGAGAACAATGAGCTAGCTTATTGGAGGTGGATGTGGCTAAGCATTAGGTACTTGGGCGCATCATCCCAAAGTCCGACCATAGTTAGATGTCTCCCCCTATCTTTGTACAAGTGACCAGCCCATTACAATATTTTATTTTTATGTAAGTGTAGGTGATTAACTAACAAGCTAAATGGTGATAAAATATATTTTAAAAGTGTTATATAATGACAATGGAGTAAATTGACCAAGTTTCTATATCAATGACCTAATTATAGTCTTGGATTTCAAATTGTAATTATAATGACAACTAGTGGAATTATAAAAAAATAGTTAAGTTTATTATCATTTGGGAAAACAATGGAAAAGAATAAACTACATTTGCAGCTATTATCACATAAATGAACATTTAATTATCTCTACAAGATTAATTAATTTTATTATTAAGTCAGCTATTCAGAGGAACTATACAAAACTATAGTTTTTATCAATTTATAAAATTAATTTATAGAACTTTAAAGAAACAACTTAGTGATAACTTATGCCTATTTGAAAATAATTCTTTTTTAAGTTAAAATAACTTATATAAGTAATATTTACTAAGGCTGTTTAAGTAAATTTGCAAATTAGAAAGAATATTTGCTATATAATTAATTAGTTATAAAACAGTTTACTATGAGAAAAGATATTTATTATGTTTTGATATGAGATGAAAGACTTATGAAGAAGTATTTTCTATCTTAGCAAATAGAATGACTTTTAATTAAAAAAATTGCTAAAACAGATCAAAAGCAATCAAAGAAATCTTTTGATCTTTTATAATGATTAATTATTATATAACTGACATATATTATTATAGACTTGAATGAATTTATCTGTGTATTTCAAATATATGACACTACTAACTATAACTAATTAAATAGAAGGTGAAGTTTGCTTATACATTGACTTTATATATGCCAATGTTTTTAATATTGGAGAATATTAATAAAATCATAATTGATATTTCCTAGACTATTTTAATATTATGATGGTGTTCCAGAATATTAATGCGCATTACATTTGAAAACATGTCAAGATTTAAGGATTAGAAATTATTACAGTGAGCTCAAAAACTTTTATCAAATTATTGTTTATGATCTTTTTTTTTTTTTCTTGAAATGTTTTACTTGAAACTATATGTGTTTTTGCTAGCAAGAGAAGGAATTTTTAATCCCCGATTGTTATTATGGTGCTGTTGGACAAGGAGGTAGAATAAATTATCTTCGAAAAAACTCAGAGAAAATATTTTTTTTTTTTAAATTTCTGATTTTATTGTTAATGTTTTTAGATACAAATATATAATATTGTACGATAGGAGTATAAATAATTTAAATCATTTTATTTGTAATTAATGTTTAGGATTAAGATGATTTATTCACATATTATTATACGTTCAATTTAAAAGAATGAAGTGTATGCTTATAGATCTAATATGGTATACATGAGTTACAGAATAAAAGTTTGTGTCGGTAATGTAATTTAAATTTATATTCTTTTAGTGTGTATAAAGATTAAATATCTGATTGCGGTAAAACTCTTAAATGAATTCATTAATTCATTACAGTAATGCATATCAAATGATTGTATTAAAGGAGAATGATGATTCATGAAATGGGATATTATATTTAAATAAATATAAATATACCATAAGAGTATAATATGAAATATGATATGGAATGAATGTCAAAGTGGAAAAGTGATTTATGATCTCGATTTTTGTAATGGAAAAAGTATAATAGAGTTATTTGTTTTGTAATGTGATCTATAATGTTTATCAATGAATACATGATGGAAGATAAGATTATACTATTAGAAAAGAGGATGTAATAGGCATAGATGCTTAAGATATATAGTGAAGAAAGGATAAGTTAAAATTCCAGGATAGGATAAAATATCATCCTGAAGAACTGATACTAGAGTTTAGTTGGTTTAATCAATGTGATATCCATATTATTATTATAAAGAGATGAGGTGATTTTTCTATGAAATATGAGTGTTATATTCCATAAGAACTTGATAAATAAGCGAGCATATATTGCGATAGAATCATTAAGGTAAAGTGACTACCTTCCTAATTATAACATTCATAAAGAGTGGTTACCTCCATCCCTATATTTTGGGACAATAATTTAATAAGATTAGTTTCTTATCCACAAAGTTTTATCTATGTCATTAGAATATATAATAGGCATTGTAGATTGGCCAGTTATTTTTTTTGAATTTATAGTTTTTCTTACTTAAGTTTTGATAGAATGATATCAGAAATAATAAGACCATACACAAAACAAACATTTTTGAATTCAATCAAAACATGAACCCACTTATTGTTTGAAAATAGTAAATGATATCAAAATAAAAATGCAAATGTGAGTGAGAGAGGTGTTGAATGCATAAAAATGAATGATAATTTTAATAGAAAGAATCCTTGTGTAACGATATATAAATATGTCGTTACATTAATTTAAAATAAAAACTTAAAAGTTCGCAAATAAAAGTAAAAAAAACTAAACGCTAAAATTAAAAATGTTTGTTATACGTATATACATTCGCACAGATGCTAAACTTTAAAAATATTTTTTTTAATAAATAAAAAAAGGTATTTGAATGTATTTTTTATAAAAAAAAGATTTATAAAAGTATTTTAATAAAAAAATAACGTAAGTTAAAATAAAAACAGGTATTAATTAATTCCTGTAATCTATAAATGGAAATGATTGTTTATTAATTATCTAAAAGCTGTTTAATTAAAAAGTCAGATGGAAAGTTAGATAAGAGAAGAAAGGGATTTTAGCTTGACCAATGGAAGCCAAATAAAGGCCCGGACCATAACGAAAAAACAGAACAGTGACGTTTTTGTTCATGGAATCCATAGGAGGACTATAAAAAGAAAAAATATTGAGTTCCAGTCAGAGAGTTTTTCCAACTTGATTTGATGACAACGGTAAGACACACTTGCCGTTCTCTCTCATTTTTTTTTGTTTGTTTTAAAAAAAATAAAATGAAAAGACTGTGATACCAGAATGGAACCAGCTAATGCTACCTCCAGAACATTTTCTTCCAATGGAGACGCCGTGGGAATTGCCAATGGGAACATGGACTATATGAAATGAACAATTATTAAAATCAATTAAGAACTTTCGTCAAGTTTTATAAATTGATAAACAAGCCAACTTAAAAGTTAAAACGGACTCTTATCTGACTTTTGTAAGTTTTTAAATCAAATTAATAATGTTTAATTTTATATGTTTTCCGATTGATAAACATCTTTTCCATTATTTTTTTCTTATTGTAAAGATTATTTAAATGCATGAAATTTAAGTTGTTTATAGACGCTTGCATGGATTCGTTTGCGGTTAATTATATTTTGGTTTTCATATTTGATCAAAATATATAGACATTCGATAAATAATGATACCTTACGGTGAGTATCTAAAATGTATTTATTCGGATGTCTTTTAAGTTATTGGTGACAACGCAAGTATCTTATGGTGAATACTATTGGGTTACTTATAAGTTTCCCTCTGCGATTGTCGGTATCAATAATTTTGTATTTTGATCGTTTATGTTTATTTTGAAATGTTTTTGACCGTGGAATCTATGTAATCGATCTATACCCAACATTTTTAAACAAATCTGTGCGAACGTATTTAAATGTTAAAATTAAGTCAGGCGTGAATGGCTATATAGTTTGTAAAGTTATATTAAGGGAGGGTAATCTTAGGTTATTCATTTCGTAGTTGAATTGGTTCAATGGATTGGATATATTTGTGTAATTAGTAGATGTAGTATGAGGTCCGCTACGGGCAGGATTATAGATATACGCCACACACCCTCTGTTTGCCTATGGATGGGTTTGTAAGTCGGCAGAAGACCGCAGTCCATTCCTATGGAGTTTTTTGTTTATTGATCTACTTGCCAACAGATGTCACATTCCTGTTGGTGGAGAGTCAATCTCTTCTCTATTTCTACTTATTGTTCAGATGTATATTCCTGACAATATAGTATTTTGTGTTGTCGTATCATGCTACATTGAATACATGAATGTATCAGATGGATTGGCGCCAGTTGATTGCGAAATTTGTTGCCTAAGGTTAAATCAGGGAAGAATATTTTCCTTTCAAATGCAGACCTATGTAGTCCATTCATACTTGACCCTCTAAATAAATAGTAAACTCATTATTTGCAATCTACTTAAATTTAGAATTAAAAATCAATATAAAATTATAAACGTTAAATTTATTCCTCAAAATTTAAATATTATTTTATATGTGCGTAAATAAATATTTTTATGTGTTAATTTCTGGCAGTGGCTTTTATTCTTTTATATTTAAGATATAAAATTAAGTTATATTTTATTATCTCTGCTACTCACTGAGCTAGTGACTTGGGCTAACGACCGGAATCAAAAATTAAGAACAAAAAAAATTTTTTTTTTTTTGACTTACGTATCTGCCTACTTTATAAATTTTTCTAGGTTCAAATGCCTAGATGGCGCCCTGTAGTGCAGTTTACGTAAGTCTAGCTTTCTCCGGATCGTTACACTTGATTCAATTATCTATTTAAATGTATTTTTTTGTATTATTTTAAAATTCCCACAACATAAAAAATTTCATCAATAAATTATATTAATATGTTTTCATAACAGGCAAAACTCACTATATGTATTGCCACACACAGCAAGCTAGAGTAATCAATGGATGCCAGAAGGCTTGTGCAAAAAATCCCCATCTAGTGCCTACTCATCCAAGATCCCCAGACTAGTTTCTGGCTTGTGGCCTTCATCAGTGAGGAGCCTTGGATCTAAGAGCACTGCACTTAGATTTTAGGATCGAATGCAACCCTCCAGCAGCCACCCTTTATCTCAACTTAACTAAGATCTAAGTGCAGTGCTCTCAGATCCAAGGCTCCTCACTGATGAAGGCCACAAGCCAGAAACTAGTCTGGAGATATTGGATGAGTTGGCACTAGATGGGGATTTTATGCACAAGCCTTCTGGCATCCATTGATTACTCTAGCTTGCTGTGTGTGGCAATACGTTGGAACAGTCAGAATCGTCTATCTCGCTAACACACTGCAGAATTCAAACCCCACACACGAAACTGAACACTCTAGGAGGGGTTGCCTTCTAGATATACTAAGTTCGAATCTAAAGTCCAAATTTCACAGCACCACCTACGTGATAACGCATCTGATGCTACTACTAGTATAACCTTTTACCGGTGCCTGGTGGTCAGGGAGAAACAAAAAGACTCTATACTAAGATAAGTTTGGGTTGCTAATTAACATCTATGGATGTACAAAAGAAATGTAGAAAATAGATATATAGACCGAGACAGTGATAGGAATCAATAAAATAAAAGATCAAAATTAGTTATTAAATGATTTCACAAAATTTATTTATATAGAAATATATATACGCCACTGTCTGCTTATATGAGACAGGGACGCTTATTAAATAATTGTTGGCATTACATTCCAATAAATTACAAAAAGGTTTTAAAGCAAAATTATATATTCTATCCCTCGGGCTAATAGCATTACGATAATGTGCTTAAAGAGATGGGAACATGTGCGAGGTTCTTTGAGTAATTATACAAGTTTAATAAAATATTTGAAAATTAAGTGTTATAAAATATTTATTGATTTCGAGAATAGCACGGACAAAAGCTTCCTAAGCAATAAAGTGGGGATGTGATCAAGACATTTATTTGATAATAATAACTAAAGCAGATGAGAGGTCAGTATTGCTAGTAATGAATTTATTAAAGGATGGAGGGTGTGACACGTTTAAGTCACGGATGCTTTGTAGAAATAAATATATAAATAAAACAATAGTGAATATTTGGAATGACTACGGAGGGCAGCTCGCCGCTAACCCATAGGAAAGTGTTGTCACGAACAGCCGAAACTTAGCGACTGGGTGACGACTGCGTTTAATTCCCAGGTGTGACATTTGTGGACACACTCTGCCTGGAAACCGCAGGAAGCGAAGAGAGAATGGACTTGGCCATGTAAAATCCTTGGAAAAGCAAAACAAAGCGGTCTCAACAACCAATTCATTTACCAGCAATACTAGACTAATGTATATAAAACATACTAAATGGGTTTTACTTGGATTAAGAGAAATGCCCAATCAAATTCCCAGAAATTCATTTAAAAGGGTCCGCACATTCTCGACGTCAATGATGAACTTTGTAATTAAAGTAGAACACAGTATTTAAAATAGGAAAATGCATGCTTGCGGGTTTGAAAAGTAAGCATAGGTTTATTTACGCAATCATGCATTTGGGGACACATTTAATCATTGACCTCGCACATACTCTCATATTAGGTTAAAATCAATAAAATGTAGATTTTAAACTATTTGATTATTATGTATATTAAAGAAGATTAGAATCGCCCTCGAACGAGTGATTTGCAAGATAATAAAATTGGGAATTATTTATAAATTTAAAATATGCCTTAATAGCGGCGTCTTACTTTCAACAAAGGGAATAATTCACTCGGTCAAAGACGATTCTGACACATTATCATAATAAAATAAAAGAAAGCTTAATAAATAGAAAATATTAACCCAAGGATAGAGAGCAAAACTGTTGATTATATTTGAACACGTTAAAGAAGTACATAATAAGTCAAGTGAAATAAAAGAAAAACAATTTAAAATAGCTATAGCATGTTAGTTAGGAATCACAAGAGCTCTTGGGTTAATTTAGGTTACCTCTGGAGAAGCATTTGCAGGTAGATTGATGGTCGGCAGGTTTTATATAACTCAGCAGCAAAATCTGGAATTGTTCATATTTTTGGCAGCAGCAGCAGTTCCGGGGTTCCTTACGTGATAGCTTCCGATGGTCTAGAGCAGCAGCCGGCCATTCCTGAGGGAAATAGCCTCTGCGCCGGCTCTACTCCGACATGTCAAGGTTAGCAATTTGTGTGGTAAACATGGTGAATTAATTTGGAGACGAAAACTCGGCTTCAAATATAAGTTCGCAGGCACGTAGCTAAAATCTCAGGAAAATATATTTTGAAGAATATTTTACTAGAATATCACTCGAATCATTTCATTAGCAACACCAGAATAATTTTGGTTAGAAACATTTCATCAGCAAAAACTAGAATAATTTTGGTTAGAAACATTTCATCAGCAAATGACCAGAATGGAGAACAAAAGAAAACCCTTCTTTTTATAGTGGAATTGAACAATAGAACTGCCCTGGAGCATTACAAAAATATATCGGACTTATCAGCTGTAATTAAATCCATCCGAATGTCTAAAGGAATTTAACAAAATTTTAATTAATTTCTATTGTTAATTTCCTTGTCGACATTCGAATTACAAACTAGATTTAATTAAAAATTATTTTTACTAATTAAAGAAAACCTTAAGTGGACATCTGCTGTATTTTTAGATAAGCTTCTATAACATTAAATAATTAAACTATTGTCCCTCATTTATTTTAACAGAAATATTTGGAATGACTTTTATTAAATTAAAAGAAAATTATTTTACTTTTTAAATTGCAATATTTGAATCTATTTACTAAACGAATATGAATTTTATTTTAAATCAAAAATATATTACGACTGTAATATATTTTTGTAAATAGATTCAAACAAAATAACTTTAATTAACAATTTATAATTTTGATATGTTTTAAAATGCATATCATAGTGTGTGTGCAATTATGACCTATATAACCTACTTTTAAATAAATCTAAATTATGTGAACATATACATAATCCATAATATTTTATTTATTTGGGCATGAGTTATACTTATATATAATACGAGCATTGTACTCGTGGTTTAAAATTAGGTGGGATTTTCGGTATATAAGCGTATTGCAGACACACTACGATAGATTGGGGTTCAAACTAAGGTATGAGGGTAGGAAATAGGTGAGAAAAGGTGAAACGAAGATCTGCAAAGCAGACCTTACTGTTTCACATTCCCTTAGTGATGGAACAAAAAAAAAATTGTAAAAAAAAAGATCTTACAACAGGTGTCCATCTATGAAGCCTGCATGAAAAAAATTGATAAGATAACCCATAACATACAGTATATAAATATAATGATGGAACGAAACTGAATTATATACCCGGATCATATAAAAAATAATCTACCATATAGCGAACATTTTCTATCATCTTCCCCTTCCACAATTTTTATTTAACATTTTAAAAGTTTAACATTGGTTTATCCGATCTCCTTTCTCATTTATCCTGTGACGTGTCCATTCCTTCTTTTTTTTTTTTTTTAAAAAAACTACTATAATCCTGGGTCTGGTGGGTGATAACTGCCTTTATATTTTAATAATTGCAGTTTCAGATTATCAGGCCTCTTTGTATTGTCTGGTGGTTGATATACAAGGGGTTTCAAAATGCTGGTCATTAACTGTAGCCTTAGGTTGTCATAATTATTTGCCTTATCTGGTGGCTCCTTGGCCCATGGGCTGAAATCCAGTGCCATCATTGTTTTCACTATTTCCTTTACTTCATCCGGTTGATATATTCTTACTATATCAGGTGGGATACTTTTCTTGCTTTCTTTAAGTATTTTGATATTGGTGGTAAGCTTGGTTAGCTGGGTTTGAGGCCCTAGGTCCCGTACATCATTGGCTGGAAATATCCTGTCTAAATACAGTTGGGGACATTGTTTTACCTCATGAAAAGTTTTTATGTGAAGAAGCTTGGTTAGCTGGGCTTGATGTCCTATGTCCCGTACCTCATTTGCTGGAGCTATTCTTGCTACATCAAGTTGTGGGCATTTTTTGACTTCGTGAAAGATCTTAATGTTGATGAGCTTGGTTGGCTGAGTTTGAGATCCCTGGTCTGGTGTATCAGTTTTCTTTGCGGAATCATTTGTTTCTATTTTCTGGTTCAGGGATTCCTCTTTCAATGACCCTACCGAGTTCAGGTCTGTTTTATCTTTTCTTGGTTCAATGACCTTTTGATTGTTCTTCATGCAGCATTTTTCAAATGCAAGTTGGAGGGCTTTCTGTTCCTCTCTCACTTGTGCCAATTCGTGGATGAGTTTGGTCAACACTCTACATTCCTCAGCTCTCCTTCGGGTTCGTTCTTCCCATCTTTTTTGCTCTTTCTTCACTTTGCTTCCACATCTCTAATATTTCGGAAATGGACCTCATTATCATCCGTATTTTCCATGGCCTTGGATGATTATCGTGATCGATGATGACTTTTATTTTTTATTTTACTGCTAACTATTTAATATATCAAATAAACAGCACTGAAAAAAAAAACACTTTTAAACTGTTTTACGGTTGAACTCACTAAAACTAATACAGTTAAAAAAATACTATTATGTTTTCCTTGTTTGACTCTCTGCGATTATTGTTACATTTGATTTCAAATTTTATCAATGGCTAATCGGCTATCTCCCTCTCGGTTCTGTTGGCCTAATTGCTGCTTTACATTTATCACTAAAAGCCCAACTACTGCCCTCTTACTACTGCTAACATTTCATGTTTAATTCTGCTGCTAACATACATATACTTTACTGCCCGTATATATAGAAAATTTCTTAAATTCTACCTGTCAAATTATTTCGCTAACATATATATTTTTAAACTCAAGCAATTTTATTTATATATATTAACATTCGTTAGATCCGGGTATACTTATTTCGTTCCTTCTTATTTAAGATTAACATACATATATATTTATTTACATTATAATTATTGATCCGATTCACGTCTCATTATTTGGTCTAAGAAAAATTTATACACGTTGAAAAAAAACAAATTACATACAAAAGAATTTAGCCTGGTGACAAAATTTATTTTAGAAGTAACTCCGTTTAGTGAAATTACCCTTGGGCGCCATGTCACCAGTTAAAAATATCCATAGACTGTTAGCTTCCCAAAATTAATTTTAATAACTATTCCATTTAACTACGGGCACTCATTAAAACATTCGCATTTTTATTGATTACAAAATTTTATTTATGATTACATTTCTGAATTCCATACGATAGCCTATTATATCTAGGTCATTACCGTACAAAATTATTATTATGCTATCTTGCGCATTGAGCCGATAAAACTTTATTTTGACAGAAAAATACAATATTTGAAATATACATAGATTGTCACAATATTACATCTGGGACAATATTTAAGTAATTTACGCCATGCGTACATAGCGTGACTTAAGTGAAACAATAAATACAGATGGCTCGTATCGCACTATAGCAAGTTTGGACAGGTTTAGATTATATAGTATAGGTAATTGAATGCCCGAGTCAAACAAAATGTGTGAAATATATACGCAAATAAACAATATAGATAATATAGAGTTTGAAAAATATTACATATATCAAAACATAAGGGATTTGAGTGATTAAATACAAACAAAATACTAAAATTAAGCTACAGGGATGTGGGTGTTTAAATAATTAAGATCTACAGGGATGTGGGTGTTTAAATAATCGAGGCCCCACGTTTGGGCAAGCCATGGACCCGGGGAAAAAATATTATGTAACAGTCAGAATCGTCTATCTCGCTAACACACTGCAGAATTCAAACCCCAAACACAAAACTGAACATTCTAGGAGGGGTTGCCTTCTAGATATACTAAGTTCGAATCTAAAGTCCAAATTTCACAGCGCCACCTACGTGATAACGCATCTGATGCTACTACTAGTATAACCTTTTACCGGTGCCTGGTGGTCAGGGAGAAACAAAAAGACTATACTAAGATAAGTTTGGGTTGCTAATTAACGTCTATGGATGTACAAAAGAAATGTAGAAAATAGATATATAGACCGAGACAGTGATAGGAATCAATAAAATAAAAGATCAAAATTAGTTTTAAATGATTTCAAAAATTTATTTATATAGAAATATATATATATATATAATGCCACTGTCTGCTTATATGAGACAGGGACGCTTATTAAATAATTGTTGGCATTACATTCCAATAAATTACAAAAAGGTTTTAAAGCAAAATTATATATTCTATCCCTCAGGCTAATAGTATTACGATAATGTGCTTAAAGAGATGGGAACATGTGCGAGGTGCTTTGAGTAATTATACAAGTTTAATAAAATATTTGAAAATTAAGTGTTATAAAATATTTATTGATTTCGAGAATAGCACGGACAAAAGCTTCCTAAGCAATAAAGTGGGGATGTGATCAAGACATTTATTTGATAATAATAATTAAAGCAGATGGGAGGTCAGTATTGCTAGTAATGAATTTATTAAAGGATGGAGGGTGTGACACGTTTAAGTCACGGATGCTTTGTAAAAATAAATATATAAATAAAACAATAGTGAATATTTGGAATGACTACGGAGGGCAGCTCGCCGCTAACCCATAGGAAAGTGTTGTCATGAACAGCCGAAACTTAGCGACTGGGTGATGACTGCGTTTAATTCCCAGGTGTGACATTTGTGGACACACTCTGCCTGGAAACCGCAGGAAGCGAAGAGAGAACGGACTTGGCCGTGTAAAATCCTTGGAAAAGCAAAACAAAGCGGTCTCAACAACCAATTCATTTACCAGCAATACTAGACTAATGTATATAAAGCATACTAAATGGGTTTTACTTGGATTAAGAGAAATGCCCAATCAAATTCCCAGAAATTCATTTAAAAGGGTCCGCACATTCTCGACGTCAATGATGAACTTTGTAATTAAAGTAGAACACAGTATTTAAAAATAGGAAAATGCATGCTTGCGGGTTTGAAAAGAAAGCATAGGTTTATTTACGCAATCATGCATTTGGGGACACATTAAATCATTGACCTCGCACATACTCTCATATTAGGTTAAAATCAATAAAATGTAGATTTTAAACTATTTGATTATTATATATATTAAAGAAGATTAGAATCGCCCTCGAATGAGTGATTTGCAAGATAATAAAATTGGGAATTATTTATAAATTTAAAATATGCCTTAATAGCGGCGTCTTACTTTCAACAAAGGGAATAATTCACTCGGTCAAAGACGATTCTGACACATTATCATAATAAAATAAAAGAAAGCTTAATAAATAGAAAATATTAACCCAAGGATAGAGAGCAAAACTGTTGATTATATTTGAACACGTTAAAGAAGTACATAATAAGTCAAGTGAAATAAAAGAAAAACAATTTAAAATAGCTATAGCATGTTAGTTAGGAATCACAAGAGCTCTTGGGTTAATTTAGGTTACCTCTGGAGAAGCATTTGCAGGTAGATTGATGGTCGGCAGGTTTTATATAATTCAGCAGCAAAATCTGGAATTGTTCATAATTTGGCAGCAGCAGCAGTTCCAGGGTTCCTTACGTGATAGCTTCCGATGGTCTAGAGCAGCAGCCTGCCATTCCTGAGGGAAATAGCCTCCGCACTGGCTCTACTCCGACATGTCAAGGTTAGCAATTTGTGTGGTAAACATGGTGAATTAATTTGGAGATGAAAACTCTGCTTCAAATATAAGTTCGCAGGCACGTAGCTAAAATCTCAGGAAAATATATTTTGAAGAATATTTTACTAGAATATCACTCGAATCATTTCATTAGCAACACCAGAATAATTTTGGTTAGAAACATTTCATCAGCAAAAACTAGAATAATTTTGGTTAGAAACATTTCATCAGCAAATGACCAGAATGGAGAACAAAAGAAAACCCTTCTTTTTATAGTGGAATTGAACAATAGAACTGCCCTGGAGCATTACAAAAATATATCGGACTTATCAGCTGTAATTAAACCCATCCGAATGTCTAAAGGAATTTAACAAAATTTTAATTAATTTCTATTGTTAATTTCCTTGTCGACATTCGAATTACAAACTAGATTTAATTAAAAATTACTTTTACTAATTAAAGAAAACCTTAAGTGGACATCTGCTGTATTTTTAGATAAGCTTCTATAACATTAAATAATTAAACTATTGTCCCTCATTTATTTTAACAGAAATATTTGGAATGACTTTTATTAAATTAAAAGAAAATTATTTTACTTTTTAAATTGCAATATTTGAATCTATTTACTAAATGAATATGAATTTTATTTTAAATCAAAAATATATTACGACTGTAATATATTTTTGTAAATAGATTCAAACAAAATAACTTTAATTAACAATTTATAATTTTGATATGTTTTAAAATGCATATCATAGTGTGTGCGCAATTATGACCTATATAACCTACTTTTAAATAAATCTAAATTATGTGAACATATACATAATCCATAATATTTTATTTATTTGGGCATGAGTTATACTTATATATAATATGAGCATTGTACTCGTGGTTTAAAATTAGGTGGGATTTTCGGTATATAAGCGTATTGCAGACACACTACGATAGATTGGGGTTCAAACTAAGGTATGAGGGTAGGAAATAGGTGAAAAAAGGTGAAACGAATTTCTGCAAAGCAGACCTTACTGTTTCAATGTATAGTGAGTTTTGCCTGTTTTAACAAGATATGTTGAAGATGGCATGGAAATTACCCATCAGTAGGAACTAATGGATGGTAAAATTAATTGGTAATATCAATGAAAGCATACAAGTTGGTAATAATATACTTATCATTTCATGGGCCAAATGATGGAGATATAATTTGAATGCCTGAATGAAAAGAATATTTCTTTTATTATTGGGAATGTAAGGAATTTTCTTGTAAATTTGTAATTATTTAATTATTAATTTTATGAATAATTTATGTTATATCTGATATTTATAATTGTTGTTATGAATTATTGCTATTGTTAAAATAAATAAGTATTTGAATTTTAAATTTTGACTAGTGGCTTTATTTCTGTCTAGAATCATTTCCATCACAAAGTCATGTTAAAGTATATAATCAAATTGAAGTCATTACATAAAATAAATTTATCAAATATTTATAGAATTATACTAAAGAATTGGAAATTGATAAATTAATTATTTATTATTTTGAATTATAATTTTTATTGAAGTCATATTTCATTGACCTTTGTTTTATTAAATACGAAAACACTTGAAGAATTATTTGAAAATTGAAATTTAAAGTTATCATATGTATAGAGCATTAAAAGACAGTAATATTATTTTTAATAGTCATATTCCTATTTTAAAATCAAATTAAAACTTATTATATAAATTAAATTTTAAAATATTAAATCATCTCAGAATTCAAGTAATTAATAAAATCATTTACAGTGATTGTTTTTGAAAGATAAAAGTAAGATGGGTAAATGCTAATTAATGTCAGTATTTAATTGAATGAGATGATAGGAGGTGATGGTTAAATTATAAAACTTTTGATTATTACTAAATGATTATTCCGTTTCCTGATAAATATTTGTATAAGTAGGAGAATACATATTTGTAAATTTTATAAATTATCTAAATTAAAGTAAGTAGATTATTATTACTAGTCTCAATGTATTATTATTATGGTTAGATTAAATCTCAAATAGAGAGTTTAGTTTATGTTTGTAAGTGTAAGTGTTATTATTTAGATAATTGGATCTCAACAAAATCCCTCGTTATTCAGTTATCTAACTACCAATAATTGTTATTATATAGAAAAGAATAATCACGATCCCTGAAATATCCGTAGAATAGCATTAATTAGTTCAGTTAATTTAATCTGTGTTTTTAATATTATTTTTGTTAGTTTCTTAAATAACCAAAGAGTAGCTGCATAATTATTCCAAATGAAATATTCCATTTGTCATTGTTTGTTGTAGGGATTTTTCCTATTGATTATAATCGCTGGAGAATTTCTACGATAGCAATTCCATTGTGGAGTATATTTTATACGCTGCTCAATTTTAAAACCTATATGTTGTGACCATCCCTGACGTCTATCTTATGTATTTATTTATCTTATTGAAATTAAATCCTTGTTTTTACTTCATCTTCGAGTGGTAAGTTTTAAATTGCACTTTATGCAAAAAAATGAAGCTCAGTATTATTAGAAAAAGAATTATACAGCTTAGTGCTTTCAAAGAACTTAGGTCTCCATATTCATTGCGCAATTTAAAACTTATTTATATTATGTAACATTAGTTCAGTAAAATTAGATAGAGAATCTCATCATATCATTGTTGTAGTATATAATGGAGTTGAGCTAGTATTGTTTAGTTTGTCTGTGTAAAGGGTGTCGGGTTACAATATATATATAATATTATATTTAATGTTTTCACGGTTGTATGATGTAGGTAAATTAATAGTTTTTGGGCTGAATCATGTATTATTTTCCATTTCATACCGATATTTCGATGGACTAGCATCCACCATTATCAAGGTTAACTTTTGAAAGAAAAATTGTTAGATCTCAAACATTAACATGACTCAGTGCGAGATGAGAAATAAGATTCAACTTGAAGTAGTTCAGCATTCACAATATTCCTCTTTTAATAGAGTAATTTTACCCTATATTAAAGGAGTTACTGATAAAATCAGTAGAAGACTATCTTGTTTTAATATAAAGACTACTTTTTCTACTGGCAAAAAATTGGTGATTTTTTATATAAACCTAAAGACAGAATATTTTTGGAACACCAAAGAGTTTATAAAATTTCATGTTTGCAGTGCTCAAGAAGCTATGTGGGTCAGTCTAATAAATGAATAAATGTCAGAATTAAGGAACATAGAAATGCTTTTAATTAAAAAATTAGCACATCAGTTTTTACTTCCCATTTTTTAGAAATTGGTCACAAACCTGATTTTGACAATACAAAAATACTTGCTAATTTGGAAAGATATGATTTAAGAACCATGGGAGAGTCAATTGAAATATTAAAGAGACCTACTGGTTTAAATAGGGCTGACAAAGCACAACGTATTCCAGCTATGTGGAAACCTCTTATTTTATCTAATATTAACTTAAAATTAATAGGTGAAAAAACTGAGGGAAATAAACATTTTGATAAGCCTCATATTGTGAATGCTGAACTACTTCAAGTTGAATCTCATTTTTCATCTTGCACAGAGTCACGTTATATAACAATTTTTCTTTCAAAAGTTAATCTTTATAATAGCGGATGCTAATCCGTCGAAATATCGGTATGAAATGGAAAATAATACACGGTTCAGCCCAAAAACTATTAATTTACCTATATATATAAAGGAAATAGATATTTGATATAGAATAAGAGTAAACTTTTTATTAATTGCTTTTCATTATGAATAATTGTTATTCATATAATATCATAAGACTAAATCAAATTTAAATACAAAAATCAAAAGAGCATCCACCAATAGAATCATTCAAAATCTCACTCTATTTAAACTTCAATTTTTTTAGGCCATAAAAGAAGACAGATCAGTTGTGTATTTAATAATGTAAATATAATGAGTGAAGAAAGAGATCACCAGTGAAAGAAAATAAAAAAAGTATGGTTCATTTCTACTTCAAGACAAGAACTAAGTCAAAGCTGGAATTTTAATTGTGTGATCTTTTATTTATAAATTAATGTCTTCGCTCCTCTTAATTTCACAAATCCATATGATGTAATAAAATGCACCACTGTTCTTTTGTACTTTTTAAAGTGATTTTTATTTATTTTATGTTTCAACTGATTTGTAGCCTTCATCAGATATCTATAAATATTTTATTTATTTATATTTTATTTTTAGATGTAATTAGAGGGGATTTGAACACAGATTTTCAAGCTCCCTTCAGCTGTTCGCTCCATCTTATATAACTGATACATGCAACCACATGTGAAAAATAAAAATGATTTCCAATACTGTATATGTATTTCATGCTGAACAAGCACTCATTAGTTGGTCAAGATTGTCAGCATTCACACATATATAATCAGTGCTTAGTTTATATTAAGATAGCAAATCTTCAAACTTTATGAACAAGCTTCAATATTCTCTATCATCCAATTCTTCAGCCATCATATTATTGAAAATGTGATGATGAAAATGCTCAAAGCCTCTGTTGATGCCAATATTGTTGTCATACCCATGTTGACTTTTAAGTCACTTTCTTTCCTCATATATAGGACCTTAATATTCTTATTTAAATACACAGAAGGATGATAAAGATTGAAGCCTGTTCATTAAAGTTTGAAGATTTTCTATCTTAATATAAACTAAACACTGATTATATATGTATGGGAGATGGTGATCTAGACCAACTGTTGAATACTAGTTCAGCACGAATTACATATATTGGAGATCATTTATCTTTTTTACATGTATGTAATCATGTGTATCGGTTTTATAAGATGAATCTGTGTTCAAATCCCCTGTAATTACATCTAAAAGTTCAGTATATATATTAGTCTTATATATGTCAATATCAACACAATATATTTGAACTCATATATATTTAAAATGTTAATAATTATAAATACACAAGTTTTCCAAAATAAAGACAAAAATATTAAATCATGTGCAGTATATATGATCAAATAAATGAATAATTATTAATATTTACACATTTAAACATGGCTGTTTCTTAAATTATTTATATTATTTAATTGTTCTTTAATATAACCACTAATTATAATATATAAAGTAATACATTTCCTTATAAAATAATGTATCTCATATTCATCATCAATCATTATCAATCCACTGCAGGATGAAGGTCTCTCCAAGTTTAATCCATCTTCTCCGATCTTTAGCTTCTCTTCTCCACATCACCCCTACACACTTTCTTATTTCATCCATCCATCTCACATGTGGTCTCTTTCTGGGTCTTTTACAATCTCTTGGAATCCAGTTTAAAATTTCAATTGTCCATCTATTATCATCTCTTCTAGCAATATGTCCAGCCCAACTCCATTTCAATCTTTTAATTTTTTCAATGAGATTAGTAACACCTGCTTGTTCTCTTACCCATACATTGCGTTTTCGATCTCTTCTTGTTATTCCCAATGTACATCTCTCCATACTTCTTTGAGTGGTCTGAAGTCTCTGTATTGCTCTTCTATTAAGTGTCCAAGTCTCAGATCCATAAGTAAGAACTGGTAAAACACATTTGTTAAAAAACCTTCCTTTTCAAACACATAGGCATATTTCCTTTTAGTATCAAGTTATTTCTATCAAAAGCACTCCAACCAAGTTTAATTCTATGATTAATTTCCTCCATTATGTTTTCATCTGTATTAATAATCTGACCAAGGTATTTGTAACTGTTAACTTCTAATATTTTCTCATTATCTCATATTAATGTACTTTTAAATAATTAATTTTAGCCCTTTTTAAATAAGTAATTTGAAATAAAATTATAAATATTATTGTAAGATATTATTACATTACTAATATATTATACGTAGAGAGCAAAAGAGGATGGTATATTTTGTTACCTTATCATTTCTATTGATTATTTTAATACTGGAGTTGGATATGAGAGTGCTAAACACCTTGGTGATTTGGGAAAATTTTAAAAGTATACCTTACTTTGCATCAAATATTTTTTTGCATTTATTTACATATTACTATCGGGACAGAATTATTCATTATATATACACAGTTTATCCAATGAAAAAATAATTGAGACTGGTTCTCTGTCCAATTTGCCTGCAAAGCCATCTCTGAATGAATGTGTGTTACTTAGTGAGATAATTTAATTGACACTAAAATTTTAAAGTACTAGCATGTGTTAGTCCCAAGTTGTGATATGTGACAGTATATTTCAAACGAACTCATTATGGAAAAACACATTAACATTAAATTTTATTTTAAATTGGGTAAAACTGCTACTGATATTTTAAAAAAGATTCAAAACTGTCTATAGCAGTGAAACCTTAATTGCAAGAATATTTTTAAATGGTTTTCAAGATTTTTTTGATGGCAGAGAAAGCATTGAAGATAATCCACTAAGATTTAAAAAACATTGCCTCATAACCCAGATATGCAAGTGCCTTAAAATTATTATGGAGAATCGATAAATGATGTGGCTATGTAACACATGCATTGGATCAGAAATATACTGCAGGTATCT
Source organism: Epiperipatus broadwayi (assembly GCA_028023455.1). NCBI lineage: Eukaryota > Metazoa > Onychophora > Udeonychophora > Euonychophora > Peripatidae > Epiperipatus > Epiperipatus broadwayi. The sequence goes on along the minus strand of JAQFVV010006260.1, from coordinate 5,414,300 downwards.
TGGAGAGAATTAATCTCTTTTCATTGGGTCACACTGTGTGTGTGTATATATATTTGTAAGCAAAGCACATCAAATTCTGTGTTTATTTTTTATGGAACTATATGCAACAGATGAGTGTGTAGATGTTTATTTCAATGTGTTCTTAGCATTCAATATTAAATTTAAGATTGATGTCAATGAACATTAAATCATGACGTTGATCATCAACTATTAATAATTAAGAAGCAAGTGGGATCTTCTTTTGTTTCTTTTGAAAATTTTTTTCTCATTGGAGAAGAATGTGTATGTAAATAAGGAAGGCTAATCCTAAATATATTTCCAGGATTGTGGTTTATTGTCAGAGCTCTATAAGAGATTCTTCTTGTGATTACAAAGGGAAAAAAACACAACTTTGTAAGATGGCTATTGTTAAATGGTCTGTAAATATTTTTTAACTAATTTCATTGTATAGTTAATATTTTAGAAGAATCAAGATGAAATTTTATTCAATATAATGACATTGTGATTTAGAGGTGACAAGGAGAAGTACAAGTATATGGTAAATGGAAGTTAGATTTCCTAAAATCATGTTAAAAGTTACATTGTTATCACTATGATTTTGACTTAAATATTATTTGCTGCTATCAGTATAAATAGTGCTCTGTGTTTTAGTGCAGTAGTAGAACAATAGATTTAAGAGCTAAAGGTTCTTAAATCATGGCTCATTTAATATAGCATGATCTTTTGAGTGGTAGATTATTTTATTTAATGTTAATAGTGAGGATAGTAAAATGAAAATTGCTGTAATTATTTTTTTCCTTGGAATATTTAAGGCAGATTGGTCTAGGTATCATGGGAAATGAAGATACACCATAGATCATAAAGGATGACGGAGGTCAAACTATTCTATTACAATAAACTCCTTGGAGAAACAAATATTTTGCCAGTTTCCCATATTGATGGGTCTGATAATTTTGAGTGTCATTTATTTATTGTTCATATTCACTTGCATAGCTTTGTGATACTTAAATTTTATCTTTTGTCGACTGTTGTTAACATGTTGTGGCTATTGAGCATTTTAGCCAAGAAGGAATGCTTGTGCTTCCCTTTAATGCCACATCTCCCATGCATTTTTTTAACAATGCAGGAGAATCAAAGCTCATTGTTTATAGGTTGTAATATTAACAATTAAGATTTGGTGTTGGTTTATGTAAATTCATATTTCATTTTTTTCCCACCATGGGTCTATGGTATCATGAGTTTCTATTGTATTTGGGAATATTTATTATTTTAGAACAGGCATGGGCATTCGTTTTTGAGAAGATATTGCACAAACATTGTAATTCACAAAAGTATACCAAAATAAAAGTATTTAAAAAAATTCATATAACTTTTATATGACAAAAAGTTAGAAGAAATCGTAAATTTTAGAGAAAGTATGAGCAAACGGGCAACATTAAAATATAGAAAATTTTAATAGAAAGTTACTTGGCTGGTATAATTCTGAAATAAACTTGCCATATAGAAAGTCATAAAAGGACTACAGGTGAGCTATTTCTATTTTGGAATAAGAAGGAAAATAACCAGCTATCTTAATATGCTTAATATTGACTATATTTTTTGCCTAATAGAAGATGAACTTTCAGCTATTGAGAACAGATAAAAATCGAAGTGAACTTTGCTGATTATAAGAGTGTTATGATAATGCCATATCTTAATTATCAGCTACAACAGATAGAATTTGTTGTCTAAGATCCTGAGTAGAGAACATTTCATTAACAGAGTCATATTCAATATGTTAAAGCTATATTGCTCATTTTAAAAACAATCAACCGATATCTTAAATCAATGAACAGCATCAAATATATTCTAATAGTTTGGGTAATATAAATTTGCAAACAGTTTTGGCAATGAATCACATACTGGTAAGATCATCAATTTTGGAAATAGAAAAATGCAATCACTGTCCGATCATTATGTAATTATTTTTTTTAAAAATAATCATGTGTGTAGTTGGTCAGAAAGTCATGCAATATTTCAGCACTTCTAATGGCAGGTTGAGCATATTTCAATTTGAGTGACTGGATGGATTTTTGTTTATATTATTCAGCTGAGCTCCGAGTTCACAATGCTGCCCCTGCATTAAGCTATGCGTGGCATTAAAGCATCCTTGATACGTGTTGAAACTCAACCGCCACTACGCTGCTAGGAATATTCACCAATCTATTATGAAAGTTCATAAAATGCATTGGAGAAATGATCTTTTTAAGTGTCTTCAGGGATATATTGCAAACTCTATCATTGATTAATAAATATTTTGTTGGGACATTATTTATTAACAGTATAGTCCTCATTATAAATTTTTTAGAGTTGAAATGGATCTGTGTTGGTTCATGATTTCTCCTGTTCATTTTCTTCAGATGCATCTGTATTCATAAACAAGGCAAAACTCTCCATACAGTAGTGCCACCCTGTGCCAACCAGAGTAATCAATGAATGTCAGAAGGCTTGTGCATAAAATCCCTATCAAATGCCTACTCATCCAATATCCCCAGATTAGTTTCTGGCTTGTGGCCTTCATCAATGATTACTTTGGTTGGCACAGGGTGGCACTACTGTATGGAGAGTTTTGCCTTGTTTATAAACAATTATGTGCTAGTATAAGAGATGGCGATCATGCTTAATGATTTAACATCTGTATACATTTGAGAGAGCTAAAAGAGAACATTGATTGGATTCAATCTTATCATTTTTGATATAGGATATTAAAAATTATTGCCGAGAACTGTGGGACTTTTTGTGGATTGTTAACAGTTTCCCATTGAGTACACATTATTAATTGAGAAGTTCTTTAACAAGCACTTTGGGCACAATCCATTGAGAAGTTCTATTGTAAATAGTATGGATGCAATTAGTCGAGAAGTTCTTAGGTGTCCTTTAAATAAAAACATCACTAATAGATATTGGAAGTTTCATGTGAAACTTAATGGTCTGATTACTATAATTGTGATTTTGCATGAAAATTATGGTAATTCTAAAGGGTCAGTGCTGTTTTACTTGCCATTGTGTACACCTATTGCTTTATGCAAAAATAACATCAAATGTTTATGTGATGAACTAATGTTTCCTGAAAGGAATAGTCTGTTATTTATGGGATCCTGATCTTGTTTTTAACTTTGTCAATAGGACACATTTTGCTAATCTGTCCTAATTTGCATATGAAAGATATTTTTAGAAAAATTGCTAATTATGTACTTATAGTAACATCCATCTATTCATTGACAAAAATATTCACAAACTAGCAGATAATTTTTTCCATGAACATGCTTAAAATACTCTATATCATTTGACATCCATGTTTTCTCTTTGTTATAATAGATGTAGGATGTGTTTGACTTCCATTTTAATAGTGCTGTGGATTTTTTTCATAGAAGTATGCATCATAGTGCCACATTTTTGATGTGTTCTGTCATCAAAAATTTACTCAAGACAGTTTTTTAATGCCCGAGTTATTTAAACAAATGGGCAAATCCCTGTTTTTTTAATTGAGCTAAAAATAATGATTATGCCATTCATTTTTTGATAGTGGCCTCTGCTCCAAATTTCTGATTACATAAGTCATTGACAATATGAGTGATGCATTGATTTTAGTTATTTCATATGCTGTTTTTAAATCAGTGAATTACTTTATTCTTTTATTTATCTAAATCTAAAATTAATCATTATGGAATAATTTGTTACCATGGTAATGTGAATAATTATAGTCATAAATGAATTAGTTTAATTTCTTTTAAAGTAGAAATTGGGTGCATTGTAACTTGGCTTTCCTTCTCTACTGATTTGTTAAAGATGAAATACCATAGATAGAGACTTTGATCTGCCCTGATTATCTTATATAGACTAGTTTATATATATATATTGTAACCTTCCCCCCCGCTCCATAATAATAACAACATGCTAAGAATATACTAACTATTCCGGATTTTCTTTACTTATTTATTTCCGGTCAATAATAATTAACATTAATAATAATTCCGGGTTATCTAGCTCAGTCTATCAAACATATTATTATGATTTAAATAAAACACTTACTAGCTCAGAATTTTATAAAATCTAGTCATGTCTAGGAAATGAATCAACACAAATATCTTTTATTATTCCCATGAGACCTGGAGCAATGACAAAGGAACAAGACGAGAGATCATTGAGATACTATCCCAATGGCATAAGAATACTATCCTAAATAATTGACTAATAGCATTCCTACGACTTTTAAAGCTTTTATCATATCTTAATATTTTTAAAACAAATTCTAGCTCACATAAATAAATTAATTAAATAAAATAGAGTTAAATTAACCAAATCATATCAAATCAAATAGATAAATCAATAAGTAATTAAATAATTAAATCTCAGGTTCATAAATTGTAATTAAAACTGATTTCATATTGCCATAGTAAACTATGATAAGGGAATTTTATGTCATAGTTCACTACGTAACGAATCTAATTAATAAGAACAATGACAATAATAAAATAATATAATCTTCTTTTCTTTCTAGATGTATTAAATATTTTCGTGGTAACATTTATTAATCCGATAATCAAAAATTATGTGGTAACGTTCGCATATATTTTACTTAAATATTGTGGCAATCAACCCATGACCAATACCTGTTCTACTTATATTTCTTTCATTTTATTATGTAAATAAAACAAAATAAATTATTAAAATTTCTAATATTGATTATCCTGTGCAAAATCATAAACATGTTTAATTATAAACGTGCGTTGTGATTTCATGCATTTCATGTGTAGGAAAAACAACAACCAAGACACAAAGCTTACTAATAAAATTTTATAACATTTTATTAACATTATAACAAATAACACTTTGTACATTATTTACAGCGGATATCCCTATTTACTTATCACAAACTTTTATTTATACCCGTTGATGTCTTAACATTATTATTATTGAATTTTATTTTACCCTTTTACCATTAATAATTACAAAAGTATTTTACAATATTATTATTATTGGATACATGTTTTGAGCTTAGCTGAATACACAAAATCTCTATCCATTAAACTTTTCTATTTGACATTATGTCCTTATAATTTCAAAATTATATTTCTATAAGATCTCTTCTGTTATGTAAAATTATACAAAAATTACAAAATTATACTTATTCTTGTTAGTATGGAATCCTACAGAATTTAATCCTTATGATATTTTCATGTTCCTTTTATTATCAATCATAATATAATTACTGATAAAATTTTGATCCCATCCTTAACTTTATATAGCAATTAACATTATCCACACACTATGTACAAATACACATTTTGTTATACATTTCTTTAACTCATTTCCAAATAAACACAATCTCTTTTACTAAATCTCACACAATATTTTAAAATCTTATTATTGTTTTAAAACTTAATTCTAAGGTTTTTTTTTCCTTTAAAATTATATCAGTTTCAATTGTTTTAAAATTATATCATATGATTCTTCATCTTTTATAAACTTATACTTTCACTTTGGACTTATACAATTCTACTTTACTCTAGTAAATAACTATTCTTACATAACTACTATCTAACTTCCTTTCTATCTTATGTATCATTTCTATAAAATTATCTCCCTGACGATGTATTTTCATGAAATCAAGATAGCGAAGATATAGATGCGTTGGATCAAAATAAACAAGATATTATCCTTTATAAACTTTGACAACATGCAAGGAATTTAAGGGCAAGAGAGGACTTTATTGTCTATCTCCTCTAGTATTGGAAGGAGTAAAGCTATTTCTTCACTTCATCACATCAGAAAGTTTCAAAGATATGTATAAATAACACTGTCCAGAATATATGTTCAGTTAGGGCAAGATCTCCTGAAGCACACAAATAATTATGATCCACATATTTCATTCCTTATAGTTTAATAAAACATCCTCTTGGTTTCCTTTGACATCAGTACTCCCAAGTCACTATCTGATTGATTTCTTCAGATTCATCTCTTCATTACATCGACAAATTCTCTGTCTACCTTGCTAATAATAATAAAATTCATTTTTATTTAACTTCCATTCTTAGAAAATTCTTTACTATTTCGTATATTTCTATCTCTACTGTTATAAACTATTTGAATATTTTCAATATAAAACCAAAAGAATCACATAATTAATATCTACTTATTATTAATCATTTTTAGATTATTTATTGATGCATTTTAAAATTTTCTACTCTCTTAAATATATTTTGATGTTGGATAAATGTTACTTATAACTTTTAACATCTTTCATACTTCATTCATTAATAGAGACCTATAAAAAATATATTCATATTACCAATAATATTAAAATTACCAACGATCTCTATCCTCTGGATCTATTTGTAAACTTCTCCATTCCAGGACTTCTAGTAGGTATTTAAAATTTTCCATCCCATTTTTATTTATACTAATATTTCTCTCATTCCATTAGCCGATATTTAAATATAATATTATAAAATTTATGTTTATATGTTTCCCTAAACTAATTCAAATTTTATACTTTAAATACAATAAAAAAATAATAAAACTATATTTCATCCTTGTTGACTGAAAATTCTTGCAAAGCTAAAAAAAATATATTTTATTTTCTTCCACTTAATTTCTAATTTAAACTTTTAATTCTTTTTAATTCTTCTTGCGATTTAATTTTCTTCATATTTTCACTTATTTGGACCCTTTCATAGGTTTTTCCGTTTTCCACATCTTGTCTTTATTTTAAAAATTCAACAAATTTTTCTTTTTTCCATGGATCCATTTTCCTCATTTTAGTATTATTTCTGTTTAATACTTCTTTCCATTCAATATCTTTTCCTTTTTTTCTATGATGAGAAAAAGTTGGTTCCTCTTAGTAAGTCATACCTTATCACTTTCTTCTATTTTTAATTTGAAACTTTTTTAAATATGTTTTCCTTTAATATACATACTTTTCTTCCTCATTCTTTTTCTTCTTGAACCATTAGATTTTCTCAGAGAAATAGACTTGTTTTAAATACTTATAAAACAAACCAAAGATTCTCTCGACAAATGTTTCTTTCTTATATTTTCCCCTTTTCTTTGTATTTTTCCAGTATAGGATTTAATTTCTGTGAGCCAAATAACACAAAACTTCAATTCCTCTTTTCTTTCAATAATTATTTCAATTATTATTCTTGGTATTTCCATTTTATTCACGAATGGCAAATTTGATAAATCCCTGGAAGATCAGAAATTACAAATCACTTTCTGGATACAAAATTATATTATCTGTTCAAGACTAACTTTAGACTAATTATTAATTTATAAATTTATATTACTTTTTTCAGCTTCGATGTACAAGCAATTCAAAAAGGTACCTTCCTCTTCAACTTTCACATTCCATCTCCCCTTCTTTTTTTTTTGATTTTTTTCTTCCAATTTAAATCTGATTGTCAATATTTTTTTCACAAATAGTCATTCTATTTTGATGATAAATTGTCTTTTAAAAAATATTTTGAATCTGAATATTACTTTAACTTAATATTATTAAATTTAATCATAGTTTGATAAATTATTATTTGATCTTTAAAATAATTATTAAGACAATCTATAATATTTTAAACTTTAATTTTTATGATAGATGCAATTATATCTAGTTTTAAATTCCAAACTTTATTATTATTTCCAAGTGTGTGAAACAGTAATATCGATCCTATTCCTTTCAAAATAATCTTTTATTTATGTCTCGTTTAAATTACCAAAACTAATGTATTTTCTAAATTTTGAAAATAAATTGAAACTTATAGCTAAATATAATCTCACCATCCCAACTTATTAATAAAAAATATCCTTATTAATTTTGACTAATTATAATATTACCTTTCATTTATTTAATCTGTTAATTCTAAATTTTTTCCAATTGTTACTATAATTTTACTATCTATCTGTTTCTTCCACCAACGATTTAAACTTTTTTCTGTTTACTTTTTAAAATACTTTATTATACTGTTATCTGTTTATTTTGTTAAATTGATTACAAACTATTATTACTTTTTCACTAAAAAACTTAAAATTTAAAATTTTTTTCATAATACTTCACCCCGATCTACAGACAAGGCACAAAAATAAAAGTTTTTATCTGTAGGATTTTTTATAGTATGATAATTGTCTTTGCAAGCCTTTACAAGATTAAAATAATTATTCTAGATATCACAGAGTAAGTACAATTATGTTGCATTTTGTTCTTCTCCACTGTTGATTGATTGGAGATGCTCAAGAAGCTGTTTTGATTAAAAATGGAATATATTTGCCTTGCTAATCCTTTGCTCTCATTTTTCAACTGATATTTGTGGAACAGTGACAAGATAGATAGATGTCAGAGATTCCCACTATTAATTTTGGTGAGATATTAAGCATTAATGCATTAATTTAAGGTTTTCTGACTGTTACTTATTCTTTTTTTAATATGATTATGTATATGATTATAAATTTTTATATATTCATTGACTTTTATTAAAAGAAATTTTAAAATATTTTTCATTACTTTAGAAAAACTAAACTAAATCTTATGTTATCACCCTTACATTTTAATGTGGGAGAAGTGATTTTGCAGGATATATAAGCATGATGGGGGAAAGGAGTGAATAATCAAAAACTAGTAGAAACGATAGGGTTAACCAAAAAATTTGAGCAATAACTTGAAAGAGTGAAAAACAGAACTCAACAACAAAATCAGTCTAAAATAGGTGATAAGTGAATTTTTAGGATCTCATTGGTCCTCTATACAGATTACTTTTATTTCATTGTGTTTTTTGCCTGCATGGCATTGTATAATGGTAGAGAGGCATATTCTGGAGCTCAAGGTCTGTGAATTTGAACCCAATTCTGTCACTTCTTATGAATTCCTGAGTAATAAAACCATTTTATATTATGTTTTTTCAGATGGAGAGTATTGTTTTATTTTTCTCTTGGAAGGTATTGTTTAACCTTTAAAGTTGCATGTTTTTCACAATCTTCAAAAATATTCTAACATCTTCAGAGAAGCAGGAATTACTTGGGATATTTTGACACTTCCTAATGCTACTGAGGAATGAAAGTTCAATAGCAATTTTAAAATTATGTATTAAAATATTATTTATAAAATCATTCACAGATATGTATGTAAAGTCAACCTGTTTTGTTTAATTCAGTAATACCATGCATTTTATGTTTTTACAGGCCAGATGATGGAAGAAATTGCAATTCCGACGGATGAGAGTTATGATACTACAGATGATCAGGACGACCGCCCAGTAGAAAGATGGGCCCCACTTGGAGCTTCTTTGCCCAGCCAAGAAGACTCTCTGGAATCCAGGTATTAATAAACTTATTTATTATTTTTTCCAAGAATATAAGAGCCATAAAAATTAATTAAAATCTTAAGCTTTTAGTTGATAATTATAAATATATAATTATGGCGGTATGTCTCTCTCTCATATCATCATCATCAACCATTATTAATCCACTGCAGGATGGTCTCTCTAACTTCAATTCATCTCCAATCTTTAACTTCTCTTCTCCACATCATCCTTGCATACTTTCTTATTTCATCCATCCATCTCACATTTCAATTGTCCATTGATTATCATTTCTTCTAGTAATATATCCAGCTCAACTCCACTTCAATCTTTTAATTTTTTTAATGAGATCAGAAACACCTGTTTGTTATCTTACCCATATATTGCGTTTTCGATCTTTTCTTGTTACTCCTAACGTGCATTTCTCCATACTTCTTTGAGTGGTCTGAAGTCTGTATTGCTCTTCTATTAAGTGTTCAAGTCTCAGATCCATAAGTAAGAACTGGTAAAACATATTTATTAAAAACATTTTTCAAACACATAGACATATTTCCTTTTAGTATCAAGCTATTTCTACCAAAAGCACTCCAACCAAGTTTAATTCTATGATTAATTTCATCCATTATGTTTCCATGTGTATTAATAATCATATACATATATGTGTGTTCACGTGTTTATTATTAAATTTCACTATTTGTATTAATTGTTTTTTTTAGTTCTGATGAAGACTGCAGATGAATTGAAACTATTAGAAAAATAAAATCTAAGGTTATAAAAAGCATTGGAATATACAAGTGGGGGGGGGAGGTTGAATTTTTAATATTTTTTAAATAAAACCAAAGTAAAGCAATTTTGATAAATAACCCATGCTATTTCATTATCTGAGAAAAATCTTAATTTTAAGGAGGAATTTAAAGAATCTAAATATGGGATAAATAATTTTTAGGTGTGATTCCAAGATAATTGCATATATATTTTTATGTAAAACATTATTAGGTATTTCTATTTTTATTGTTAATTTTTCACTTATATTTAGTGAAAATTTATAATTCTCTTAAAATTTTTTTTCTGATTTCCCCCTATGAAATAGAAATATTTTAAGTATAGCCTAAATATTTTGATGAGTGGTTAATAAATCTACATCTATGGCTTTTCATGTATGGATTATAGATTTGAGAATAACAGAATCTTTGGATATTACATTTAAATTGATAATAAACATTGAAATGATACATGATGTTATTAAGTGATGCACTTTTTGATTTGTTAATCTTATACATTTCATAAACATTTCCTCTAATTTATTGAAATGAAATGAAAATTCTAACCAATTTGATATTTTGAAGTCCATTTAGTATTATTGGCATGATTTTTCTTCATTTTGGGATGTCTTTAAAAAATTTTACTATAGATTTATCATTTCTATTGTCGGGCAAACTTCTGGTACAATGTTTAAATCATACTTAACTAGATTTAATCAGATTTTTCTTTCTAGAACATTTCATTATCTTTGTCTTTTCTCAGTTAATTTTCACACTGTACCTCATATATCCTTTGATATTTCTTCTTTAATCGATTTATCTATTCTCATTTTCCATCTCTTCTAATTATATATTGGTAATACATTTTCTACATACTGATCCTATTTTTTGGTATATGAGAAACACCAGATTTTAATCCCGTTCTATTTTTTGCATTTTGTCTTAACTCTAATTTTCAACTGTCCATATAATTTCTTTTCGGTATTTAACAAAACTATTTAAATGATTGCGTAAAGGTCAATGATGATACAATTATACTTGTTATTTATTCTATTACTTTCATCATCCATTTAAAATTGTTAAATGTTTTTAGTAAATTTTACCAAAATATATTCAACTATTAGTAGTAACATAAGATTAATAAAAACTCCAATATTGTGAATCTATTCTTCAGATGTTGCTGACTTGACTAATGACAATTAACATGGGAGTAATATGGTCATATGTTGAAATACTGTTTCACACATTCTGAAAATATAACAATATATCTTCTTAAAACATGCAAAACTCTCCATGCAGTAGTGCCACTCAGTGCCAACCAGAGTAATCAATGGATGCCAGAAGGCTTGTGCATAAAATCCCTATCTAATGCCTAACATCCAATATTCCCAGACTAGTTTCTGGCTTGTGGCCTTCAGGAGTTTTGTATCTGAGAGCACTGCACCTAGATTTTAGGATCTAATGCAACCCTCCAGCAGCCACCTTTTATCTCAACTACAAAACTATGAGAATAAAATTGAAAACACAATAATATTTTCAATCTAAGCTCAATAACTTTTATAGTCATATGGGTCTGAACCCAGTTCAATACCATACATTTTAGTGTCTTTAGCTCTTTAACAACCATAGCCACCACTATCCTATTTGGCAGGATTGGTGTTAAACTATTAAACATCACCATTTCTTATGATAGCACATTACTGTTATTAAAACAGGCAAAACTCTCCATACACTAGTGCCACTCAATGCTAACCAGAGTAATCAATGGATGCCAGAAGGCTTGTGCATAAAATCCCTATCTAGTGCCTACTCATCCAATATCCCCAGACTAGTTTCTGGCTTGTGGCCTTCTGGCATCCATTGATTACTCTGGTTGGCACTGAGTGACACTACTGTATGGAGAGTTTTGCCTGTTTTAATAACAGTAATGTGCTAGCATAAGAAATGGTGATCATGTGAGGTTTAATATATCTTCTTCATTTAAATTCACAATGGAATTATTTTTAAGAATGAAAATTGGCATACTTAGAAGTTTTTATGATTAGACTATTTTATAACAAAATCAGAATGTCTTTATCAAAAACCCATACATATAGGAAAATACTTAGCATATACATTTAATCTGTACAAAAAGTGTAATTATACTATCAATCTGGAACAGCACAATAAGTTTTTTCAGAAACCAGTGACTTGGATTTTAAAAAAAGCCCAACACAAAAGAAACTCTCATGAAATATAGTTATTTTTCAGTTATTAAGAAATCTTTAAATAAGCACCAAAAAAAGAAAGATCAAAAGAAAAGTTAATATGTTTACTAATGGATCTATCCGTATCAGAGATGGCAGACAAACTAAAGAAAATTTGCAATTAGTATAATAAACTACAGAGCTTTCCAAAGTCATAGAATATTGTGAGAAATCCTAATTTCTATAAAACCTAAACTTGAAATGTTGAAAATTAGTATTTATGAAATACCGTGCCATGAAATTATCACCTTATTTTAAAACAATTATAAGAATATATAATGATGATTAAAGAGAAAAATATAGGTGTGTTTAAAATAGTAGAGCATACATACCGTAATAAACACGTTTGATTGAAAAATATAAGAATATTGGACATAGAGGTAAAAGTAAAAAGAAAATTTAAAGAAGCTATTCATATGACAGTGGCAAATAATCCCATTAGTCAACATAATGGAGTAATTTATAATATGGAAACCAGTCACTAATCTTTCTTTTGAAAAGAAGAAATGGAGAAATCACGAAGATTCATAGATAAGTATATAATTTTTGTACTGACTATTCGCCTTTTGGCTTTTTTTTTACTTCTATTATCACTTTAAATTCAGTATTCATGAATCTAAAGATCCAGATTCAATTCTCATGCTAGTATTGTTACTGGTCAGATCAGTAACATTTAGAGAAGCGAAGAGAATAATACCACTTAAAATGTTGTAATCTATACTAACTTGTGTGTAACTAAGTAGCAGTTGAATCCACTTAGAAAAGTATAAATAAAGTTTGAATTTTTAAAAAAACATGTAACAATTTTAACTAGATGGTAGAAATAGTCCAATATGTAACTAATATTGTCTAAATAATTATATTGCTACATTTCTTCAAGATTCTCATTTTCTGTCATTCAATTTTACTCTATTCATTGATTAGTGATTAAAAAAGTTTTCTCTTACTATGTTATGCATTTTACTGATTTCCAGTATAGAAATTAATATTTCTCATGTCAATCTATTTATTCTAACTCTGTTTTTCTTAGAAAGATTTTACATCTGTCTTTCAATTCAATTTTTTAATTAATTTTTATTGACTCTGTATTCCCTGGTTAACATTTATAAAATTATCATTGTAAAGACTTAATCATTCTAATTTCTGTAAATCTATTCCCATATTTTCAAAACTTCTCCACAATCTTTTTCTATCTTTCCTCTTAGAAGCCTTTTCTATATCGTAAATGTTATAAATATTTGGTTTTTCTGTACAACTATCAGTCAGTTGCGTAATGTTGAATAAATTTTTCCCTACCTGTCTTCTTGAACAAAATCCCTAGTAAATTTCCTCAAAATTTTATGCTCTTCTGTCCAAATTTTCTCATAAATAAAACATTAGCGCCACCCATAGGAAGATGAGTGCTTTATTTAAGGATTAATATTTTGATTTCAGATCTGAAAAGTGTTATCACATGGAGGAAGAACAAGATCAGTTAAACTCCTCTCTTTTAGCACTGACCACACATTTTGCTCAAGTACAGTTCCGACTAAAACAGATAGTTGCCGCATCACCTGAAGACAAAGAGGTAAGAACAATTTATATAACAAATATGCAATTAGTTTGATTCATTAATTTTTTCAAAATAGGTTAATTTTTATATTTTAAGTTTAAGAAAATATTGGAAGGGAAGGGCTTTTTTTATATATATATAGAAAAAAATTGTTCTTAAAATAAAAGTTTTTTGGGAATTTTTTTGTTTCGTATTAAAATGTAAATATTTCTTAATTTGATTTTTAAACTTTGTAAATTAGGAAATAGCATTCTTCTTCTTGGGGCCAGCCTTATCATTTTCTCTATTTATGATCTCTTCCTCTATCTGCAATTTATTTTTAACATTTTTCTTTAAAAAGAAAATGTTCTTGCTTTTTTTATGGTTTAAAATTCTGTCCAAATTAAAAAATTTTTAAATTGCTCATAAAAATTTTAAAATTATACAAGCCAAAACTCTCCATACAGCAGTGCCACCCTGTGCCAACCTGAGTAATCAATGGTTGCCAGAAGGCTTGTGCATAAAATCCCTATCTAGTGCCTACTCATCCAATATCCCCAGACTAGTTTCTATCTTGTGGTCTTCGTCAGTGAGGAGCCTTGGATCTGAGTATAAGAGATAGTGATCATGTGATGTTTAGTGGTTTAAGTTTTAAAATTCTATGCCACTTTCATCATATCACTTTTCGTGATTTTAAATTACTAAAATAATTCACTCACTTAGTAAATATCTGGAAGCTTTCTGTTCCAGAATGTTTTTCTCTTTTATGATTTCTATTCCAGGTAATTGTGATAAATTAACTATAATACAGATAAAATATCTGATTTCAGATCTTTTTTTTTTTTTTTGTTTTGTAAATTTTTCAGATTTCAAGAATAGATTTTTTACTCCCTCACTGTGAACCCACACACTTCTTAATTTTATTAGCTGTGGTTTTGTTTTATATAAATACTTTCTGTTTATTCTGAAAATATACTTTATTATTATTAAGATTTTAAAATACAATATATGTATGTTTATATGTCAATACAAACAACTCTTATTGGATCATTTGAAATATCAAATCAAAATAATTTAATTTTACTATTTAATCCCATTCCCTCTTCAATTTTTTGTTTAATTAAAAATTGGGTGCGGTTTCTGTTTAACAATTCAATGTAATCTTTTTTTTTATATGCTTTTATTTAACTTATTCTTTCCAGATCAAATCTTGAGCTCACGTTTCATCCATTTTTTAATTAGTTGATACTTTGTATACATATCTATTCTCAATGATAGTACATTTTTTTAAAGTTTGCAAACAGTTTTAGTAAAAATTATAGTTTTTAAAATTATATAAAACATTGATATTACTGATGTCTAGCATATCTTTTGTAATTTAAAAGTGAATATGTTGAAAATTTATTTCAAAAATTTAATGTTATATATACAAAAACTAAGAAGAAGAAAATAAATGTAAAAAAAAAAAGAATTATGAAATTTTTTTGTTCATAGAAATGTAATAAAAAATAAATTATTTTTTTTTTCCAACTTTTCACAAATAAAAGCATATTATATTGTTAGTGTGAGTATTTGATAATTACATTTAAATTAGACTCCATATGGAATAATTTATGAAGATGGCTTGTCTTCAGAGCCTAAAATTAACTCATGAAGTAATTTTTTTTGTTTGATAAATTAAAAATAATTGACTTAGTTTTGGAACTGATTGGATATTTGATAAAAATAAATTGTGATTTTATAAAATAGTAAAAAATATTTACTAAGGCTGTAAACCTCAAGAATATGCATGTGAAAATGCGAAGGTGGGGACCTCTACAGGTCTTAACCACAAGCTTACACTTTGCTTTCTGAAATTGTTAATAGTTACATCCATAGTTCAAAAGTATAGTGTATATCTAAGATTGAAAAAGGATTAAAAAATTTTAATTGGAGAATGTAAACAAAAGGAAAGCTTAGAATCTATCTGAAGATCTATTTATGGCAAGTAAGAGTCACTCATGTAGATTCTCAATTTTTTATAGACTTGGTAGTTTTCATTATCTTCATTAACATTTCCCATTGGACCATTTTAAATAAAATCTTAATTTTCTAATTCACAATGCAGATATTGTTACCGCAATTACAAAAATGTTACAAGAAAATGGTCACTATTATTTGTGGGTAAATAAACTTTAAATTTGTAAAATTAATATTGCATCGATATTGTATCTTTTATATTTTATCATATCAGGTTTTATTACAAGAAAAAAGAAGAAAGATATTAACTTTTTTTTTTTTTTGAGAAAACGTGCAATTAACCACATTTGTATATGTACACCTAAATTTGAATACAAAGCCTACATAAGTGAATGGGTTTTTTCTTAATTTTAAAAAAATTGTTTGTTTCTAATTTTTTGGTAATCAATTTTGATATATTAATATATATAATTTTTAATATAAATTGTATTCAAGGTATTTTTATACAATATACATATTTAAAACAACCCTAATCCGTTCAATCACGTTCATAATTTTTAATATATGTGCAAAAATTTGCAACTAAATGGTAATGCTATTATAGTAAAACTATAGAAATACTCACAAATTTATATGCATCCATATTCTAAAACAATATTTATTTATTTTTAAGGTATTATTAAAAGAATTAGAAGAATTTGCTTTCCAAGGTTGTCCTGATGTACGAGGATTTTCTTCTCCTGATTTTGAAAATGTAGTATGTATACTTTTTTCTAATCTTTATTTATGTTAAATATTTTTGTTATTGCTGTAAATGTATTATTGTAATTAGTAGTCAAAGGGTACAATGCCAAATATATTAATAAAAATATGATGATAATGAGTTGAAGATTTAATGAGAAAAAATGAGTTGTATTGAACCCTTTGAGATTGCTTAAGTTACTAGATTTCTAGAGATTCTTTTCTTAATTTTATTGCAAAGAAGCAAAAAACTAAAATAGTTTTATTTTTATAATTTTATTAAATCATTTAATTTTATCAACCAATGAGAAACTTATAGAATTAGAATTATCTTCAGTAGGGTATGATATTGATTTAATGTGACAAACATATTTCATACCAGATTTTCTGGAAATGAACATTCATTTTGAACCTGTTGAAAGACTTGAAGATAAGATTATACCGCATACAATGTGTATCAAGTATCTAGAAGTGTGAGTCACAAACATGCCATTAATTTGTCTCTATACGGTATTTTTTTAATTGGAGAGTACATTACTGAAAGAGACCAAATAAAAAATACATGTGGATAGTTGAATAATTTATTACAATTCACATGAGTTTTATAATTGCAGAAACAAGGATCAGTTATTCAATAATTCTTCAATGGAATATTGTCATTTTTATGGTGGGGCCATGCTAATCTTTTTTGTATTATTCCAATTTTAATATATGTACTGCCAAAACCCTGCATTTATAACATTAACTATACATCAACCAAGGGACAGAGCCAATTTACATTGCAGCTACAACTTGTTAACAAAAAAATAGACAAGGAAATTGACAGTGAGTCAGGAATATCAATAATCTCAGAAACTGTGGAAACAGAGGAGACCATGCAGACATTTAAATATGTAAAACATCAATCACGGCGGTTGATATAAACAGCAACATAGTAGAAGTAATAGGCTCCAATATAGTATCAATAAAATACCGCAACAAAATGATGAGCTTACCAATATATATAGTACGGAAAAATGTCAGTCCATTAATAGGACGTGATTTGATCCATATAGGTATAAGCATTAGGGCAGGGATCCCCAACCTTTTTGCACTTAAGAGCACATTTTATAATATCGGCCAGATGGCGGGCACCATTTATTTTTTTCAACCAGATTGCGGGCACCATTTATTTTTTCAATGTAAATTTATAGTTGGATATTGTTAATAATACACATAATGTACAAAAAAATATTTATTAAAATTTTAACATATAATTAACGTTTATATTTTTACACTATAAAAGTATAGTATGCCCTACAATTTGATTACAATATAATACAATTATTTATAAGAAATTTTAAAAATTATATTTATTTGTATCAGATAAATAATTTTTTATCATTTTCGGATAGCGGCGGGCACACGTAAAATGGTCTGCGGGCGCCATGGTGCCTGCGGGCATAGGGTTGGGGACCCCTGCATTAGGGTGAGGGATAGAACCAGTTCACAAGGATGACACTCCAAACACGAGATAAGAAAACAAAATAATGTTAGATTATGTCAAATAAATATTACTATATTGCACCAGAAAATAAGAATTTAAAAGAAATGGTGGTAATTTTCAGATCCAATTACAATGCCAAAAATATTGTTTGAACGAATTGACAGGTAATATGGAAGATAAAAATGAAATAGACATTTTAAAAGACTTTTTAGAAGTAAGGCAAACTTTAGACAGTGAACTGCCAGTCACACAAACTGAAGAGCAAGAAAAAAACCTGAGAATTCTTCCAAACAAGAGAAAAAAAAGCAGGCGAGGGAAAGAGTCCTGATAATTTTCAAAGTGATATTTATTAATCAGGACATGGGTTTTTTTCTAGAGTGGGGAGAGGTTTTATGGTTGTAAAAATATATTCATTCCAATGCAAACCTTATACATTGTCTTTCTGTACTCCAGAAAAAGTAAAGAAAATATATTAGAGCAATATATTTTTTTAGATCACTAAATGATAAGAGTAATTTAAGAAAAGTGAATGTTGTATGATAAATCAGATAGAAAGTAAAAAGGTTTAATTAATGATTAATTTTGCATAGGATTTAACAATAGAAACTATTTACGTAATATCTGATAAGAAAATTGTGTTCTACTGTGGAGCTAATGTGATCATGAGCAGCAGCTCACTGAAGCCAAAGAACGGATAGAGTGAGGAGTTGAGCCAAAGGCTTTTGGAAACTGAGTTCAAAGGAAACCATCCAGAAAGTAGCAAGTTGTTACGTGCATCATGGGAATTGAACCATAAGTGAACTATATATACTATGTCGGAGTGCATCAATAACTTTTCGCTATTAGTAATAATTCATTATTATTCCAATTCGTATCTGAATTTCATTTATTGACTTATTTGTTGGTATTCTGAATCCCTGCATTTGAATACACAACAATTGTATAAAGCACAGGAGGAGTTTCTTGAAGGCAGAACAAATGCATGTATAAATGATGTCTTTTTTTATTATTATTAAATAGATATTTGCAATCATTATAGTCAAAATTAGGTGACCCAAAATTATATAAATCATTTTTTGAACTGGCCAAAATAGCATTGTTTTTGCTTTTAATTGATTCAAATTAAAAACTACTATCACATCCTTATTTGAATAAGTCATCTATAAATAACTCTAAAGATCAAGATCATAAAAGTTGAAAGCAGTGTTGAAAAAAGTTACACATCTTTGTTAAATACCAGTTTTCATTTCAAATGACTCAGATTTTCTGCCTGCAGCAATAACAATTTTTTTTTACTTTTTTTTTTTGTGTTTTTTACTTTCATCATGTGAAAACTGTATAATATGGATAAATTTTATTGGACAACCAATTAATTTCAAACAATGTCATAGACCTGTCCTATTAACTCAATCAAATGTCTTGACTGAATCAATAAAAGCAATATATAAATTGCTCCTTTGTTACTGACACTTGCAATTGCATTTACCTGGCAACAAAAAACATGTTTATAGTATTAATTGATTCCTATAACCACAATGAGTCTTTGGTAACCATTCATCTAAAACTGTAAGCAATCTATTTAAACAAAATTCTTAAAACTACTTTTGCTTTAATGAATAATAATGATATTCCATCATAATTACTGCATTCTTGTCTATTCCTTTTGTTTTTAAAAATTGGAACAATAAGCATCCTTAATTAAGATCAGGCGGCACAAATTTATGGATTCATGTATTCTTAAAAATGTAAAATTCTATACTTGAAAAAACAAAAGAATTAAATTAATTTAGATGCCCTTTTCTCACAATTAAAAAAATATTTCTTCCGCAACATCAATCTTTTCTTTGATTATAATACTCAAATAGAAATAGAAACATTAAGCAACAGTACTGAATAATTATCTATCAATCAAAAAATACAAAATTCATTTAGAAGATCCTTGCAACAGGCCAAAACGGCTATGTCATTCATTATAAGACTTAAATTGAATAATTAGAGGAAGCATGGTGTCACACAAGTGTTATTTTAATCCAAATTTCAAACTCACTACTATCCTATTTTGCCTCATTGTATTTAGATATTGTGATGGAAAATCATTGAATTGCCAAATCAAAAACTGGTCTTAAATTAAATGGCATCCTTGACAATATTAACTTGAGACCACATTCGATATTCAAATTCTTACTTAACCACTTCTGCTTCATAATTCTATAGCCCACAAACTACTTAATTCTATATCTACACCAACTAATCTATAACATTCCTGAATTCTATTCTATCTTTATAATTCCCTTTCTTATGAAAACATTTCCCCCCCCCTGCCTAATTTAAGATCTGTATCCATGATCATGCCCTTATTAAAATAATAAAATCTCTTATTAAAGACAAAATCCAATTCTTCTCTCTTCTTTCATTATGTCAATTTCCTTTATTAGAAAAAAAACAGCTACTTTAATAACTAGTACCTTATTTAATATGATAGCAGATCATATTAGACAACATGGGATAACTGGGCCAATTATAGGGAACCCAGTAGCACTGTAGACATGGTTTTTGTTGCTAGGGTAAATGCAAGAAAAGCGTCAGTAACAAAGGAGCAATTTATATATTGGTTTTTATTGATTTAATCAAGGCATTTGATTAAGTTAATAGGACAAATCTATGACATTGTTTGAAATTATTTGGTTTGCCCACCAAAATTTATCCTTATTATACAGTTCTGCATGATTGTAGTAAAAAGAAATTTTATTATTACAGGCAGAATATCTGAGTCATTTGAAATGGATATTGGTATTCGACAAGGATGAATAACTTGTCCCATTATTGTTTTCAATTTCTATGACCATGGTTTTTAGAATTTTATAGCCGACTTAATCAAATAGGAATCAAGATACAATATACCTTTATAGTAAAGCAAAAACAAAAACTTTTTGGATTTACCGTGCTAAAGTTGCTATTTTGGCTAGTTCGAAAGATGATTAACATAATTTTGTTTTGTCTATAATGATTGTAAATATTATTAAAAAGAGTTCATTCGCATCCACATTCATTTTGCCTTCAAGAAACTCAACTGATATTTCACTTAAAAACTATCGGAAAACTGGGAAGAAAGACCAGATGTTCCTTGATCTGAAACCCAGAGTTAAAAAGCTATAACTAAACTCACCAAATTTGGTGATGCATGAATGTGAGCAGTCCATTCAAGTCCCATATGAATGATCATGTGATAATATCAACTGCAATAACATGAACATAAGAGGTGTACATTTGGAATTTGCTCGGCTCAGTTCTAATAAGATCTCAAACAAGAATCAAAGGGTCTCCTTTCAGTTAACAGCAAGCTTCTTTCTGCAGTCCTATTAATGATGTTATATATCTTTGTTTAAGATGATATATAATAAAATGATATTTAGAATAATGACTTTCTAATAGATGTTTAAAATTACTGATTTTCCTATGATAATAGTTTGTGAAATTAATGTGGTACTTTTTAATGGATTATTTATATCTGTTCAATGTATAAAATTGTTTAAAAGAACATGTTTTATAATATTTGTTTTTGCATAATATTGTTGAATTTGGCTGAAGTAATATTTTGTAAAGCATTCCCCATAGGTATCTATTAGTAAAAAAAAAATTACATGGGGAATTGAGTATTTTGTCATTTTTAAACTTTTAGAAAGGATTTCAATTGCATGTAGAATTGTTGAATTGAACTTATCATTAATTTTTAAGTAATTTTCTTTATTGAATTTACTTTTATTAGTAATATTTTGCTCTAAGATGTTTAAGTTGTTTGTTTCACTATTATCAAAATTATAAATTTCAGGAATATTCTCCTTTCTTATTGTTTTTAATTATATTTGCATGTTTTTGGGTAATTTATTGAGCTTCTCTAGATAACAAACCATGAGTCAGTTTTCTGAATTGATTAAACTGGAACAACGTTTCTCCTGTGTTCCTTATAGTGTACGATCATTAAAATTGGTTATTTCTGTTTCAAAAGGCAGCTTTTCATTAACCAGATTGTCACTGAATTTATCACTTTTTTAGATATTCTTAAAATCTCCACTCTGGCATATATTCGTAAAATATATGAATAAAGATATTTGAAAAAAACTAAATGATCCCAAGATGCATTTCGTGCAGATCCAGAATTCTTACACTTGAATTCATCATTTCTTTAGTATTTATCAGTACCAAATTATTATAATGTATATGTAGTGGAAATCTTAAGTATATCTAAAAAATATATTAAACATGGAAAAAGAGAGATGAAGTTGAATTATTCCATGGGTTTAGCTTTAACTAAAAGAAAAAATAACTTCATATATATTAATCTTTATCTTAAAGTTTATATCAGGACTAGGAATGAAATAATCTCTAACCAAATAAATGATTAATAATAATCATTAATGTATTTATCTGGAGTGAATAATACCAAAGTTATGATTATAGAAGATTATAATACTTTGGATTTATCAGCATTATTACAGATTTCTAGCGTTTTAGAAAAATTTTAAAAGACTGTGCAGCTGTTTTACATTGTATATCTAAGTGCCAGAAAGAGCTTACCTGATAGTGGATGTCGTCTTCTATCAGATGGTAAAATCACTAAACATTGATCACCATTTCTTATGCTTGCTCATAACTGTTATTTAAACAGGCAAAACTCTCCATATAGTAGTGCCTCTCAGTGCAAGCCAGAGTAATCAAGGGATGCCAGAAGACTTGTGCATAAAACCCCTACCTAGTGCTCTCATATACAAGGCTCCTCACTGATGAAAGCCACAAGCTAGAAACTAGTCTGGGGATATTGGATGAGTAGGCACTAGATAGGTATTTTATGCATAAACCTTCTGGCATTCATTGATTACTCTGGCTTGCACTGAGTGGCACTACTATATGGAAAGTTTTGCCTGTTTCTATCAGATGGTATAATTTTCTGCAAATAGCTTGCAAATCTCTCTAAAAAAAATTTAGAGAGCTCGAAAAGTAGTCCATTACTGTTGGAACTTTTTATTGGAAGATTTTAATAATCAGTTTACAGATAAGAGATAATTATGATTAAGAAAAACTTAAACTTTCTTATTATTTATTTAGTTTTTTTTTTTTGTTTGTTTGTTTGTTTTAGTCAGGAGATCATGAAGATAAAATCGTTAAACAAAAACAGAAGCAACAAGAATTAATTCTTCAGTTAAAGAAACAACTAGAGGACTTAGAAGAATATGCTTACCAGGTAGAGTTATTTTCTCTTATTCATCTTAATTGAAAGCAGAAATTTCTGTGCATAGACTGTATGCCAGTGGAATATAACAGCATATCTGTATTAACAAGCTCTTGCAAATGTAATATCTGTTTAGTAAAATAATTTATCCCCAGACCTTATAAAAATTATATAAAAGTTTGTATGACTTGTACTTTTCAGATGCCTAGAATCTTTTCGCATCTTCATCAAGACTTAACCAGGAACATGGCTTCAATAGTTCACTGGAATGCCAGCATTTGACTTTTTACAGTGCCCTAAATTATTTTCGATTGCCATCTTAACTATTTTTTTGTGCTACATCTGAAGTGTATTGTTTAATCTGTCTTTTAAATATATAGCAATCAGAGATTTTCGTAGCTATTTTTAACATTCTCTTTTTTATAATATTATATAATTTTAAAAGTTCATTTACTTTTACATTCCCTCCCCATTATTAGTTTTTATCTGGAATCAACAAATTCTTTCTCTTCTATCCCATTTCAAAATAATAATTTAATTCTAATATTTTGTTTTTTATTCTTTTTGTTATAAAGACTAAAGAAACAAACAAAAAAAAAAAATCTCCACCTCTTCTTAATTTTAATGTTCTCCTATTCTTCATGCAATTTTCAGTGTGTTACATTCTAAAAATCCCTATGGGTTAATGAATTAATCAGATGGTGACCTTTAGACTCAAAACTCAATTCTGTTATTCAATTTGCTCGATAGTTACATGATTTCCTGAACAACAAACTGTTACATTTTAGTCCAAAAATAAATGTTGCTTACTTTCACTTTTATCACTGATAAATATCAAAATTCTTATCCTTTTTTTGCCTTCTAGATAGAGTATATTTTGAATTTCTGTCTAAAAATTTCTACTTGTTTTCAAATTTTAAAACAAGTATTGTCATCTACATTGTTCAGATTGAAAAATTCATTTCTATTCATTCCATTAATTATTAATATTTTAGAAATTTTGTTCTCATTGAATTTATTTTTCATATTTCTTTTGTGATTTTCTCTGCACATTTCTCTAATGATGTCTTCTATACTATTTGCAAAAAAAATACCTTATTATTCACACACTGCCATATTACATATTGTTGTAGCTTCCACTATGGTAGTCAATCATTTCAACCTCTCTCTGATTTTCTTCAAAATAAATAGTGTATATGGCAGTGGACATTATCTTATTTCAGCCTGATTTTTCACTGAACTGCAGTTGAATTACTTGTAAAAATATACTTATAAAGACCCTTAATCCCAAATCTATTTCCACCTTTTCAAAATTTTTCCAAAATTATTTCTTATTCACCATATCATAAGCCTTTTTATAACTAAAAATGTAATAAATAATGATTTTTTTTTGATATTTCAATCAGTTGAATAATAGAAAGCAAATTATCATCTACTAATTTCCCTGATTGCAATTCATTCTGAATCTTCTCTATGATTTTATGCTCTTCAGTCCATGTCCTAATTTTATCCATTAATATATGTATATATTTATAAATTATAGAAATTATTGTTTTTTTTTGTTCTAGCTAATTATGATCCTAAAATCTTTTTCCTTTCTATGTCAATTTATTTTTCACCTATAATTTTATTAAAACTTTTTTTAAAATCTTAAATCAATTTTTGCATCTCTTCCCATATTTACAAACATTTCAACTACTGTATAATCAATCAAACTTTTTGATTTTTTATTTTTTAATCTACTTATTTCTTTTTGAAATTCTGAATCCATCACTATGTCCAGCTTTCCATGAATTAAGCTCTTTAATTAATGAAATGCATTCAATTATCAGCTCCCTCCATTAAATATTGTTCAGTTTCTTTCATAATCTTACATTCTCTTATTGCTACAGTTAATAATACAATAACATTTTTCTTTTTTATTTCTCCAATCTCCATCATTTTTCATAATGTATCATTCCTTCGTGGTTAATTTATTCAGTAAACTTTTTATTAACTTCACATCATTTCAATCAACCAAGAGAACAAGCTGGATTTAAAAGTAGTTTTAGTATATTAGATCATATCCAAGTATTGAGAGAATTTATAGATAGGACCAATAAATATGAGTTGTCATCCTGCTTTGGATTTCTAGATTATGAAAAGGTGTTTGATTCTATAATCATTTACTTTAGTGATTAAGGCATTGGATCATCAAGGTATGAACCTAGGATATTGTCATATTCTGAAGAATATTTATAAAATTGCAACAGCAACAATTAGATTACATAATGATACAAGGATAGTCAACATTGAAAAGGGTGTAAGACACGATGACTCCACATCTCCAAAACTTCTAACAGCAATGCTGCAAGAAGTATTTTGTGAATTAAAATGGGAAGCTAAAATAGTAAAAGTAAATAGAGATTATTTAAATCATTTAGATTTTGCAGCGATGTGGTTATTTTTTGCAAATAATGCTTTAGAGCTTCAGGAAATGTTGCAGGAGTTATCTGATGAAAGTAAGAAAGTAGGACTAAAGATAAATGTTAAAAAGACTAAAGTAATATTCAATGGATTTTCTCAAAAGATGAAAATAAAGATTGATTATGATGAGTTAGAAGAAGTTAACAACTACAAATACCTTGGTCAGATTATTGTAACACATGGAAACATATAATGGATAAAATTAATCATAGGATTAAATTTAGTTGAAGTGCTTTTGGTAAAAATAACTTAATTCTAAAAGGAAATATGCCTATGTGTTTGAAAAAGAAGATTTTTAATAAATGTGTTTTACCAGTTCTTACTTATGGATCTGAGACTTGGACACTTAATAGAAGAGTAATATAGATACTTCACATCACTCAAATAAATATGGAGAGAAGAATATTAGGAGTAACAAGAAGATATCAAAAATGTAAGGTATGGGTAAGAGAACAAACAGGGGTCATTGACATCGTTGAAAGAATTAAAAGACTAAAGTGGAGTGGGGATGGACATATTTTTAGAAGAGATAATAAATGGACAATTGAAATCTTAAACTGGATTTCCAGAGATTGTAAAAGGCCCAAAAAGAGAACACATGTGAGGTGAATGGATGAAATAAAAAAATGTGCAGAGATGATATGGAGAAGAGAGGCTAGATATCAGAGAAGATGGATCAAACTTGGAGAGAGTTTCATCCTGCAGCAGATTGATAATGTTTGACAGTCATGATGATGATGATATTTTTAAAAAATTCCAGTATTTTTGAAAATAATATATTACTGCCATATTTTAGAACTTCAGGTATTTTATCAGGACCTGAAAATTTTCCATTTTAAAGAATACAAAGAGCTGTTTTGACTTCACTAAGCTGTATATTTTTGTCCAAATCTAAATGAGTTGGATAAAATTGACATACTATTAAAAGTCATCATCTCAATTTTCATAATTATTATTCAAAAGATGATCAAAGTATTCCTTCCACCTGCTCAAAATATCACTATCATCTTATAAGAGTGTCAGATTTAACAGGATTGTTATACTGTTTTTCAGAGCCATATGTTGCTTTTAGTGTATCATAAAAAAGATCTAGAATGACCATGATCAGCAAAAATCTTTTTAATCCATTAATCATTTTTTGTTAGTCATTGCCTTCAGATCTTTATTATGAAGTTTCACATTTATTCTCTTCTTCTGTCAAATTGAAATATCACACATTTCCTTTTAATCTGATCACTAATAATAAGATAATTGTCAGCAAACCAGTCATGATTCCTCATTTTAGTGAACCCAAGAATAAATCATACTAAGAGAATTCTATGCCTCACCAATGTGACAATCCTGAAACTTCAAATTAGCAATCTTAATGCTTAGTACCTATTGAAATTTAGTACTTATAGTAGATATTTTTAAAGAACAGACATCAGTTAATATATATGCTTACAAGGTGTCTCAGTGACAAGATGATGGCTACTCCATGTCCAAGCTGTCTGCAGTGGCATAATTTAGCTATTCACCACAAAAATGTAGGGTGTTAAGTGTGTCTGAATCACAAATTATGACATAAAATGTGACGATGTGTTTCATATTTTAACCCATAATGAAACTACATGCTAATACCAAATTTTATTTTAAATTGGGAAAATCCACTATTGAAATGATCGAAATGATTCAAACATTGTATGGGAATAAAACAATGAATCAGCATCACATGTTCAAGTAGTTTGCAAGATTTTGTGGTAGCAGGGAGATCATTTAAAATAATGATAGGTAAAGTAATAAAGATGATTTATGAAGGTCAAAACACATTGAAACAATTTATGATCCAGACATAATAACCTTTTAAAGTTTTAATGGTGAATTGCTAAACTTTGTCACTATATAACACATGTATTGAATCCAAGATAGTGCGAGGGCGCTGCTTGGAGAGAGAACTGGTCATCTTTTAACTGGAACACACTATGTAATGTTATTAACAAAAATCAGTTTTAAACTTTAAAATCCTCAATTTTAGTCTGCTTTCTAATGAAACATCTGCTGGGAGCTAAATTTCTATTTTTTTTTTCACTATATTTTTATTAATCGCAAAGTAAAATTTTAAAGATATTTCAAAATGGCTTTACTGCTTGGAATACCTAAATATTTGGTTTTAGAATAATTAGATTGAAATGTTGTAAACTACAGCCTTAGTTCTTTCAAATGCTACTAAACTTTCTGTTTTTTATTTATAGACTGGTGATGCTGGTCCTCCCTCTGGCCAAATTATGGAGAAGCAAAAGATTTTAATTGACCAATTAAAAAATAAACTTGATCTTAATTTAGATGAATTTGACCACCTGACAGCTGATGAACTACGATATCAGGTAGATCGTGCAATAGGACAGGTAAGCAACATGTGCTGGTTATGTATTTTGATATTTGCTTTGCTTGTGCAATAATGGTTTTGATTTATTTAGTTAGTAAATCCCGTTAAAGTCAAGGAGCAGTTAGTAGCTCAGCTTAAGACACAGATTATCGACCTTGAAAGGTTCATTGAGTTTTTACAAGGTAAATAACTTGAATAGATTTTTATTGTATGTTTACACAGAATTTGTATATTTACGATTTCAATTATTTTAGGTGATTCTAGTATCTCTGGTCCTAAATTGAAGCCTTGTTCCTGTAAATGCCCAGTTCATGGCAAGGTTAGTCTTTGATTTGCATTATAATAATATGTTTTTGATATTGTTAATTTTTGATGATATGTAAAATAAATAATATTCTTTCCAATGATACTGAATTTTAAAACATGAACATTAACCAAAATGATGCTTTTAAATGAAAAATTATATTAATGGATGAAAATTATAGTCGCCTTGGAAATGTTTTTATTTATTCAATTTTGTCAAAAGTATCCATTCAATCTGAAGTTGGGTTGAAACTTTCTATATAAACATAGATAAATTTATTAAATATGATCTGGAACTGATAGAAATAATTATTCATTCTGTTCATAAGAATGTATTACTATTAATGGGGCAGGAAAATCCTCGCCTAGTGCATTATGGCAGAAAGCCATATTTGCAGCAGTGTCAAAGTGCTCAATGGGAAGAGAATTTCAAATGTTAGTTATTTGTTGTTAGGTAAAAAAACTAATCTCTTTCAGATTTTTTGTTTTGATTGAGTGAGTCGTCAAAGTAACTCAAAAATTAATGACACTATATTTTATGCAGTTTTTTAAATTTTATATTTATTTTTTAAATAGAGAAAGTTTATTCGTAACCTGAATGTAAGAATGAACACAAACAGAAAGTACTTAGTTGAGCCATATAATAATTGGGGGAAAAAGTAAAACTTACTGAGATATTTCCATCTGCAATGGCTTTTAGATATTAATGTCTTTAATATTTATTATTTGCATATATATCCAAAATAGCTAATGGGAATTTAAAATAATTAAAAATTAATATTTTCATTAAGATTTATTTATTAATATATAATATTAAGCCAAAAAGTTTTTATTTTGTTTATTGTAGAAATCACAGAAATCTGGGTCCAACGTAATTGATTTAGACTGTTGTAATTTACAGAATCCTCTTCCGACTCACAAAGACAGTAAAGCTGTAAGTAATAACTTTATCCTATTGTTAAATAATAAAGGGTTTTTAGGATAATTAGCATTGTTTTTAAAAAAAAAACCACTTTGATTTTGTGATTGGGCTGCCTAATTTAGCTATTCAAAAACAGACTATAATTATAAACAACAGAAAGTGTAAGTTTTGATAATATGTTGGATTATTTTCATCATCTATCACCAAATGTTGAATATCTAGAAAATTTTAAATTTTTCAAATAGAAACAACTATTAATAATAACACCCCAGGTTTGTAGATTACACTACTAACCTGTGCTGTCTGTTTGTGTATTATTTGAAAAGTTTAAAATTTTCCGAACATTCAGCATTTAGTTATCAATGATGTTGGAAGTAGTCCAACATGTTGTCACATCTAAAATACCATCATCACAAATCTTCAGACAAATACTAAGTGTATCATGTTTAAATAAAAGAGATTAAACACTTCTCTTATGTGCTCTATCTCTATATATTTAATTACTATTATTTTAAAAAAAGGCTGCAGAAAGGAGCTTTGCTATTAACTGGAAGGAGACCCTTTGATTCCTCTTGGAGGCCTTAAAGGAACCGAGCAGGGCAAATTCCTAATGTCCACTCCATACGTTCTTGTCGTTGCAGCTGTTATTACTATGTGATTATTCATATAGTATACGAACATGGATGGGCTGCTCACCAGCACGCATTAGCCAGCGTGGTGAGTTTATTGGCTTTTTACCTCTGAGTTTAAGATCAAGAAACATCATGGTCTTTCTTCTCAGTGCCTGATACGGCAGAATGAAGGTTTGTGTAAATGATAAATATTTTCCCAATACATATATACAATTATGACAGACAAAAATAAAGCATGGCCCTTATTCCCAGGAGGCTGTAAAGTCACCAACCAAGGCAGCGGTTGGTGGCCAAAGGCGGAGGGTGCTAAGAATCCCCTGATTGCGGACCCAGGCTGCCATTTGATGACGACTTTTTATTTAGGTACTTACAACTGCAGATCATTTTCAAGTGAAGGAAGATTGCAAGAATTAGAAGAAGAACTTTTTTATATTAAATGGGACATTATTGGACTTTGTGAAGTTAGAAGAAAAGGTGAAGAGACAATTGATTTAAAAAGTGGACATATACTCTATTATAAAGGCACAAATATTGGAAATACAAGTGGAGTAGGATTCATTATAAATAAAAAGTGGAAGAACAATAATGTGGAGATTGATGGTGTATCGGACAGAGTGGCAAGATTAGTTATACAACTTAATAGCAGATACCAAATGCAGATAATTCAGGTTTATGCCCCAACAAGTTCTCATAGTGATGAAGTAGTAGAAGATTTTTATATGGATGTACAAAAGGCTTTTGATCAGAGTAAACACCATTTTAAAATTGTTATGGGAGACTTTAATGCTAGAATTGGTAAAAAAATGAAAGATGAAAGTGCTGTGGGTAATTTTGGTTATGGTAATAGAAATGAGAGAGGACATAGACTTGTGGAGTTTGCAGAAAAAGAAAAACTTTATATTATGAATTCTTTTTTTTTGAGAAAAATGTTAAAAGGAAATGGACATGGAGGCATCCAAATGAAGGTACAGCAGAATTGGATTATATTTTGACTAACAGGAAATACATATTTCAAGATTGTAATGTTCTTAATAAATTTAACACAGGAAGTGATCATCGATTAGTAAGGTGTAAGATACGTGTTAATGTAAAACTAGAGAGACAAAAATTATTAAGAAAAACAATATTTACAGTTGATATTCCTAATCTTCAGAAACATTCTAATGAATTTAAATTAGAACTTACAAATCGGTTTCAAGTATTAGTAGATTTTGAACATGATTCAGATTTGAATGAAATTAATATGAAAATAACTGATACACTTTTGAAAACTGCAACAAAGATAGCTGGTAGAAAGAAACAACAATTGACCAATAAAATTTCTACTGAGACTAGAGAATTTATGAAGAAAAGAAGGAATATGAAGATATACAAAAATGATGCATTAAAAAGAATTGAATATCTCGAATTTTGTAAAATGGTGCGGAAAAGAGTTGAAAATGATATAAGAAAGTATAACTGTGAACTAGCAAGGAAAGCTGTAGAAGAAAATAAAAGTCTTAAGAATGTAAAACAACATTTTGGTATTGGTAGGAAATTTATATCTGCAATAAGAAAAAAAGATGGAATTATTACTAAAAGGAGAGATGACATCATGAAATTGGTAGAAGATTTTTATCAAGAATTATATAGTAATAAAGAACAAGTACCTCCTATATCTATTACATCTTCCAAATTGCCCAGAATTTTAAATGAAGAAGTGAGACATGCAATTAAATGTATGAAGAAAGGAAAGGCTCCAGGTAATGATGGAATTATAATTGATATATTAAAAGAAGCAGGTGAAGAAATAGAAAAAATTTTAGCAAAGTTATATACCAAATGTCTAAATGATAAAGATGTACCGGATGATTGGAAGAATGCAGTAATAATATTAATATTTAAAAAAGGTGATAAAGAAGATATTAGAAATTACAGACCTATCAGCCTTTTATCAGTTTTATATAAAATTTTTACCAAGATAATTACTACTCGTCTACAGAGAACATTGGATTTCCACCAACCAAGAGAACAAGCCGGATTTAAAAGTGGTTTTAGTACAGTAGATCATATCCAGGTATTGAGAGAAGTTATAGAAAAGACAAATGAATATGAGTTGCCATTATGCTTAGGATTTGTAGATTATGAAAAGGCCTTTGATTCTATAAACATTTCTTCAGTGATTAAAGCATTAGATCATCAAGGTATAGATCCAGGATATTGTCATATTTTAAAGAATATTTATAAAAATGCAACAGCAACAATTAGATTACATAATGACACTGGGAAAGTCAACATTGAGAAAGGTGTAAGACAAGGTGACTCCATATCTCCAAAACTTTTTACAGCAGTGCTGCATGAAGTATTTTGTGGATTAAAATGGGAAACTAAAGGAGTGAAAGTAAATGGTGATTATTTAAGTCATTTAGATTTCGCAGATGATGTAGTTGTTTTTGCAAATAATGCTTCAGAGCTGCAGGATATGTTGCAGGAATTATCAGATGAAAGTAGGACTAAAGATAAATGTTAAAAAGACTAAAGTAATGTTTAATCGATTTGCTCAAAATATGAAAATAAAGATTGATTATGATGAATTAGAAGAAGTTAACAGTTACAAATACCTTGGTCAGATTATTAATACAGATGGAAACATAATGGAGGAAATTAATCATAGAATTAAACTTGGTTGGAGTGCTTTTGGTAGAAATAACTTGATACTAAAAGGAAATATGCCTATGTGTTTGAAAAGGAAGGTTTTTAACAAATGTGTTTTACCAGTTCTTACTTATGGATCTGAGACTTGGACACTTAATAGAAGAGCAATTCAGAGACTTCAGACCACTCAAAGAAGTATGGAGAGATGTATGTTGGGAGTAACAAGAAGAGATCGTAAACGCAATGTATGGGTAAGAGAACAAACAGGTGTTACTGACCTCATTGAAAAAATTAAAAGATTGAAGTGGAGTTGGGCTGGACATATTGTTAGAAGAGATGATAATAGATGGACAATTGAAATTTTAAACTGGATTCCAAGAGATTGTAAAAGACCCAGAAAGAGACCACATGTGAGATGGATGGATGAAATAAGAAAGTGTGCAGGGGTGATGTGGAGAAGAGAAGCTAAAGATCGGAGAAGATGGATTAAACTTGGAGAGATCTTCATCCTGCAGTGGATTGATAATGGTTGATAATGATGATGATGATGATTTTAAAAAATGGTCTGAAACAAATTCACGTTTTTTAGTCTAATGTTAGTTAAATTAACTTTTTAGATCACTCAATCAGGAACTTCAGAACTGTTCGCATATCAAGCCCAAGGGGGTTCGAACAGTGCAACAGCATAAGGCCCCATGTTTATCAAGGCCTCAGATCTGCATGCTTTATATCATTTACAAAGATCAAAACATTTTGTCACTTGCTAAATCTAACTACATTTCCCTTTTTTTTTTTTTTTGCCAAAATTCTAATAATTTGTATCCATATGATAGGTATTTGTATATGCAGAATTTGTATTTAAAATATATAAATAATTAATTATTTGTACATTATAAATACCAGTTTTATTGAATCATTATTTGAGTAAACAAAATAAAATGCAGTACATATAATTCAAATAATTATATTCTATTTTCTTGAAATTTTTTTTTTTTTTTTTTTGCGAATTTTGATTCAAAATAAATAATCATTTTTCACTTTATTTTTACTAATTGTAAAGCAATATAATGATATTTGCAAATAAAATAATAATTTTTGGTACTGTTGGGTGCAGTGTACTGTGGCTGCTAGGCAATGCTGCAGCACCACCAAGAAGCCTGTAAGTGATAAATTTCTAGTTTTGTTTTGGACCTTTTTTTATAATTGTTCTAATAAATAATCTGTAAAAGGTTATTGTCGATTAGCCCCCACACACCACCTGATATCGCTGTTGCTAGTCAAAAACCAATAGATATAACGTTACTGGGATGATTTACAATTTACTTTTTTTACACTACTACATGTCAGCGCGTAGTGCTGGAATTCACAGGGAGGGGGATCCAATGTCTTTGCCGATCCAAAGGATCGTCCATCACATGCGAGACAATTTTTAAAACATTATCCATCTCAGTGTATAGTGCTGGAATTGGCAGGAAAGGGGATCCGATGGTTTTGATAATCATCCGTCACAACATACACAACATTTTTAAAAACAAAATTATTTAATAAAACCGAATATTTTCTTTTTTCAATTAACGTCTGATCAAAAAAAAAAATTTTTTTCAACACTATTTTAAAACAATTTATGAAACACAATTCAATTTGAAAATTCCCCTCTGATCAAGCCAAGCTTATGCTTTGAAAGTCTCATAGCTGTCCCTGCGCAAAATACATTTTACGCGTGATTTCTATATAATGCTGGAACATACACTTTTGAAATTCGTTTAACCTTAAAAATATGTATACGGAAGCATGTCTTTTGTCTTACAATTAATACTATCTAAAACTACATCAGGTCATATAAAAAATAAGTACTTTGAATGCACATGCAAAGACTTAGAACAACTTGAATTGTACACACCCTCACATTGTACTCTAGCGATCTGTGAAGTGTTAGATAGTACCGCGAAGCACAAAAGCTGCTTAGCGGACAATATGATCAGAACTGTTCTATAGGCCGCGTGAGCAGTATATTTTTGTGCTTTTGCATGGAAACAGCGACATCAGGTGGTGTATGGGGGCTAATCGACGACAACCCCGTAAAACTTCTTATTTTATTTTATTTTCTTAAACCTTGATTCGTTTTTGCTGAATTAATGTTCCAAAATTCCCCGCCATGTACATTGTATATTGCTTGTAATAAATAATATTTTGTTGACAAGTCTTGATTATAGTACAATAAGTATTGTTTATTGTGCTGTAAATGTACAGATCAATACTTTTCAATACGCATATACATATAACAAATGCTTTATGTGTATAATATGAGAAGCAAATTAAGTTTATAATATAAATAATTTTTTTCAAAAATAGTAATGATATTAATAATAAATTGAGAAAGCCCATGTACATATATTTACAGTACTCTGCATGTGTTCAGTTCGCAATTCTATTTCACCACATTTAAATACCGGTTCTGGACATTTTTTTAAAAATAATTTTGTAAAATTCTGATGAAAACTTAGCAACAGTTTCTGTATCTGCAGGGGCAGCCTCAGTTTGGAATCTATACAACCTTTTCCTATTTGCAGTGAATAGCATGAAATTATGTGATCCAGATTTTTGTCTAAATTTTTTGTAGAGACCCAAGGCTTTCTGTTGCAATACAGAAATTCTCTTAATCTCATTCATTCTTGGCAAGTTTATGGTGTCCCAGAGAATTGTTATGAGTCACATAATAATGAGACAAATTTCTTGCCATCTTCCCAGAAGATAAAATTAATTTGTCTATTGTACTTGAGCATTCTGAATATAACAATACAATTTAAAATTTATTAATTGATGATACCTATAAAAAGATTGATAGATGTCTTTTGATAAGACGTCAAAGCATCTTATCAAACATTCACAATGTGCATGATTATATAAAAATTAAAATCTCCCTTAAAGAGGCTGCTTCTTCATTATATCCCAAATTGAAATAGGTTCTCTCACCCATTATGTAGTTTGATTTTTAGCCCCATGTTTGCAATCACTGACAGATAACAATCTCTTTAGAATAAAAAGTCATTATATTTTATTTTTATTATTGAAAATTTAAATCTTACAAACTATGATTTATCGGTCAGTTTTGATATCTCATTTTTGATTACTGATATTGTTGTTGAAATGCTTTATCTATTATAGCACAGTAAAAATGTTCTTCATTTCATTATATCTCTGACAAAACATTGTTTGAAAACGTATATTTTATTTACAGTTTCCAAAAAATATAAATAGGTAACATCTTTCTATGGGCTTTCCACTATCACCTGCAATTTCTGATACTTTCATGAATTTTTTTCACAAATCGATTATCGAATGGAACTAATAAAAAACGTTTGATTTGGCTCAGATAAAGAGTTGACACATTCGTTATTCTGCACATTGAAATTGATAATCTTCATTTCTTGTTTGTTTTTCTTAAAGAATGGCATTCTGATATAAAGTTTATCATTGAAGAAGAAAATAGCTTTTTCTCTGAATATTTTAATTGCGAGAAAGCCCAATTTGTCATATAAATAGGTACTTAAACGTAATCCCGACCATTCTTCTGCTCTTATTTTCTGTGGGCTAAAAGTCCTTTGATGAGAATTCATTGTTTGATTGATAAAAATCATTTCCACCAAAAAATAATTGTATTTACATATATTCCGTTTTATAATGGTTATGGTAGATAGATTTATAAACAAAACATTATAAAGTATTAATGACAAGAAAAATCTTAGCTGAACATAGAATGGTTTTGTCTTTATTAAAGAGATTGTTGATAAGATCAGCAGTCAAGTGTTCACTTTCAACATTAAGATGTCTTTTCCACTAATAAAAAACTTAGTGACTTTTTAAATAAACCTAAAGACAGTACTTTTAGAACAATTTTATTATCCCTATTCTTATGCTATCTAATATAAACTTTTATAATCAATAGATACCATATGGTAGTGCTTAATAAATTCTTATCCAGGCTGTCCTATCCAAATATTTCTGAACTAGTTTCTAGTTTATGGCTTTGATTTTTTGTTGTTTTGAACTTTACCCTTACTGAAGCTTAGGCTAGATGAAATAAACGTAGGGACAATAAAAGACTTTGCAAGATGTGAGCTGGGATCAGGTGGAGTAATGTTATCATGTGATGTATTATTGATTTTGAACCAATTCGCGCCAAGAGTAAAAGTGATTAAAGTTATAAAAAAAAAACTAAGGCCGCCATAATACATAGAAACTGAACAGATTTCAGATCTATATAACTATTCAAACAGATAAGTTTGTATTGAAAAAATTAAAAAAAATTTCAATTTAGTCCAGTAGCTTGATAGTATAACAAAAAATAAGAAATGAATGCTAGAAGAAAGATGCACTAGATCCAAAAAATCAAAGTGGATAGTTCAGAAAAATTCAAAAAGCTTCTGACTGGTGAAGCTGTAAACTAGAAACTAGTCTGGGGATATTTAGATAGGACAGTATTGGATAAGGATTTATTAAGCATTTATCATCTTGCAACTATTGATTCCTAAAGCATACGCTAGATGGCATAAGATTGGGAAGAGTTTGCTGATGAATAGCAATGTGATTTGGGATCAAATGATATATTGTTGGTTATGTAATTGCATTATTAATTTTAGAACATGAAGTTATATATGAAATTCTGTTTCCAATGCCAAGAATCTTTGTGGATCAATCATCTTAACAAATTAACATGAGAATTAAAGAGCATAAATGTGCTTTCAATTACATCAGCTTTTACATCACATTTTTTAGATAATGGACACACACCTGATTTTAATAACACTTAAATACTTACTGGATTGGAAACTTATGATTTAAGAAAAACTGAAATTCTAAAAAGACAACAATTTTAACAAGTGTGAAGAAACTCTGCATACTTCACCCTTATGGAGACCCATTATTTTATCTCTTTTTTTTCTCCCTCTAGCAATGTTTTTAAAAAGTTCATTTACCATAAAACAAAAGAAAATACAGAAACTTGTTAATCTTTTTCAAATATGTTTGGACAACTACTTGGAAAAATATCCAAATAAAAAGTTTTAATTCATATTTAGGCTTATTATTTAAGACACATAGACTTGGCACAAATGAATGAGATTTTATCAAAACATTGGCAGTCAATTCTGCAGAGAGAATTTCTGTGTCTGTGGCTAGGTGACCTTTTTTGTCTGCTGGTTAGAAGAATTTCTTAAGTGAACTCAAATCAAACATGCCCAAAAATTACTTTCATTTAAATTTTTTACATATCTACACACATCTCTATATCTTTATTTATAGGGAATTTGAACACAGACTTTCAAGCTCCTTTCAGCTATCACTCTATCTCATACAACCGATACTCTTATCTCGTATAATTATATTTAAACTTCAAGTACATGAATAATGCTTGTATTTCAAACATATATATATATATATATATATAGAGAGAGAAGGGGGGGGGGTCAAATATGTACATTACTAAACTGGATGTTGTACAAACACATTATTACTAACTAATTTTTATAAATTCATTATAATCTTTATTCTTTACACTCTTAATTTTATTACTATCAAATGAGAAAAACGAAACTATTTTTCATCTGTTGCCAAAGTTCTTAAATACTCACTAAATAAACAATGGTAACAGCAAGATTCAAATATAAATCAATGGAATGATATCACAGCTTCACTCAAATCAGTTCAAAGTTAAATTTACAATGTCAATATATAAATAATCATTCTAATAACTTTGCAACTACTAATCCACCATATATAAAATAACAGGCAAAACTCACTATACGTATCACCACACACAGCAAGCTAGAGTAATCAATGGATGCCAGAAGGCTTGTGCATAAAATCCCCATCTAGTACCTACTCATCCAATATCCCCAGACTAGTTTCTGGCTTGTGGCCTTCGTCAGTGAGGAGCCTTAGATCTGAGAGCATGCACCTACATCTTAGGATCTAATGCAACCCTCCAGCAACCACCTTTTATCTCCACTTAACTACAAAACTATGAATCTTAAACTGAAAACATCTTAATGTTTTCAATCCAAGCCCATTAGCTAATATAGTCATATGGGTCTGAACTCAGTTCAATACCCATACATTTTGGTATCTTTGGTTCTTTAATATCCATAGCCACCACTATCCTATTAGGCAGGATTGGTTTTAAGCCAATAAACATCACATGACCACCACTTCTTATGCTTGTGTATAACTGTTGTTAAAACAGGCAAAACTCACTATACGTATTGCCACACACAGCAAGCTAGAGTAAGGATGTTTTCAGTTTAAGACTCATAGTTTTGTAGTTAAGTGGAGATGAAAGGTGGTTGCTGGAGGGTTGCATTAGATCCTAAGATCTAGGTGCAGTGCTTTCAGATCCAAGGCTCCTCACTGATGAAGGCCACAAGCCAGAAACTAGTCTGGGGATATTGGATGAGTAGGCACTAGATGGGGATTTTATGCACAAGCCTTCTGGCATCCATTGATTACTCTAGCTTGCTGTGTGTGGCAATATGTATAGTGAGTTTTGTCTGTTTTAACAACAGTTATACACAAGCATGAAGTGGTGGTCATATGATATATATAAAATAAACCCTATGCAAAGAAATTACTTACTGACCAATATTTACAAATTCAGCACAGTTGTAATTGAATTTTATCCTTGTTGTTATTTTATTTACGGGTATATTTAAGAGCTTATGTGATAGATATGTTGTAGCAAAAATATCAAATGTATTGAGTAACAAGCAAAAAAAAATTATACGCAGTTCGTGAAGGTTCTATACTCAGTACATTGTTGTTTCTGATCTTTTATAAATTATTTAGGAAATATTAATATTGAAGAACCAATATTTCAATATGAAGATAATAGTTGTTACGAATGTAAATAACAATATTGGTATTGCAATTGAAGAATGCCAAGGAAGTCTAAGCAAAATTGTCTTCTGGTGCTTTGAAAGAGGAATTTAGATAAATGGAGAAAAAACAAATATATGTTTATATGATCTCCTCTCATGAAATATAAAAATGATACACATTCTACGTTCACATAAGTGTTTATGTGACAATAATATAATATATAATGATAATATTAAATATCTTAGAATGATCATAGTTGAAAAAATCTCTTGGAAACATCATATTAACATACTAATTAATAAATTTAGATATTTTATAACAATGTTCTACAAAATCAAATTTATTTTTCTTTTAAATATTTTCTGGTTTGTTATTGAAGCGGTGTATATCTATATGCAGATATACTTGCTTCATGTGCTATTAAACTCAACCTATCTTCCAGAGTATAAATAATTTATTTAAAAATATACGCACACATTAGAAATAGACACGTGTGTGTGTGTGCGATCATGGTAGGAAAAGGGTTAGAAAGTGATGTATTTCTATCACACCTTATATTTTAGTTCAAGAAAAGACTTTGTTAAAAGAAAAACTGGATTGAAATAAATTTTATCGAAAGAATTTAGTAATGCAAAGGAAGTAAAGTAAAAAAATCTTAAAACTTGTGAAACAATGAGAGAGTGGTTGTAATCCATTAAGCAAGGCAAAGTAGGTGCTGTATTCCCTTAGCTATTCAGAAATAGTTACTAACACCTCTACATCCTGTACGCTTTGCAGGGTATTGTCATGAAAATAAATATACACTGCACAGGAAACAAACTGGTGGCAGAAAATATACAAGGATGCTATTACTAATAGAACAGAAAATTAAGATCCAAAATTAAATCAAAAAACATTATGGTGAAAGTAAGCCTCAAGCAAAAGGAAGAGTATTTAAAGACCGAAGGAGGCATTGTTTAAAAAATTGACGCTTCATCTTTGGTCGAACCAAACAGAACTTTAATATAATTTTTTTTATATACACATATTTAGAATAGCCTGTATATTGTACATTGACGGCTGAACTTTGTTATTGCCTACAAATCCCTAACATATCTTCCAGAATGTGTGAGTAGTCGGGCATTGGGTTCTCCGGTCATCGCGGGGAGTCCGGCGTCCAGAGTACCATTTTGAAATGAAAGATCCATCCACAGCTGCCTATATTATGTAAGCATAAAATATGCCCAGCCATCAATCCCTCTATGTAAAAAGAAGTCCCGAAGTCTCCAAGAAGTTCCAGTAAATGTTTAATCCATATATTTAAAATTCTGTAACTTAACATATATAATATTTCTAAACTAGTTTTAACCATATATATATCTAACATATTTTATTTATTTTAAATGTAAATCTGCTGACTTGATTATTGACTAATTAAACTTATTTTTATTTTATTTGCTTATTTGCTACCTTGAATGATGGAGGGAAATAAATTTTAAATCACTGACGTGTTGTTTATGCTTCTTGGTTCTCAAAGTCTCAAGGAATGGAGCAAGTTCAGAAGACGCCAAACTAAATTTGTTTTAAATGTTAAAAAAAATAAAATAACACGTATAAACTATTTCTTCAATATACATTACAATAATAAATTAAACAATCACTTTCTTCTTTAAAATATATATGTTCTCTAACCTTATAAATAACTTCACAAACTTCTTTTCAAAAAC
This sequence comes from Epiperipatus broadwayi, assembly GCA_028023455.1. Classification (NCBI taxonomy): domain Eukaryota; kingdom Metazoa; phylum Onychophora; class Udeonychophora; order Euonychophora; family Peripatidae; genus Epiperipatus; species Epiperipatus broadwayi. The sequence continues at coordinate 5,373,122 of JAQFVV010006260.1, read as the reverse complement.
TTTATTTCCATATATAAACTATATGAACATATATATATATAATCACATATTATACATTTCCAATGTTTCAACTGTTTTTTTCCCCATTACAGTCATTTTCAAGGACCTATAACAAAAAAATACACATCTCTACATAATACTCTAAATACAAATCTCTTCCATATATCAAACATTAACACATCAAATTCACAATAATAAAACATATTATTATATTTTACTTACATTTCTCTCTCTTTTCCCTTTATTATAAAACCTCCTTTTTACATACTAAGTATAAATTTTCAATAAAAAAAAAATTAGAAACCATCTAAAGCACCAGTAAACAAAATATTATTTAAATCCATTTAACCCACCCCCAATTATAAATGTATTCCTCCTTTAATTATTTTATCTAACTTCCATATCAATTATCTACAATTCCTATCTATACTTTTAAATCTATTTAAAAACTAATATAAATTATTTCTCTATCCTTTAACAATTTACTTAAATACAATTTAAACATTCCATATTAATTACATTTTATTTTATATTCCTATCTAACACCATAAATCCTATTTAAAACAGATTTATATCTTTTTATGTAAAAATATTTTTTTACCAACCTTTCTCTATAGTTTTTAACCTTTTCTAACATTCTAATATCAAAATTTTGTATTAAGTAAATTGTTAAAGGATAGAGAAATAATTTACATTAGTTTTTAAATAGATTTAAAAGTATAGATATGAATTGTGGATAATTGATATGGAAGTTAGATAAAATAATTAAAGCAGGAATAAATTTATAATGGTGTGGGTTAAATGGATTTAAATATTATTTTGTTTACTGGTGTTTTAGATGGTTTCTAATTTATTTATTTATTTTTCAAAATTTATACTTAGTATGTAAAAAGGAAGTTTTATATTAAAGGGAGAAGAGGGAGAAAGATGTAAGTAAAATATAATGTATAGTTAATATGTTTTATTATTGTGAAGTTAATCTGTTAATGTTTGATATATAGAAGAGATTTGTATTTAGAGTATTATATAGAAATATGTTTTTTTTTTGTTATAGGTCCTTGAAAATCACTGCAATGGGGGGGAAAAAACAAACCTTGGAAATGTATAATATGTGATTTTATATATATGTTCATATAGTTTATATATGGAAATAAAGTTTTTGACAAGAAGTTAGAAGTTTGTGAAGTTATTTATAAACTATTTCTTAGAAAATTCTCTTTCTTATCCCCTCTTCCCCCCATCATATCAAGAAAAGTTATATATGCCAATTCTTAGAATTGCGTCAAAATTAAGAAGGAATGGCGAGTGTATTTCATTTAACTGATTTAGAAATTATATTGTGTTTTATAATGGGTCCGATAAATTTTATATATACAATAATCTAGATATAGTCATAATTAATATTATTCAGAATTTTCCATATAAATAAATTAGAAATTCAGTTATTATCTTACCGTTAAATTAATATTTTTCATGATTGTGTATAACAATGTAGCTTCATTAATCTGCTGTGATAGATAATCTAAAATACTATAATATTTTAAAAGTACTAATAATAAAAACATGTATGTGCTTATGCATTCCTATCAATGCAATACATGTTATATAAATAAACCGATTCCAGATATAAGCTTATCAGTCTATTCAGGATCAGAAATCTACCCATACCTTAAAATATTGTTATTATTAATTATCATGATTTAAATATATTTGAATAACCATTGTGGTTGGGTTTAAGTTCCACCAAGTATTCATTTATCATTAACTGGGTGTGTTCATAGTTATATATTTTTAAATAAGTTTCTTATAATAATTATGTGAGCAGATAGCTCAATAAATCAGTTTATCTCTTATATGTGCAATCCTGCCTACGTTTATTGGCAACATTGGTCTGTTTTTGAATTTTATATATGCTTCTCTATGGTTCATGCGTCCGTACAGTCAAACTGCATGTGCCTGGGTTCATAATTTATAAATTAGCCTGATCCAGGTTCCACAGGAGCCGGTGAGTCTTTGTGATCCCAAATCCTGGATTTATGCACTATTTAGTGCTCTCCTCTAGTAGGCGCCTGTGATTCAAGCAGATACACTTCTGCGGCCCCAGACATACACTTAACAGCAGTGAACCTCACCATCCGATTGCCATAGTTGATCTTCATCATCCAATGTACCATTGTCTCACTCATTTAGATAATACTGTATTATTATTAAGTATTATTCAGTCTCCATGTACGCCTGTTAGCATACCCAGGTAACCTAGCGTCAAACCTGCTCTCAAACTTTTCCTTAGTAAATTAATATCCTTGGTTATATATATATATTGGACCTAGAATGGGCTGATAAATCTTAATGACTCCAATTGAAAAATAGGACACCTAATATAATTGTAAGCTGTCATTACCTTGAATATTATGTAAAGGCCAGCAGATCAGTATTACTATATCTTGTAAGCTATTCTCTAACTACTTTTTGTAAATAAACTTTATTATGATTAAATGTAAATTTACAAGCCAAATTAATTATTATTTACCAACCTATAGAATGTGTACATAGTCTTTACTAACAGGTTGATAACCCATGTTACATATAATAGTAATTGATAAGTCATGTTCGAAATCACCGAATACTCAAAGCATGTAATAGACCTCAGAAATAAATTAATGCAAGACGATTGTGTGTTACCCTGGATTGTGTGATATACTGCAAAGAATCCTGAGAAAGAGAACCATATTTGAACCCTGAGCTACGTGGGGCTATGCAAAGGAAGAGAAGCTGTGTAACATCAGGACTGTTAGTTAGGTGGTTGGAATCAGGAAGATTAGATAGGGACAACCCTATATCCGCTGGTCGAAAAACCCTGCTTGGTCTTTGGGTCTTGTGCAATCTTGACCATTACATTATATATAAATCTTTATGTGAATCTTTATTGGAACGTAGAACAGCACTTTATGGTTTTTGCAAGCTTTTCTAATATTAATAGATTAGCATTACTGCAAAAAAGAACAATTGATCTAATAGATGAAAATTATATCAAAAAAGATAAAAATGGATATAAAAATATTTCATTATTCAGTCAACTTCTTAATTATATAATTATAGAGAAAAAAAATTTTGATCAATTCTTAAATATATGAATTTTTTCTACAGTACAGGCTTTTTTATACCTACACTCTAATATGTAATATAAAAGGGGTTTGAACTCAGATTTTCACATGACTCTCAACTATCCACATTATCTCATACTGCTGACACACTCGATCACACACATTTCAAAAAGATAAACAATTACCAATATACGTATTTTGTGCTAAACTAGCACTCATCAGGTGGTCCAGATCATCATCTCAAAACATATATACAAACAATGCCCAGCGTTTATTAAGATAGCCAATCTTCATACTTTAATGGACAGGCTTCAATCCACTCCACTTGCCACAACTCTTCAGCTGTCCATTTCATTGAAAATCTGATATGCCCAAAGCCCACTTTGGTGCCAACCTTCTCATCCTACCCATGGTGACCATAAGTCACTCTGACCCCTCATGTACAGGACGTAATTAGGATAATTCTTTAAAAAAAACCTTATATAAAACAATCTGAAATGTGTCTAAGAAAAACATAAATAGTTAGTTTCAAAATATTGTAATGAATATGGAACTAGAGTAAGAAATCATTATGTTCCTAAATTAGTTAATAATTTATCTAACAAATTAAAAAGCTTGCAACATTATAGAGAAATAAAAAACCAAATTAGAAAATATATTAAGGGGGGGGTGAGAAAAAAATTAACTTAGTATGTAGAAAAATAAGTGCTGATATAGTATGCGCTCGGTGGCCATTTTGAATTTGGAAACACCCAAAAACAGCTGGCACATGCAAGCGATAAATGTCATCGACTAGAAACACTCACTTTTTACAAAAATAAATGCCTGAGGCACTATAATTTAAAAAGGTGTTGGGAAGGGACTACACTTAAAAAAATTGCGGGAAACCGTCACATTAAATAGCTTAAGGTGATACTATCAAAAAAAGTGCGGAAAAGAAAAAGAGGTGAAAATTAAAAAATACTTTAAAATAAACCAAAAACGCCAATATATATAAATGGCCGCCGAGCGCATCCTATATCAGCACCGAAAAATATATGAGTATATGGTATTATACAATCAATATTTTTATTATTTAATTAATATATTATTGAAATGTAATTTATTGTTATTATCATTAGTATATTTTGTATTATGTTGAAAATTAAAAGGAATATAAACTTCTGAAAATTTTATTCTATATAAAAGCACAGCTGGGGCTTAGTAGAAGAAGAATGCCATTTGCATGTGTGTAAATATATTTTAATCTGTATTTGAATGAATTGAATGAATGAATAAAAAAAATTATATAGTAACATTTAGAATTTGTAATAGCTTCGCAGATTTTAACTTATTTTATTTATAAACATTGAAATGAAAAATGAATAAGTGTTGCAACATAATGAAGTTTAAAGTGCTGATTTTATAATTTAAAATGATTGTATTGTCTATATGACATAAAGATATTTTTATATTATCTGTAAACCAATTTTTCATTTTTTATTAATTTTTTGCTTTCTTCCTTGTAAAAGAAGAAAGTTATGAAGGAATCCTTTTATTCATCTACTCATAATAAACTTTAATAGCAGTTGGCATAAAAAATGGGTAAATGTTAGTTTATAAGTGTTTTCTTTGTATAATCATCAGCTTAGCATGTTGCTGTAATTACATGATTGGTACTGCTAAAATGTCAAATGGAGATGTTCAGTTGACTTAAATTTTGCCCTTGATGTTATCACTGTTTATTTATTTATATGCCAATTTAAAAACTTATGCTGTAAATGAGATATATTTATTTTTTCAATTGTTCATAATAAGCTTTGATACTATATAGTCATGAAGATTGTGCTCCTTTATAATTATTACTTTGAAAATAATTTGTTGTTATAGTCGATGGGAGTCCAGTAATATTTAGGTTGAATCAGATAACTTGGATTTACAGAAAGAAATCTGTTCTATGCTTGTAGATTTTTCATTGAACCTCAGGGAAGATATCTCAATTTATCTCTTAAAAAAATTTAAAATAATCTATTGGCATTTATAAGCTCTTAGGCAATGAAAAAGTAGAATGTGGATAATTAAATAGGTAGGTTTAAAAAGTGTTAAATTGGTTACTTCAGTTTCATTTTTCTACTTGGCAAAATTTCTGCCAGTCTCAGTGATATAATGAGTTAATTTCTGGAAGATACAAATAACATAAATTTATTTTTTTCATTTTCAAAATATATTATTTTTAGTTTTCTTAATTTTTACCTTTAATCCTACTTCATTTATTTTATTTGATAGCTCTTGTGTGAAAACAAGTACTTTGCCAAATCTATGCAAATTAAGTACTCTTTTATTTATTGGTAATTTTCATACCAGTTAAAAATTGCCTCACTAAATATCGATCATCCTTTTCACATCAATGCCACATTAAAGTAGTCATTAAAAACTTTTTAATTAAATGTTATCTATTATTGGGTTTAATGTAATTGGTCTCAATTAAATTGTTTGATCATGCAATGTACATTTAGAAATGTTGTTACCATAGCAATGACCTCATTCACATAAGCTTTCATATGTGTAATTATTTTATGCAATAAGTGTATAATTAAAGCCTATAATTGTGTTATGCAGTTATAAAATAATTTAATTTTTTAATATTGTTGTCATACTATACTGTTCTAATCTACATTAAAGTAAAATACATTTCTTTTTAAATAATCATTAATTTTTACTAACCTTTGACCTTCACAAATTATCTGTGTAATAAAGACTAATAAAACTTTGTGTGGTTTGGTGCAGTGGTAGAATGGTAATCTTTGGATTCAAGATTTATGGATCATGGTTCCTTTCTATCTCTTCCTGTGCTTGAATTTTTTTATGAATTTCCAAGCAATAAATAACTTAAGCCAATAAACATCACATGACCATCACCTCTAATGCTTGTGTATAACTGTTGTTAAAACAGGCAAAACTCACTATACATATAGCCACACACAACAAGCTAGAATAATCAATGGATGCCAGAAGGCTTGTGCATAAAATCCCCATCTAGTGCTTACTCATCCAATATCCCCAGACTAGTTTCTGGCTTGTGGCCTTCGTCAGTGAGCATAAGAGGCGATAGTCATGTGATGTTTATTGACTTAAAACCAATCCTGCCTAATAGGATATTGGTGGCTATGGTTATTAAAGAGCCAATGACATCCAAATGTATGGGTACTGAACTGAGTTCAGACCCATATGACTATATAAGCTGATGGGCTTGGATTGAAAAAATTAAGGTGTTTTCAGTTTAAGATTCATAGTTTTGTAGTTAAATGGAGATAAAAGGTGTTTGCTGGAGGGTTGCATTAGATCCTAAGATCTAGGTGCAGTGCTCTCAGATCCAAGGCTCCTCACTGACAAAGACCACAAGCCAGAAACTGGTTTGGGGATATTGGGTGAGTAGGCACTAGATGGGGATTTTATGCACAAGCCTTCTGGCATCTATTGATTACTCTAGCTTGTAATGTGTGGCAATATATATAGTGAGTTTTTGCCTGTTTTAACAATAATTTGTTTTTTTGTTTTTTTTTTATTTTATAATCAAAACCATGGCAAGGGGAAAATAATTTACTTCTGAGTGTTGTTTTAGGCCTGATATGAGGGAAGATGTCTAGATTTGCTATATTTAACTATAAATTGATTCATATATATATATAGTCATCTTTAATTCCATGTTTTGCTTAGATGTGATTATATTATATACTTTAATCATTTTTTCTATTTATCCTTTGAAATAACAATAAAAATAATTGAATGACTTTATTTCTTGAAATTCATAAAAAAAATTTGAGTGCCAGAATTTGGAATTGGTCCAAGGATCAATATTCCAGTCTGACATTCTATCATTGCACCAAGGTATTTGAAATAATATCATTTTTGAAATGGAAATGCTTATTAATCTGGTTCTTATAATATTTGTATTTTAGAAACTGAGAGACACAACCAATCATATTATAAAAAGAGCATTAGCCCTGCTACAGATGTTTGCCATTACACAATTTGGTTGTGGTGGAGAGCACTTTCAAAGGAACTTACTCAAGAAAACCATGAAAGGAAATCATTGGGGGTTTGTACTATTTTTTTTTCTTTCTATTTTTTCTTTTCTAATCCATTAACCTTTCTTACTAACCTGGTGATGGTGATTTAGAGATTTGCGGGCTCGACTGGAGCTAGCCGTAGATAAGGTGGCTGAATTAGCTTCTAACCAAGATGGGCAAACTTTTGATAGTGATTACACCAGTGATTCAGAAGATGTGAGTTGACTTTGTCTTCTTTATGAGTTATGTCATATTAACTGTTTCAATGACTGATTGCTTGTATTGTAGTGTCCTGTTATTAGTTGCGATGAAAAATTAACATCAGCTGTTCGTAAAGACCTGGCTATAGTTTTAAGGGATCTTATACAGCATGGATTAATTGAGGTAATTGAGCAATCGTTATTAACCGCATTTTTGCTTTTACTAATATTGTCTGTTAGCAGATGCATGTTTGTGTAGAATATTTTTTAAACTAATTATCTTAATTTCTATGTAAATGTATAGTATAAGTATTTTTTAACGCATTAAAAGTATGAATTTTGCCAATGTGTTTTGATGAATTTGTTTGATTTTTACACATAAATATATTAATAACTAATTATGAAATAACAAATTGTAGTTGAATATTATCTTCTTAATACAAATTTGATAATACATATATTTATTTGTTTATTTTAAAGATAAAACATTAATTATGTGCTGTAGAAATAAATTTCAGAATGTTTGGATTTAATAAACTTAAGAAAATTTGAAATTTGCTTAGTTTTGCAAAATAATTAAATCTATGTCAAAAAAATTTTTAAATCAAGTGTTAAATCTTTTTGTGGTTAGGATCTGTAGAGGTCCTTACCTTCGCATTTTTCGCGCACACTCTTGATGTTTTACGACCTTAGTAAATATTACAAAACAATAATGATCAAACATTATATGGGTGTGGCATCTCTGTTGCAACAGCCTAAAAATGAATAGTTTATTCTTAAATTTGATATTTTTAATTTAACAAAAAAAATTATTTGAACTTATTTTTTAATTATTATTTTTATATATTCCACCTTAAATGAATTATTGTATTAGATTTTCATAAAAACATTCATATTGAGTCAGCATCAAACATATTTTCATTTTTGATTTAATAACTTTTAAGCAAACAATTAAATTAAGATCACTAATGATTTACACTGATATTAATTCTTTCACTGTGGAATAAAAAAAAAATTCTTACAATTACTAATTCACCAATAGGTGGAGATAAAGATAATCTTTGTCTCTATGACCATGATTGAAGATCAAACTTGAGAAGTGTCAGATTGATATCACGTAATTTATTATCGTTAGAAATCATTTCTGATTTTGCTGATATTTAGGCAATATTGCTATCGATAGCTACACCCCTCAGTATAAAATAGTAGCTTCAGGCTTGGTTTGGGATGATAATTGAAAAAGAAGGAAGTTTAGGTTACTCTCTAGCTATTATCACTTAATTAACTTGTTAATTCCTGATTTGCTTTTAATACACGTAGACTATTTATCCAGAGGAGGAGGGCTTAAATCAAACTTGGTTAAAAAATATTCTTATCCAAGTATTGTATTTCTTTTGCTTTCAAATATATTACTGCACATATTTTAAAATGAAATACATTCCATCCAATTTAAATTAATTAGTGAAATAGATTTTGTTATTGTAGATGAGTTGCTATATTGAATATAAGAAAAGTTGCCTATCAAGTAAAGGCTCTTACGCTTCTCAGTTGAGACAAGTGGAAAAAGAATCATCCAGATATTTTATTATGAATATTACATTTAAACATTATTTGATTTCTGAAGCTATTGATTTTACAATGACAAATTATCAGAGCTTAAAGAAATCTAAATGTTTTTATTTAACTTACTCTGTTTTTGAATCTGTTTGAATAAAATTTTTAGACTCAATTTTTACCTACTTCCCAGTTCCAGATCGCATTTTTAAATTGAAATTTGTAAGCAATTCTATAAAAAATTAATGAAAAATTTTGATTGGTAATTTTAGATGTAATATTGATGCTAGTGGGTATCTGGGGACACTCTTTGTAATTTAAACCTGAATGCTTTATTAAAAACTGGATCAGCTGACTTTATTTTTTTTATTATACATTTTTGTTTAATTTATTCTGTTTTATAATCTTTTTATCAAGATAAAACCTAATTTAAATAAATTCATTTCATTTCAATAATTTTCTGTTATATAAAATAAAATTAGAAAATTAAATTAATGAATCACTTATTCACATAAACGAAAAAATACATAAATTTTCTTCAGCTTTCGCAAATAAATGTTGGCTGTACTTTACATAAATTAGAATTAATTTTTTTTTATATACATATAATAGCATAATGACAAAGAATATTAAGTTTAATATGTTAAACTGTAGTTCTTGATTGCTAAGAAACCCATAAAAATTAATAGAAAATGGAACTGAAATCATTTCTAAATATGAGCATCTCCCATGCTTAATAGTGAAAGCTGACAAAAAATTTATTTTTTAATGTACTTACGTGAATAAAAATGTTTCTTTATTTTTTTTTTAGGCTTAAGTAATAAAGTATTCTAATAATACTGACATATTCAGAATTTTTTATTATTATACAATAATCCTGAAAACAAAAACTTATTTAAATTGAAGAATGAATATAACCTACTTTTACAAATACTAAACATTCTGAAGATTTATTTCATAAAATAAAAAGAAAATTGATGATGTTATATGCTTTTTTTTTTTAAAAAAAAATTTAACCTGAAATGTATGAGCAAACAAGTCTTTCATAGTGTATTATTTAAGGTATAATTTTATTTCTTTTAAGAGCTTTTTGATGATTTTACTCATGTACACTTTGAAATAGTTTATTCAAAACAAATAGATGATCCCCTAGACATCTTTTATTTCTACAGTCATATAGTGAATTATTTAAGATATAGATTATAAGATATGAAATTGTAGAAATAAATGTATCAAAATTATTCAAGTTTTTACACATTTTTTATCAATTTCTGAAGTTCATTGATTTGTTAGCTGGAAATATATAAGTAAATAATATTTATGAAATAATAATTATCAAACATGCCTAGTATAAGAATCTTTTGTGAGACTTTAGTCATTTTTTTTAACTTGAAAGCAGTACTGTTCTGCAACATTGTAATAATCCATTAATCAAATGAATAGGATTATTTTTTAACTGATTAGTAGATTACATTGACACAAGATGATAGTACATCTGGGTCTCGTTTTATGCGGATTATTTTAATGCGATTTTGAAGTTATGCGATTCATGTTTCTTCTTAATATCCTTCATATTTCACTATATTTATTAGATATCAAGAAATTTAAATTATTAATAAGTTATTTTGACTTGAAATACTTTTTTTTTCTTTCAAAAATATAACGTTATATTAGCAGCTTACATTAATATGGCCATAAGCTGTATTTAGAATCTTAGTTTGTATGTAAATAACCTACTTATACTAATGAGTAAATAATAATAATAGATTTATACATACATATAAAAATATCGCAATAAATATTCAAAAATTTTAAACTTTTAAAACGTATTTTGTTAAATATTAATAGAAATAAATATTTTTTTAGATTTTTAAAATAAATAATAACGAAGAGTTTATTGATTTTATAAACTGAAAATAATCTTTCGAATGATAATGTCTAATGTTTTTGTTTTGATTGCATCTCATTTTTTTAATAGAGAAACAGCACAAGTCTGGAAGTGGCGCTAATTGTACAACATATCATGAATCCGATTTCTTACTAGTTCACAAACGAAGTCATATTGTAAGCAGCGGTAATGATTAAAATATGTGTGAAAAAATGTAAAATTAAATACTGTAGTTAATAAAAAAAGTTTGTCTTATATTAATTTTTTTTATATATTTGAAATTTTTTATTAGTCATACTTTATTTCTTTATTTTTTTAATGCAAATTTTAAAGTATTGTTTTCCTTGTTGCCTTGCTTTTATGCCAATTTCTGAAAATTACGGGAACCTATCCCCCATTTTTCAAAGTAAGTTACGTTTATTTTTGTGCGATTTTTTTTGTGCGCATAAAACGAGACCCAGGTGTATTTGTATATTTAAGTTTATTAAAATATCTCTAGAAAATCTGACTTCTAAAGAATATCTTGTAGTATGTATACTTGAAAATTATTACTTCATAAATATTATTGAATATTTTCAATACTACATATTTAAGAGCACTTTCTTATCTACAAGATTGTTAAAATTAATAAGAAATAAATAAATATGGTAGAAGCACAATCTGCAGCTGAAGATTGATATAAAAATATATTTTACATTGATATTATTATCATTATTATAATTATAAGTAATATATTCAGTATCATCTCCATTTGTCTTTGATTTTTTTATAATACTCATGTTTAATGGGAGAAACATGACTCCCATATGCTTCCAAAAGCAGTTCACTTTATCCTACATACTTCAGAGCCATCCATATTGTTAAACTGTGTAATCACTGGACATTAGATGATATAAAGCCATAATGTTTCCTTGTCCAGATTGTTTTCTAGTTTTGTCCTTTATCAATAAGGACTATGCTTCAAAGCTAGAACTCATGGATTTATTTATATGTCTAGCAGCCATCTTTTACTTATTTATACTATTCAAAGTAATAATTTGAAATTGAACAAAAAATCTTAAAGATTTGAAAACAAGCCAATATTCTTATATAGTTAAATAAATGTGATAGTATGACAGTTTCTAGATTTTTTTAAAAAGTCGATTTTATGCAAAGTATAGACACTTCTATTGTTGATTATGATCTCATATATACTTCCAAGAACAATTCTCCCCATTCTGAATACAACTTCTGGAGTGAAATGTACTATCTTTTATTTCATTAAATACAAGTATAATTTATATACTTGGAGTTTTATATATAATTATATAAGGGAATTTAACACAGAATTTCAAGCTCCTTCAGCTATCTCCTCTGTCTCATACAATCGATACACATGAGCACACGCATGTGAAAAAAATTGACTTCCAATATATGTATTTCATGCTGAACCAGCACTCATCAGTTGGATCAACTGATAAATGCTGGTTTGGCATGAAATATGATAGAGGAGATCGTTTATCTTTTTCACATATATGTGGTCATGTGTATTGGTTATATGAGATACAGCAGATAGCTGAAGTGAGCTTGAAATTCTGTGTTCAATTCCCTTATATATTATATCTTTCATTTCATATCTACCGCAATAAAACAAAGATTATTTGCATTTTTGAAATATAATGGTCTATCTGTTTGAGATTTTTGTTAATTCTTATTATGCCATTCTTTACCTTCATTAAAATTGCATTTGAATGTTTTAATTTTTTTTCTTCCAATTATCGCCTCTGGGCAGCCTTGTGATTTTGGTTTGTTGGGTGAAAAATGGGGTTTCTATTAGTGATGTAGTCATATAATGGTTTTTTGAAAGAAAGTACTTATAAATTTACTTGGCATTTCAAACAAAGGATTTTTCTATGCTTTGATGATAATTCCAATTAATGGTGGAAAAAAGTATTTATATTTTTCTTTGAAGTAATTTTACGATGCTATAATCTATATTGTTAGCCAAATAATTCTGTTTAAATATCAAAACTTTAACATAATTTAATTTGTTTTTTATTTTTGCCATGTGTAGCTAATCTAAAAGGGCATTTCCCAAAAGTACAAATCACCATCACCACTAAACAATTAATATTTAGACAATTTAATGAACGATCCTTAATAGCATTTTAACTACTTGCATACATATGAGAATTTAACATAATATGGTCCAAAGGCATACATAAATAATAATTTAGATCAGTATGACCTGTAAGAGGCCTAGCTGACTGTTCATACATTCGGAGACCAGCTCTCCGCATTTGAAGTCACTGTGCCATGGGAGATCTGCTCAAATATATATATTTGGGTGCACAGGTGAAGCTCCAAGAATCAAGTGTAATTTTCTTGGTCCAAATTGTACTGGGCATTGTTTTAATCCCTGCAGTTGATTGGCTTGTACTCCCCATCTGCTCAGGTGATTCTTCATTTTAATTCCATACAAGAATTTACATCGTTATCTTTCTAACTTTAATTAATGAGTTATTTTTATAGTTTTGTCGTTTATCTTGTAAAGGAGATCCAACTCTAATTCCTTTAATTGTTTTATTTCATTAACGATGTATTCTACTCATTAATTAGACTGGTATTCATTTTCTAATCTTAAAGTTATAAATTTTTTACTTACTATTTTAAAAGAATCAGTCTTTTAAAATTCTAAATTTATTTAAACTTATGCACATATCATTACTTCCCCCAAGTTCAGATACCAGATTTTAATCTCTGAACTCAGTACATAGTCATTAAGATATATGGGGCTTTTTATTTTCCTTTCAGCATGCTGTTGTTTATATTCCACCTTACTTGATGTGTTCTCTCTATAACTTGTCATCGATGTCTGTTGTGTTGAATAAGTTGGGTATTCTCTCCTCGCTCTTGTCTTTATGCAGCTGGTTTACATGTTTGTGATGTCTCTCCATTTTTGATTCGAATTGTAATAACTTGTTTTGCTAGATGACGAATAACTTTTGCCTGCGACCAAAACTTATTTGTATTATTTTTTACCCATACTTTTCTCTATGGTTTAAATTTATTAAATTTATAGGTACTAGCTTGATGTTTATTTTTATCTACAATTGGCACATCTCCTGCCACCAAAAAAGAAAAGTTGTTGCAGAAGTGCAGAGGTCTAACAGTGTAAAACAACTTTAAGTCTTCCTGGATTTAGTTAATTACTTTGGAAATTTTTTAGAAGGAAAAGCCCATATAGTCAGATCATTATATGATCTTCTCAAAAAGAATCAGAAAGTGGGAAGAAGGGGAACCAAAAGCATTTCTATGCACAAAAATCGCTGCTGATTTCAAATAAATTATTTGTCCATTATAACAGCAAATTCGAAGTAACTCTGACCATGGGTGCATCAGAATTTGGTGTTGGAGCAGTATTTTGTCACCCTGCTCATGAAGGTGAACAACCTATTGCTTATGTGTTGCACATGTTATCCAGAGCAGAGAAAAACTATAATCAGTTGGACAAGGAGGCCCTTGCGATTTTATTTGGCATCAAAAAGTTTCATCAATACCAATATGGCCGCAGATTTGCGGTAGTACCTGATCATACATCTCTATTGGGAATATTAGATATTAAACAAATTCCCGAACATCTGAGTCCTTGCATGTTGGGTTGGCTATAAACATTTTGGGAGATTATGATTATACATTAGTATATAAAAAAGGAAAACAAATAGGGCACACTGATGCTCTATCATATATGCCTGATCAGACTGAAATATATAAAAAAGAAATAGAAGTTAATTATATAGACGCCTTGAAGTCAAATCCTCAACAGCACAATAGTGGGCTGTGTGGACATCCGAAGAAATGGATAGTAAAGCAGATCAGTGAAGGATGGCTGAATCAATGACCTAGTTTTTTTCATAAAGGATTATGGATCACCTGTGAGAAGTTGTCTGTTCTGCAAGGAATGTATTTTTAGGGGTGATCGAGTGCTAATCCCGCTAAAGGGTAGGAACCAAATTCTTAAATTGTTGCATGAAGATGATCCAGGCATTGTTAGGGCGAACACATTAGCTCATAGTTATGTCTTGTGGCCCAGTATTAATAATGATATAGGAAAAATTTATTAAGAAATGTAAAAACTGTCAAACATGTGCTAAAGGGCCTCCGGCTAAGTTTGAACCCTAGTCTAAAGCTGAAAGGCCATAGCAACAGATATATATTGATCACTGCAGCTCATTTGAGGGTCATTTGTTTTTGGTAGTGGTTGACACCTTTTCAGCGTGGACCGAATATAAAATAGTCAATAACACCAGTATGGATGTGACAGCAAATAATAGGAAATTTTTCCTCTTAACGGCTTTCCGGGAATGCTTGGTTCTGATAATGGAACTGACCTTAGTTTAGCAAAGTTCAAAGAAGCGATGTAAGAATGGTGGATTAAACACACACTCACCCCTCCCTACCACCATCAATCCAACAGACTAGCTGATAAAGCTGTACAAACTCCAAAGTCTTCCTTAACAAATTGAGGAAATTTAAAATATATAAAGTAGTATTCACTGACTCCATCAATATCACCGGCTGAAATATATTTTGATAGAAAGTTGTAACACTCCTTTTTTAATTAAATAATTGATTTCCTTATCGACTTCCTTAAACAGAATTTTATGTGGTTTGCATATTATAAGTAGCATGTCAGTGCTTACCTCTAATGATATAGGTATCATTTTAATAATAGCAGGTTCCCAATTAAATAAGTTAGGAAATTTGACTCTCATTTCCATTTCAGTTTCAACATTTTTCACAAATGTTAGTTTAATACCCAATTTTCTAAACCATCGATGCTTGATTAGAGAGTTGATTGGAGCATAAACTATATATATAAAAGTAACTTTTCCCTCTGTTCTACTTACGGAGGCCTGAACAACAACTTTAATTTTGATCATGTTGCTATTTATGTCTAATGTTTTAAGGTCAGTTTTTTCTAGTTTAGTGATTTTTTTCCTCGTAGAGGTTACAGTAGCCCAGTCGCAGAGTGATATTAACGATACACCGCTACCACTGTCTACCTCCATAGATGTGGGCTGATCATACAGCTTTAGTTTTAACATAATTTTGTTGTCCTTGGACATTTTTTTTAATATTGACAGGCAGACTTGCTTGATCCTGATATGAACAATTATAACTTTTCATGTTGGGATCGTTATGTTTTTCTTTACACATTTTTTCCCTGTACCTTATGTTAGCACTATTCTCATTACTCTTAGACAATTCTTTTCTTACAGTTTTACAAGCATCTGTTTGCGATTTGCTATTACTTTTGAACTTGGTGAATTTTTGAGATTTTCTCAAACATGAGTTAATAAGCCTCTATACATTCTAAATAGCTAATGGCCAACAATTGTTGCCATAAGCTATCGTTACACATACCAATAAGAAATTGTTCCAGCAGGGCATCATCTAGAAAAGATCCATAGACGCAATTTTTTGCTAGGTTATGATGAGCACTATCGTAATCTTTTATATTTTCATCCCAACCTTGGTTCTGGGCTCGGAAATGCAGTCTAGTGACATGCCTCGATTATTGGGGGTTAAAATAGTTCAACAAACGCTCTTTAACATGATTGTATGTACAATCTTCAGGAGTTAGAGAGTCAATGAGCCTGTTGACTGTCTCAATAACATAACTCCTTTCCCAACAAAGCATAATAATGAAGCAATCTTATACTTACCATTTTTAATTTTATTAATGAATAAGTATTTTTCTACATGTTGAATATACAAGGGCCAACTACTGACATCAAATTCACAATTACTACTTGCATGGCCTAATCTTTTACCTAAATTTAACCATTATTTTAATTAATAGTTTGAATCAAGACTGACTGCCAATTGCTATGTCTAGCTTCCCAAAACTATAAATCACCATTAAACAGTTAATATTTAGATAATTTAATGAACTATCCTTAATAGAGTTTTAACTATTTATATACATACGATAATTTAACATAATAAGGCCCGAAGGCATACATAAATAATAATTTAGATCAGTATGACCTGTAAGAGGCCTAGCTGACTGTTCATACATTCGGAGGCCAGCTCTCCACATTTGAAGACACTGTGCCATGGGAGATGATCTGCTCAAATATATGTGTGTGTGCACAGGTGAGGCTTCAAGAATCAAGTGTAGTCTTCTCGGTCCAAATTGTATTGAGGCTTTCATTGTTTTAATCTCTGCAGTTGATTGGCTTGTACTTCTGTTCATCCATTCAGGTGGTGCTTCATTTTGATCTCCATACAAGAATTTACGTCATTATCTTTCTAACTTTAATTAATGAATTATTTTTATTGTTTGTCGTTTATCTTATAAAAGAAATCTAACTCGATTACTTAATTGTTTTATTTCGTTACCCACATATTCTACTCATTAATTAGACTGGTATTCATTTTAGAAAATAGAAAATAATCTTTTTCTAATCTTAAAGTTATAAATCTTTTACTTACTATTTTAAAAGAGTCAGTCTTTTAAAATTCTTTAATTTATTTAAACATAACTTTTTCTCATTAAGTTTATACTTATATATGTATGTGCATTTTAACATATACATGCATATCAATTTTGAACCAATATTGATAAAGCTTAGATTTTTATATATATATTTAATTATGCATGATAAATTTTTTTAAGGATTAGGATATTTTTCAACTTTGAACCAAATATGTATGCAGGTTACACTTTTATTGAAACCATGACAGTTTTGAATCGAAGGTATATTAGTTATGTTTGCCATAAATTGCCATTGTTATACCTTGTTTAATTTATTATGTAAAATGAATAAATATTAACAGATATTTAAAAAAAAAAAAAGATTTATGATGAATTTTAGCAATTTTATTGGGGGGGGGGGGGAGTAGAGGCAATTTCTGTTTACATTATAAAAAAATTTCCAAATATTATATTCTCCAAAAAATAATACTGGCTGTATTTATTGTAAGAATACATTTGAAGATAGAATACAATGGAAAGTGATAAATAGAGAAAAAATATTTAATCTAGAGCAGTACCTCCCAAACTTTTATGATCAAGTCTAACTTTTGAAGATATTAATTTTTTATGATATGCTTGCTTCTGATACATATTTTAAAAAGGAGAATGGGAGGGGGGGGTTTGAATGAAAAAATTTCACTTTGTTACTTTTTAATTTTTTATTGAATGCACTTAATTGATATTTAAGTTTACAAATGTGAAGGGATGGGCTTTCTTTTTATTTTTGCTGATATCTTTGATGACCGCATTGTATTTTCACACACAAAATATTTGATATTGAAATTTATTTCAGAATTTGTTTTTTATTTTTAATATTTCCAACTTTGCACATGCTTGAAATTAAAAGAAAATAGAACTTTTAAAGCTGGGATAGAAAAGGCTTCAATTTTTATTTTGAAATGATGGACAAAATTTATCTGTTTTTTATGATCATGTGTCATCAGATAAATCAGTGTTTCGTTACGTGTTTTTCTCACAATTGTTCATTTCTTCATTATAATAATAATCAAAATTTTCTTTCAAAAAGTCAAGATTGGTGAATATTACAAAACTGGAGTAACTTTACTTTCACATTTAAAAATTTTGAATATCTCAAAACAATCGTACTTTCTATCATTATTATTTTTTCATATAAATAACGGTTTTTGGCAAATCCTCAAATTATGTCATTTACTAAAAATATATTAGCTCTGTTTGTTTTTTGTAAGTATAAATTTAGTTCATTTAATTTCAAAAATATATCTGATAAATAATGAGCTTCAGAATAAACTTTTCATTATGCAAAGATTTGGGATAATCATTAGTCTCTCCACAACACCGGAATTCAATGAGTTTCTTTAGCATTTTGCCTGTTGTCAGCCAACATACTTCAATACATAAAAGAAGAGATTTATGGAGACTTCCTATCTCTTCACACTGTTTTTTTAAATGAGCAAGATCATAATGGTTTACGATAAAATTTATGATTTTCATATCGCTGTTTAAACATTTTATTGAATCACTTAAGAAAGCATGCCAACATACCATTATTTTTACTTTGCATGGACCATGCACTTTTTGTATATTTTTATACACATTCAATCCAGTGCTGACATTTCCTCTCTAATGCATTGAATCTTGAATTCAGGTCTTTTAGTTTGCTTTCAAAAAAAAATAAAAGTTTCTTTTTTAAAATCTCCATGCTTTGTCTGAATTTGTCAAAATAATTTTTTGGTTTTGTATCCTCATTTAATGAGAATTTTACAAGAAATAACATACTGTTTGTCACTATTCCATATAAAGCTCAATTTCAAGTAGTTGGAATCTTTTGCTTATTATTTTTGTCATTTTGATGACGAAAATCTTGTTGAAGAATTTTCATAAATTTATCTTATTTGTACAGTTCATCTTTGATGGACAGATCTTTTTGGCTTTCATTTTCAGTGATTTATGTTTTTATAAAATTCCTTATCAACCACAATGCATTACTTGTAGATATTAAAAAATAATAATAAGAAAAACACTATTTACATAACACATTGATTATTACATTAAGAAAGTATGTTCTATTTGTGATTACAAATAATTGCAATTTCAAGCAACTAAGTTTCATTATCAATGCTTCTGTTATTTTAAGTTATGATAATATGGAAATAGTATTTTCCTGAACATTTGTGTTGTTGGTGTTTTAGTTGTTTTTATATATTGGACTATTTCCATCATCTAATATGAGTGTAGAATGTCTTTAGAAAAATTTAACTTTATTTAATGTAATTTATCCAAGATTCATTTGCAATCAATGCTTTGAGAATATATGGTCTGGAGCATTTAAATGGATATGCAAAACAAAAAAATAGTCATTACTTGCTAAATGAAAATGTAACAAAGAATGTTTTGTATTAATTTTCATTTTCTTTAAAAATATCTTATAGCAAGTGATGCATTATCCAAAGAATCTTAAGAAGATAGATGGCGCCATATTTACTTTGTTAAATGAAATTTGTAAATTACATTCTAAATTTAATTTCATGAAAGTCTTGCTATCAATAATTACAAATTATAGAAAATTTTCAATATATTTATTTTAATATTAAAATTAGTCTGTTATCTAAGAATAGTTTTAGCTCTACTTTAATCATGTCTGTCATTAACATCTTTATGGTATTAAATAAATTACATCATGTAATATTAATAATTATTATTTAACTATGGTAGACAGTATTAAATTGAAATTATATAGTCCTTAACCTATGTTATCTTCCAAGAAGCGTTATAAAGAAATAAAACTTTTTCTCATTTTCAGTTCTCTACAAGTACCAGTTTAGTCCCTTTAGGATGTTTTCCTTTACGATCTAATTCAACGATGAAAATGATGCATGCTTGGGATCTCATTCTTAAGTACTATGAAACTAAGGTAATCTGTTTTCTTGAATATTATCTGATTTGTGTTTTTATATTATTGCAAAATATTTTATGATTTAAGTGCGGTCTACTGAGTTTTTCAAAGAAGAATTTGCTAATGAGTAAAGTAAGGAAATGAATAATTTTCAAAGATAGAATTATTATAGTAAGATGATTTGATAAGACAGGAAGATTGCTAAAAAATGCTGCAGTCTATAAATAAACATGGATTTACATTTTAAACGAAGTTTTTGTTTGAAGAAATCAATCTAATATAGAAAAAAAACAATGAAAAAGTGAGATTATGGGTAAATATAAAGATGATCACTGTGATGATTAGATTGGAAACTGACTTCAGTATTGATAATGATTACATTGAAAGTTTTCATGCCTTCAGTTATTTATCACAAACAAATAATCTCCAGTCAAGAAATCCATTACACTGGGCAGGATTGCAGTGCAAAACCTGAAAAGAATGTTTAGCTGTTGCTCAAGTTAAAGTGTTTCCTGTATCTCTCTATGGAAAGTAAAATTGGACATTTCCAAAGCAGTATTTTTTTTTTGGCTAATGCTTGCAAAGACTTTTGGGAGTTCCCCATATAGAAGAGAAGATAAAGATGTTAAATCAATAGAATTTAAAATACTGTTCAAATATAAGCATATATCAAGAAGAAATAAGAAAAATTTACAAAAAATAATTATTCTATAAAATTAATAGAAAATAATATTAAAAAGTTAGAAACTGAAAACTTAATTAGTAAAAAAAAATAATAATAATAAAAATATAAAATATTTAAAAATGCATATATTACTAAAATAGCAAATAAATAACGTAATTAATAAGATAAATTAATACACAATTAAAATATACATGAAAGTAGTCAATAATATTTATATAGTATATTGAAATACAAGTATAATATATATACTTAACTAGATGTAATTAAAGAGTATTTGAACCCAGACTTTCAAACTCCCTACAGTCATCCACTCTAAGAACCAAGTCAAACATAGAATGGTATCATTCTATCTTTTCATTGGTTTTTAAAACTGGAAAACTCTGTGGGAGTTAGTTATTTCCGCTTTACAATTATATACATAGTAATAAATGTTGAAGGTGTTAGATATATATATATATAGCTATCTGGTTTGTAAAGCTAGATTTGAAGAAATTTACATTTTCTGAAAAATTCGAGTTTTCAAACTGATAGTAACGTATTAAATAAGTGCTCTGGGTTGGAGTTTTAGATCTAGTTTCTGAAATCCTAACTCTTCACTGAGGTGAGCCATTAAGCTCAGAACCAATTGGTCTGGAGATGAGGATAGTACGATAGAGATTTTGAATTCTTTCTCTGTTGGCACTTATGATTAAAGCTTGTTTGGAGCTAGTGGTAAGCTCCATCTAGTGAACATTTATAACAAAAAAGTGTTGTGGGCTAATGTGATATCATTATTTTTTGAACGGTAGTAATCAGACATCACATTAATGGATCAATTAATGTATGTATATAGCCTTGGATTAAGATGAATCTAAAGGATGACCATTTTAGGTTATTATTAGTATATTCCAGAACATTTTTAAATACTGTACATAATAAATAAATTCTGTAGTACATTTTTTCTTTTTTTAGTGTAAGCATAAATTGATAGTGATTTCTAGGGTGAATCATCGTATAACAGTTTTTTATGTGGGCATTTAAAGTGTAAATATTTAAAGAAAATTAGATTAACTCTACACAGTATTTTTTTAAAAAATTGCCTATACACGTACATACACAAAAAACACAGAATATGAATTTACTGAAAATGATAAATCTTATAAATAAATTAGAAAATATATATAAAAATAAACTATATTAATTAAACAAATATAGTCAAACATAGTGATATTAAATTAATTATCAGTAAATAGATATTATAAATTAAATAAGAAGGTACTGCGCTGGTTTGGGGACATAATCCCTACATCATTTTAATGTAATACAATCATTTTTAAAATAATATTTCAAATGTTACATTCACTTAAAATCTCCACACCTCAAATTATACGATAGCACAGACTCAATACCGATCAATATGAGAATTTTACAACAGCGCTTTACCAAGAGTGTGAAATGTGAGAAATTAGCATAACACACAGGTGATTATAGCCTTGCCTTGTAAACGGTATATTTCACTGTTTGGGGCTAGCGACAGCGCCATCCAGTGAACAGTGCCATCGTTGATACTAGTACCAATAATAATACATATGTATAAATAATAATATAACTACACATGGAAAATTGAATGCAATAATAATTAAAATACAACACAATAACTAAAGGGCAATTACAGAATGCATATTGAAATGAATAACAAACCAATTATGATTAAGGAATATGATAATAGAGAGGGGAAATGGATGAAAAGACAATAGATACCAATTGAATATACATAAGTAGAGAAATGAGGAAGAGAAAAGACAGGAATAACCAGTATATGGATATTAAATTGTAAATTATATTCAAAGCTTTATAGAATTAAGTAGCCAAGATGGGAGATATTACTATTCATAAAATCCTTGTTATAAGTATTGATCATACAAAATGTAGGGGAGAATCTAAGAGAGTCTGATTGGTAAGGAATTAGATTTAAAGAATTTTGTGAACCAGAATTACAATGGAGAGATATGGAAGAATATATTTAAGAAAATCCAAAGTAATTGTATAATGTGAGATTATTTTTTTGTAAGAATTTAATGTATTTGATTTTTCTTCTTAGGACCGGAGAAATGTGATAATAAGTTATATTTAGAAAAGACAGGTTGAATTTTATGGATATGGCTAGATAAGTTAATTAAATTTTAAGATGGGGAGAATCAAAAGAGCGGAAGCTTATATTTATGGATTGATTAGCTGCTATTTTACCTTATCTATGGACAGCCTCCATTACGATTTTAATGAGCAAATAAATAATTTTATAGCTTATCATATATGTAATGTTAAGAATATAAACCTATTCATAGAACAAACAAGTCCAAATATGTTATTAAAGATAATTCACAAAATAGATTCTCAATGAATCATTTGAATGAATTGGCAATGATATAACCAAGGATGAGTGTTATTTGAAAGTTCATTTAAATGATTCTGAATTATAAGCATTAAACGATAAATTTAACATAGCAGTTAGAACTCCACCTAATTCTAATAGATTGCTTAACAACTCTAAAGACCACATTGATCGATCGTTCACCCCATCCGTGGTGTACTCTATTGCCTGCCCTCAGGCTGGATGCCACGCTATATATTATGGTGAAACGAAAGCTACAATCAGTACTAGACTGGGTCAACATATTTACACATTTAACAGAGCTCAGAAAAACAGCAACACGTCCTCTGTATTTTTGGAGCATGCTAAACAATCTGGACACAACTTCACACCCGCCAATCCCATAATATTGTGCTCAGAATCAAATGATCACAAAAGAAAAATAAAGGAGGCATTTTACATCAATGGAAACATCCATGCTATTAATAGAAAGGACACTTGCTTCGAGATCTCGAAGAAATGGGCTACGTAATACTAGCTTATTTGAATATTTGTATTTGCATATTTTATTATACATTTTATGAAGGCTATGAATATGAGGCATGGATCCTCGAAAACGTTAAGCCGATAAACTTTAATACTAATTAATATCTTCTCTAATTAACAATTATATATTTTACATATAGTGAGAAGTAAAGCTATAATTATATTTTTAGTAACATATTTGGTCTTATTTGTTCCATGAATAAGTATTAGTATGAAGACAGAAAGATGTAATTCCAAGGTGTTTTTAATTTTTTGTAGAAATGATTTTATAATCATAGATTGAAAAGAGGAATTGTAAGGTTTCAGAGTTTTGATTAGGAGAGATGTAAGGCTTGCAGGGCGAACAATAAATGTTTATGTTATTTTGAAATAAGGACCAATCAGTAAAAGTTTTAATGTGATTGAATATTTTACAACCATCAGCATAGCAGAAAGAATAAGAGTATTATAACTATCTTTCAGGTCATTAATTTATATATTGAACAACAAATGAGCAAGATTTCTCACTTGTTACTTTAGAGAATAAGATTGGGTTGAAGTTGTTTTATTATTAAATTTAAGAGGGAAATGCAATGGAGGATTCATATCAATTGATTAGATTTTTTGAGAGAGTTAATTTGATTAGAAGAATATCATGTCAGTTTTATCACAGACATTAGATATGTCAAAATAGCCCGCTCATTTTCTACGGTAAGAGCAATATGATGAGAGATGATTATGAGATTGTTTTTCCATTGATTTATTAAGTAAGAAACCATATTGATTGAATAGTAACAGTTCAGCAATATTTCAAATAATTTGTGTTATATATACCTCATTCAAAAATTCTGACAATATGTAAAACGGGAACTGGTCTATAGTGGCAGGTTAAGTCAGAGCTGTTTTTAAAAATGAGAAAATTCTTTGCTGTTTCCAAAATAATGGGAAAACGCCATCATTAATAGAACAAATATAGTGGAATAAAGTGCACAACTCACTTTTGTACTTTCTAATTTTCTGTTTCACCTGATTTCCAATTTTCATTAGAAATCATGTTTTAGTTTGTAAATCATTTGTATAAAACATGATCTCTGAAAATTAGTTAAAATGGTTAGAATTTTTAAAGGATTGGATGAAATATTTAGCTCAGTATTTTGTATAAATTTTTCATAATCTATCATGGGAATGATTTTGGATAAGTTTCTGAAATTTTGCTTTGAGATATTGTTTGTAGTAATGCGATTTTCTTTTCAGAAGCATTAAGAATCAAAGAACATAGTGATAATTTTAGATATTCTTTCACAGGAATGTAAGAATCCATTAAGTTGTTGAATATATACAAAAAATAATTCATTACCAAAATTAACATGGAGGGCATTCCATTCAATTTTAATGAAACTTAAGCACAGTTTTAAATAGACTTCTATAATTTTTTCTGGCAAAGTAAGACAGAATAAACCTAGAATAATAAGATCATGGATGTCAGTAAAAAAGGATCGTGAGAATATAAGATTGCAATTAATGGTAGGCTGGTTGCTAAAAATGTAATCGAATGTTTGACAGTTACAACTGGTACTATCATTGTATTCTTTGATATGTGGTAATTTAAGGAATTATATCATTTTGGTTGCTTTAGAAAAGATGGCATTTTTGATGTACATATCAGGAATGTTAAAGTCGTTTGTAATAATGTTATGGGAATCATATGAAACTAGAACATTTTGGCGGGAATATAATAGTGC
Organism: Epiperipatus broadwayi; assembly: GCA_028023455.1. Taxonomy (NCBI): domain Eukaryota; kingdom Metazoa; phylum Onychophora; class Udeonychophora; order Euonychophora; family Peripatidae; genus Epiperipatus; species Epiperipatus broadwayi. The sequence goes on along the minus strand of JAQFVV010006260.1, from coordinate 5,347,627 downwards.
ATTCTTTATCTCAACTCTATCATATTGCAACAATCCAAAAGTGCAGGCCACATATCAATCTGCAATTCATGAACAATCTTCATTCTCCAGGTTAGTTATAAACACCTAAATCTCCACTCTTGTTGACCTTGATTTTTGTTTGTATTAAACCACTTTCATGCAAGATAGGGATTGGTTTCTATCACTTTTATTTATCAGTTTATAAGGAGACTTAAAAAGTATTTGTAGAATCAAGAGTTAATATAATCATCAATATTAATAGTAACATTTATGCAATCTACAATTTAGATAATGTGGACTCCAATATTATAAACAATTTTGTTTTTAAAAAAGACTAAAGATAACTGTTTGTTGTTTTTTTTTTTAATTTGTTTTTGGATTGGTCATTCTTATGTAAATAATATATTCAATGGTTGCACATTAAATAGTAAACAACATTTACCAAATAAAAATGTATCATGAAATAATTAATAGTCTATGTCTGAAACATATTGATGTTAAAGTAAAAACAAGTTTTCATGTGGAACTGTTAATTATGTAAAAATATTAATGAAATGTTGACAAAAATGTATTAAGTAGTTAGATTTGAATTATTTGATTGGTGGAGGTTATTGTAACTTTGACAAAATAATTACCATGGCAAGTTATCAAGAAACAGGAATTTATTTTGAAACACCTTGGTTAAAAACTTTCACATGTTTTAATCTGATTCATAGTAAAGTATAGGTAATTTTGAAAGTTAGCTATTTTTAATCTTTGGTGTGTGGATCTTCAGAAGGCCTTATCTCCACAGGAATTACATGAAGGCTTAAAAGAAACTTATGAGTTTTTTTAGTTCAAATAGAGTTAAACTGAATGAATGAATGAAAGGAAGTAACAAATTGAAATGATCAAAATCTTAATTTCTTTCAATTGTTTGTGTTCAATTTGGTTTCTCTAAATTACTACTTTTATTAAAAACAAATAAAAAAAAAAAAATATTTGTTGCAAAAATTTAATCAGCATTTGATATGTCTGTATAAAGTAAAGAGTAGCAAGTGGGTGAAAGAAAATACATGACAGTCCTGAATATATATCTTAATTTATTTTTAAAAAGAACATAATTTGATATCACCACATACTTAAAGGGAAAAGGAGCACTTGAAAATATGTTGAAAAGAAACCTGCATCTTGAAAGAGATTGATAACTATAAGATTGTGAAATGGGAGAAAAGATTGAAAATAAAGTTTTGTTAGAAAATGTTTTTATTTTAAGGCAATATTTCTATCCAACGTTGTATTGTTCAATTAAGATTATCTTTTGACGTTTACTTTCCAGCTGAGAATAACTAGATCTCTATTTACTATGATCTGTACAACAACAACATCTGAAATACCACATCTTTAAAGAGGCAAGGCAAGCAATAATATTTATGAAAATTGGAAAACTCGAGGAACTGACAGAATTATAATTAAAAGAAGCAGGTGACAAATTAAGAAAAATGTTAGCAAAGCTCTATATTAAAAGTCTAAATAATACAAATGCATCAACTGAATGGAAGAATTCAATAGTAAAATTAGTATTTAAGAAAGCAAAGAAGAAAATATTAGTAATTACAGACCCATTAATCTTCTATCAATTCTATACTAGTTTCTTAGTTGTTATGAATCATGGACAGACAAATATCATATTCGAGCCAATCCAAATGGTACATTAGTCAACCTCTAAATATTAAAATAGAATGAAAAAATAATAGTCATATCTAATTTAACATGTTTATTAAAGATGTAAAAAAAAATTCTATTTATCTTGTAATATGTGAAATGTAAATTTACAAAAAGAAATTAAAAATTTGAATGCTACCTCTCTCAACAGAAGCAAGATCTATCTAAGAATAGCTGGATATCTATTTATGATCATATAAACAGATGATTAACTCAGTGAGCTAGAAACTAGTCTAGGAATATTGGATAGGGTAGCACACTTGTGATAAGAAAAAAATAAATAATCTTTAGTTGCTTTTTTTAAAAAAATCAATTTCTTCTATCTCTCATCTGATATAGTATTTTCCAACAAGTCAGTAAGTTAGCATTTTACTGTCTGTTCTCTGATATTTTCTTATACGAGTTCAGGATACACCATACAATTTTTGCATTTCTATTCAATTTTTTGCATAAAATATGTTAATATAGATAAATAATATTCAACTTTATATATATAAAATAATGTATTATTAAAAAATATATTTAAACTTTAAAATTGCTTGATTTAATGAGATTTCTGAACCTGTTCTGCTCTCACTGAACTTTTTATGTTTGAAGTTAAATTTGTGTTTGAAAACGGAAGCGCTTTTCAATTATGAATCAATTTGCCTTGACCTTATTTTGTCTTTTATCAATTTTCATGGATAGAAACAATTTCTATAAAGAACAAAATTGCAAAGCTCACAAAGAACAGTGAACAAATCATAATCTGCCAATGTAAGAATGTCAACTAAAAAATGAAAGTTAAAAAACTATTATGGATTTGCTCTGGATTAACCACTCAAGATTGAATAGTTGCCAAACATGTATCTACAGAATGAATATGTACAAAAATCCTTTTTTTTTTTTACCTTATCTCACTGAATTTGAATTTTTATAATTTTTTTTCTGAATATTAATATTTTTTTTTATTATTATTACAAATTTACTTTACAAAATCTAGGGTTTTTATTTTTCAATGCTACTAATTTTCTTAATTCCCTTTCCACATTCATGCATTTTTAAATCCATTGTTCATTTTTCTTTCAAATCATTTGTTTAAAACTTTCTAACAAGTTAAGTCTCTGCTCAAATATAGCTGCTTTTTGATAAGACATCACTTTTTGTTAAATCTAACTTCATTGGACTATAGAATAACATTTATCTTTTTTAAAAAACTAATTAGCCAGAACCATTTACATTTCTAATTGTTTTTTATTGCCCTTCTATCCAACTCATCAAATACATAAAAACAATAACTTGCTCTATATCTTTCCAATATTTTTTAACTCCACCTATAATTATTGCTGTAAATTTTAAATGTATTGATTTTCATTTTTATGAATTTTGTGGGACTCATTTTTAGTCTCCATAGGAACTGCCATGTCTTCAATATAAAACTAATATGGTATCCCCCCCCCCCCCCACTCTAATCTTAACAAACTAACATTTAACAATTCACATAGATTAATATGCCACATGCTACTCCATGTGTCTGTCTGTTTTTTTTTTGTTTTTTTTGGGTGAAGAACCACTAATGTTATAAATACTTTTTGATTCTATTTAATAATGTCTTTCCAAATATCTCTGTTTGTAGACAACACTCATTAAATAATTACATTGTGAATTAAACCATCACAAAATAATATCTAATAAGAAACATTTGGAAATGTCATAAATCTATACTTTCTCCTCAAGTGAACATGATAGAACAGAAATATTTAGAAAAATTTTAATTGTATGAGTCATTGTTTGATATGAAAATAAATTACAGAAATTTGAAGTAATAAATGATTGTATTCCTATTTGTTCATATCTTGTACTAATAAAAATAAAAAGATATTTATCCAAAAGAATTTATAATGACAGAAACTACATTTCTCAAAAGAATTGAAGTATTCAAATCATTTTTTTTTTTTGCAATTATATCTAATCACATTAAAGTATTGATTTTTACTTGTTTAGCATGGGAAGCAGTACAACTCGTCTCCTGCTCGTAAGTTATCCCAAAGTTTTAAATTAGACATGGTCGGAGGTAATGCCATTACGTCCAAACAGGTAATCATTAGTTATTCCTTTTAACTTTTTCAAAATATTTACCCTTAAAGTAACCTCTTGTGCTTTTTCAGGCTCTTCTTAGTGCCATTGATACGGTGGTTGAAACTCATCTCCCATTAAAACGTAGTCCAGATTCACAATTAAAGGCTTTCATCTGTTTAGCACTAAAGTAAGTCATTATGCTGAAGACATTACTATTATTCTAACGATTCATAATATTTAGACATATTCAATATACACAGTGTGCTTCAGTGAAAAAAATAATCGGTAACTGGTTCTCTCTCCCCTGCAGTGCTATCTCTGAATCAACACATGTCATATAACAACATAGATTAGCTAGTTAACACAAAAATTTAAAGACGTCAGCATTTATGGATCATGAGTTCTGACATGAAAGGTACTTTGGCCCATGTTTAAACAGTAATGTAATATTAAATTATGTTTTTAATTGATAAAAACAGCTATTGAAACCTTTGAAATCATTCAAGACTGCGTATGGCAATGAAACCGTGAATCATAAGAATGTTTTAAGTGGTTGACAAGGTTTTGTAATGGCAGGAAGAGTATGAAGATGATCTATGAAAGTACGAAATAGATTGTCATATTTTATATGATAACTTGCGATTTAAAACACCCATAAAATTTGTTGGGAATAACTAAACTATATCACTACATAATACATACATTGATTTGGAGATGGCATTGCAGGCAGTTTGGAAAGAAAACCGGTCATCTTTTCACTGGAAACATTATAAATTTGAGGTAAGTTCTATATTTGAAATGATTTGTAGTAACTAGTCAGTAGAGTATTGCAATCAAGCAATAACATTTAATCATCATCAGTGACAATTGGCCATTACTTACTACCCTTTTAATACAATTTGTTGCAATATCTTGGGTTTTAGAACTATGCATAAATGTTTATTTAAGATTATATAATAAAGGATTGAATTATAGACTCTGCCGTGTCAATTAGCATTAAGCTCTGCAAATATTTAATATATATATGAAATTATAAAAGTTAAAACACTATTCTTTTTTAATTTTAACTGAAAAACTTTTAATTACAGTATTAATATTGTAATTTAAAGTTTTTTAATTAAAGAAATCAGAAACTCTACGTTTTTACATTTACAACTGTATACATATTTATAAATAGAAGTTAAAGTGCCTAACTTTGAAGTTCAGCATTCGGGGATTACAGCTCCGCTTAACTTTTTATGAAATTCCAAACAAACATTTGATTAATTTTTTCATAATTGCTGGAAGAAAGGAATATTGAGAGAGATTTTAATTGATGAATGAAATTTGTAATTTATGTATATCATAAAAGAAATAGACTTGATTGCATCTTACTTCTTTAACCTTTTGTGAAAATATGTGAAAACGGCTGCAAATGAAAAATTAATATGGAAGGCAGATTAGAATCACCAGATCAGAAGTATCCTTTATAATAAACAGATGAGTCATTATTAAGCCAACACTAGAAGAAGGATTGGTTGTCATCTCACACACACATACATAAATATTAATTAAATACAGCTTACATATGTTATCTGTTAATGTTATTTATTTATACTCGCCACAGAAATTTATAGTAACTTAAAATTTTGATAGCTGACAAAGTTTGATGAAAAATCAACTAAACCTCTTGTAAGACCCGTCAATTAAATCTGATGTTATCAACTGATCTGGAGACCAGTTGAGATCACACCAAAATCAGTTTCTATTTAAATAGACACAATGCTCAATTTGATATTAAGTTTGAATATAAATTTTAGCAACTAAAGCTGTCTTTATACAACTTATTGTTAACTGACAAGGCAGAGCTTATAATCCAACTCTGTAATATATAATCTTATCTTCAAATAAACATTTTAAATATTAATAATTAAATACTACATATATATATATATTAAGTGTGTGTGTGTGTGTGAATAACTTAAATTATTTGAATTACCATATCTATAAATGATTAATAAGAAAACCTCATTTTACGTTAAAAGAAAATTATCACTAATAAACGCAAATATTCTATCCATTGATAAAATTATAAATTATTAAGTTTTTAAAAATGATTTCGAATTAATCTTCAAATTTACAGAAAAATTAATGAAGCACTGCAGCCATTTTGAGATGATGAGAATTGAAAATACAAAGAAAGTTTGAATCTTCTGGGAAGAATATAACCCAAAATTTTTAAAGAAATAAGTAGTTCTTTATCACAATCATTAAACATAATTCTGATGAGAACATTCTTAATGATCTATATGGTCAGAGCAGTTGCTCTTAATCTTTTTTAAAGGCAGCAAAGATTTTAAAAGAAAATTAATGGAACAAACACAAAAATCAATAATATATATATATACATGTAGCGAATTAATTGTTAAATTGCAAAAAAAAGTATAGTTAAACATATCTTTCATTAAAATTTTTAGATTGCAGATTATATAATGGTAAAAAATAAAACATTAATTAAACAAAAAGACCACATGGCTTTACTGCTCAGGACTTCATAAGAAGTTTGAGTTTTAGAAATAAGCGCTATTCTTCTACCTCTTCACTAAACCAAACAGGACAGTTAAACAACTATTATATGTGTTAAAATTGTGACTAAAATAATTTTTATATAAAAATTAATACTTAGTCAAATTGATTTTAATGTGATGTTTGAGTTTGATGGCAAGTGTTGCACTAAGGCTGTTCCAGATTGTGGGATCACCTTCATCTAAGAGAACTAATTGAATATAAACAGTACCATATGAAAGATTTCCTGTCTGTTTAATTTGATTAATCAGATATATTCATAGTCACAAGTTTTACATGATGTAGAAATAGGTATTGTTATTAATGCTGATGAAAAATATAAGGCATGTGCTAAACAATGATATATTGTAACGGTCAGTTTGAGGATATGCAGGCGCAACCAATATCGCTTACCAGGGGGCGCCACTAGATACATTCCGAAATTTTCTAGCTTGAATTGTGTAGCTGTGACAAATATGATGCTAACTAACACCACTATTCATCTGTTATTAAGAAATTTTAACTTTACTGGTGAAAATGTGTATGTCCCTTAGATTCTAGGAGAACTTTGAGACTCCTGTATGGTGAATTGATCTTTTATTACTTTATTTTATATGTTCTAGATAATGATAGATAATGAAACAAACTTCAGGTTATAAAGTAAATAAATAATAAATTTTTATTACAAATCAATTATTATTATATTCCATACATTAACATGAATTAATCTTTGAGATTATATTTATAATTATCTTTTATAATTAACATTAATGAAAGCCATGGACAGAAGTTATACAAAGTTAATGATATTTTTAATTTGAAGTAGTTAAAGGCAAAGTAGGAACTTCAGCTTATCTTCTAGACAGTAATTGTGCTACTCTTGCTAATTCAAAAAACAGAATACAGAATATTTGAACGCAACCTATAATTAGTTTGGTTTAGTAATTAGTATTCAAAAAACATAAGTATTTTATTAACCAGATTGTAGAAAACAAAATTTTAAAAAATCTTCAGAAATGTTTAATCTGAGTCATTATTTAATTAAAAAATATGAATAAATTTAAATATCTTGATAGTCTTTTAGATAGAAATTTAGACTTGAAGTTAGTGGGCTACATGGACTCCAATGGGTGTTGCTGCATTTAAAAAATTAAAATATAGCATATTTTATCGTAATGTTATAATCAGTACAACTGAATTAGTTGTATTAAGAAATATTATTTTGACCAATTTATCGAGTTGAAATGACACATGATGTTCATTGACATAACATAAAAACACGAGAAAAATTTAAGGATTCCCTGTAAAATTCTAAAAATGTGATGGCAAAATCATATAAGTGATCAATTATATTTTTTAACTTGTTGAATGAAGTGATATAGAATTAATTTATTGTTGAAATCACATCTCTATTGGACTGGCCATGTGAAGTGAGTAAATAGTAACAGATCCTAAAAAGTATTTTATGGTACTTAGCATGGTATTTGTGGGAGAAATTGATTTTATTTATATTATAAAAGATTATCTCACAGAGAGTCTTAAAAAGTATACTGTAGATTGCTTTCCTATGACCAGTAATAGCATCAATTAAGAGCTACAATTAAGTAAAGTGTAAAAGTATTTTACAAAAATAAAGTTTGCTGCATAGTTTAAAAGTCGTCATTGCAAGATATTAGATAAAGAGATAAGCACATGATTTATAGTTTGCAGATTGGTTTATGTAGTCATCGCAAAGTAATCTTTATTATATATTGTCTTTTTTCAAGTTCTTTTGATTTTACCAGTGCATATCTCATACCACAATGCAACCATCTGTCAGCACAATCACAAAACATCTCATTATGCATACCCTTCATGAAGAACTTTATTCATAGGGAAAGCTAAAGATATCAAAGTTTAAATCTTTATGTTGCAAAATAGGTTCTGGTTTTTATCCACTGATAACACTTTATGTAAGAGTGAATAATTGTTGCACTGTAGATATATTTTCATGTTGTTGTTTTTTTTTTGGGGGGGGGGGGTAGTAGTGCATGTTTCATCTCAATTTTACCATACCATGACCATCCAAACTTTTTGAGAGGTTTTTTTTTTTTTTGTGGGGTGGGAATGGCCATATTTGTTTCTGGTGATTATTTGAAAGTGGTAGCTTTTACAAATTTCTTTTTCACTCGTCACATGAATAGCATGGTGTTGAATGAGGATCATGTGGTGTCTCATTGGTCCTTTACAGATGCTTTACTCAGAATAGTATTTTTATCAAATAAATGTGTCCATTTTGTGCTGTTCCTGTTAATCCATTATAGTTTTAAGCAGTTCTAGTAATAAGCTTGCAGAAGAACTAGTGAGGAATACCAGTTAAAAAACACTGGATCAAACTAATCTGCCCTGAAATGTTAGTGCAAAAAAAATATCAGTTCTCCAAAAGGTTGCATGATAGCAGAAGTATTAGTAAAGTAGATTGAACTATGAACTTGATAAGACAGATTTACGGGCTACAAGTTCTTTCTTAACAGATAAATATATATTGGCTTCTATGGGAGAAGTCCACCTCAGATCTATTTTTGCATTTATAAAACTTTTGTAATATGATCATGAAGATTATGTATTGCTGAGACAAGATATTTAATTGCTAGTCTTATTTTGGGATAGGGAGGAGTCAGATCGAATGCAGAGTAAATTAGATTTTTCTTTTTTTATGAATTAATTCAAGATGATGTGAGCGTTTTTGCAAATAATGTTTCAGAGCTTCAGAAAATGCTGCCGGGTTATCAGATTAAAGTAAGAAAGTAGGTCTAAAAATAACTATTAAAAATACTAAAGTAATGTTCAATGGATTTTCGGGGAAGTAAAAAAAGATTGGTGATCAGTAGGTAGAAGAAGTTAACTACAAATATCTTGGTCAGATTATTAATACAGATGGAAACCGAATGGTTGATATAAATATTAGAATTTAATTAGAGTCCTTTTTGTAGAAATAGCCTAATATTAAAAGAAAATAGTCTGTGTTTGAAGAGGAAAGATTTTAATAATTGCTTTCCCAGTTGATCCATATGAATTTGAGTCATGAATGCTTAACTGAAGAGCATTACAGATACTTGAGCCCACTCATTGAAGTAAGAAGAGATTGAAGATAAAATATATGGTTGAGACAAAGCAGATATCTTTGATATCATTGAAAGAATTAAGATATTGACATGGAACTGGATTGAACCTATTATTTTTAAAAGAGTTTAAAATAGATGGACAGTTGAAATTTTAAACTGGATCCAAAGAGATTGTAAAAAAACCTTAGAAAGAATCCACATATGAGATGGATGGATGAAATTAGGAAGTTTCTTGGTATAATGTGGAGAAGAGAAGCTATGAATCAGAAAAACTGGATTAAATTTGGAGAAACCTTCATTCTAGATTGGATTGATAATGTTTGAAAATGATATTGATATTTTAACCAAAAGAAAAGAAAAAAGAAATTCATAATTAACACAATGTACAATTTTTTTTTTTTGTTTAGATCTTTGAAAAAGATTGTTAGTTAATCAAAACTCAGATTAAATTAATAAAATTTGAAATTGCCAAAAGTAAATATAGAAAATAACTGATAAACTACAAATATTATTTACCTGTATATGCAATCTTAAATGAAAGAGAATACTATTTAAGAAATAATCTTGTCTGAGTACTGAGTATGGGATTACGTATGCATACATTAATGCGCACCTAGATCCCCTAGACCTGAATAACAGAATTCATAAGATTTAAGTGTTTCTCCTGTCTAAAACTTAATTAAAACTAGTTATAATGAACAATAGACATTATATAATAAAATATTTTTGTGCGTTTTGTTTTTAAGTAAATTTCTTTTTTAGACAATTTTAAAAATGTTTCGAAATATATTCCAAGAAAGAATAATTTTTATAAAAAAATCATTTAGAAAAAGCTTTTGATTTTATTTTTCAAACTATTGATTAATATTTATATCAGTTATGCATTTGTTCAAATTTGTCCATGTGTGTAAGCTTAAATCTTATGACAAATGTTTTTGTTTTTTTTCATAATGAAAGATAGCATTTGTTACAACACATTATATCTAGGCACTGTAGAGATTATCCAAACAAAGTTCATAATTTTAAAAATAATTAAATATATGTATATTAAAAATATATTGATGTTAGGCTCACCTTTTCTCCCTTGACTTGATAAAATTTTAAAAAATGAGTTACAAATTCCTTCACAAATCTTGACAAATATTACTTATATAAATCCAATATTTTGGTTATATTTCTATATAATCATTTTCAAGGATATTTAATATAAAAAAAAAACAATACAAATATATTAATATATTAATATATATATACATAAATATAAATAACTCAAATATCAAGTATATACCATTTATAAAAAATATAAATTTACCTCTGATTTAGACAAAATCATCCTAAATTATATTTTTTTATTTTATTTTATATACTGTATAAAATTTTTCTTATAATATATCATTAGAACTTATTTTAATCCTTCTAATTACTTTATTTATTATAAAGTTTTCTTTATGATTTGTTTTTATATCCGTTTTCCAATTTGTCAACAAACCATAATATGTGAACTTTATATTTCTTAATATCTTCCTTATTTATAACTTTATTAATTTTATTATTTATAAAATCTATATTATATTTCTTAATCATTTTAAATTTAATATCATCATAAATAATATTAATGTATTTATAAAACATATAAATATTTCTTCTGTTATATAATATTTTCCTAGTCTATGTTTAAATCTTTTAAAAAAAATTGTTTTCAAATATATTAATATATCTGCTAGACATTAATTTAGATTATTGTTTGTTTATAAAATTTATTATTATATTTAAAAATAACATTCTTACAGTATATATTTATTATTCTTTCAAGATCATTAATGTTAGCATATTCTTATTTTTATCTTTAATATATATCTTCACTGCTGTAATAATTATTCTTTTTGCATCTATATTCGTATATATACTTTCAAATTTAACAAAGTAGATCATCTTATATTATTCTGTAAAGTATTTCCTAATTTTAACATAAAATCATAAGAATTCTTAATTAAGTTAATATTATTATTTACATTATCCTTAAATAGTTTGAAAGTATATATTCTTACATTTATTAATAGACCTTAAAACAATATTGTCTTTATGAATATTAGATGTTCCATCGTTGCTATATTAATATTGGATAATTTTTAATTTCATTTTTGTTTGTTTATCCATATTTTTTTGTATTATAGTTGAAATAATTCTATTAATAATTTTATTATTATAATACTGATATTTTTAAGTATATCACTAACATATTTTTTTTTTTATCTAACTTTTCTTTTTTTTAAATCTTATTTTTTTTGATTTGTAACAACCATATGTATATTTTTATTAACTTTTAAAAAAATGGATTAATCAAATCTTTTCTTAGTACCTTCATTTTTTTTAAATTTATATTCTTGAATATTTTCCATAATATTTTTGAATTTAGATCTACTTTTATAAATCATTAACTTTTATATCAATATTATTATAACATCTTTAGGTACTTACATATTAGTTTGACAGTGATGAAAGTCCCCGGCACAAACGTGTATATAAAAACTGAATTAAACACATTTACAAACTTCTAAAAAGAAAATGAATTGAATTTATAAGAGAATATTAGATAATATTCCGATGAGGGAAAAGTTAGGAGTCAAAATTTTGTTTTTGCTGCTTATTTTAAGGCAACCAATGGTGGATGTTTTGTTCAAGATTGCCAAAAGAGAGTAGCCATTTATAAGGAAACATGGTTTGAGATAAGAAAGTTCAGTCCACAGCAGTGATGCTAAGAAACAACATTTTGTAAACGGACAGTAAATAAAGTAATAGGTCATCATTTTTCCAAATAAATATTGCCAGACTAATACGTAAACACTCATCTTTATTATATTTTAACCCAATATACTTATTTCTAATTAATTTTATTTTTGTTTTTATTTCTAAATTTTTTTTCTCTGTACTAATTCCTCCAAAGTTTATTTTCTTGCAATCAAATTGTTAATCTGTCAAAATAATTTTCATAATTGCTGTGTTTGACTGAATTGCAGATTTCAGACCCAAACTAAAAGTAATATCAAAAAAATATGAACACTCACAAATTTAATATGTATAATTTATGAGAACAAATATACATGCATGTTATACCATTAATAAATACAATTTTACATATAACTTAGTCAATACTGGGCTGGTCATGCCCGAATGGCTGAACTCACTTCCAGCTATATATATTAACTTGCCTCATGAGTTCTTTTCAAGGCTCCTCCGGCTGTGCTGGACAGCTTGCCTCAAGTCAGCCATAGTCTTAGCAGCTTCTAGACCTATCGTGAACTTGTTTCATTGCGTAGACATATCGGTAATGATTGTAGTAGAAACCCTTTTGCAATTGAAAGTGGTTTCAATTGAGAGCATGTTCAGTCGTTCAGATTAGACAAACATTCTCTCTCTTTTCCTTGCTTCCAAAAAGGCTTATTATTTATTGCCAGATCACCTATCTTACTGGCAGCAATCGGATTCAGAGGACATCATTGCCTATTGGCCTTACTAACCAGTGGTGAGTTTATACACGTGTTTACACGTTGGCCATACTTATGTTTTACCCTATTGGCCATGTTTACACATTGGTTATCCACATGTCCCCACATTAGTTGGTAGCATTGAGTGCTTAATCCAATCAGATAAGGAATCTGGACTAGTCCACTTCTGAAGGCATGGTCAGATATGACAATAATCTTATTCTGTTTTATCAAATAATCATTTGGTTAATGATGCTCATATTTAATACTCATTAATAATAAATTACTCTTGGCCCTTTTAAATAATTTTTTTTTCATTTAATGAAATTATTGGTTTTATATTTAAGTATATAACATTTTTATATTTATAATAAAACTTTTTTTTTTTACTCTGTATTAATGCAATTCTTAATAATTTTTTTTTTTTTTTCAAATTTAATTATATATTTATCATCATAAAAAAAAAATCTTAAGCTTTTTTTTTTTTTAATGGACTTTTTACAACTTTTAATTTCAATTTTATCCAGTCATTCCTCCTTTTAATGGGACTTTTTATTAGATATTTGAACAATGCATGTAATAATAAAATTATTACTAAGAATAATATTAAAATTATCAAAAGTGAAATCAAAATTGTGAATGACTGGACATAATTGAAATTAAAAGTTGGAAAAAAAAAAAGGCATATATTTTCTTTTTTAGAAAATGCTTAAGATTTTATATTATTGAAATTGCTACATTTAGGAAAAATTTTTAATGAAAAATATATCATTGAATTTGAAAGAAAAGTTATTAAATGTTATATTAATAAAGCATACAAAGAAAAATATTTTATTCATCATCCTCATAATCATTATCAACCATTGTAATTTTCAGCAGGACAGACCATTCAAGTTTAACCAATTTTTCCAATACATAACCTCTCTTCTCCACATCATGCTAGCAAACTTACTTATTTCATCCATGCATCTCATATGTGGTCTGTTTCTATATTAAAAATCTTTTCAGATTTCATTTAAAATTTAATGTCCATTTGTTATCATCTCATTTCTGTCTCAATTGTTTTAATATCAATTATATCTCTTTGTTTTCTCATGCATGTATTTTGTATTTGATTTCTTCTTTTAATCTTATTGTATATCTCTTCATACTTTTTAAATGATCTGAAATCTCTGTATTGCATTTTGTTAAGTATCCAAGACTCAGATCTCTAAACAAGAATTGGTAAAACGCCTATACTAATAACTTTCTTTATTAAACATGTAGCTATTTTTTTTAATAATTTAAATAAATTATACAATATAATAAAAATAAAATATTTTTCATATAACAGCAATAAATTATATATATATAATACAGAAAGCTCTTTTGGGCAAGTATTGATTTGTGCTTATTTCAATGTATTGGAACTATTTTACAATTTCAGTCTACCTTGCATACATAGTGACATCTATCTCTTTCGTATAAAATCAATTAGAACCTACTGGTATTATAGCAATAATGAAAAGAGAAAAAAAACACCTGTATAAATATGTACTATATAATTTTTTATTCATTTATTATTAGCCAAGTATTAGTTAAATTAATTGATGTTTTATATATATTCATACAATTATGCTTGTTATAATTGGTGTCATATATCTTACTTCTATTAGGTTCTTTAATATTAGTTTAAAGGTTTTATATTTTTTATGCAATCTATTTTATGATTGTATTTTAAATAATGAATATATAGAACAGATTTATCATCACTTCTATTAATTGTATTATTATGTTCTTCTGCTCTTTTATCTAACTGTTTCCCTGTATGTTCATAGTAAACCGTACTGAAATTTCCACATGTAATTTTATATACACTTCCTTTTTTATATTTAAAATTATTTATGAAAATCACAGCATGGTTTTGGACACACAGGGAAACAATTAGATGAAAGAGCAGAAGGACATAATAATGCAATTAATAGAAGAGATGACAAATCTGCCTTATATGTTTATTATTTAAAATAGATTATGTAAAAAATATAAAGCCTTTAAAATATATATAAAATGTCAATTAATTTAACTAATAATTAGCTAATGATAACTGAGTGGAAAATTATATAGTATACATTTGTATAGGGTTTTTTTTTCTCTTACTTGTACATCTTGTATTACTGTTATAAGAAGTTCTAATTAACTTTATATAAAAGAGATAGATGACACTATACAATGTAGATTGAAATTGTATAATAGTTCCAACACATTGAAAAGGGAAAAAATCAATATTTACTGAAGAGCTTTTATGTACTGTTATTGTGTGTACACAAGTATTATTGTTATATAATGTAACGGTTAGGATGAGCTGGTAGCTGCAAATCACCACTAGGGGGATTTAAACCACCACAATTCATTCCAACCTAGAGTTGACAAAGATTATGTTGTGGAAATGGGATGGAGCAGATTATGGGAAAGCTTAGGGTGAGGAATGGAAGGTAAAGTGACTAACAGGTTTCTTTGGGCGTAGTTGCTGAGAGATTCCTGACTCCGTTTAAGGAGAAGTCACAGTACATCACATACTATTTCCTCTTTTTTTTAGGCTCGGTGATGAGGGAGAGGCAGACATTCTTCAAACTAGTTTATTTAACTATATGACTGCCCTGTGGCAAACAAGACACCCAATGCAATGCATATATAAAATACAACACTTTATTAGTAATTAAAGTTACAAAGAAAGAAACAAAAGAAATGACTACCGCTTAATTAGGTTGCTAGACTTATAAGATAGTGGAAATTACATTAATTGATGATTCCGTATATAAAAGTTTTAATATACAACATACATATAAATAAGGGACCTCGGATGATAAACACATTTGATCTTTAGGGCAGATATCCCTCAAGCAGATACATGATAATAATTAAATAAGGTAAGTTTAATTAAATCTAGAAAATATGGTTAAATAGATAAACGCATAACTCTCATGACCATGACCCATAAATGCTGAAATATTCTGGCTTCAAGATACACAGGGGATAAGGAAGGCGATACTGAGTTGCTAAAGTAATAAAAACAATTAAATAATAAGGTAGACTGGAACATGATCGCCTCTGCTATGTCATATCCAAGTCCTTATAATCAGAACAACGACAGTAATATATTCGCTTTTGCGAAGTTGAATGGATTGTGAAATGAAGCAATGAGCGTCTTCATTTGACCCCTAATAACTCATTAACCGGCAGGAACTATCCATTGCACTGGTAACAAGAAATAATAAGACCCACTGGGTCTGGAAAACAAAAGGAATGCTCCCGCATTTTGCGTGGAACTTATTTAGAACGAACCCTCAAATTAAATTTTCGCAACAAGGATATACGCCTGCTGAAGAAACGCAATAAGATAATAAAGAAATTAGACAACCCAGTAACGCTATATTTATATATAACAATAAATAATAATAAACATTTGTACTTAAATTTAAATCTATAAAGCGTAAATGGTTATGCCCTAAGTTTATCTTATGCGTATATCTATCTATTCTATAGGCTAAATCATGGCCTACGCAATTATGATATATAATAAAAGATTTTATAAAGAAATTAAACCCTGCTTAATTAGAGATCTGCCCATAGGTCTTACAGATATAAAGAAATTATTAATACGATAGCCTATGATGATAAAATATTAAAATTGAGTCTAAACTATTGTATCATGCAGTACACATATTTATTTGTCAAAAGAAAATACTGTACAAATGAAGTTTTAACTTTCAACTTCGAACATTAAATTTATTTTAAAACTGAAAGTTATTTATAAACACATATACTCAGTATACATATATAACCGTCTCTTCTAAAAGTAAATGAAGTTTTAACTTTTATTTTGTTAAACTTTTATTTTTTTAAAAAAATTGTTTATGAATCATTCCTAATTGCATTAATGACCCAGATTACGTATTTGAAGTAACTGATTTGAATAGACAAATTTAAATAGCAAATAAAAAACCATAAATTAGAATCAGAAGGAGCGGGATTTAAATATCTTGCTTTTATTTAATTATTGGACTTTCTTTAGATAATGTCAAATATTTTAATCATTGAAATATTTTCCTAAGTTTACCTCCGTTTGATTCTTAAACTATAAGTCTAGCAAAATTTAAGAAAGAGTATATACAGTATATTGTAATAGTCGATCTTCCTTACTATATACGATTAATTAAGTGTGCGTTATAACACAATAAGAAAATATTTAAATATGGCAATATAATATCTAAATAATACGATAATAAATATATTTTACAGAATGATTAATATATAATTGTTTAAAGCAAAAGAAGAGAATATTAGGCTTAATTTTGAAATTTTACTAATTGCATTAAATAATTAAATTCCGAATGACTTTGATTTGTCTGATT
This sequence comes from Epiperipatus broadwayi, assembly GCA_028023455.1. Taxonomy (NCBI): domain Eukaryota; kingdom Metazoa; phylum Onychophora; class Udeonychophora; order Euonychophora; family Peripatidae; genus Epiperipatus; species Epiperipatus broadwayi. The sequence continues at coordinate 5,330,341 of JAQFVV010006260.1, read as the reverse complement.
CTACGTGTTTTGAGACCTTTTCCCTACATAATTATAAAATTCGAATTTAATTTATACATTCTTTTGTTATAATTGGATTTTTAATTAATTACAAAGTTAAACTTTCTTTGCTGATTTGAAACCCCATCTTTTTTTACACATACCATTTTAATAATAAAATTACATTTTTTTTTTATACATTAAATTTTTTTTTAATGTCTTAATATTCAACTTAATAGCCAAATATATGCATGAAGCGCATATATATACGATGTATATATATATATGACTGCTTCAATAAAGATATTTTACATCATGAAGATTTATTTAAATATATGGAAAAATAGCATAATGGATTAAACTTTTTTTCATTTTTGATTTCTTTTAATACTAAATTATTTCTATCACAAGCACTCCGTTCAAGTTTAATTTTATGTTTCCATTTATATTAATAATCTGATCCAGATTTATTTTATTTTATTTATGACTGAAACACGCAGGTTTATTATATATTTGTGTCTATATATGTAATATATAGGGTATATGAGCACAGACTTTCACACAACCCACCACTCTCCACACTATCTCATAATACTGATACACTTCAACACATATATGTTGAAAAGATAAATAATCACCAATATACGTATTTCGTGCTAAACCAGCAGTCATCAGTTGGTCCAGATTACCATCTCTACACATATATATGCTATAAGTGCTCAGATATATTAAGATAGCCAATCCTCATATTTTAATGGACAGGCTTCAATCTATTCCTACTCTTCAACCATCCATCCAATTGAAAATCTGATGATGGAATGCTCAAAGGCCACCCTGAGGCTGAGATTCTTGTCACACTCATGTTGACCTAAGGTCAATCTGACCCCCAATGTACAGGACCTAATCCATTTAATACATATACAAGGGTTAGGCAGACATCTCTACTATGTAATGTTTTTTTTTTTTCTGAGAAAATCCATTGAATATTACTTTAGTTCTTTTACATTTATCTTTAGTCCTACTTTCTTCTATTTGATAACTGTTGCTACATATTGTGAGGTTTTGAAGCAATATTTGCAAAAACAATCCATCAGCTGTCAAATCTAGATAATTTAAATAATCTCCATTTACTTTTACTCCCTTTGTTTCCCATTTTAATCCACAACATAATTCTTGTAAAACTGCTTGCTGTAAAAGGTTTTGGAGTTATAGAATCACCCTGTTGCTTACTCTTCTCAGTATTATTTTTCTTAGTATCACCATGCAATTTGACAAATATCCTTGAGAATATGATAATATTCCAGGTCTATATCTTGATGATCCAAAGCTTTAATCATTGGGGAATTGATTATATACTGTTTTTTTCGTAACCTACGAATCCAACTTATATTCATTAGTTCTTTCTATAACTTCTCTCAATAATTGTTAATCCATTGTGCTGAAGCCACTTTTAAATCAAACATGCTTTTGATTGGTTAGAATCCAAAATTTATCATGATAGGTTTGTAATTTCTAGTATCTTTATTTTTATTATCTTTTTTAAATATCAATTTTCCTACTGCATTCTTCTAATTAAATTATCTGGTACATCTTTATCATTTAGATTTTTGGAAAGTAGTTTTATCAACAATTTTTCTATTTTTTCACCTACTTTTTCCAAAATATCAATAATAATTCTATCATTTTCTGGAACTTTTTCTTTTTTCATAGATTTTATCGCATCTATCATCTCTATTTAAAATCTTGACAATTCAGAAGATAATAATCATAACAAACATTCTCGTTCCAAATACTAAGGATTATTTAGGCAGGCAGTCTCATAACAAGACATTTTAATAAACTTGTAAATAATTATACTTTTCATTTATCAATGCACTCTGACAAAAGAATTCCTCTTTCATCTCATCCCCAACTGTATATATTGTATATTTGATTGGAGGTCAGATGAAAGAGGAATTCTCCTTTTGTCAGACTGAATGAATGGCCACTGGTAAATAAAAAGTAAAATTGTATTTGCAAGTTTATTAAAATGTCTTGTTATGAGACTGCCTGCAAAAATAATTCTGAGTAATGTATTTGGACAAGAGTGTTCTGGGATATGATTATAATCTTAAAACTTACATATTCAAGGCAGTAATAAGTTATTTACATGGTATTAAAATTAATAAAATTCAGAAGATGTACTATAAAAATAGGGGCACCTCGTTTTGTTGTTCTTTATCACTATATAATTGTTTATAAACTTACACTATATGATGTCTTTGCCTGAAGATTTGTGATGATGGTATTTTAGATGTGATAATATATTGGTCTATTTCCACCAGCCATCATTAAATGTGAATGTCTAGAAAATTTTAAACTTTTCAAATGCAAACAACCGTTAGCAATAACATGCAAACAGACAACATTGACTAGTAGATTACTCTATTTAAACTTGTCACATACAAACGACTGTTACACTACCTTATGTTGTCTGTTTGTGTGTTATTACTACCTTTTGTTGTCGGTTTATATTACTAACAGTTCTTTGTATTTGAAAAGTTTAAATAAAGATTATAAATTTTCTATATGCTCAGCATTTACTGACAGGTGATGGAAATAAGTTCAACATATCACAACTGTATGATGCCATCTCTTTTTTAGTAATTGTTCTACCTTTTCTTCTAATTTTTGAAACAACTTTGTTTGCAGTATGAAGCATTGTCTTATAGTTTTGAGACTTATTCTCTCATATAGTTTTTTTTATTACTGATTAATATTTTTTTATATCATTATTAACTCATTTTTTTGTGCTTTTACTTTTTTCATGCATTCTCGTGCATCAATAGAAAATTTACTGATAAATTGCTGCATTTTGTACCAACGATCTTTTTGGCAATTATTAGGAGAATATCATTTATTTTTCTTATTGATCTCAATTTTAGTGTCAACCATCTTTATAAAAATTCTCTACCACTGAGAATTTGTTGGGTCAGAAACCTGAATTGTCTGCATTTGATATCTTAAATTAATTTGAATTATTAATTTGACTACTCTGTTTGATATACTGCCAATCTCCATAATATTCTTCTCTCACTTTTCATTTAAAATTAATTTCACTCCCCTTGTGTTTCCAACACTTATATCTTTACGGTAAAGTAGATGTTCGCTCTTTGAACCAATTATCTCTCTACCTTTTTTTCTAACTTTACAAAGTCTAACAACGTCTCATTATTTTACCAATTTGTGCATTCTTCTTTTGCTTGGAAAAATTTTGCAATTATAGTCAAATAATAAAAAGAATAATTTTATTAAATGAAAAAAAAAATCTTTATAATGTATATATGTTTGAGAAATTTATTATTAGGAATATTGTAGATATGAGAGTGATAAAAAATTAGTTTATGTAATAAAACAAAAAAGGTTTTATCAAAAGGAATTAAAAAGATAAAGGAAATTAAAGATTTGAAAATGCAAACTATTTTAATTTTAAAGATAAATTTATAATTAAAATTAATTTATCAGAGCAAGAATTTTATTGAAACAAAAGTTAGATATAAAGAATTAATATAGAGAAAATTTAGAAATAGAATGAATTAGAAATAAGTATAATATATAAAAATATTGATATAGAAGATTAAAAAATGGATATGAAATCAGAAATATTATGGAAAATATTCAAGAAATTAAGATATAACATTAATTGAGAGTATTAAGAAAAGATTTTAACTAATTGGTATGGTTTTTCTGAAGGTTTGTGATGATGTTATTTTAGATGTGATAATATGTGGGACTATTTTCATTTATCATTAAATGTTGAATGCCTAAAAAATTTTAAACTACTTAAATTTTTCCAAATACAAATAACTGTTAATAGATTTCACAATGTTTTTAGTAACCAGCAGTACTTGAAGAAGAGCAGGGAATAATACCACTCGAAGTGTTGTGTCATCTACTAATCTGTGTTGTCTTTGTGTGTTGTTATTATTAATAATTGTTTGTATTTGGAAGAGTTTATATAAAGTTCAAAATTTAATTTTGGATGATGAAAATAGTCCAACATATTATCACATATAAGTATGGTGATTTAAAAATGGAAAAGTTAGTTAAAGAAAAATATTTTAGTGAAATACTTAAAAATATCAGTATTATGATAATAAAATTGTGAATAGAATTATTTTAACTGTATATACAAAAAGAAAGTATAAATAAATAAAAGTGAAATCAAAAAGAGTAGATGTTAATACAGCAATGATATATGGAATACCTAAATTCATAAATATAATATTGTTTTAAAGCCTATTAATAGTTTTAAGAATCCATATTTTTGAACTGTTTCAGGGTGATAATATCATAGTATTTTTAAAATATACAACATAAGTAAAAACATTAATATAATTAACAATTTTTATGATGTTATGTTAAAATATAATAAACTTTATAAACTAACAATGGATTTAAGTATGGGAAATAGTCAAAATAGATGTCTAGCAAATATATTAATAAATTTGAAAGCAAATTTTTTAAAAAGATCTATTCATAGACTAGGATTTTATAAAATAGATAATAATAGAAATACGCCGATAGCGTTTCAATATTTTTAAACAAGCAAAAAACAAATCCTACTTCTCAAAAAATAATTTCAGAATAAACAAACAATGTCAAACTTGAAGTAAACCTAAACAAATCTAGTTCATAGCAAATTTATATAGGAAAGGATCTCCAACTTCCTTGTTAGGTTTTCCTTTCCACAGTCATCCAGATGTGCATTGGTAAATTCAAGAAAGTCTTTTAAAAAAATATTGAAAATATAACACAATCAATACATGCAAAAACCACATTGCACAATATGCTGGCAGTGACAAGAATCGCTTAGTACAAACCAATAGTAACAGTCACAAAAGCTTTTAGAAATCAGATTAACGGTCTGTGTAGAAAATTACTCTGGAACAAAAAAAACTTGCATTACCTCTTATCACAGAACAGACTTGGATTACAGGATTTAGAATCAAAAAACTTTAAATATAACATTGGCCTGTACACTAACATATTCAGATTTAATACCTGCATTTAAAATTACTCCTGCAGACAATCCACTTTTCTATAAAGGATAGTGGAAATGTCTCACCTTCTGCTCATCCAAACTCACATTTACATACTGAGAAGTTTTCAACTTTTCCCTCAGGCAGAAAAAGAAACCATCCTATACTTAAATAACATAACTTAATAGAAAGTTTGGATTCTATCTCCATCAGCCAAAATATTTCAGCTTCTAAAAGTCACTGTGCAACCTCTGCCCACTGTCTATTTTCTTAAAGCAAAAAGAAACTATAAAGTAATAGATATATGCACTCTTATGTCATCTTGAACCAGAAACACAACAACGTCCTTTTTCTTAAATTTATTAAACTAGCAACATTTTGTAACCTGATATTAGAGCTATTAATGAAAAAATATAATATCCAACAAGTATTAAACAAACTAAACAAAACAATCCAACAAAGAGATCATAAAATAGTAGAACAAAACAGATTCAAACACTTGGTCCTTAATATGTTTGCACTCAAGCTTGTAACATGATGCTATTGGTTTCATATAACTAAACAAACAACAGCAAATTCAATATTTAATGTAAATAAATATTCATATCAACCACTTTGCAAAACCACAAAATGAAGACAAATAGTATTATATATATATTCTGATGCTATTCTAAATAACTCGAATGCCATTTGTAACAAATAAATTATATAATTTAGATAAACAAAATTTCTTTAAAACATATTTTATAAATACTTTAATAATATTTATGATGGTATTAAATTTAAAACGATTTAAGAAATGTAATATAGATTTTATAGGTATTAAAATTAATAAAGTTATAAATAAAGAAGGTATTATGGAAATATATAGTGTATTTATAAAGCCTACATATTATGGTTTGCTGAAAAATTGAAAATCGGATATAAAAAGAAATCTTAAAAAAACTTTTATGGTAAATAGAGTAATTAGAAAGATTAAAATAAGTTCTAATGATATATTATTATTAGAAAAAGAAATATATATTAAAAAAGAAGCATTTATAAATATCTTGAAAATATGATAAAAAAAATGTATTAAAAAAATTTTAACCTAGACATTCATTCATTCCAGCTTATACAATCGATACACATGACCACATACATGTGAAAAAGATAAATTATCTCCAATATAGATATGTGCTGAACCAGAACCCATCAGTTGGTCTGGATAATCATCTCCCACACACATGTAATTAGAGTTCAGTTTATATTAATATAACAAATCTTCAAACTTTAATGGACAGGCTTCAATCCTCTCCACCACTTCAGCCATTGAAAATCTAATGATGGCATGTTTAAAGTCTTTGTTTACCAATTTTGTTGTCATATCCATGATGACCATAAGTCACTCTGACCCATCATTTATAGGACCTTAAGACCATTTAAATACATAGAATAGGGATGGGCAGAATGCAGACTGAATCTACTATTGAAATACAAGTATAGTACATATACTTAAGCTAGATGAATTAGAGAGGGTTTGAACTTAAACTTTCATCCACTCCATCTTATACAATTGAGACATATGATCACATACATGTGAAAAAGATAAGTGATCTCCAATATATGTATTTCATGCTGAAACAGCTCTCATCAGTCGGTCCGAATCTCATCTCCCACATATATATATAATTAGTGCTCGGTTTATATTAAGATAGCAAATCTTCAAATTTTAATGACATGCTTCAATCTTTTTCACTCCCCAATCCCTCAGCTATCCATATTATTGAAAATCTGATGGTGGCATGTTCAAAGCCCTTGTTTGCCAATTTTGTTGTCATACCAATGTTGACTGTATTCTAGCCATCATTCTTCAAAATATATTTAAATGACCTTAGGGTCTTACATATGAGAGATCAGAATTACTTGCAGTCAACATGGGCATGACAACAAAATTACAAACAAGGGCTTTGAGAATGCCATCATCAGATTTTCAATGAAGGAGAAGATTGAAGCCTGTCCATTAAAGTTTGATTATTTGCTATTTAATATAAACCGAGCACTCATATCTAGGTATGGTGGATGATAATTCAGACTAACTGATGAGTGCTGCTATATTACAAAATATTATCGGTATCAGTTATATAAGATGGAATGGATGAAAGTATGGGTTTAAATCCCCTCTAATTACATCTATCTTAAGTTGATATACTGTACTTGTATTTAAATATTACAGATTCAGCCTGTATTCTGCCCATCCATCTTCTTTGTATTTAAATGGACTTAAGGTCATATGTATGAGGGATCAGAGTGACTTACGGTCTACATGGGTGTGACAACAAAATTGACAAACAAGGGCTTTGAACATGCCATCATGAGATTTTCAATGATATGGATAGTTGAATAATTGGAGAAGATTGAAGCGTGTCCATTAAAGTTTGAAGAGTTTGCTGTCATATTATAAACCGAGCACTGATTATATATGTGTGTAGATGATCATTCGGACCAAGTGATGAGTGCTGGTTCAGCATAAAATACATATATTGGAGATCATTTATCTTTTTCATATGTATGTGATTGTTTAAGATGGAGTCGATGAAAGTCTATTTTCAAATCCCCTCTAATTTCTTCGAGCTCAAGTACGTAAACTGTATTTAAATATTTTGTTAAGTAAAAGAAAATTAGGAATAAAAATAACAAAAATTCCAAGTATTTGCAATTATGTGTTTTGAAATTATTTTTCAAAAAAGAATAGGAGAAATAATGTGGATATTAAATTACAATCATTATATAAATAGAAAGTTAATTCGGGTATTTCAATTAATCATGGTACTAATAATGATCACATTTTTAAAATAGTATGTAAGGATTGTAAAAAGATAAATGTAAAAAAAAAAAACAATTGGGTGCAACTAAAAATAAACTCGGAACTAAACTAAAGCAACTTTTCAGCAAGGAGTCTATCATTTATATTCTTAAAAAAAAGAAGCCTTTTTATTTTGAGATAATAATGGGAAAAAATGATAGCAGTTAAGATGTTGTTTTTTTTTAAAAAGGCCGTATGTAGTTTAAAGGTTGTCATCTCTACATTTTGAATAATTTGAAGACTGAGTTAAAATAAATTTAGACTTGAGACACATAGTGTATAATTAGAAAGAAAAACTATGATAATAAAATATAGTTAAAATGAATTTATATTTTTTATAAATAGTATATATTTGATATTACTTATATGATGATCGATTTATGAATGATCTATATTAATATGTATTGATTTTTAGATTCATGTATAGAAAAAGAATCGACATATCATACAGGTGTATATATAAATTATTGACTCAGAAATATATTCAACATTTATCAAAATTTGGGGTGCTGAGTTTGCTTTTTTTTTAAAAAAAAAAAATTATAATTCTAAACATGTTTTTCGACTGCTTTGAAACAATCTGCCCACCAGCGATCATTTAAAATTTTTAGGATTTTTTTTTTTTTTTTATTGCCGTAAATGAAGTACCATCTTGTGAAATAAATTATTTTCAGAGTATATCATCACCAAATCGTGATATGGATTAAATGTTTTTAGTCTTATTTTGGGTTCATAAATATTCTGCAAAATGTGTATCTATAATTCTTTGAAAAAAAATTTCAACTAGTTGGACTTCTTTATCACCATATACTATTGTTTGGTTTTATATCAAAATGCAAATTTACATAGATTTTTATAATTATAAATTTATTTAAACGCACATTGATTACGTAAATAATATTCATTCAGACTGTAGCCTCAAGCACATGCGTATAAAATGCGATAGTAGGGACCTCTACAGGTCTTAAAACCACAAGCTTACTCATTGGAAGAAAAGAGACCGAACCGCTTCAGTTTCACCTATTTAAATAGAAAGTAGGTTGAAGTAAAGAAGGGGTTCCCCTCTTTTTCTTCCAATGAGTAAGCTTGTGGTTTTAAGACCTGTAGAGGTCCCTACTATCGCATTTTATACGCATGTGCTTGAGGCTACAACCTTAATGAATATTATAGATTTTTGTAGTAGTAGTCCCATGCCGCAAGTTGAAAATATAATTGAAACATGCTGGGAGATATCTTTTCTGTATTTCAGTTTTTGAAATCTCTGAAAGAAATATTTATTCAGATGTGTAGGTTAAGTTCATCATATTTTTTAAGGCGTTATTTATGTTAGAGCAATTTGATTTGGAAATTGGAATTAAAAAGATTTCTGGTGGCACTTCTGAGTTTAAAATTAGGATTCTATATAATAGATATATTCTTTTGATCAACTTGAGCAAATTAGATATGAAATCTAAATTAGATTGGAAAAGCATCCATAAATTTGAGATGTAGTAGACTATTATATATAATTTTTCAACTGGAAAAAAGTTTTAAAACAACTAGATATTACCCATGTGGCATTAATTATAAAAAAATTAGCAGCTAACATTATAAGCATGCCAATAAAAAAAATCATGTCCGAATTGTTACTCATTATTCTATAAAGAAACGTTGAAGAGTTGGAGTGTGGAGTGGATTGAAGCCTGTCCATTAAACTATGAGGATAGTCTATCTTAATATATATCTGAGCACTTATACTATATATGTGTGTAAAGATGATAGTCTGGACCAACTGATGATTGCTGGTTTAGCATGAAATACCTATATTGGTGATTATTTATCTTTTCAGCATATATGTGTTTAGGTGTATCAGTGTTATTAGATAGAGTGGAGAGAGGTGGATGGTGTGAAAGTCTGTGCTCATATACCCTATATTACATATATATATAGCCACAGGTATATAACAAGCCTGTGTTTCAGTTATTACATTATAGAGATGTCTGCCCATCCTTGCATATGTATTAAATGGATTATGTCCTGTACATGTGGGGTTCAGATTGACCTTAGGTCAACATGGGTGTGACAATAATCTCAGCCTCAGGGTGGCCTTTGAGCATTCCATCGTCAGATTTTCAATTGGATGGACGGTTGAAGAGTTGGAGTGTGGAGTGGATTGAAGCCTGTCCATTAAACTATGAGGATAGTCTATCTTAATATATATCTGAGCACTTATACTATATATGTGTGTAAGGATGATAGTCTGGACCAACTGATGATTGCTGGTTTAGCATGAAATACGTATATTGGTGATTATTTATCTTTTCAGCATATATGTGTTTAGGTGTATCAGTGTTATTAGATAGAGTGGAGAGAGGTGGATGGTGTGAAAGTCTGTGCTCATATACCCTATATTACATATATATAGCCGCAGGTATATAACAAGCCTGTGTTTCAGTTATTAAAGAAACGTTGAAGTTATTTTTTTCTCTTTCTTTTGGCAAGGAAAAAAAAATCAAAATGGCTAAAATTGGGTCTTTAGAAGAGTTCATTTCAGTCTATTTTGAAAATTGCCATCCTATAAAGATTGGATGCTTTTCTATATGCAGGTTAATCAAATTAAAAACTTGAATTAAAATTACCAACATTTGTATTTTAGATCTCAAACATATAAGATCTTATGAGCACCGGCAGCATCTGTACTTCTTGCTCAGGTTCAATTTGAAAAAGCATCTCTACTGACAAGCTTTTTCCGCCCCAAACCCTTAACTATACAGAAATATGATTTCAATCTCTGTACATGAGGGGGGGGAGGTGGCAGAAGCTTGCATTTACCTGTACTTTAATGACTTCCTCAATGAAGTGTTGAGAGATAATTTCATTTGTGGAATGAACGACCATGATGTTTGAGTCAAGCTGTTGACGGACCCTGGTATTACATTCAATTCAGCTATTTATCAAGCGATTTTAGATGAGTCCTCAGCACTTCAGACTGATCCATTAAACAGAAATTGTGGATTAGAAAATCGAATCATTTAAAAGATTATAGGATGTTCTGTTGATTATAATATTAGAGTTTGTTGTATGTGTGACAAACCAAAACATGTACACTCTAAATATCCAGACAGGTATAATGTGAATGTTGTAAGCTTATCAGATTCGTGGAAACTACTTGTTTAAAAAAGGACAGTCTTTTCCAAAAGGCCAGAAAGACAATGTAATATTAAATAAAATCAATGCCTCTATACATATTGTGAGAGCATTGATTGATGGTGCACTAATAATAATGGAACTGGATACCAGATCTGCATTGTCCATTGTGTCAATGAGTTATCATTAATAGGAAAATAATCAGTGGCAATTTAACAGTTTATCAAGGCAATCAAATACCATTCTTGGGTCAAAGAAGAATTAAAGTTAATGTATCTAGTAAAACAATTAATTTGCTTCCTATGTGTCTGTTGGTAAGCTTAGAAATTTATTAGTCCATGACTGGTTCATTGATGTGGGGTTTACAGTAACAAAAGTGAACCAGCTCATAAATAAAATCTAAAAGAGTCTACCCAGAGGTGATTGATATATACTGTGTTTGAACCCTAAGATAATACCTAAAATAAAAATGCTAAAATATGTATTAGCTGCTCAATTCTTATGCTGTATGTTCAAGGGAATTACCAAATGGGTTGTGTTATGATCAAACAGCTAATGGATAGTAACATCACAGGCACAGAAACCAGCTACGGTTGAACTATATGTCACCAGCTAACATTGAAAAATTACCAGCCAACAGTGAAAAGTGTACAAAGTTCAAAATCACCAGATTTACAAATGGTGGAGACCAGCCCTGCTAATGAAGTCAGAAGATGACAAAGACATCAACCAAAGCATCTGGATGATTACATTCCCCAGGGCTAATTTTAGCCATGGGGAGAGAATGGACTAGTCCAGATTTCATTTTATCTTGATCGGCTTGAACATTCATTGTCACAGACCAATAGATATACGAATAGATAAGATATATCTAATAGCAGAACTAGGTCTTAGTGATGCTCAGGGAAACCAATTACTTTCATTATGGATGGGGATCTGGTTATAAATAATCAGCAAATATTATTTGACTTTTTTTATACATAAATAACTATATGATAAATTGGAAAAAAATATATTGAAAACCAAAAAGTAGGGTGTCAGATATATTGAGGACTGTGTCAACATGTAAAATGTCCATAAATTGGATTGTATTTGCACACTGCAAAAGGTTACAATTTTGTTTTGGTTTAGTCAAATTATACCAAGAATAAATGTAGTGTTATTTCTCAAAAAATAATTGAGTTGATGATTTACAAGTGTTAATGAGCATAAGGAAGTTCCAAGAAGACATTGAGAATTGAACTAATGATTTGATGTAAAGTGAAGAGTTTGGCTAGTTTTTAATGGCATTTTATCTTTATACAATGCATCATGTTAAGAAATTTAATAGTTCCCTGAGGCTAAAAGTATTGTGTCAAAATGTTTACCTTATATCATTATTGTGAAGAAGTTTTAGCCAAAAGATCAAATTCATTGTTTAGTTTCTTTTTTCAAAACTAATTAATTGTAAACAAAAGGAATTTTCTGTTTATGTAAGAACTGAAATTCCTATTACAGTGCTGTATATGATAGTTGGAAATTTAAAGCATCTGATAAATTATTATAATTAGAATTTAAAAGTATTAGCAATTTTTTTTTGTTTATAAAAATAAAGCATTAACTGTTATTTTATTTATCAATACTTTCTTCTTTTTTTAAAGAATGTATTTAAATTTCATGACGACCAGTAATAAAGTTATTCTAAAACAGTTTTCAAAACTAAAAAAAGTGGAAGAATTTTAATATATTTTGAAACATTTTCATATGAATACGTACGGTAAGCTATTGAAATTATTATGTCTGTTGTGCAATCAAATCATCTTTCTACAGGTGTTTATTTCTGGTGAAGTTTCAGTATATATTTTTATATGCGCTTGGGGGGGGGGGATATATTTGTCTAAGATTTTGTAATTGAATCGGATAATAAAAATTATATGGTCATTTGTTTGGGAGTTTATGTGACGTTCCAAGCATCTAAGTGACAGTTTGAGCACATTTGATTGACAGATTCATTATATCTTGTATGGTATAGTAGTGGAGTGGCCAATTGCATTTCAAGATTGGGAGGTCATAAGAAGTGCGAACACCGGAAGTATCTCGAACACCGGAAGTATCAGAGATCGGCCGTAATCCGTACACCATCGGCTTCAGAACATTCCTTTCAAACGTTAAAAGAAAGTAACTTTTTTAAAATATTTAAAAGAAAGTCTATTTTTTTACTTCAATATATTTATTTGTTCTACGTCGATTAGTGGTAGATATATAAATTTTTTTTTGTCCTCGAACCGATTCTAGTACTGTCACTTAAAACTCCAAGCTATTGCTAAACGTATATTACTTATTATTATTGTCATTTGCACTATTTATTATACAGTAGAACATACATATTGCAACTGGTGTTAATTTATTAAATTCTGCATTTTTGAACTGATCTGGTATTTGAAAAATACTTTACTAGTAAAAAAAAAAAAAAGCAGGAAATTTTTGTTACCAATTGATGTTAAAAAAAAATATGTCATCGCATTTTGATATCTGATTGGTTGATCAAATCTAATAGTTTGTTATAATTTATGTAAGGCTGATTAAAGTCCGTTGAAAAAATTATCTGACATTAAATCATTTGATATCTAATCTTTTTGAATGTGTTGTTTTGTTTTTTATCTGTGTGTTATTTATATACAAATGAATGTCAATATTCATATAATATTGTTATTTTTACCTAAATGATTACTCATGTTCATATTTTTGGTAATTGATAGATTTTTGTATCTCCCACCCCGCCCAACCGATGGTCATTTATTTAATGCAGCTTGTAAAGAAAATAGAAACACTATTTAAAATCTCTTGTTCTTCAAAAAAAGAAATAATTATAATAGGATTAGATTAGGAAATTCAAATTCCAGAAATGATTAAAATAAATATTTGAGTTAATTGTTTTAAACAATAATAAAAAAATAATCGTAATTATTAATTTGCTAGAAAGTTTATAAGAAGTTCCTATACTGGAAGAGACAAATTGGAGACCATACACCTTGACTCAGAGTCTGCCATTCAATCGCTGAATTAAACTATCCAGGATTGCTTGAGAGTCATAAGAAGTGCAAACACAGGAAGTGACAGCTGAGCTGTAATCAGTAGAGTCTGTCATTGCACTAAACCATCCAATTAAAAACGAGAATGGTTTATTGCTTTGAAGTTCATAAGAATTTGAGTACTGGAGATGTTAGAGCTGGGCTGTGATCCATTGACCTTTAGCTCTAGAGTCTACCAGTACACTAAAATATCCAGGTAAAAACATAGAATGGTAATGGTTTATTGCTTGGGAGTCATTAGAAGTTCAAACACAGGAAGTGGCAGCTGAACTACGATCCATGGATCTTGAGCTCAAGGGTCTGCCATTGCACTAAATCATCCAGGTAAAAAGATTGTTTTATTGCTTTGAAATTCATAAGAATTTTGAGGACTGGAAATGTTAGAGCTGAATACGATCCATGAACCTTGAGTTCCAGAGTCTGCCATTGCACTAAACCATCCAGGTAAAGAAGGGTTTATTGGTTTGGAATTCATAAGAATTTTGAGCACTGGAGATATTAGAGCTGGGCTGTGATCCATGGACCTTGAGCTCTAGAATCTACAGTGCACTAAACTATCAAGGTAAAAACATAGAATGTTAATGATTTATTGCTTGGGAATCATAGCAGTGACCACTGAACTGTGATCCATGGACTTTGAGCTCCAGGGTCTGCCATTGCATTAAACCATTCAGGTAAAAACATAGAATGGTTTATTTTGGGAGTTCATAAGAATTTTGAGCACTAGAGATGTTAGAGTTGGGCTGTGACCCATGGATCTTGAGCTACAGGGTCTGTCATTCTCCACTGCACTAAACCATCCAGGGTAAAAACATAGGATGGTTTATTCATTGGGAGTCATAAGAAGTTCAAGCATAAGACATGATTGGATTGCGATCCATGGATCTCTAGCTCCAGAGTCTGCCATTCTCCCACTGCAGTAAACCATCTACGGCAAATATATAGAATGATTTATTGCTTGGAAGTTCATAAGAAGTTCAAGCATAGTAAGTGACAGAGCTGATCTCAATCTGTGGACGTCGAGCTCCAGAGTCTACCAGTTTATCATTGATTTCAATAGGCCATGTTTTTAATTATAAAAATAAAAATTAACATGAATGGTTTTTGTTTTTTAGTTTAGTTTTATATGTCTATTTGGAATCCTAAACTTTGATTGCCTGATTAAGTTGGGAGTTCCATTTCAATAATAGAATCGGTAGAACTTGGCTGGAATAAAAAATTTTGATTTTAAGTGAATTATATTATTGAAGTAGCAATATATGTGTGAATATAATTTTCTATAATGGTCTCTTTTTGATTTGACTATTTATTGAGACTCATCAGTAAATGGATTTTTTATACGTATAAATTAATCCTCTTCTATAAGGCAGACAGAACAATTGATTGTAAGGCGAACCGATCAAACCATAACATTTTATCATTGATAGCAATAATCTGCTTGTTTTGCAACTCTCTTAAAACAATTTATTGGAGCATCACAATATTTGCAATTATGATTTGAATATACCATTATAATGCATGATTTTAATATTTAGTATTGCTCTTTATCTCTACATATGCATGTGCTGATATAATCAAACAATCCTCTTTACATTTTATCCAAATTTTCTAGAGTAACTAACATTTTTGACTGGTCAGTAGTCTTCAGTTAGTGTGAATACCGGTTAGGACTTTTTTACACGTTTGTATAAAGGCCATGTAAATGTATGTATCAAGGACACAGTTTAGGGAATACTGTACTTTTAATTTGATTAAATCACCTAATTTTATCCACTTCACATACATGTATCAAGTGAAATTCTTTTCAAGAGATTTTTTTTCTTTCTCAAGTACCTGCCCTATAGCAAGCCCATTTATTCATCCAACATTGTTTAATGAATGGGTATCTAACTACTCTTAATTATAAAATAAAATGATTATGGAGAAATATTCAATCCTCCCTATTTGCCAATTACCAAGATTGGTGAGTACTGCCTTCCCCATTTTCCCTCTGTGAATGATTGTTGAAGAATCTTTGCCCTGCATTAGGCTATTTATTATATAACTGATTTTTTCTTTATTTTATAGCAAATATCTATACTTTCTATGGCTTTCCTGTTGTATTGCTTATCACATAGGTATCCATTTCTTAGTCTTCCTATATATTCTGCAAAGTTATTTTTTTGTATATTGCACTTAATAAATGTAACAACACAATGTTTATAATATATATATAAATTACGTTTTGGATTGATATATCTAGCATCATAGAAGTTTGAAGTAAATACTTTTATGCAAAATTAAATTTTGGGGATTGCTGCCACTTTTCTTTAAAGTAATAATAAATTCCTTTGCACACAATCACATTACTATATTTGTACATCCAATAACAAAGCAATGCATAAGAGAGTTACTGTGTATTCAAGAAAGAAAAACATCATGGTAAATGCTATCAGCAAATTGAACATAGAGAGAGAGAGAGAGATTAGTATTAGCCAGTGGATTTCTGGATAGTCCATGCATCGAATCACATTATATATATTAGGATATGAGAAAAGGCTGGTAAGAATGGTTGTTGGAAGAGAAGGCATTAACAGAGAGCATTAATTGGATAGCAGCATGAATTACGTAGCAAAGGCAAATTGCAACTGTCTTCATGTAGATGTTTTTTCTCAAATTTATTTATAATGAATAATATCTATTTATTTAGAATATTTTAATAACAACAATCTGGAAAGTGATCTTACAGTGACTTTTAATCCTAATAAAATATAGTTTTTCAAGTTTCTGTGATTGTAAGATTTTTTTCCAACACAAGTTAATGTTTATTTAAGTAATGTTTTTATCCTAAGATATGTATATACTTTTTTTATATAAAGTAAACTCATTACTATAAATAAATTAGTATATGCATATTTTAATTAAAATAAAACTTTAAAAAATTCAATGTTCAGAAATACCTGTAAATAAAATTGATGAGTGCCATGCTTCTATTTTGCCTTTCTTAGTTTGTCCAATTATTCTCTTTTCTTGATTTTTATTTTTTTCCCCTTCTGGAATTAGTGATTATTTTATTGCAAGTATTAACTTTTTTAAACAAACAATTACTTGATTAAATAATATACTTGTTTAACTAAATATTTTTGAGAATTTAGTAAAACATTCCAACTCCATCGCTCCAAAAAACTTAGAATGCTAAATTTTATAAAATGTTAGACAGAACAAAAAGAATGAATCGCTGAATAAGTAGATATAATTTTCCACTAGATAAGGAAAATAAAACTGTTTAATTTTCATTATATTTGAATAATGTATGGATATGAAAAATACAGAGGAATTGCGAACTACACATCTTTTGTTGATAAACATTGATTAGAATAGAGTATGTATTATTTATTGAACTGCAAGTGTATAACACTTTTCAACATATATATGACATAGATGCCTTTTTTATATGTATAGTATGCATATATAAATTAAGATTTTAGCATAAATAAAAATTTTAAAGAATAATATAGTTATTAGTAATAAAATGAGGAAATATTTATTTTACTGTGTGTATGTGTGTATTCACTCGTGCATTTATTGAAGCAATAATCCTCCATTTTTATTTTTAAAATAAATAGTGAAGTGTCCGACTTTTCTTATAATTAAATAGCTCTGGGCAGATGTTTTTTGCATTAACTTTTTTCTCTTATAGAAACATTGAGAAAATACAATTTCTCCAAATATTTTTGTTTTTAACTTTGTTCTAAAAAATTTCTAGCATTATTCTTAAAAAATATTTTATTTTTAGTGTATGGCGTTCAGAGAAGGAAAAATGGCTGCTGAATGTCATAAAATTTCCTAATTTTTATGTTGTGTTTTTTTTTATTTATTCAGATTTTTATTTATTTACATTTTTCTTTTTTGGATAGCATGTAATTGAAATTTGTTTGGTTAGATACAGTAGAGTTGGCAGTTAATGTATGGAATATACTGTAAATATGCGCAGTGTGTATAGTGAAAATAATGATTGGGTCCCTTTCTCCAAGCTGCCTGTAGTGTTGTGTTACAGTAACATTGTTTTTCTATTTATTCCAAAATTTTAAGATGCTAGTATATCTGAGTGATGAAATGTGACTATATTTAATTCTTTAATTCATGATGGAACAGCGCACTGACATTCAATTTTATTTTAATTCGGATAAAATTGCTATTGATACAGTTGAAATTATTCAAATTGTATGCAACAGTGATGTCATGCATCACAAATATGGTTTCAAGTATTTTTTCAAGATTTTGTGATGGCAGGGAGAGCATTGAATATGGTTGATGAATGTATGAAACATACTCTCACATTTCATGTCATAACTCATGATACAGATATACTAGGGTCTTAAAATTTTTGTGGTAAATAGCTACACTATATCACTACATAGTACATGTATTAATTCAGAGATGGGGCTGTTTGAAATTTGGAAAGAAAACCAGTTACCTTTTCACAGAACACATGTATATGCAATAATATATTAATGTTTGTTGTTATTTTTTATATTTACATTTAATATTTGTTTAAAATTTCCACCAGTATATCAGAATTTTATTCCGTGGTGGGTTTATAAAGAGATAATAAATGTGTTGTTGAATTCTTAATCTAGGAAGTCTAGGAATCAGGTCTGCTGGATTAACACTATTGCATCTATAATTTGAAATGAATTGTGATTTTAAAATCGAATGTTCGGTAATAATTCGATTGTCGTCCATCCCCGTCCCCCACTTTTGTTTTTATATTATGTTTTGGTATTGGTAATTTTATATTAATAAGCATTCCTAATTAATAATTTCGGTACACTTTGTTGTGGGTGCAGATTTATTGGAATATGACTAAACTTGAAGAATTTCATACATTCTTTTCTTTCTGTTTAATTGTACAGAGATGATCATTTTTGACCTTCAGTCAAAAGTAATTACTATAAATAAAATTTTAACTTTCTTACATGACAGGAAATGATTTAATAGAGTCTATAAACATTTCTCCTTAGAAAAGTTTATTGTAAACATTTGACCTTTTCCAGAGCTCTGTTCTTGTTTGGTGATTATTATCTTAGAGAAGATAATGTCTTTTTTTTTTTTTTTCCAAATTGAGAAACATTTTATTAGCAAGATATTTGACTGTATATATAATCTCTCTAACTTATGCCAGGTAAAAAAAAATAGCATATATGAATATAGTCTATTTTCGTTTTATTAGTCTTAACTATACTTCCTATATAAATATGACATGCTTTTAGAGAGCATTGTTTAACTTTTAGATTCGGTTTCATAATTTCATTGTTTGTCATATATGAACTGCAATTATCATGTTTCTAGAATAGATATGGGGACAATCTGTGGGGCTTGAGGGCCGCATATAGTCTTTATGTCTTTTTATATGGCATGTTTAGTGTTCAGAATATTGTAAATCTCTTCCTACATGCTAAACATTAAAAGCAATTTATTCATAGTGAGTTATTTATAAGTTTGCATATCTGTATTTTTATATTTAGGTATATATAACTTTCTATCTACATTCAGTCGTTTATTTTATTTTGATGGTATTGTTCTTTTTTGTGTTAAAAGTTTAAAATTGTAAATATTGAAAACATGGCTTGTTAAAATGAAATCTAAAATTAAATTAAATACATTATATGTAAAGGAAGAGGATTCTGGTTTTAATAAGATAATATTTCATATTTGGAAGTAGATGTGCAATATTTCAGGAGGATTCCTGCTCAAAAAAGGTTACCTAGACCTGTTCTTAGAGGGTCTCTAATTTAACTAGTGCACTTGTTTTAAGTTAATGAAGTCTTGAATCCCTTCTAGTCACATCATAAAGAACTCTTGCATGATAAAAATACTGAGATTGAAATCCATAATTAGTTGAGAATGTTTTTAATCTGATTGGTTTCTGAAAAATAAGAAGAGTTTTAAAAAATTGAATAATTTTTTTTATTATTTATCCTTAAATTATTGTCAGTCTCTAGTGATTATATGAGTCATATTCTCCAGTGTCCTATTGTTTGTTTGGATTTCCACAATGGCATATTAATTATCGTAATGACTGAACCCATCATCATCATCCTATACTACCAGCCTTTTCTGAGTTTTCTAAAAAAAATTTGTAATGAATTCAGTGACATCCTTAGTTCATTTGCATTCTCAGAAGTCTTTTGTCCAAACAGTTTTTTTTTTCAATGCTCATTCTTCACATCCATGATTGGTCCAAACAATAACATTTATCATCATGCTATGGGTGAGATGAGAATAAAATCTTTGTCACAATTGGCTATGATGAGGGTCAGTATCACATCGCACAATTTTAATATTAAATACAAAGAATGAAGATCATTCAGAAAATAAAATGAAGCTTTGACAGTTACCTATTGATCGCACTTTTCCGGAAATACATTCTTAATATATATATATACATACTCCTCTTCTGATATTGTATTTCCTATTGACATTAGCAAAGCTAAACATTTGAACAAATCACATTATTTTCTCCATCTCTTATTAATAGATACAATCCATTTCTGTTTACTGATTTCTCAATTTCTTTTAAAACTGACACTAATAGCTTTTAGGATTTCGTAAGAAGTTTGAGCATCAGAATAGGTCTTGGGATGTAATAATTAATTAACCCCTATAATATGTTTGTATTCTAAGTAAACTTTGATTAAAAAATTTTTTTTTAGATTGAATCATTTGTTTTTACATATCAGTGTAAGAATTAGATCTAGTTCTTTTAATAAAGCAATGGTTTTATTAAACATAACACACACCCATATATACAAATTGACTAAATTAAAAATAAATAAATCATGATACAACTTATAAGACACATTTTTTACTATTTATATAGCAAACCAATAACACATCATGTGACCCTAGAAAAAAAATTTGCTGCTGAATATTTATAATTTGATTGTGAACTGTTTTTCATATCTGTGACACAATTTTTTATTTTATTTTTTGCAGTTTAATGAGTGCACTTTCGATGAGGTGCACCAGAATCATAGCCCTCATAGAAAGTCTGCTGCTCTATTTATATAATGAGATGATTATGTAGGCACTTTATGCAAATCAGAAAATTTACATATTCTGTTTGCCCGAGAATTGAATTCTTATTAATTATGTTCTTATGGTTGCCTATGAACTATGCTCGCTGTGAAAAGCATTTCACAATCAAATTACAAATAAATGAAACTTAATATTATTGAATCATGGCAGGGATTAATAATGTCAAGGTTGAACAAAAAAGAATTATTTCTTTTTTATACAATTTTATTTAACTTACTCTATTTTTTCTCTCTATCTGATGAAATCTTGTAATTCAACGTTCACCAACTTTCCAATTTTTGATTTAGTCTAAAGTTTATACGTATGTATTCCCGATACATTTGTAAAAATTTGCAAACACTTCTAGTGAAAAAAACTTAATTTTATAAGGAATTCCATACTTTTTACAGTATTACCATTGTATCTAATTTTTTTGACCCCTAATTTTTAGAACTATATAAAACTAAAAAAATAGAAAATATTTTAAGCCATGTTTTTATTCTCATAAATACATGAAAAGTAAATTTTCTTCAGTTTGAACAATATTCATAGTATTATGCGATCAAAAATAAAAGCATGGAATGAATAATCATTTAAATGAATTTGCTAATAATGCTGACTTTCTTGCATAAATGTCAATTTATTCATCAGATAAAAAAAATGTACCTGGCAAATAGATTGATGTTGATGTAAGAAAATGAACATTATTTTTTAGTGTATTGAAATGATTCTTTTTGTACACTTTTATTTTTGGTCACATAATACCAAAAATATATGAAAACTGAAGAAAATTTATTTTTTTACTTTTAATATATTTACCACATAAAGGTGTTTGTTTAAAAAATTTTATTAAAGAAAGAAAATTATATATTGACTTCATTTAAATTTTGTCTAATGTGACCACATCTTTGAATATTATTAATAAGCCATATTTTCAATCCACAAATATTTATGAATGGCAAATGATTTAATTTATTTGTAGGTTGTGATATTAACTTACGGCAGCATTTTAGTCCTTTCTATTGATTTGTAAAATAATCTAATAATTTCCTTAAGATAGTTAAATTATTTTGAATGTCTGGGTAACATTTCTCAGAATTTGTTCATTTAATAGGATTTTTACTATGCATTACAGTTAATGTATGGGTAAGAGAACAAACAGGTGTTACTGACCTCATTGAAAAAGTTAAAAGATTGAAGTGGAGTTGGGTTGGATATATTGCTAGAAGAGATGATGATAGATGGACAATTGAAATTTTAAACTGGATTCCAAGACATTGTAAAAGACCCAGAAAGAGACGACATGTGAGATGGATGGGTAAAATAAGAAAGTGTGCAGGGGTGATGTGGAGAAGAGCAACTAAAGATCGGAGAAGATGGATTAAACTTGGAGACCTTCATCCTGCATATAATAGCTCACATTTTATTAATAAACAGTGATTAAACTAGCATATTTATTATTTATGGAATTGCAAATGTCCAGAAGTTTTCAACACAAACATATATGTAACATGAATGCTTTTTTTATATGCATAGTGATAATATAAATTAAGATTAGAGTACAAACAAAATTTTAAAAATAGTAATGAAGACATTTATTTTTTTTAATATAGCGCGATGTTTTTGTTTATAATCTATAATATTAATAAGCCAATAAGCTGATACACATGCGCTTTGCAGATGTCACTATATAAATGAATACTCCTACTTTTTCAAACCCAAGATAAAGTCTTTAAGAAAATATAGAATGAATCACCTATATTTTCGACCCAACCGTATATGTATGGGCAAATCTGAAGTGTTTGAAATAAAGAGCGTGAAGTTATTAATTGATATGTTTAATTATAAGAATGACGTATCGTAAATTCTAGAAATTTCATTGGCGTCATTCATTTATGATGTAGAAAAGTAATTTAAAGTGATCTATTAATAACTTCACGCTCTTTATTTTAAACACTTCAGATTTTCCCATACATATATGGTTGGGTCGAAAATATAGGTGATTCATTCTATATTTTCTTAAAGACTTTATCTTGGGTTTGAAAAAGTAGGAGTATTCATTTATATAGTGACATCTGCAAAGCGCATGTGTATCAGCTTATTGGCTTATTAATATTAAAAATAGTAATGATATAGTTATTGATAATATATCAAGGAGACATGTTTATATATATTAGTGTGTGTTTACTCATGCATTAACTGAAGTAATAAGAAGAAAGAAAAACTAATTATCATATCTTTATTTTTAAAATAAATAATTAAACTTCTGACTTTTAAAGCTGTTAAATATGCTTTAGGCAACTTTTTTTTTTCAATAACTTTTTTCTCTTCCTGAAACAATAGTGATTTTGTTGTCAAAAATTAGTGTTTCTCTAATTATTTTGATGCTTTTAAAACAGTAACACCTGTTAGTATGTTCTAAAATTTTGTAAAAATTTTAGCATTACACTTGGAAAATATTTTACAAAATGTATCACATCAAATTTGGAAAGGATAATAAAGGAAGAATTCAATGTGTGTGCTTTCAACATAAACTGGAGAAATTCTATTAAAGTATATATATATAATCATAAAATATAAATTGATATAATACACAATACTAACCAAAATAATAACATTTTAGTAAAATTCTTCCACAACCATGGTTTCATCTATTAACAGATGGAGCTCAAATGAAATTTAACTAAACATACAACATATACATACAAAACAAAATAACCTTCCCATCATTCATTTCAAAAATTAACTTCCTTTAACATCAAAGAATGTCTTCATGAGATTAATGGCCTCATATTCAAAATCATCAAGTTTTTGAATCTGAGGTCATCAATCTCATGAAGACTTCTTTTGATGTTAAAGTAAATCAGTTTTTGAAGTGAATATTGGGACTGTTATTTTGTTTTGTATATTTATATGGTATTCTTTGTTCCATTTCACTTGAGAAGATTTATTTATTTGTTAATGGATGAAATCATGGTTGTGGAAAAATTTTAGTCAAATTTTGTTGTTTTGGCTAGTATTGTAGTATTATATGATTTTTTTTCTAATTGCTAGTGTAACGTTAGGCAGTATTTAATATATAATTGTGTACTTTGCTCAGAGAAGGAAAAATGGCTATCAAATATAAAATTTTCAAATTTTAGTGTTTTTTTGTTAGTTTGTTTATTTACACTTTTCTTTGGATAGCGTATAATTGAAGCCATGTATTTAAATATAGCATAGGTCCCGGGTTCATTGTATTATGTACACCATTTCTCTCTATAATCAAAGTTTGCTTCTTTAAATAAATATGTTTTCAACAGTGAAGATTAAAAATACTAAATCGCAATTGGGCAGTGATTCTTCATATTTTTTTTTTAATTTGAGATATACTTTGATTTTAAGATGAATAGTAAAAATAGCATGAGAAACAGGGACGATCCCCCCCCCCCCATTAATCTCTACATCATTAGTAATCAGACATAGTGTAACTGACTTTCCAATCACATGAAGTTTCCTTTGTTTTTCAATCCTTTAATATACTTGCATCAGTTAATATGTTAGATATAAGTGCAGTGTAGAGACAAAAGTACCAAGTTTTGAATCTAGTTTATTTCATCCCAGCATTCTCATTACATGAGTTAAAGGTAACATTCTCCAATATGGAAAAAAAAAAAGGTTTAAATGTTATTTCATGAATTCCTCCATTTTTTAAATAACATTATGCATAAGTAAGACTTGATAACTTAATCTTATTTCAACATAATTTTTGTATAAATGAATGTCGGTAATATTAGTATTGTTTATCCCAGCACAAACTACCAAATAAATATTTTTTAATGAAAATTAATATTTAATCAGGATTATACACCACAACAGATTGTAGAAGGATATAAAGCAAAGGTGTTTAGTCAGTGCATAATGTTCTAAAATGTACACACATAGACAATGTCATGATATCTTAATCATGAACAACTAAGATTGGCCAACAACACAACACAATTGTTATTTTATCTTTATAAACAAGCTTATGTTGTATAACCGTAATTCAAAATCAGATATGAGCCAATTGAACTGACTATAGCCAATTAGGTCCCACTATTCACAGGGTCCTTTATTTGTCAAAGTTTATGTAAGAAAAAGTATTTAAAGGAATATGTCTTGTTTTTTAAATGTTCACAGAATATAATGCATGGTATGTAAAATAAAGAAGTTCAGAAGTTGTTTCTGGAGAAAGGACATTTTCTAGATGGAAACTAATAAAAAATTACTTAAGGTCAATAATGACCAAGATGGGCTAAACATTTTAACTTTCCTTTCTATTGAGAAAACTTCTACAAGAAGAAAATGTAATTTTTAAATATTATTTCTTTATAGATTATGTTTTTTGTTTAAACTACTGCACTATTCAGTTATTTTTTAATTTAAAAAATGCTTATTTATTTATAAACATTATTTTATTTATACATATAAGCCGAACATATTTTGAGGAGTCCTATGCGAAATATCCAATCAGGGCTTTACACTAACTACTGAATCCAGCTCTGTTATATGCTAAACATTTTAATATTCTATTTTAGTAGGTTTTGAAGACCATGGCAATCTTTTCTTATGTATTTATGTAAAATACTTTGCTGAAGGTTGGTTAAGACACATGATAATACATGGTCATTATGAATGGGTGTTTCGGGTGCTTGCTAAGCTTTTAACATAGTTTATTTTTTCAAGTTACATCAAAGTAACTATAGTAATAAATAATTCTCTCACCTTAGTCATTAAATGTTGTTTACCTTTTCACAAATAAATCACAGTTTTGAGTGCAAAATCAGGAACTATAGATCAAGAAGTGTCTTTTAACTAGGTATATCCTCTGTGTTCTTAGAAAAAAATTGAAAGTTTGTGTATAAACAAGGTCAATTTTCTGCCCTGTAGATTGGGGATTAAACGCACTATCTGGTAATTGCCCATTTCTCCAACTTTTTATAGATGGCATTAGATCTGCTCTTGTTTATAATATAATATGAAAGCTAAAGAATCGTGCAGTATTATTTTGGTTTGTTTATGTGGATTTAGTATATAATAGCTGGTATGAATGTAGAGCTTCTGTTTTATCATTCTTTGAAATAAATTAATAATTTATACCCAGCTGGTATTGTAATTAATTAATTGGCTGTTAATTAGTTTTCTAATTGCATGCAAAGACGTAATCTAATCTCAAGCAGTTTTCTTGATGCTGATATATTTCAGTGTTTAAAAAGAAAAAAAAAAGTAATTTAAAATAAAAGTTAAAATATGATAAACCTGATTAATAATTGTAATTAAATTGTTGTCATGGTTATAAATGATATTTTATATAAACTTATTTGTATAATTAGCAATATGGGCACACACCTATGTACATTAAGTACATTAAAATATGTTTGATGGACTCTGTAAATAACCATTCTTTCTTGACTCAGAAATTATAATGTTTCACTTTAGCAAATGGATATGAATCACCTAAATGTGAAAAACAAACCACCTACATGTAAAGAGCAAGCACATATGTTTTTATTTAACAATTAGAAATACAAGAAGTTTAACAATTCTTAGTTTTGAGGGAAGGGGCTTTTTATTTCTCTGTAGGTACTAATTTGGGAAATAATGTGATTTCTGCTGGAAACAGATTTGAACAAATCATAACTCAAATTCCAATTTTTCCTGTGTTGGTTTGAATGTTGGTGTAATGGCTGACTCTGAAAGTCAAGATCCATGGATTACATCCTGTCACTTCCAGGATTACAACTTTTTATGAACTCTCAAGCAGTGAGTTCAGATCTTTATAAGATTCTTATTGCCCAGGGGTGTTGTAACTAATGATTTATGTCTGTCATGGGGAGTGTAACACTTTATCATCAATGATGAAACACCTGTAATTAATTGATGTGATATTTTTTCACAATTCTGGAGTAAAACCCATTGCCTAATGGATGCAGACAGACAAGCATTTACTTTAGTTAACATCTACCTTTTTCTAGTATTTAGAAAACACACACACAAAAAAAAAAAATTATTTGTTGTTGTTTTAGGTAATTCAGTCTGTGATTGGTAAGCTAAGATTTGGCTACTTTTAACCGTGTGGTGATTTGTTGATTTTTGATTTGTATGATGCTAACTATGCCTGCAGCTTTGCTCACATTGTTAGATTGAAATAATGTAATGTAATTGATAATATATTTAAATAATATTTTCATTAAATAATAATACATGAGATATCAACAGCAAGCAAAAATAACCAAGTCATTTTACTCATATTATTATTTCAAATAAATATTATTTAAATATATTTTAATTCTCTACTACATTACATGGTTTTATTTTACTAATGCAGGCAAAGCTGACTTCGAGCTTTGCATGCATTAGTAGAATAATAATAAAAATATAAAATGCACTTGATTATTAAAATATATTTCTAATTTATATATATATAAGGAGGATATAACTGAGTGGGAGAAATTTTTTCATTATCTAAATTCCCGTTTTGATGTATGGAATATCGAATAAAAAAATTTCCTCACTAATTTTCTTTATTTTTTTAGTTGTTCCATGTCTGTTATTAGAAACTTTGATAATTAAAATATATTTACATATTTTATTTTCGAATTTTATCTGTACCCTCACCATAGTAAAAAGTTTGTTAATTAAAATATATTTATGCATTCCATTTTTGATGTATTGAATACCAAATAAAAAAATTTCTTGCTAATTCTCTACATTTCTAGTGGAAAATTTGATTATTTAGTCAAAAGTCGGCGGCCTAGCAGTTAGCACAGCTGCCTTCCAAACAGCTGGCCCGGGTTCGTTTCCTAGTCAACTCATTTGACATATAAAAAATAGAAAAAAAGTTTGATAATTTAAAATATATGTAATATTTACATGAAATAATTATCAACAGCACTATTGCAAAAAATATAACTTTTATTAAATACAATAAACAATAATTTTAAAAGAATTTATTTTATATTTCTCATGTGATAATTTTTAAAATGGCTACAAAGTGTTATTATAATATATGAAATTGAGAAATTAAATATGTAGTCCAAATGAAGTTTAAGTAATTTAAATATTTATTTAATAAAATTTTACCTGGATTACTAAAAACTAACAACTCTTCATTTCTGTAATATGTATTTCTATACGCAGGCAACAACAGCTTACTTTAATATGTGAGAAAATACTCAAAGGAAGATGAACTCAGTCTTTCACATGACTCACCAATCTCAGTGCCATCTCATATTGCTGACTCACCTGATCACACACATGTTGAAAAGATAAATAATCACCAATATAGGTATTTCATGCTAAACCAGCAATCATCAGTTGGTCTAGATTACTATCCTCACACATATATACAATCAGTGCTCAGCTTTATATTAAGATAGCCAATCTTCATACTTTAATGGACTGATTGCATATATGTGTGAGGATAGTAATCTAGACCAACTGATGTTAGCATGAAATACGTATATTGGTGATTATTTATCTTTTCAACATGTGTGTGATCAGGTGGGTCAGCAATATGAAATGGCACTGAGAATGGTGAGTCGTGTGAAAGTCTGAGTTCGAATCCCGCATATATTACATATATAAATGCAGGTTTAAGCCTGCACAATGTATTAAAGGAAGATGATAAAAGTTTATCAAATTCACTTTAAAATGTACTTTTTCACATGTTAAATGTATGTAAACTGCCATTCTAAAGGTTTATCAAATTCAGTACTATTTCTCCTGCTTTACCAGTGCCATTTTAAATTTTATTTTAACATATGTTAATTTAAATATATATTTAAATTGAAATCCTAAAAGCTTATCAAATTCATCATTATAACTGATCTAAATTGTTATTGTTTGAATGAGAAATTTTAAAATGTGATTACAAATGCAATTTAATTAAAATATATTTAAAAAATCAGATTTTACCCTGCTTTATCAAAAACTATACTTTTCATTAGAAAAAAATTCTATTCTGTAATCTTTTAATTAGTGCTGCCCTCTTTTTTAGCTTAATAAAATATCATTTGAAAACAATTACAGTATAGATTTTCCACACATTTTTATATTGCAAATTGCAATTTTTTTAAATCAAAGTAAAAATTAAATGCTGGTAAGATTCTATACAAGAAAAAGAGAAAGAAAATCATGCAAGATTCTTCAAGATTGGTGCAATATTTCTTGAGTTATAAAGTCACAAACAAACAAACTTTCTCATTTATATAGTAATATAAATTTTCTTCTTAGGTGATGTGAGACTGTATGTTTAGAAATATTGTTAATCAAATTAAACATTCTCTTTGTCAGAAATTTGAACATACTATTGTAAACTTTTCTACTTCTTCCTTGATTCCATTTTTCTTTCTAATTACCAATTATTTGTATAGATCTTACACATTTTTTTTTCTATCCCATTTATATAAAAGCTATTTATTTTTATAAAGCGCAGACGGTATTGAAATTAAACTGAGAGAGTGCACATCTCTCAAGTGCTTATGACTATCACCAGCCAATCAGATCGAGCACTGAGACAGAGAATTTCACAAGAAAAAGGTGGTTCCACCGTCTTCTTTACTTGTCTTTCTATAGATCCACCTTTTTCTTGTGAAATTCTCTGTCTCTGCTTGATCTGATTGGCTGATGATAGTCATAAGCGCTTGAGAGATTTGCACTCTCTCAGTTTAATAAAAGCTATTTCATCATTGGACTTCCAATATCTATATTTTATGCTTAACCAATATTCTTTCCTCATATATTTTCATCATAAAGATAAAACCATGTGCAGTTTAGCACAATAGTAGAGTGAATCGAGGTTTAATCAATGACTTTTTGTGATTGTTTGGAATCCCCCTGATCTTCTGAATGACCAATCATTCAATTATAAATATTTGAAAAAATATGTATATTTCCTCTCTCCTTTACATTTCCCATTTCCTACAAAATGCATTTTGGTCCTCTTTCAGCATCCTACATTCCAATTTGAATAAAACAGGCAATTTTTGTCAAAATTAATGCTTAACGGTGATAGAAATAAATGTTTTCATAATATTTTGTTTCTGTTATTTAGTATTATAATACGTCCTCAGCTTGGTTTATAATAGAGTGTAACGAGTGTAAGATTCTCATATTGATTCCAGTCTTAGCAATTGCAGAACTCAAACTTCTTACAAATTTCCGAGTAATAAAGGCATTTGATTAATATAAGATATATTAACAAGGTAATACCCTGATTAAACTGTTTTGGAAAAGTCATTGAATGTTCAATATCATTTTTTTTTTCTCTCATAATCTTCAGTTATCATATCGTGATTGTTTTTGTTTACCTCATCTCTTTTTATAATAGTTGCCTTCTCTAATGATGTTAACTTTTCTTTGTCGTAATCAAAGCGACCATTTTTTCCCTAAAGATTGTCGTATTTTTATGAATCTAGCCCATATGCCCAAAAATGATGAAAAATATACTAAAATAAAATACAAGATTTTTTAATACATGTAAAATAACAACACTGGCTCAACTGAAGAAAGCATCTTGGGAATCATTTGTCTTTTTCAGGTTCTTTATGCATATATTTTATGAATGTGCGTATTTAAAAATATATATATTCATATTTGGACTTTTCATATTATTTTAATATGATCTTAATTAAATACAAATTGTATTGTTAATAATGAATAGTAATTAAATATTACAATGAAATGATTTTATTGCTTGGATATTCATAAGAAGTTCGAGCACTGGCGTTTCGTGGATCTTGGAGTTGTGGAGTCCGCTACTAAAAGACAAATAATAGTAATAGTAACAAGTCAGATGTCACATGACTTATATATAGCTTGCACTTACAAATATGTAAAATTAAGAGCGTGCTAATAGCTCTAAACAAGCTTTTTTTTTTTTATTTATGATAAATGCTACTACAAGCGAAGGCATTCAAATCATTTTTATTTTAAATGGTCCCCATCCCCAGACCGGTTTCGACCTATGGGTCTCTTCAGTGAGGAGTTGGGACATTAGATCTAAAAAAACCAACTCAAGCAAAGCATTTATCTAAAAGATAATTGTTAGAAGAAGATCTGAAACTTTTAGACATCTACATGTCTTTAAAGTCAGCTCTCCACTAATATATGGAGTATCTGAATTAAGTTCAGTCCCATATGATTTTTTCAGTTGGAGAGCTGACTTTAAAGACATGTAGATGTCTAAAAGTTTCATATATTCTTCTAACAATTATCTTTTAGATAAATGCTTTGCTTGAGTTGGTTTTTTTTAAGATCTAATGTCCCAACTCCTCACTGAAGAGACCCATAGGTCGAAACCGGTCTGGGGATGGGGACCATTTAAAATAAAAATTATTTGAATGCCTTCGCTTGTAGTAGCATTTATCATAAATAAAAATAATAAAAAAAGCTTGTTTAGAGCTATTAGCACGCTTTTAAAAGACAAATTGTTAGAATAAAATTTTGTGAAGATTAGGGCAAGCAATCACGGATTACTTACTATCTTTGGTAAACTGATCTACTTGTTACCTGGATAGAATTTAACATCCAATTTTTTAAACAATACTTTCAAATAGTGTTTTATATAGCAATATTATGGGTGGAGAATGGACTTTGCTATTAACTGAAAGGAAACCCTTGATTCCTCTTGGAGGCCTTAAAGGAACTGAGCAGGACAAATTCCTAAGGTCCACTCCATACATTCTTGTCATTGCAGCTGTTATTACTATGTGATTATTCATATAGTATACAAACAAGGGTGGGCTGCTCACCAACGCGCATTAGCCAGCATGGTGAGTTTATTGGCTTTTTACCTCTGAGTTTAAAATTAAGAAACACCATGGTCTTTCTTTTCAGTTGCCTGATAAGGCAGAATGAATGTATGTGAAAATGATAAATATTTTTCCAATAGATTCATCATGACAGACATGGCCCTTATTCCCAGGAGACTGTAAAGTCACCAACCAAGGCAGCAGTTGGTGGCTGAAGGCAGAGAGTGCTAAGAATCCCCTGATTGTGGATCCAGGCTGCCATTTGATAACGACTTTTTATTTAGGTACTTACAACTGTAGATCACTTTCAAGTGAAGGAAGATTGCAAGAATTAGAAGAAGAACTGTCTTATATTAAATTTGACATTATTGGACTTTGTGAAGTTAGAAGAAAAGGTGAAGAGAAAATTGATTTAAAAAGTGGACATGTCCTCTATTATAAAGGCACAAATATTGGAAATACAAATGGAATAGGATTCATTATAATAAAAAGTGGAAGAACAACATTGTGAAGATTGATGGTGTATCAAACAGAGTGGCAAGATTAGTTAAACAACTTAATAGCAAAATATCAAAGGCAGATAATTCAGGTTTATACCCCAACAAATTCTCATAGTAATGAAGTAGTAGAAGATTTTTATATGGATGTACAAAAGGCTTTTGATCAGAGTAAACATTTTAAAATTGTTATGGGAGTCTTTAATGCTAGAATTGGTAATTGCTGTAGGTAGTTTTGGGTATGATAATAGAAATGAGAGAGGACATAGACTTGTGAAGTGTGCAGAAAAAAAAAACTATGTTATGAATTATTTTTTTTGAAAAAATGTTAAAAGGAAATGGACATGGAAGCATCCAAATGAAGGTACAGCAGAATTGGATTATATTTTGACTAACAGAAAATACATATTTCAAGATAGTAATGTTCTTAGTAAATTTAACACAGGAAGTGATCATCGATTAGTAAGATGTAAGATACATGTTAATGCAAAACTAGAGCGACAAAAATTATTAAGAAAAATAATATTTACAGTTGATATTCCTAATCTTCAGAAACATTCTAATGAATTTAAATTAGAACTTACAAATCGGTTTCAAGTATTAGTAAATTTTGAACATGATTCAGATTTGAATGAAATTAATAAGAAAATAACTGATACTCTTTTAAAAACTGCAACAAAGACAGCTGGTAGAAAAAAGCAGCAATTGATCACTAAAATTTCTATTGAGACTAGAGAATTTATGAAGAAAAGAAGGAAATATGAAGATATACAAAAATGATGCATTAAAAAGGATTGAATATTTCGAATTTTGTAAAATGGTGCAGAAAAGAGTTGAAAATGAAATAAAAAAGTATAACTGTGAACTAACGAGGAAAGCTGTAGAAGAGAATAAAAGTCTCTAGAGTGTAAAACAACATTTTGGTATTGGTAGGAAATGTTTATCTGCAATAAGAAAAAAAGATGGAATTATTAGTAAAAAGAGAGATGATATCATGAAATGGGTAGAAAACTTTTATCAAGAATTATATAGTAATGAATAACAAGTACCTCCTATATCTATTATAACGTCTGAATTGCCCAGAATTTAAAATGAAGAAGTGAGACTTGCAATTAAATTTATGAAGAAAGGAAAGGCTCCAGGTAATGATGGAATTATACTTGATATATTAAAAGAAGCAGGTGAGGAAATAGAAAAAAAAAAATAGCGAAGTTATATATCAAATGATTGGAAGAATGCAATATTAATATTAACATTTAAAAAAGGTGATAAAGAAGATATTAGAAATTACAGACCTATCAGTTTTATACAAAAATTTTATCAAGATAATTACAACTCATCTACAGAGAACATTCGATTTCCACCAACCAAGAGAACACACTGGATTTAAAAGTGATTTTAGTATAGTAGATCATATCCAGGTATTGAGAGAAGTATAGAAAGGACAAATGAATATGAGTTGCCATGATGCTTTGGATTTGTATATTATCTAAAGGCATTTGATTCTATAAACATTGCTTCAGTGATTAAAGCATTGGATTTATCAAAGTATAGATCGAGAATATTGTCATACTTTAAAGAATATTTATAAAAATACAACAGCAACAGTTAGATTACATAATGATACTAGGAAAGTTAACACTGAGAAGGTGTAAGACAGGGTGACTTCATGTCTCCAAAACTTTTTACAGCAATGCTGCAAGAAGTATTTTATGGATTAAAATGGGAAGCTAAAGGAGTGAAAGTAAATGGAGATTATTTAAGTCATTTAGATTTTGCAGATGATGCAATTGTTTTTTGCAAATAATGCTTTAGTGCTGCAGGAAATGTTGCAAGAGTTATCAGATGAAAGTAGGAATAAAGATAAGACTCAAGTAATGTTTAATGGATTTTCTCAAAATATGAAAATAAAGATTATGATGAGTTAGAAGGAGTTAACAGCTATACCTTGGTCAGATTATTACTACAGATGGAAACGTAATGGAAGAAATTAATCATAGAATTAAACTTGGTTGGAGTGCTTTTGGTAGAAATAACTTGATACTAAAAGGAAATTGCCTATGTGTTTGAAAATGAAGGTTTTTAATAAATGTGTTTTACCAGATCTTACTTATGGATCTGAGACTTGAGCACTTAATAGAAGAGCAATACAGAGACTTCAGATCACTCAAAGAAGTATGGAGAGATAATGCCGGGAGTATCAAGGAGATCGAAACACAATATATAGGTAACAGACCTCATTGAAAAAATTAAAAGACTGAAGTGGAGTTGGGCTGGACATATGGGTAGAAGAGCTGATAATAGATAGACAATTGAAATCTTAAACGGGATTTCAAGAGATTGTAAAAGACCCAGAAAGAGACCACGTGAGATGATGGATGAAATAAGAAAATGTGCAAGGGTGATGTAGAGAAGAGAAGTTAAAGTTCGGAGATGTATTGAACTTGGAGAGACCTTCATCCTGCAATAAATTGATAATGGTTGATGATGATGACGATGATGATAGCAATATTATTGTTTTTAGTTGTCTTGCTTCGTCCTAAATTCTTAAATATTTTATGTAAAAAAAAGTATGTGAACACTATGCGAATTGTGACTATAGATGGGTGAACTTTAGGGAGAGACTCATTTTTTAATCCACAAACAAAATTATTTTGGGAAACAACAAATTGTTGATAGTTAAATTTCATATCGAATCATCAAGTTGCTTGTGTACATGATAGCAATAAAATTTAAATAATCTAATAATGATTTATTGTTCTGGAGTTCGAGCTCTGATAATAGCAGCTGAATCGCGATTCGTGAACCTTGTTCTCAAGAGCCCACCATTCTTTCACGGTGTTAAATCATGCAGAATATTATATGTGTACAACTCAAATTAAATACATTTTTAAACTCTGAAAATTATCAGTTTTGATCATTTATAGATGTATAATGGAAATTTATTTAATTGAAAAAAAAAATGCGTTTGGTGCAATGGTAGAGTACAGATTCTGGAGTTTAAAGTCTCTGTATCGCAGTCTAACTCTATTTGATTTTTGTTATTCCTGAATATTTTTTTTTTTTGTATTTATTATAAAAATTTAGAAAGATCGAACAATGCTAATTTTCAATTAATTCTGCTGAATCCGCACTTAATTATGAGCCATTATATTAAGTAACCCCCACCCCCATATATATATACACACACGTACTTCCTTATCTGCATTACTCAAGGATGCTTTGATGGAAGCCACTAAAAACTATTTAATGTTCGCTATAACGTGACTGGCCAAGATTTCAATCTAATCTCCGATTTTAGGACTCGGACCTATTTTAAGACCCCCTCCCTTCTCTACCTTCAAACAATTTACTTGTTTGCTGTTACTAAAAATACAGATTCGACTCCTTTTAAATTATTTTTAAGAATTTCTGGCTTCCTTAATAGAAGCAGTGGAAGCTGTTACCAGGAATTAATCTCCTGGAAACAGCTTCCCATTTTTATAAACAAATGTTAAAGTGTTTTCGGAAAGAGCCGCCGCCATTCACTGGATTAACTTTTTACTTTTTCGAACGATGTAATTGCAGCTTGTTTGCTTTTTTACCCCCAGTTAAATTATATATTGCGAAAACACATTAAATTTATAAGCTATGCATTTTAGAAGATGTTAACTATATCTCTCTTGGGGTGTACTTTCTGGTTTGTATAATAGTTAAATAGTAAGAAATTGTTTTGGGAAATTCACAATTAAGATAGAGGGAGGTCTAAAAATGAGCCAAACATCTTTCAGTACTAAAGTCGAAGATTAGATCGGAGAGGTTCTTGAATAATGGTAATAGAGTAAACTTTTTTTTCTTTATAATCAAACCTTTAAAAGTTGTTCTGAAAAATAAATTGTTAAATAACTCATTTTATTAATTTTAAACATCTAAGACCTGATTTTATTATTAATATAAAAAAAAAACTTATTGTGTCAGCTGGTATTGCGTGCAAAGTCATGAATTGACTTTTTCTCTTTTATATAAAATATTCCTAGTGCTTATTGGAAACCTCTCAAATTGAACTAATTATATTATTGCTGTAATTATAATATGATCTTTTCAATATTAAACCAAAAATATCTTTTTTACAATTTTCGGTTTCTATCAAAGCTTACTCATCCCCAGCTCCGAGAGTGATGAAAAGTATGGAGCTGCCAATATGGGCTTGGAGATTCCAGTATTTGGTATCTGTAGCCCACTTGAAGAGTGAAGAATATATAATGAAATGCATGCATAATAAAACAGGGTTGTCTGAGTTTGTGTTCTGTTTGTGGAAGTCATGTGATGGAGTTGAAATGAGAGAGGTACTGATTAAAAAAAACAGAAATTTGGAATGATTGTTTAATCTTCCCCACATAATATTAAAAGTGGATAGAAAC
Source organism: Epiperipatus broadwayi (assembly GCA_028023455.1). Lineage (NCBI taxonomy): Eukaryota > Metazoa > Onychophora > Udeonychophora > Euonychophora > Peripatidae > Epiperipatus > Epiperipatus broadwayi. Next base: position 5,293,568 of record JAQFVV010006260.1, on the reverse strand, counting down.
CAGCCCCTACCATGTGTGAGAGTGGTATACATGGGTCTGGAGATTGAGGAAAGATTGTTTATAAAGGCTTCAGCGTTAGTGGATGGTTGCAATGTAGTGTAGTTGAGATGAGAGAGGCGTTGATAAAAACAAAATTTGAAGAAAAAAATCACATATGTTTTAGTACAATAGTCTTTTTTAAAACTTATTTAATTGATATTTATTATGAATATTTATAATTACATTAATTATTATTTTTTCTCTCTCTACTTCCTTTGATCTTTTGTTCAGAGCCATGCCGAACCTCTCTACTCATTGATTATCTTTCTGCTCTAGATGAGAGAATGAGATTGTCAAGCCTCCAATCTCTCTCCCTTTTAATATTTGATTTCTGTCTTACTGTTCTGTATCTTTCTATCTTTATGAAAAGCTACTGATAATAATAGTGCTGACTTAAGTAGATTGAAATTTGTGGCGGGTCAAACTTTTAAAATAATTACTTACCGGTAAGGTTTTAAAATAATACTTCACTGATGCATATAAATAGTTATTTAATTGATTTGTAAATCTGTCTTTACAATAATATACAACTTTATTTTACCAGAAAAATTTTAGGTATAACAACAATAAGGGAAATTAAAAAGGGAAAGATCTTATTGAATAAGAAAGTTTAGAGAAGGTATATTAATAGATAGAAATGTTAGCATATGTCTGCAAAAGGGGTTAGCTATTAATTGAAAGAAACTATGCAGTGCAAATGCCTAATAATTGCTCCATATATTATTTGTTGCTGTGCATACTATGTGGTTATTAATGTGATCACAATAAACAAGAACAAAAGGACTGGCTATTGGGAATTTGCTTCATGGTATCCTTCATGGTTTGGTACAGCAATACAGTATCAGATTCTGGAATGTAAAATCCTCGGATTACATTTCTGGTGCTTGAATTTATTTTTGAATTCTCAAGCAATAAGTGCTTCCATTATTTATTAATATTGTAAAAAACCTAGACTGGTTGTTTGATAACATCTCAGTCGATGAATTTTCAGGATTTTACTTATAAATTTAAGACTAGAAAAACATTATTGTCTCTCTTCTCTGTTGCCTGCTAGTTTTAAATAGAAACATCACATAAACTTTTTTTTAAAACAGGGTGCATGAATAATCTTTTTATAAATACACTATCATCCATGACAGACAAATCAAAATTTTGGTTCTCATTTCCAAGAGTTGCAAAGTTGTCAGATAAGATATGTGATTGGCAACTGCAAGTGATCTTTTATTTACATATGGACAACTTCAAATCATTTTCAAGGGAAGGAAGATTGAATCAACTGGAAGAAGAACTAAATGGGGTATTGTCAGACTTTATAAAATTATAGAAAAGGTAAAGAGAATTAATTTGAAAAGGAGATATATACTTTGCTATAAAGACACAAATATTAGAAGTGTAAGTTATGTGGGATGTATTATAATTAAAAAATAGAAGATAAACATTATGGGGATTGGTGTTATATTAGACAGTGGCAAAATTAGTTATTCAGCTTGATGAAAGATACCAAGAGCATATAATTTGGGTTTATTCCTAAAAAATTCTCATTACAAGGAGAAGTAGGCGGTTTTTATTTTTAGGTGCACAAAATGCTTTCAAGCAGGGCGAACATTAATATTAGAATTGGAAAACATTTGAAAGATGGTATGTAAATTTAGATACTAAGACTGAAACGAGAGGAAATAGACTTGTGGAATTTGTTGAAAAATAATATTTGGATACGATGAATTCTTTCTTTGAGAAAAATGTTTAAAGAAAATGAAGATGTCCAAAAGAAAGTTTAACACAGTTGTATTATATTTTGATTAACAGAAAATAAGTATTTCAAGATTGCAATGTTCTTTGTAGATTCAATACAGGATTTGATAATCGATTAGTAAGATGTAAGATATTTGTTAATGCAAAACTAAAGAGACAAAAGCTATTTAGAAAGACAGTATTAATAATTGATTTTATTAATCTTTAGAAATTTAAGTTAGAAGTTGAAAGTCATATTAAAATACTTCATTGATTGCTCTAACTTGAAGAAATTGAATGTGAAGAAAATTTATGCTCATACTAAAATTAGATACACAGTTAGGTTCCCAAAGGAAAAAAAAAAACAGTAATTTATCGGTAAATTTTTAAATGATATGACACTGTAAAAAGAAAATATTTTAAGATGTTTTTTTTAGAAAAGTTAAATGTCTGAAATTTTTTAAAATGGTATGGAAAATAATTAATGATGATATAAGGAAATAGTATGGATCCATGAAAGGATAACTGATTCTCTCTATAATTTATCTGCAATGCCATCTTTTTATCAACATGTGTTACGTAATATATATTTGACACAGAAATTTTAAGGTACTAGAGGGAATGGATTCCAACTATGATATGGAATATAATGATGTGCTTCATACTGAAACATATTACTGTCCTTCTATCTGTTTCACCTTTATGTCTCCATAGACACATCCATGCCGGTTTTGAACACTCTTTAGTACAGGTGTGTATGTATCTACACAGTGGTATATGCCTTTACACAGCTGTATATATATATGTTTACACAGTTGTATGTGTCCACACAGCGATATATTCATTTATACAGTTATATATGTAATCACAGTTTTATATGTATTCAAACAATTGTATGTTTATTGTCACACGTACAAGCACCTGTAAATGATAATGATATTAATTTTTGTATGGATATATCGCAGCATTTATATAAATAATATATTGTATAAGGGTTTTTTTTTTTTTAAGGGTTATTTTGTTTAGAAAATGTGGCTAAATATTCTTTAACAAGTTTGGTTTGGGTAAATTATAAAATCACATGCGAAATTCACAGATTGGTAATAAGACTATTTAGAATAATTCGCAGGTGAGATCAGATGGTCCCTAGGTTATTGACATTGTTTTAGAGCTCATTCATTACGATTGTAATGAATTTCTTTTCCCAGATCAAACCAGTAAAAATTTGGCAATAAGATAAAAAAAGAGAGATTAGAATCAAAAGAGACAGACTGCTGTAAAACTTAGAAGTTTGAATTGTGTTTTAAAATAGATAGTCGCTGGCTTTTGATCTAGGGAATATAGATATCGCAGATTTTTATTTAGAATAATTTGCAGGTGGGATCAGATGGTCTCTAGGTTATTGACATTGTTCTAGAGCTCATTCATTACGATTGTAATGAATTTCTTTTCCCAGATCAAACCAGTAAAAGTTTGGGCAACAAAATAAAAAAAAGATAAGAATCAAAAGAGACCTAAGGCTAAAACTTAGAAGAAGTTTGAATGGTGTTTTAAAATAGATAGTCGCTGGCTTTTGATCTAGGGAATATAAATATTGCAGATTTTTTTGAAATTGACTCTTTAGCTTGCTTTCCTGTAAATTATTGTGGAGACCAGAATCCAAAATTATCGAGTAAAATAATATATTTACTGGCTCCTAAGCCAGATGGCTGCTCTCAGTTTCTCTAAACATACCTTTGAATAGACTTTCCAGCAACCTGCATGGAGAATATGAAGAAATTTAACCTATCTGAAAGGCCACTGAAGATTATGATGCTGTCAGATGCCCTATTCCAACCACTATCATTGATATACGCTTCAAGTCCAATCAAGGAGGCAGAGAGATGGTAATCATTTTTAAAAAAGCTGCGGTATGAACTTTAATCTATAAATTCTTATAACACTTTAAAAAGAACGTTCTATCTAAATTATAAAAAAAACTCTTTAATTTTTACCCTCTTCTAAAAAGAAACTATCAATCTGTGTAATGATATATATAATGTAAGAGAAAAAAAAAAGATCACTTACTTTAATTTTATAAACTGCTGAAATCTTTTATGAATTAAAAGATTTCATATTTTTTTTTATATACTCATTAAATGTCCGAAATTTATTCTCTTAAATTCCTACAAACTAACGGTCTTGCCTCATTTCAGTAATTTTAATATTTTGTTTAAATGCATTTTGTTATGTTTAATATGTGATAATATGCTCAGATTTCGAAACAATGAAACTAAGTAAGTAATTTATAAAGGAGATAATTGTGATCTTCACTTAGACATTTTAAAAGCATTGTTTATTTTATTAAATCATTGTTTCGAAATTATAATATGGGTAATAAACGAATGCGCTAACCACTCGTTATTATCATAGTTATATATATTTTGTAAAATCGTATTTTTTCAAGGTTTGCTTAACCGATCTTATATTATAACCTTTGATATCTATTAGTTGGAAGGGGATATATATATTGTCTAGAGATGATAAAGTATATTTGCTAATGTTTGTATTAAGTCCCATCGAATATACTTTCCCTCCTTAATTAAGAATCTTTATATGCAGATTCAGGATCTTAACTAGATTATTTTTATGTAGTTTAAGCCCATTTTATTAGCATACTTATAATGCTAATTTTAAGAACTGTTTTGAATTAGCTTGACAGATAAAAGCTATCTGTTTTAGGCGCAATTAATTATATGCATACTTATTGCTTTTTATATATATATTGCGTGCATTGCGGGTGTGTTTTTATATAGTACACTTATATGTGTTATGTTTTGCTGCCTCTGACAAGGGTTCACGGTAACAAACCGCCCCTTTATTTAGTTCGGGTTATGGCTATCTTCATTAGAACTGGGGGCGTGAGGACCCAGATTTTTCCTAAAGCCAATCCGACTTCCTGAACTTTATGTTCATATATCAATAGCAGCAAACCGTCGGTCTCAGAGCAAACCGAGCATTGATGCTGAAACTCTTGAAGAATCACACACTCGCACTGCAAGTTTATTTCTTTAATATTTTATATAGCGCCATATCGGATATATGTGGACCTAATGGTAACCAGTTCTTTTTCCCATATTAATTAATCATTCAGCTTTAGACTGGAGTTTGAATCTGGGTTATCAGGTTGAATCTGCATGATTCTGAGTTTATTTAGTTGCTCATTTAATTAGTATATATAACAGCCTTTAAAACTGGCTGTACTCATCATCATCTCTACTAAAGTATCAACTTCTAACTTAAGCAAGTCAAGTTCATAAGATGAGCATATTAAATAATTAGGCATGACCTCTATAACTCACACACACATATATTGTAATATGTTTAAAAGGGAACAGATGTACTTGATAACAGTCCCAACTATTGTAACATGCTTGCCTGTGTTGAATACCTTGTGAAGATTATACAATCCCTGCCATTATGATATTTTGTGTTAGATCATTTGTTATTGTTTTAATAAATCCCTTTTAAATATAAACTGTTGTATATCTTTCTTGCTCAGACTCTAGATCAAACCAAACCACAGTATCTTATCCAATCCATAGTATTTTATCCAATCCACAGTATATTATTAAATGTCACAGTTCATACTCCAATTTCTTAATGAGTTTATATGCTATATGTGTATGTCTGGTAGTTAAGATTAATGGAGTGTTGAGTGTTATATATATCACTTATTTAGTAAGGTTAGTAATGACCTTAAGTCTCGTGTTTCTCCCTGTTCTATGTCGGCTCGCGGTTAAATGAGAACTGAGTGTAGCTCCAGGAATGTCACTCATAAGGTGTTAAATTTGGAGTACTGGCAGATGATTTGGAGTTTGGTCGGATTAGAGGTCTCAACCACCTCACTCCGGTCAGCTTTGGTATATTTTGCTTGGACTCTGAATTTTGTTGCATAAGTGTACAAATCTGACTGTTACAATACCTTCGTAGATTGTCTCCCTGTCATTACAAAATCTTATATACACTACTTTGAAACATTCTTGTGACCTATCCCTGCCACATACAATCTAAATTATTCAAATATTTTAGTAGAGGTTTTGTTAAAACAAAATTTAAGGTTAGCCTTTGGTTCCATTGACGATTAAGATACAAAACATACTATCGCATTTCATGTCATGATTCAGATGTTTAGGACCTTAAAATTTTGGGGTAAATAAGTAAACTGTCATTACATAATTCATGCATTAATTCAGAGATGTCACTACAAGCAACGTTGACAGAAAAACAGTTACATTTTCCTTGAGACCCATTGCCTATAACATTGAATCAGCAAAGAAGGCTATAGTTCAGCCATAAGACATGATGGCACCATTACTAAAAATATGGACTACATCATGAATTGCATGGAAAAATTCTACAAAGAACTATGTAATAATAAGAACAAGTAGACAAAATTGTCCCTAAAATTACAGCACTTTTTGAAATACCAAGTATTTTAAATAAAGAGATGAGAACATACAATTAAATGTTTTGAAGACCGTAAAATTTTCAGAAAATGATGAAAATATTAATGATACTTTGAATTAAGAGAAGAAATAGAAAATTGATAGCAATGCTATATATAAGTATTTTAATGAGAAAAGACTAGCAGATTATTGAAAGAATGCTTTAGTGATATTGGTATTTAGAAAAAGTGAAAGAGAAGATATTAGAAATGATAGATATGTCAGCCTTCTAACAGTTCCATCCAAAGTCTTTACTAAGATCATTACAAGATATCTTCAGAGAATTTTAGACTCAAATCAATCAAGTGAACATACTAAATTTAAAAATTGTTTTAGGATATAAGATTGCATTCAAGTATTAAGAGAAATTATGGAAAGGATCAATAAATATGAAATTTCCTTATGTTTTAGATGTATAGACAAGACATTTGGTCCTAGAAGCATTTCCACAATAATTAAATCTTATGAAAAATCAAGATATATATATACAACCAAGATATTGTCAAATTGCTGAAAATATTTGAAGAAATGCAACAGCAGCAATTAGATCACCTGATGATATTAAAAACATTAACACTATTAAGAATATAATATCATGATTTCGCATTTCCAAAACGTTTGCTGCATTTTATGGAAAATATGGATTAGAATGGAAAGCTGAAGGAATAAAAATAAATGGAGATTATTTAAGTCATCTAGATTTTGCAGATATTGTTTGCTTCAGAATTTCAGCAAATGTTGCAAAGAAATTAAGAAACTGTGAACAAGATAAGTATTTAAATGCCTAATGTTCAATGCATTGTTTTAGAAAAATAAAATAAAAAGTGATAAAAAGGAATTAAAAGTTAACAATAGCTAATATCTTGATTAGATAGAGACATGGTAGATAGAATTAATCATTCAATTAAACCTTGAATGGAGTACTTTTGATAACAGTAACTTTATATGAAAAGAAAATATGTATATACATTTAAAAGAGAAGACATGTTTTGGCAGTTTTCACATAGAGATCTGAGATTTGAGCTCTTAATAGTAAAACATTATAGAGACTTCAGACTGTGTAACTAAATATGGATTTATGTGGAAGGTAAGAAGTAGAAATCAAAGGTGAAATATTTGAGTGAAATTACGGGTATTACTATCATTGAAAGAATTGAGGAGTTTTGGCTTCCATGAAACAGACAATTAAAGAGTATCCTATGAAATTGTAAAAGGCATAGAAAGTGGCTGATATGATGTGAAAAAGAAAAGCTGTGATTGGAAGAAGCTGAATTAAATTTTACAGAAATTTTCACCCTGCTTTGTATTGATGGTGTTTAAAAAATGATATTGGTTAGCACATGTGCATACATATATATGTAATTCGTGCAATAATTTTTAATTATATGGAATGAGACAATTCTCTCTATGAAATGTGATGAATTTTAAGCTGTGTTAATAATCATTCCAAAATTTAGATTATGTTTAAACAGATCTAATTGAACATCTCTTTTTTAGTCAGTCAATAGAGCTCTCACCTACGGACACATCCAAAAAGCAGTCATGTAGCCAACTCATCTACTCCATTCTTTTCTGCTCATTGTTAAATTTTTCAATCCAACATATCTATTCCCATTACTTTTACCATCCAGCAAAATATTTTCCATTTTTGTTTTCATTATCCATTTTTTCTAAAACATCATTCATTAAATTATTCTTGCTATATGGCCAATCCAGTTTCTCTTTCTACCTTTAATTTTTACAATCTATATTTTTTGCTCTTTTCCAAACTTTCCTCATTTGTCATTTTATTCATCCAACTATCATTCTTCTCCGCATCTACTTTTCATCGGCCTCCATTTTGTTTCTTCAGTAATGTTAATAAAAGAAATTCCTTCAAAGAGACTTCAAACAGTGACTCTAAAACAAATAGAGAATTTTTATGGTAGGGAAAGTTTTCTAGGTTGGATTATCATGTATTTCTTAGGCTGCTTTTTAATTAATAAAATGCAAATACAACTCTTTTTTTTTTCCATATGTCAAAGCATCGGCCAGGAAGTGAACCTGCAACAACTGTCTGCAAGACACTGCTTGCAAGGCAGCTGTGCTGACCTCTCGGCTATCAATGCTTGACAAATGTATAATTACATTTACAATGTGTGCTGCACCTTTAATTCCACCATATTATTTATGTCTGCAAAACTTTTAAAGTATTACAATTTGATTTAAAATTATGAAGTTGGTAATTTAAAAAATATATACATTAGAACTTTAAGGGCAAACGTGTTTAATAAGATGAAAGTTTTTATGTGGGATCATTGAAGGAAGTAGAAAATAATGTATGTTTTAGATATATGGACAAAAAAAGTAAATTGGAAAGATAAAATTAGCAATGTAAAATGTTGAAAAGAGCAAGTGAAAAAATATTTTTGAGGAAATTGATGAGAAAGGGTATTCGTCATTATAAAATGTTTTAGGCAAAACCATAACAGGTATGAGGAGAAAAGAGAAATTTTTTGATGATCTCAATAAAGGTAATGGTTGCACGTTTGTGAGAAGTAGAATAAGAGACATATTAAAAGAGTGTCTTGATAACTAACTAATGATGGTTGTATCAGATACAAATTTTTCAATATACTCATAAATGTACAATGGTTTTATATTGAAACAGAAACTTCCCAATCTCTTTCCATTTCACCATCAACCTAATGACCTACTCGTCTGAACTAGTTTCAAACCTATCTTAAATGTAAAAATGTTATATATAAGTCGAGCAGTAAAACTTTGCTATCATGGCTGCTTGAATGGCATCATCCATTTACATACGAAAATACGCTATAATTAGACAGGTTTGATAAAATTATAGTGTAGAAATGCTCATAATTTATTATAAAATGTTTTATTAATTTTCAGTCAATTCTTAATTATATTCGCTATTATATTCATATGTGGATGGATAATTTAAACCTTGGAATAACGGCAAAATGATTCGTATATATATATTTAAGTTTAAATAAAAAAGAAATAATGTAAAACATTTTCTTTAAAATATATTTAACGGTTTTCTGATTTAATGTTATATATATATATATAACAGAAACTAAAGTATTTGTTTAAATCTGTCCAATTTGTTATTTAGTAAAAACAAATATGTTAAAAGTTATTTATTTCAGTAAAATAAAAATCCGTTTATAATTAAAAATGAGAATTTTGTGTAAACAAGAAATCAATTAGTGACCACACCCAGGTTAAAAGTAAAATCTGTTTTACTGATTGATTTTGGTTCCAACAAAAGACTTTATGATTAAATCAGAATACCATTACTTCTGCTAAGCTTTAACATTCTATAACACCTAAAAAGGAATTTAATTAGTGAAATCCGAATCGAATTATATGATTTATATATTTTAATAATTTTAAGTAAATTAAAAATAACACCTCGGAGATGTTATCTGTTGTAGAAATTAGATTATATGATTTTGTTTTAATTAAAAGTCAATTGGTCCTGAGGTAAACGAAATTCCAAAAAGGTGTTAAGGCTTTGTGAAAAATATATAAATAAGCCTTATTTTAAGCGGGAAGATAGACTCCATCTTGCTTTTGAAGAGCTGTTAATATCAGAAGTTATAAATTGTTTAATTTTACTATGTCTGGCTAAAGTCAGGCAAGAATTTGCTGCTTTCCTGTGATGGAACGTCGGAAGTCGATCCACCCAAAGTCCGAAGCAACAACCAACGTTGCCCTAACAGCTTATAATAAGTAGAAGATGTCGTAAGCCGCTAAAAAGAACTTGCCTTCATTCCAATTTCTGTCCAGCTACAGAAACACCATTTTAAATTGTCTCCCAACTAAATTGAAGATGTCATAAGCCGCCAAAGAACTCGCCTTCATGCCAGCTCGAGTATCTCCAGTTCGACTATAGGAGAACTGTTTTAATGTGATTAAAATCGCAGAGCTCTGTGTACACTACAAAATGATCATTATTTCTTTAAAATACAGGTTAGCTAACCATATTATTGTAAACTCTTTCTAAATAATATTTAAATTCTATAAAATGAAATAGTTTTGTTAATTTCTTTATTAATTCAATATTGTAAACTCTTTCTAAATTGTTTTTCTAAATAATATGTAAATTCTATAAAATGAAATACTTTTGCTAAATTTCTTCGTTAATTAATATTTTGCTATATAATTTAATCACTGCAGTTATATTGCTTTTCTTTTGCTTATTTTTAATTATTATTGATTATGCCTATGTTTCGAAACGGCGTGCATTTAATTACCAAATATGTTGTTTTAAAAGATATAATTTAAAATCTTCGAATTATTAGATTATAGTGTCATTTCGTGCGCTGTTTCGAAAACCTAATTTCTAAATAACGGTGACCCGTTTGTGCTCGTTGTTATTTAGTCATTTATTAATTAATTAATTTAAATATAAAACGTGGCCATAAATCCAAGTTTTCAACCTTTAATTTACTATGCTACTAAAGATTAAACTAGCCTGGAGTGTAATTATAAGTATATTCTTCTTATTAAAGTATTCGTAAGTCCTTTAAATATACTCCCCCCCCCTTTTAGTTTATTAATTATAGATAACTGAAAAGATTGACCGGGATAAAGTAAAGTTTGTATATATTCCCATCAGTAGCATATACATATTTCTCATGCTATAGAAGAGTTGGCTCTTTTGATCAAGCTGATAAACTTGTGTTAATTTAATATATGATATTTAATTTATAATATACTTCGGCTTGGTGGATGTGAAACATATTAATATTTTATCGTTATGCTGTTTTTTTATATATATATACATAAGATGGAGCCACAATAAGTCCAGCCCATCTTCTCTTATGGGTAGTGCAGTAGCTAAGTCTGAGCTACAGGCCAGATTAGCATGTAAGTCCCCCTACCTCTTATGAACCAAATAAAGGTTCCCTTTTAGCAGCATGACGACTAGTTATTGGCTAAACCGGTATTTGTCACGAAAACCCTAAAACTATTCTTCCATCCACAGAGCAACTTTAGTATTATATTTTACTTGTGCCTAGCATATTAGTAAAATCGTTATAGCCAACTCTGCCTCCCTAATATGCAATCTTCGGCATTGAACCGAAGCATTCTTGAAAACGCGTTCGATCTAAAGCTATCTGGGATGCTTTATAAGCCCATATTTAATGTATAAATTTATTATAATTAGATGTTTTATTAAGCTTCACTCCAGACTTGGTTTGATTTCATGTATAATAGCCACTCGAACTGATTATAAAAGGACATAACTAATAAGTGAATGTAGTGATTGGTCGTATAGCATGATATTTGGCTCCATTAAATAAGAGCAACAAACCTATTTGCCAACATATCAATTATTGTTCAAATGGCCTAGAGAAATGTTACTTTATAAATAAAATGCCTGCGTGCATTTGCCAATATCAAAATACATCTGAAATTGTCAATAATATATTTATAATTCATCATATATCAGTTTCTGTCTTATTATTAGATCAATCCAATTCACTAATTGCCCATAGCTTTTCATTAGTAAAGCCCCTATTATATTAATAGATTAGATTTTATCTTTGGAATGTCTCTAGTATTAAGTTGTTTATATATATATATATATATATATGTTTAAGTCCATGAGTCTTATTGTTTTCTTCGATTTGCTAGCGGGCCGGATTAAGAATTAAATCTCATGTGCTATCATTGTTATGTTATCCATTAGGTGTTAGATCTGGTGCTTGGAGAGTGGGTTCGAATCCAGGCTGGTCCCTGACCTAAATCTTGGGTTTGACTGGGTTTGAAGTACAGTTTGTGAGTTCCAGCTCGTGTTAGATGGATAAGCATGTTTTGACCGGCACAATATATTGTAAAGGGCACATACGTACGTTACATTGTTTTTTTATTATTAAACATGAAGTTAAAATAAGAAGTTCGCATTTAAAAATTTTCTTTAAGAATTAAAAATCGAAATTAAATATCATCTTAAACTCGTATATATAAATCGCACAGAAAAAAAAAAAATTATTAAAATAAAACTTTATTAAAAATAGAAAGGTATTTTAAAAACAAAAACTTAAGATTTAGAGATAAAAATATATCTTTAATCTTGGAAAACACATTAATTAATCAGAAATGGAAATGATTGTGTTAATTAGTTATGTAAACTAGCCTTGGGCATTCAAATGTAAAAACATCGGTCAGATAGGAAAACAATAGAAACAAATAGCCAATGAAAGAAATCCATTGGGAAATCGGACCTCAGCGAAAGGATCATCACATCGATGACGTAATGAAAAATCAATCCTTCAAATTAATATAAAAGTGATGAGTTATTGATTATTATGGAGAGATGTGACAGATATGTGTTAGTGCGGAGGTGAAGGAGAAGGGATTGAAAAGACACACTCTTCAATCCCTTCAGTTCTGCTAAGAAAGAAGGAGAAATGAACTATCGTTTTCTACATTGAGGACCAGTTAAAGCAAAAACCTCCGGATGGATAAATAAATCAGCCAACAGAATACCAATCTTAGGACGGCATGGGAATTCACGTTCATGGCAAGCAATGGATAAAGATGAACTGTTTTAAACCGTAAGAACTTTATAAATAATGAACATTAAATTAAAACTTTCCATATTTAAATGATTGCAATATTATCCTATCTGACCAACGTTATTTATTAATTAGTTATAATTTTATTTAATGTATTTATTTTGTAAAATCATTTCCATTTATTTATTTTTTGTTCTTTAAGTTTTATTATGATTTCTGTTTTCCGTTAAGTTAAATGATATAAATGTTAAACTTAAGTCGGGCGTGAATGGCTGTATAGATTTGTAAAGTTATATTAGGGGAGGGTAATCTTAGGTTATTTGTGTCATTGTTAAATTGGGTCAATGGATTGGATATATTGATGTAGTTAGTAGATGTAGTCGGAGATTCGCTACTGGCAGAATCGTTTATATATACGCCGCACTCACCCATTTGCCTATGGAAGGAATTATAAGACGGAGAACGCAGTTCCTTTCTATGGAGTTTTTTTTATTGTTCTTCTTGTTCGATAGATGTAATATTCCTATCTGACGGGAATCAATGTCTTCTCTTAATCTTTTTGGTGCTGCCGTATTCCGTATTACATTGAATACATCGATATATCAGATGAATTGGTGCCAGTTTGACTGCGAATTTTAGCCTAAGGTTAAATAGGGATAGAATATTTTATTTTCAAATGCAAATCTATGTAGTCTATTCATACTTGACCCTAATTAAAAATGCATTAAATTTAAGTTGTTTATAGACGCTTGCATGGATTGGTTATCGGTTAAGTATGTTTTGGGTTTTCATATTTGATCAAAATATATAGACATTCGATAAATAATGATACCTTACGGTGAGTATCTATAATGTATTTATTCGGATGTCTTTTAGGTTATTGGTGACAATGCAAGTATCTTATGGTGAATACTATTGGGTTACTTATAAATTTCCCTCTGCAATTGTCAGTATTAATGATTTTATATTTTGATCGTTTATATTTATTTTGAAATGTTTTTAACCGTTGTAATCTATGTAACCGATCTATACTCAACATTATTAAAACAAATTTTTATAATTCCATCTGTGCGAACTTAATTAAAATGTAAACTTATAATATAATAGAAATTAAAATGTAAATTAAAATCTAAAGTAAAGTTAAAAATAATGTTAAATGTAAACTGATACTAAAACAATTTTCAATCTTATATATATGTGCATAAATAAATGTTTGTATGCTAATTACTGGCAGTGGCTTATTTTATCTATTTTTTAATATTGAAATTATAATTAGATAAGGTATTATAGTATTAAATCTCTGCTATTCCACTGAGCTAGTGACATGGGCTAACGACCGGAAACAAAATATAAAAAAAAATTATTTTTTTTTTTTTTACTTACGTATCTGCCTACTTTATAAATTTTTCTAGGTTCAAATGCCTAGATGGCCCCCTGTAGTGCAGATACATTTAAGTCAATCTCCGGATCGTTACAATATATATAATTATTTAAATAATAACTTTTAATAGACTCACAGAATAGAAATTGCTTTACTGATATCAAGTTCAAGTTTAAACGTTAAGGAAAAATTGTAAATATTTGCATTATTGATGCTTATGACTTAGTAATAGGTTAAGAACTTTATAAAATCAATTATGAGAGGGTTTTTTACACTTTTAGTAAGTTGTAAGGAGATGAATCAGCCAATAGGTAACTTTAAACTTGAATATTTATAGCTACTGGGACATCATTATTTTTCCACATTTAACTTTTTTTTCCAAAATATATTTATATTATATAATGAAGCCATGAATTACGCTGTATATACATGACTTCTATTATACACTATCCAAAAAAATAAAAAGTTGTAAACAAACACAAAAATTTAACATATTTTACAGTATGCAGGCAGCCATTTTTCCATTTCTGAGCATCATATACAATGATGTTTATTAATAAAATTTCTTTGGCTTATGTTGACAGCACCTACATTTTACTCTTTCTTTATTATCTTTTCCAAATTTGATATGTAGTATTTTGCATAATAAAATATTTTCTAAATGCAATACTAAAAGTTTTACAAAATTTAAGATCATATTTAAAGTTATTATTGTCTTAAAAACATTAAAACAATTAGAGAAATTGTAGATTCTGGATAACAAGATTACTACTACCTTTTTATGAAAAAAAAAAAGTTGTTGAAGAAAAAAGAATATTGCCCAGAGCATATTTCTAATGAAAGTGAAACATTTTGGTATTCATTAAATTTTAAAAATAAAAATAGAATACAGCAAGTTTTTTTTCTTCCTTTTTCAGTAAATGAATGAGTGATTGCACCGTGAAATATATTTAAATGTGTTCTCTCAATTTATTATTAATAACTTACATTGTTGTTTTTAAATTTTATTCATAATATATATTGTAACAGTAATTGCTATTTTAACAAGGGAAATTGATAAAAAAATATTCATGAACTAAATGTAATCTAGGGGAATCAGAACTATCTAATGGATGGCTATGTACATGGTGGAGTACTATTACAAATTAGTCAATTAAAAATAAAAATTGTATAGTCACTCCACTGTTCGCAATCGCTCATTAGATATTTATAATTCCCTTAGACCAGTTTATTTTGTGAATTTTATACACTGATGATTTTTGTATATTTATTACCAATTTAATACTTATTTTGTTCAAAAAGGGTGATTACCATTACACTGTATATATAAAAAGTATCTTATGTATATATTCATGTTGAAAAGTACTGTATAATTGTATTGCAATAGCCAGTACAAAAATTCTAATCAAAGTTTATGAACAAAACATAAACTGTTAAGTGTGATGTATGATGTACACAAGAGGGTCTTGAAATAAAATATTGTGGATGTCATAGCTCCATTTTATTGAGTTTTTACAATTTTCATATTACGTAATTCTTTTGCATGTGTTTTTAAAAAAGTGGTTTATTTCAGATCATTATATTATAAAGCTGAATGCACTTTCAATGACAAGCATCGTAATCAAAGCTCTTGTGGTATTTGTTGTTACACTTTTGTGATGTAAAAATAAGTAAGAAACCACTCCATTATGCATATGTACATACGTAAAAGCAAAAGGAAAATGAATATTAAATTACATAAGTAAGATGAAATATATGCTCTGTAGAACTAATATACCATAAAAAATAACAAAGCTAAGAAAGTATAATTATTATCATAAAAGTAAAGAAAGTAAGCATTTTTAAAGTTGTGAATTTTAAATTTATTCATAAATTTAAATTTTGTATCTAAGTTTTAAATTAGGATTTTCTTTAATTTTAAATTATTCTCTATACAAATTTGATTAACTTTTTAAGCCCTGTCAGCACTGTGGGCGCTCGTCATTGTTCATTTGTTGAAGTTCGGTTTTCTTTTTGAAATTACGGAAAAACTGTAAGGGTTATGCATGCGCCTATACCATATTCCTCTTCATCGTTTTTTTCTTTCTCCATAGATAGTCGCCATTTTTCTCTAAGATAAAAAATAAAGTTTTTATTAATTTTTTTGCGAATAACGTCAATTGTTTTGGTTTTTTTTTTTAATTTGATATAAGACTACTGATCATTATTAATAAGTTGGCTTTTAAATAAAATTCAGAACATTTTGTTACTTCATTTTAAGTCTAAGTCCTAGGTAGAAGACATCCATTTTGAGGGATCTTTCTTTACTAATAATGTTTGTTTAATAGTAGCAGCGATATAAGATGGAAAAGTAAATATACATCACTAAGTAAATTTGACTAATTATACGCACATGTACATATCTATACATTATATATACAGACCTATATTCATACTTAAATATATGTACATTGTCTATACTAAACTTAATATAATTATAAGGGACTTGAATATCAAATTTAGTATAGACAATATACATATATTTAAATATTACATATTTATCCTGTACTCTGCCAATCTCTCTTCTATATAGTTAAATGGACATATTAAGGTCCTATGGGTGAGGGGTCAGACTTAAGGTCAAGATGGATACGACAATAATGTTGGCATCAACAAGAGCTTTGAGCATTCCATCCTCAGATTTTCAATGAAATGGATGGCTGAAGAGTTGGAGAGTGGAGAAGATTGAAGCTTGTTCATTAGAGTTTAAAGATTTGCTATCTTAATATAAACTGTGCACTGATTGTATATATGTGTGAGAGATGGTGATCTGGACCAACTGATGAGCACTGGTTCAGCATGAAAAATGTATATTGGAGAACATTTATTATCTTTTACACATGTACGTGGTCATGTGTATCAGTTGTACAAGATAGATTGGATAGATATAGGATGTTTGAAAGTTTAAGACATATATTCAAATATATGGAGACAAATTTTTCTAGAAATATATAAAAATGCAATTTTTAATATTGTACTGATAAATTTAGTTTTGTTTTTAGAATTAAAAATAGTTTAAAGGAGACTACCTTGACAACAGATAGAGATTGTTTTTGATATTGGTATTGTTTAAGTGTTGATTGCTTTCATATATTCACGTCATTTACCTATCTAGCTTTGATCATTATTAGCTTTATTATCTAAGTAATACATAGTGAGAATGCAATTTGAAAGTTATAATTGATCAGGTTATATTGACCTGCTTAATGAGATTTATTTAAACTCCTTTGAAATAATAATTTCATTCTTGGTAGTCAAGTTGCAATTTTTTGTGTTTATGTAAACATATTAGTCCATATATAAAAGTGGATTTCCATCTTTATTATTTAAAGAAGGTTGTCTTGACAATAAGATTGTTATTGGTATTAGTTGTATTGACTGTTTTCATGTATTTAAAAATAGTTGTATTATCTGAAGAATAAATTTGAAATAATTTTTCAAGATAACTCATTTCAATATAGCAAAATTAATATTTAAAAATGTAATTATTAAAGTTGTATTTACTAGAAAAGTATTTATTGATTCATTTTAAAATTCCTATATATGGAATTCTCCAAGCTTTTTCTTTCTATAAAAACAAAGGTTTTAAATACATATCTTTTTTTTTCCTCATGTGTCATAGCATCAGCCGGGAAGCGAACCCGCTAACCCGGGACAACTGCTTGTAAAGCAGCTGTCGCTGACCTCTCGACCACCAATGTTTGACTAAATAAATATATATCTTTTATAGAAAAAAAATCGTAAAAGAAGACTATACATCTTAAAGCTGTTGTAAAACTGGCATTTAAAAGAAATTATCTAGAAGATGACATTTCAGACTATGCTTACTGAAAGAGAAATTTTGTGAATTTAGATTTCTAAATGCTGATAATATTTGGAGTTGATGGATTTTAAACTGTTTATAAATCCTATTTATTTGTTTTGATTTAACCTTTTTTTAATGTCGTTCAAACATTTTAAGTTTTTTTTCTTTGATAAAAAGTTCTTGGGCGTACAACGAATCCATATCTTTATGGTAGCGTTTGTATCCATCATGGGTTTTTTTTTTTTTTGCAAATCTATTTCTTTAAATTGTCATTTTTTTTACTTTACCATTGAATGTTTTTTTTTTTTTTTTCAAATGGCATTTACTATTTTGCTTTAAAAATAACAAGCATATAATCTCTCTTTTAATTCGGAGATAACTTTCACTTTTTAAATTAGAAGAATCTTTAAAACAATTAAACTCCACCTTCAAGGTTAAAGGTCTTTTTTAAAAAAATATATATAAAATTAATCAATGAAATGAATTGTTTTTATAATGAAGTAATGTTTATATAAGTCTTATTTAATATTTACAATTAACACGAATCCTATATTTTTTAAACTTGGTATCACACATTAATATTATGTCTATTCTTCTGCCACGCAAACACATTTCACAGGTAATTAATTGGTGGCGAATGTTATGAATCATAATAACTAAGTTGTACTTAATTTCACTGAATAATCATTAAATCTTCATATTTTAAATAGATTTCCTAGTTATCATTTTTACATCTCCATTGTTTATTTAATCTGGTTCTTTTAAAACGATGAATCGAGAATTTATTGATATTATCATTTCATTCAAATATACTT
Organism: Epiperipatus broadwayi; assembly: GCA_028023455.1. Taxonomy (NCBI): domain Eukaryota; kingdom Metazoa; phylum Onychophora; class Udeonychophora; order Euonychophora; family Peripatidae; genus Epiperipatus; species Epiperipatus broadwayi. Next base: position 5,274,738 of record JAQFVV010006260.1, on the reverse strand, counting down.
TTGTCTAAACCTGACAAAATAAATAAATATTGCGCAATGATTTCATTGAAAGTTATTTATTTTTTATTGTTTCAATATTGATAAAATAGAACTTAAAAAAAGAAATTTTGCCTTTTATGTTTGAATAATGGGGGGGGGGGGTAAATAGACGTGTTATAAAATTGCTTTAAGAATTTTTCCAGTAATAAATATGGGTCGCACTATGTGCCAAAAATTGATTAGCCGTGCTTATAAAATTATAGGTAATATACCATTCTAATAATCTTTTCGATTTCTTGCATTTTTAAATTATTAATCGTATATCGAAGCAATTTCGTATTATAATCGTATATGATAAATGCACAGAAACTAAATACAGGAAAAGTTTATGATAATCGAAATTTTGATTACAGCCTTGATTTATAACCTAACTAGTCATTTAAAATTGTGTATCCGAATCAGTTAAATGAGTTAACTATTATTTAATTGCTCAGCCTTAAACTTTATTACTTACCATTTATAAAATTTAAATTCATAATGTTACTTCCTATAACAAGCCCTGCATTTAGAAACGGTCTTAAAAAATCGAAATTAAATACAAAACATATAAGTTATCTATGCATACACACATTTGTTTCTCAGTGAAGCTCCACCCTGTCTGCAGCTCCTGCTTTTGAATTAATGCATCTGTTGCTTAACCATTGTCCACCAAAAAATTTAAGATGTTAATGTGTCTGGAGCATCAGTAATGACATGAAATGTGAAGTTTATTTCAGGTCCTTGTTGATCCTCTTCAATGTTCACTGCTACCATGAAATCTTGCAAACCATGAAAATGTTTTTGCAATTCGTGGTTTACTGCCACACCCAATTTGAATCATTTTAAATTCTTCTGTAGTAATTGCAAATATACAACCATGTTTAATGTTAGTATATTGTTCGATCTTGAGTTAACGTAGAAAATACTATAATTAATTCACATCATGATCCAGACACAATACACCTTAAAGTTTTGTGTGAATAGATTACACTATGTTAATATTAAAATATGTATTGATTGAGGGATGGCGCTACAGGCAGCTTGGAAAGAAAACCAGTCACGTTTTCACTGGAACGCCACGTGTATATAATTCAATTTTATAAACCGGAAGTTTAAGATTGGATAATGTAATATTAATACGGTTATGTAACATTTGAGCACCACAATAAATGATATTCTTTGATCTAGATATTTTTAGCTTTTGAATCTATCACATTACTATTACATTAAAGCACACGGTTATGTAACATTTGAGCACCACAATAAATGATATTCTTTGATCTAGATATTTTTAGCTTTTGAATCTATCACATTACTATTACATTAAAGCACAGAGTGCATTTGAGTATAAAATGAAACAGCAAAAGAAAATTAACTATTGAAAATATAATAAATTGCTTAATAACCCATATATCTTATGTAATATAAATTGATTTTCAACAATAATTGAAACTAAGACCTAGTCCATATCTTCGGTAATAAATTGGTATTTATTTATTTTTATGTTTTAAAATAAATGGGTAACACTATTAATAGTTATTATGAATCATTCATTAGACTATAGATTATCCACTTAATAATATTTCTGTAGTATAATTTTCACTACACCACTCTCATGCAAGATAAGGACTTGGTTTCTACACCTTGTAGAGGATGTAATCATAAACATATGACCAAAGACGTAAAAATGATATATGATTCCCAAGATGCACATTTCATCAGTAGGCCCAGTTTACATTCTCTTACATATATCTTTATCATTGTTCAGTATATATAATTAGCTATCTATATATACTGAACAATGATAAAGATATATATGAAAATGTGATCTGGGCTAGCTAATGAGTGCTGGTTCAACATGAAATGTGCATCTTGGGGATTACACTCATCCACAAGGTGTTAGAAGTCGATGAAAACTAGTCCCTACATTGCATGAGAATGTGTAGTGAAAATTACGTTACAGAAATATTATTCAGTAAATGGGTAATTATCAGTTGTGAACAGTAGTATAGAACTTCATTTTATCCCAGCAGAATTACTATTGACAAGTAAATACAACTAGTGAGATTCACATAATGGCAGCTTCAAATACTTAAAGAACTAACATTATTTCCATTTATACAAACTGCCTTATTATATATGATGTATACTTTTATGATCATATATTGTTAGACTAGGATAATTAGTGGAGTTATAGTGAACATGGAAGACCAGAGCTAGTGTTATAGTCTTCTAATCTTATATTGTATTGATTAAAAGTGTTTTTTTTTAACTATATTTAACATTTTGAAATAAATAAACAAGGTTGTTTTTTTTTATTTATATATGGAATTCTTTTTATAATTGAAATATTGTGGCTTAGCACAATTTCCTGCTTCCAAGCCTCTCATCTCACCTAACAAATAGGTCTGCCAGGAAAGAAAACCTCCAAAAAAGTTGGGAACCTGGTTGTGTGGTTCAATTTCCCACAATGAGCCTTGATTGAATTGCTATAATGTTTTATCAAGATGGCGATCTGAATCTTTTACCATTGACAGACTAAAGTGACATATAAAATTATCCAAGGATTCACATTGTCTATGTAGAAATATTTTTATAATTAAATTATAATTTTCACATGATCACCATTTCATATGCTTATACATGCTGTTAATAAGAGTACCATCCATATAGTTGTGCCACCAAGTGTAAGCCTTCATAATCAATGGATGCAGAAAGGTTTGTGCATAATATCCCTATTGTGTCTACTCATCCAACATTCCCAGAGTAGTTTCTAACTTGTGGTTTTCATCAGTGAGGAGCCTTGGATTTGAGAGCACTGCACTTAAATCTTAGGATCTAATGCAACTCTTCAGCATCTGTTGATTTTGAAGGCTTGCCTTTGGTGGTGTTACTGTTTGGAAAGTTTGGTACTCTTATTAACAGCATGTGTAAGCATATGAAATGCTGATCATGTGATGTTTTGATGGTTTTATACCTATCGTGCCCATAGGATAATGATGACTAGTTTTTGAAAAACCCAAGACCCCAAAAGGTATAAATGTTGAACTGAATTCAGATCTATATGACTATACATACAAGTGAATGAGTTTGGGTTGGAAACATTATGGTGTTTTTATATTGGGCTCCTAGCTTTATAGTTAACCAAATAGGTAAAAAGTGTTTGCTGGAGGATTGCATTAGATCCTAAGATCTAGGTACCGTGCTTCCAAATCCAAGACTCCTCACTGATAAAAGCCACAAGCTAGAAACTAGTCTGGACATGTTGGATGAGTAGGCACTAGATGAGGATTTTATGCACAAATCTTCCTGTAGTCATTGATTGCGAAGGTTTGCACTTGGTAGCACTAGGGTATGGAGGATCTGCTATTTTTATGAATTACAAGATTGTGGGTAACACAACTACTTTCAAAACTACAGACCTAAGCACAAAGTTTGCTTTTATATTTTTATTAGTTTCTTGGGATAAAGATAGAAATGAACATTTTCCTTCTAGATGGTGTCTTGTCATGATTTATATTGACAGACAGTTTTTGAGTTGTATAATTAATGTATTCCATAAATACCTACATATCTATTTTTTTTACTATTGTATATTAAAATGTATTTTAAATGCTCAATAAATTTATTTTATAAACTTATATTAATTGATATATTGCCTCTCTAATGATTTTTAATTAGTGGATACTTTGCAATTAATATTTTCATAATTAATTAAGTCGATGCTGCTGCTCAAGTGGGAAAGATATATATTTTTTATATAATTAAATTGAATTATAATTCAATTTTATATAGTATGATAAGAAGTTAATTTGCTGCTACATTTATTCACTACTAAGCTGAATTATTATTCAATTTTCGGGCGGTGTAATATATTTCAAATATTTTGTCCACTTTCTGTAAATTCTGTCATTATCAGATGTGTGTGTGTAAATATACTTTATATTTTTTTAATTTGTATATTTCAAAAACTACGTATAAATGGATTTTAAACGGTTTCGCATATACAGTATAAAACATTCTAAAAATGGTGCTGGTTCTAGAATCCAATGGTCAGGTGATTAGAGCTCTTACTGGTTTTATATTAATTAGATTGTGGGAAAATGTAAATAATAAATGACTTATTTAACACAAAATATCTATAAATAGATTATCAAGTTTCAAATATATAACAAGCAGACAGCTACATTTTATATTTATAAAAAAAAATTCTGGAAATGTTCGTTGATTCTAAAATTATTTTCTTTATACAAAATATATTATTTTTCTATTTAATCTTCACAATATTTAAGTATCGTTTTCTTTGCTTTACACAGTATTTCCGCAGATGTATATGTGAGTGTTTTGATGATGGAATTTATAAAGATATTGAAAGTCACTTTGACTGTAATAAAACATTTTTTTGCCCAAAAAATGTTAGTTAATAATCTTGCCCAAGCAAGTCATTGTAATCGTAGCAAGCAATAAACATTCTTTGAAATAGGTATCCAGCAAGTTTTCCTTTCAAGAGCTTTCCAATTCTTCAGAAGGAAAGACGTCATATGAAAAAGATAGAATTGCTTTATCTTGCATTTAAACACAGGTGGCTATAATTTTGTGAGTGATACAAGATTAAAAGAGAAGGAGTAGTAATTATGAGATTTGATACTAAGGTTATCAAAAGTGGAAAATGAATTACTAGTTGATAGATTATAAAGGTCACATGACTTTAACATACATATATATATATATATTTATTATCATCTTTACGCTACCTACCGTAAGCTTTAGTAACCAATAATATAAGGCTGAAAATTACATTTTGAAATATTCACTGGAAAAAAATGGATTTTTGTATGTGTGTGTGTGATTGAGCATTTTAAAGTTTATTTATTGATTGTGTTAGTCTTCTCTGAACAAGCTACAGCTGATAATAAATGGGGGGGGGGTGTAAGAGGGCAAATAAAAAATGGTATCAAATGAATTAAAGGATTCAAAGCACGACATATAAGACATTGACAAAATAGTCAAATAATAAAAAAAAAGGAAAATATTAGGAGTTTCTACATAACCTAAGATAAACAAGCTAATAGGAGAGGAAACTGTGTCACAAATAAGAAAAGAATCAACTGTATATCATCATGATTATTAGCCACCATTCATAAATAATTATGGCTCAAAAACAAAAGTGACAAAGAATAGACTTTAAAAATGAATTTTGCAGTGACTATTTGTGAAACACAAATTCTGTTCTTTTAGTTTGCTCTCCATCTTGGGATACTATTTTAACTTAGTTTGCATCCACTCCTTTCAGTGAAAGCAATTGATATTGTATCTTTTTAGAAGTCCTCAAGATAATCCATGTACATGGAGTCTGCATTTTCCATGAAAAAAAAAAAAGGTCTATTAGAATTCATAATTTCTGTGCACGTAATTAAATTATGAAATGTAATTGCACAAATACATAACCACATTGTAGTAGTTAGCACACAAAGATAGCTTTTGAAAAGTTAATGGCGACAGGATCATTATGACACATGATTATTTTTTTAATAAAAAAAAAAGATGGAGAGAAATTTATGAAGATTTTATGGAAAAGTCTGATCATTGTGGAAGCCATGGATGACAAACATCAATCAATATGGCAGGAGGCATTTCATTTGCATTGAAAATAGGACCTGATGAACCAACATCGTATTCTATTAGATAGCAAAACTTAGGAACTGCCTATATATTAATCATAATTAGTTGAAGATTATTTTATTGCCTACCAACTTTAGGTATTATTGATAGAGTTTAACACCTGAACTGAATATGAAATGCAATGGAAAAAAATCATCTGAGTAAGATACAAAATAAGTGCAGAAAGATTCCAAATGAATGAATTTGAAACACTGGTATAGGTCTTCTTATATTGCTTAACACAAGTATTATACAAAAAAAGAAGATTAAGAAATTGATAATTAATTGGTTTATTATCAATTAAATTTTGAGCAGAAAGTTAGAAAGAAACTTGGATTCCAACAAAATAGGTAGTGTTTTGTAATCCATGCCAAGAATTTGAATTGTCTTTAAGATTTTCTTAATCTTTTGATTCTAGATAATAAAACCATTATGAATAAAGGGGATAGCATTCTATTTTGTCAGCAGTGAATATTAGAGAGAGAGAAAGCTATATCTCAGAAATAAATATCTCCACATATCTGCATTAATGTATAATTTTATTATAGTTTGGATAGGGAAATGTCAATTCAGAAAGTCAATTCTTCTTGAGGATTCCTCACAGCTGAGAATATTTTCACGTATTCTTCTCATCCGTATCTCTCAAGCCATAACTTCTACCTCTGGATCATTCCTTTTCATGTAGTTCCTCGGATCTTGTTCTCTTTTTTATGCAGGAATTAATTAATGTTTTATGTAAATGATTGCTATTTTCACCACCAATCATATAAAAATAAGATATATATCTTCTATCCGTCCATAAGGTTTAAAAATAATAACCACTATGCTTTTCAGTTTTCTGAATGTGTTTCTATTGAAATGGTGTTGTAAATATATATCTTCATTAAATTGGGATTCTTGAGCTCAAGGTCCATAGACTACAAACTAGCTCTGATATTGGTGCTTGAACTAATTATTAATGCCCTGTGTGTTTTGGTGCTTTGGTATACTGACAGATTGGAGTGCAATGATATAATTACAGACTTTGAACCCCAAGGCCTTTAGATTGCAGCCCGCTCTGTTGCTTCCGGTGCTTGAACTTTTTTATTATCGGATTGCACATGTGAAATAATTGGACCATCTTAATCTTCTTTAAAATATATTTCATGGTGAACTTGAATGTTGTTTTCATAGAAGAGGCAGAATACATTTACATTAAAAAGGTTATCTCAAAAATGCTTTAAAGAAGTGTACTGCAGATTATTTTCATTGAGAGGACATGGGTGAAAGTAGAATGCAATAGAAAACTTAAATTTGACAAGTCTTTTCACAAAGAAAAGCATCTCAAAACAGTGCCGAATAACATATTTGCATTTTGTGGATTAGAAAGACATCTTCTTTGTCCACTTTTTTCTTTTCTGAAGTAAGAACGATGCTCTTTTAAGAATATCTGGCAATGGTATTTTATGACACCTAACAAATTAGTAGTCACCATTTAACAAATTCGTGGTCTGCATGGTTTAGTGCAATGGCAGAGTATTCTAGGGCCTGGGGTCTTCATATGACTCGATGTCCAATCCAGGCATATCCAGCATTTGAACTTTTCGTGAACTCTCCACCATTTGATTATTTACTTAACCAAGATAGAAGATAGGTGAGATTGCTTTCAATTTCATGTTTGTTATGTAGTGAATATAAATCGAATTGAGGATTGCTTACTTTATTTCGAATAGTAAATTGGTCCATAGATACATGTATGATTTGGATAATTTGAACTTTTCTTTTCTAATGATACTGTAAGATTAAGAAATTAATAATTTACCATTTAGAAAGAAAGGCTAATCGTTTGCATATTTCTCAACTCTGTAAGAAGAATCCTAGATTAAGATTGTATTTGAAGTGAGAAAGTAAGTTTAATAGATTATTGGGGGGGGGGGGGGCGTTTCCACTAAATTTATTTAAAAGTAAATAATACTAACAAGCACACAACCTAAAAACATATATATTGTGTGTGTTGTTTTTTTCTTTAATATTTATTTTGAAATCAACTAATCTGATTTATTATAAATACACCCACACATACATATATTTGTTCAATGATTGTTTCAGTGAAAAGCGATTAATTTCCTGGCTGAGGCTCATTTTTAGAACCCAGTCCTTAATTGAAGCCTACTACCAACCTTGGAGTTATGTAGCCAAAACAGGTAAGTAATTGATTAATTGCTTCACTTAAGGTTTAACGCTAACTGAGTAATGGTATTCTCTTGTTTGTTTCAGGTTTTGACGATGCTCTCAAGACATTAGAGAGACTTAATCAGTTCCAATTTAACCTTCCCGTTGACCTGGCCGTGCGGCCTTTTCAAAACATTAAAGATGCCTTCTAAAGTTAATAAAAAGAGAATTTTAAATATTAATAGACGCTATTCATTATCTGATATTAAGATGTTGGGAGGGGCTCTGATTTTAAATAATTAATCTGTACAGTTTTACATTTTAATCAAGATTGTGTTCGATAAAACTAACGAATTAATCAACACACACATCCGTGAGCAAATAAATGATTTTAAAAATGAATCCTGTTGCCATCACAGAGAAGGGAGGATTCCTTTTTTTAAAAAAATCGTCCAAACATCTTTTAATTTTATTAGAAGTCTTTAAAATGACTTTTTTTTTCTCTTTTTTTTTTAATGATTTCTTTAAATATATTATTCGTGCTAATATTACCGGTGAAGTTCCATTCTAAAAGCACTGCTATTGAAGGGTATGAAAGCGGCTTGATCTCTTTTAATTTACTTCAGATTTCTGCGAAAGAGTTCCTAGAATAATGAAAACTTGATCAAGATATCTTATTGCTTAGATGTCAAATGCCCCCTTTTCTTTTAAATGTATTTTTAAAATCTTTACAGTACAGTATTTACAGAAATTTGCAAATTGATCCGTGTGGCAGATACTATAGCCAAGCACGATCGAAATATAATTAACAATGTAGAATCTTAAATAAACAATATATATATATAACATACCAGAGGACCGATTGAGATACGCTGGGCTTAAGAAATCGCGCCGGCCAGTGAAATGTCTTTGGACAGAAAACCTACATTCAATGAATTTATTTATAGTCTTATACAAATTGAATTTGGGAGTGAAAACATGTGTCTGAGCAAGAAAGAGTACTGTATTTACATATGCACATATAACGATCTCATGGTTATTATTATTTGCCTCCTATGACCTAGGGTTCAATTCTGGATGAAAAGTTTTTATGATTTAGCGGAGTTACAACTAAGCATCTTAAGAATTTTAATCCTGCAGCTGTTTCATCACCAACCTAGATAAACACAAATAATTGTTCGCCAGTAAATGGATATTTAGCTGTTCTTACCCAGATGGTGAAGCAAAGAAAGGAAAACTATAATAATAATAAAAAACTTAACAACTGCCAATTGATTTTTTTTTTCTTTCACTATTGGGTGTGGGAAGTGGGTGAATTTCTGGAGAGGCCTTGCTATATAATGGGCTATTTAGGGCTATTTTAACTCTGCTTACGTTTAAATACCAATTATAAAAGTCACATTTTACTATCATTATATGTATTCTTTTTTTTTTTTGTAAGCGATAAGCTGTACTCTTAAGGGATTTTAAAATCTCCAGATAGCTAGAGCTGAACCGATGAGAAAGAGAAATCTACCAGAATGAGGGGAGGAAATTGAAGCTATGTACAGAAAGAACTAGATTAACTAAGAGATATCATTTTGCAATTTTTACAGCGTTGATATATATTATTATTATTAATCATACAATTCTCAGCAGAGCAATAATTTCAACATAAGTAAAACTTTTTCATAATAACTCACAAACTTTTTGAAATCTGATCTATTACCTTGAATTAGCTCTTTCTTTTTTTATCTTTATCCTAAAATGCCACTTTGAAATTCCTTTGTTGTCAATTGTAATATTATTTTTATCCCTCCCCCCCCCCACTTTTTAGTATTCCTGGAATTGCATGATTAAAAGTTTTCCTTTTTCACCTGTAAATGTACCTGTAGGTTTATCACGTTATTTTTAAGCAACTTATTTATTCACTTCTTTTAGTCACTACAATATTTCCATCATTATTTGATATCTCATTCAATCTTCTTTAAACTTGTGGAATTCTTATGTTAAAAAATTGTTGCATAATTTTATATGCAAAATTAAAGATGTAAATCACAATTCCACAAAATCTGGCTTTCCAATTCAGATGTTGTTGTTTTTTCCTTAAGATTATAAAATATAATTTTGGAAAAGTTACAATATTATCTTGAAGAAATTGTGTGATAGTTAGAGTATCCATCTGCCATGCACATAATAACCTGGAGTTCAAATCCAGATCAAGATAAGATGTGGAATATTTTCCAAATTCTGAACAGACTTAGAATGTTTCTTTCAAATAGTTAGCCCATAGCCAATTTTGCAAGGCATCTAAAATTAATCAGTAAATGGGTGTTTAGCTATTTTTAACTATATAATAAAACAGATGGAAAGCTACTAAAAGTTTTACCATTAGACTTTTGTTTTTGTTTTATTTAGGATATGGGTAATTTAATGGTAAATTGTTTGGTAGATCATTTGGCATTTGAGCTCAGAAAATGATTATTTAAATTTTGAACTTTTAGCTCTTGGTTGTATAATTTTACTGATGTGTTAAACCATTTGGGGAAAAATGATTGGTTCATCGTTTAAATAGTTGTATAATCTTTGAGCTTAGGAAGTGACTGGTCGAATTTTGATCCAGGAATCTTTAGTTTGAGTCTGTCACTTTCCTCATATAACCACACAAGGAAAATGAATAGTTCATCATTCAAGAAGTTATTTGATATTTAAGCACTATAAGTTATAAAATTAAGCATTGAAACATGGACTTTTCAGTCCACAACCCTGTGACTGGATGAATCAGAAGGACAAATACAAAGTACCATTTTCATCATAGTTGTATTTCAGAGAACTGTTGAAGAAATCTTGCACTGAGTTGTTTTGAAGGACGTCATCTTAGAGTACATCTTTCTCGATCTTGAATCTGTAATATTCTGCTATTGTACTGACAATGTGGCTTATATATATTTAATGTTTTCACTGTTATATGATATAAATTAAATAGTTTTTGTTTAAATCCTGTGTTTTGATCCAATGTTTCGATGAATACTACTTCGTCGAAATGGTAATTAATCAAAACACATGGTTTAATCCAAAAACTATTTTATTTATATATACACATTTTACTTATGTCAATGTTTAAAACCATTGATTCCCAATTGGTTAAAGAATCTGTTTGTAATTAATAAAGCATTATTGGTCAAAACCATTATTGTGTCTTGGTTTCTTTCTATTTTAATTAGAGAAAAATTTTCCAATAATAACCTGATTGGTGTGCACTGGTTTTATACTCAAAAAAAAAATTATCTACAGTTAGAAATGATCTTTTAATATAATCATTTCTAGCCTTATCGCTACTAGTAATCCAATTTAGATCACTTTTCTAGAATCATCTATGTAAGCATGGCTAGTCAATGGACACCACACATTAATATATAACATATAGGATTAATTGATTAGTCATGCTTACGTAAATGGCTAGAGTCCAGTGAATTATTAATGTTAATGCATATTAAATATGCACTGAATTATCATGTGATATTTTGTTAAGCTTCTAAGAAAAGTGAATAATAATTAAATGGCTTTATTACTCAAAAGTTTTGAGTGCTAAAAGTAACAGCGCTGGATCACAATTTATGGGCTTTGACTTCCAAAATCTTATGACTGCTCCAAATCACATATGGCAGAAAACTTAGTGGACACACTTAATAAACATGTTCAGGACAGACAAATAATTCAAACCGGGACCTTATATCCACAATGAAAAGTTAGTTTCCTGGAAGGTGGCGTGCAAAACACTTGTTTCTGTTTAACTATTTTAACGTGATTATTATTCCGTCAATAAAACTAAAAATTATTTAATATGTGTGTTTGCTTATTGTATCTTTGTCATGATTAAACATTCAAGCATACTGCTCTCTTTCTCAAACTTCTCTCTTATTGATTCTATGCCCCGCACGGTTTGAGGTAATGGTCCTCAGATTGATTCCAGTTCTGTCACTTCCTATACTCAAATTTCTTGTGAACTTCCAAGCAATTAAGTCATTCAATTTATTATTTTATTTATTAGTGCCATCAGCATAGTAAATATTAAATTTCACTTTTTTTAAAAAAAAAAAGTATAAGGAAGAGACTTGGGGCGGTTACTTCAGAAGAGTTTATAACATTGGAAATTGTTGTTTTAAAGGTACATGAAACATTAGCACCAGCTCAAAAATATGAATAGTCAGTTGTCAGAAATATATTTTATCAGCTGCTTGGGAGTCAATTTTATTTGACAGACTTAATGAGTTAGCTGAGAATCGTCCAGAAATTGCTTAACTCGTGATGTTTTTTATTATGTTAATTCAGATTGTAAAGTAACCAGAAATGAAATAGCTAAAAGGGGAGGGGATAAATTTATGTCTAGTTAATAAAAAAAATGTCTAAAAGTAAATTGTGAAGAAAATAGGTTAAAATTTTTTTTGGAAGGAGGGGATAATAGATTTATTGGACTTATTATTGTATTAAAGCAAAGGATATGCTTACAAATAGCAATTCTAAAAATTATAATTGGATGGTAATAATATTATATAAATAATAATAGATTACTTTATTGTTTGATAGTTTTAAAAAGTTTGAATATTGGAAATGCCAAAATCTATCTGAAAATTGTACACCCCAGAATCTGTCATTTCATCATAGCACTAAATCACTCGATGTGATAATATTTTGAAAGATGTCGTTAGAAAGCATTACGATAAAAAAATTATTTAAAAAAAAAAAGAATGCAAAAGCAGTTGTGTAATTTGAGATTGGAATCTTTTAGTAGGGCAGGAGTGGAATATAAGATTGTAGGATTTGGCTCAAGAACCGATGTGCTAGTATATTAATTATATGATTTAAAAATAAGAATTATTCATGGAAAACAAGAGTAGAGTTAAAATATTTCAATATAGATGCAATAACAAGTTCAGTAGCTGATATAAATTTGGATAAAAATTTAATAAGGATGTAATGAGCAAACAGTTTAAACTTTGTGGCTAATTGTTCTAAAGTACAAAATATAAAATGCGCTAACGCACAAGCGCACAAAGCTGAAGACAAATAAAGAAGTATATATATATATATTTATTTTAATATATATATATTAAGTGGCTAAGCACTTTCAAGGATCAGAGCCCTCATATTCATAGCCATTTTGTAAATAGATAAATTGATTAGGAGCGATGTAAATTTATGCAAATGCGAACGTATTCCATTTCCTGGATATTTGCGAGTCTTTTCTACTTATGGTGTCGCTATCTCTAGCAATAAAGTAAGCCTCTTTTATCTTCCTTTTGAGATCATGTTGCTCTCTGCAAACCGCCACTGGATCTCTAGGTTGGCAATCATACCCCGCTGACGTGATGCTGTGCAAAAACTGAACAAAAAGTGTCCATGTGTGTTGGGATAGCCTAGTGGACAGAGAGACCCTGGTCTCACTATAATATGGTGATTTACAATATTTTTCAGGGCATGCAATATTATAGACCATCTGAGGTGTCGGGTGAGGGTGGTAGGCTATCATTAGTGTTATTGATTAGTTTGTTGGAGTTGGGAGGTGGGTGAAAGCATAAATGATATTTATTATTGAATATATTGTAAAAACTTTTATGCACATTAGGCAAATAAGGGAGTAGAAGTCTTTTCTTGTCTGGTTTAGGAGTCTGATTATTCATTTTAGAGCAAAATTGTTTTACTAAAGAGAAATGACCATTGTTAAAATGAAGGGAAAGTAGGGGAAAAATGTAAATAAGAAATATAAATTTTGATGATTGAAGACAAGTGATTAAAGATAGAAAAAAAAATTATTTATTATCCACAAGGTGTTGAAAATGGATAGAAAAATGAATATTCCATGCATGAGTGATGTAATGAAAAATGTCAAGCTAGTACATGGGTATGGAGATTCAGGCATTTGATTTATTTAGCATACTTGATAAGCATAGGTCATTCAATAAATGCATGAAACAGAAAGAAAATGATCTTAAGTTTATGGACTGGTGAATGATTGTCATATGGTATAATTGATTAGAACTGCACCGATAAAAATGAGAAGAAAAAGCTTGAAAATAGAAATATTGAGAGAGAAATCTTAATATTGAAATGAATGAGACAAATAAATTTATGTGATAATAGTTAACAAGAATGTAAAATAGACTATAATGATAAATTTAATTCACAATACCAGGCATGAAACAAAAAAACTTCAAGATATGTGTTGAAGTACTGAATATATCTATGATACTATGCAAGGGAGAAAGAGAAATGGAGTTGGATTAATTGTCAAGCGTTGGCCTAGCGGTTAGCATAGCTGCCTTCCAAGCAGCTGGCCCGGGTTCGCTTCCCGGTTAATGTTTCGACATATAAAAAAAAAAGTAGATCTATTAATTAGTTTACAGTTAATCTCTAATTTAATGAATAACTTATAGTAATCATTAAAGTATTTGTGTTAAGAGGATATTGTCAAATGGGTGTGTGAAATTTGGCACTTAAAGCAAAAATGGTTATTAGTAAAGATAGTAGGTGTACTTTAAAGATAAGAATATAAGTGATTTACGTAATAAAGATAAGACTAGGACTAAAAAGAAAAGGTGTTAAAGACCAAATAGATTACATAATGTGGTGATAAACTTATAAAATCTAGAACTGAGGTGAAGGCTGACGAAGTATGTTTAATCAACAAGACTGTTTGCTGGACTGACTAACCTATGAAGAAATTAGTTAACATTTGTAATGGAATTTATGACTAATGGAATTTATTTCAACCATTAGGACTTCATTAGAGAAATGAACTAAATTAACGTGTAATCTTCAAGTCAAATTCAAAATTACTTCCTCCCACCTACTAAGCTAAAATACATTTAAACAAAAAAAAATAAAAATCAGTAAATTCTAATACAAAAATATTTAATAAGTACTATTAAATATTTACATTTGATAAAATGAAAGGGAGGGGACTCTTCAGCAAATATTTATTTTTCTACTTATAAAGATGCGGTATCATTAAAATAAGTTTAATACATAATATCAATATAAATATAATTTCCAACATCCAATAATTTAAACCAGTATACAGGTGCTCAAAAAACAAATATAATGTGTGTGTGTGGGGGGGGGGGGGATATATTAGTACATATTTATTTAATATGGAAATATTCAGAAAAGTCGGGGAAGCAAAAAGGCTTATTGCGTTCTACCGCATTTCATTTTTATAAAAGTTAACATTGAAAATGATATTGTATGTAATTATTGCCTTTTTAAAAAAGTATAATCGGTAATCCTATTTGCTTTATCAAAAGTTTTCTATGCACTCAAAACATTTTATATTTCCCTAGTGGATTTCTTAATAAAAGACTCCATCCGGAGTAGACACTTCCCAATTATTAGACTATCTATTTTTCTGACTCACACCATCTGAAGTGTTCGATGCAAGACAGTTTCCACCTCCTAATCCAGACCTCACATTTATCAACCTCATCAACAAAATTAGAAATAAAGACAATATTTTCATCAAAATTTCTATATGATGAAACCTGGAAATTATTCTAAATACCGAAACATAAGTTACAGATCAAATTGATTTATAAACCTCATCACCAAAAGACTCGTAACTATTGATCTTTAAAACAATGTGTATCTAAATACCTAATACATCATATACAATGTAATTCATTAATAAAATTGTTTTGAAACTAAAAAGAACTCTTATTAGGTATGAACCTGTGGGTAGTTTTGTTATGCACTAATTTAAAAAGTGAACAACATTAAAACCATTTAATATATGTAAAAAATTTAGATGGGTCTAAATGATATTTAAATTTCAGCAATGATAATATTTATAAGAAGACATTAATCAAAAGTATGATACAATTATAATGTTAAAAAAATTAACTTATAAAAAATTAATGAGTCTGAAAATATTTAAAATTGAAAGAATCGAGTAGTAGCAGATTAAACTTTTACTCGATATTACTGCTTCATAATTTAATGTTATAGACCAGGATGGGCAAGCATGATGTCATTGAGAGCTGTGTGCTGGTTTTTTATATATATATTGTAAAGAGCCACACCATATTTAAGTTCACAAAAATATATAATTAATTTAATTAATATGATGACATTCTACATAAGTTTTAAGTGCTGTATAAAGTATACAAGAAAATGTAATTGAGAAAAAAAATAAAATACTTAATTCAAAATTTTAATAATAAAAATTCATTAATAAAAAGTATAACATTTAAGATCTTTGAAATTTGACACATAATTTGTTAAAGCTGTTCGCAGTCTCATTCCGTGAGATGCTGATTGGTCAACTGTGAATGATATTTCAACTTCATTGTAGAATACAACGATTCATATCAAAATGTTGGACCAAAAATTGAAATTCGATGGTTTACACACAAGTTTCCGCAATTCAATTAGATAACTAGATTTGCAATGCCTGATCCTCCTTCATATCTAATAACTCCAATTCATTTGCTGTTTTTTAGATAAGTATTATTTTAGAAATCCCTCTTCAATAATAACACAAATAAATGGGTTCGCAAAATATGCAAATATAGATTTAAAACTTTTCAAATCTTCAAGCCTACACTTGCAATCCATCCAATTTTTCTTTATATTTATCTAATTTGTCTTTTTTAATATTAATTATATTTGCTTTTACTTATGAAAAATTAAACAATTCTGGACTTTAAGATCATACACAAAAAGCCGAAGTTTAGCTTCAAAACTAAATGCAGTTTGTGACAAATCACTAATCAATTTTTCCCTTTCCTTGTAAAACGGAATTGTTGGCAAATGTTCCATAATGTCTTTAAGCAACATTAATTCAGGAAACCAAGTTTCATTTTCTAATTCTGGGTATTTTTTCTTTTCTGTTTTAAAAATATTATGATTAGATTTAGGAGTTCCACAAAACAGCTCAGAATATAAGTTGACAGCCATAACAGACCATAAGGAGAGATCACTGGGCAATTCATCTGTTTCATCATTTAACTTTTCTAAAAAGTTCTTAAATTGATGTGTTTTTGTATTTGCTCTGATTAAAATCTTCCACAAACTTTCATAATTTATTTTGCTATGAGATGTGGTGAATTATGCAGTGAAGAGGTAAAAAATGTGGAATTTTATGATCATTTAAAAGACCAATAAGCCCTAGGTTTTTCCGATTATTGCAGAGGCGTCATCATTTGCAGCAGAAGTTTATCAAGAGGCAATTCAAACTTGTTTGTTATCTCATCAACACATTTTTGACATCGATACTGTGAGTTGTTTCGGTAAGAGCTAGTATGTCTAACATTTCTTCTTTCACATAGCAGATAAAAATGGCCAATTGTGCAACATTCTGAATGTCTGTAGACTCCTCGAGAGTTAAACTGCTGTACAATTTTTCAAATCATATCAAACTATTTTCAACATTTTTACTAATTTCACTAATACGATGCTCAGTTGTATGGCACAATATAGGAACTTGTAAGATCAATTTATGTAGTTTTATATTATCTGGATCCAAAACTTTAATCACTTTCAAGTTTCTTTTAATAAATTCTCCATATGAATGTTTGGCATGAGCAATATTGCAATATATCAAAAAACTAGCTTTGTTGGCTCTGTCATCTTCACAACTAAAAGAAGACAACAGTCCTTGTTGCTTATGAAAACCTGATTGCAAATGAGTTGTTTCTCTGTTTGCAATTTTGAATTGTGTGAATATTGAGTTGAAAAGTATGGATGACTTACTTCATAATGTTGACATAAATGCTTATTTTATAATTTGCATTTGTAACTTTACAAATAAGATATTACAAGTTTCCATTATCTTCAATAAAGGTAAATTTTTCTACCCTTTTTTTTTTTTGAAAGCTTCTATTTTCTTGTTTGTATTTTATATATATATATATTTTCTGAGGTCATAAATTTCCAAAATCTGAAATTCAAACAAAATACATAAATAAGTAAAATAAAAATGTCTAAATATTAATTCTTGTTTTAAAAGATTCATAAATGGCTCGACAAATTGTTGAAGAAACAGGATTTTTTTAAACTAAAGTAAGAATGAAAACAGTTTAGAATAATTAAAAGCAATTTTGGACTATATTTTTGATTGATATTTTCGTGATAATTCTGAAATGTCTGGTTTATTTTTATTTATTACCAAAAGTAGAGACAACATAAGCAAATGCTTTACAGATAAAAAAACAACAACATGAAATTCTAAGTGCACTAATTATAAACAATTAAAAATAATTTTCTTAACCTATACACACGTCTTTAGAAAACTTGCACCAATGCCACAGAAAAATTATACCTCATAAAAAAAATTTAATCTGTTTAATAAAATAGTCTACCTATCAAATTTCTTGAAAAAATATGAAATGGGACATTTAGCTGATAGGAAAGCTATCACTGAAATATACAACCATAAAATTGCACAAATCATAAATAAATGTGACCACTCCGTACACAAATATAGTAATTTTTATGAGATTTGGTAGATGTCATTAAACACTTTGCTAATGTATTTGAAAATATCACATGATCACCATTTCTTATGCTTGCTTATAACTTATTAATACAGGCCAAACTCTTCATACTGTATTGTCTTCTGGCATCCATTGATTTCTCTGGCTTGTACTGACTGGCAATACTGTAGAGAGTTTTGCCTGTATTTGAAAATAGTTTGTACACACATGATATAATTTGTAATAAAACAAGTAGTAAAAATATTTGATAAAAATTTCTATCATTACAAATTTTTCTGCAATTAAAATCGGATTTCAATGGGAGCTGCACCTTACTAACAGTCGCTTGTGGCTCTGAGAGTTGTCTTTGCCCATCGTTGATATAAACCATGAATATAATTTGAAATGGAAAAACATTTTTGCATTGTCCATTAATTCAAAACTTTATTTAATTAATGTTAATGTGATTACCTGCTACCAGTTCAAAAGTTCACAAAAATACTTTATATAGATGGTGTGCACTTTTGATTCAAATTTTTTAATAATTAAAGTGAAAAATAATACCAAATAGTTAAAAGATAACATCATTTACAGTGAAGTTTTTTGATATTTCTATTCTGTTAAATTAACATTTTTTTTCTTCTTGTAGATATTAAATAATTATTTTTTAAAAAGCTGAGTAAAACAAATTTATCTCTTTTCAAGCCTACAATTCAAAATACTGCAGAATACATAAAAAAAAAGTTTACTTAGCTAACAATATTTAGGGAAATTTTTTTTATCAGTTCCCTATTGTTAAAAGATGTGATATGTTGGACTATTTCCATCATTTATGAGTGAATGTTGAATGTATAGAATATTTTAAGCTTTATTTAAACTTTTCTAATACAAACAGCTTGTTAGTAATAACACACAAATAGACAATACAGGTTAGTAATTACACAATGTTTTGAGTAGTAGTATTCTCTATTCTTCTTCAGGTGTTGCTGGCCTATATGCACAGTGACAATATTCGCTTAGAAGTTGAACTCGCACCTTTAGATTCTTGAATATTGAATTTAAGGCAAAGCTCTACCAACTGAGCTCAGACAAATACCATATTGTTAAATTTTGATAATTTAAAATTATGTTTAAAATGTTTCCTCTCATAAATATTAAATAATTAATTTTTTTAAAGCAAAGTCCAGAACAGCTCATTTATTAGCTTGTAACAATCAAAAATACTATCCAAAAACTTCTAGTATAATAGTTATGTAAGATCTATTTATAAATAATTGAAAGATTAATTGCTCAGAAGACTGCATAATATTTGGCACCATAAGTGGCAGTTGAGTCATGATTTTTGGACCTTTAGCTTTAAAACTATGCCAGCACTTACATGGCTGTAGGATAAGAATATCAGAAGCTGAAATGTGGGGTTTAGGAGATCAATTCAAATGAAAGATACGTATTAGTTTATCTCACTTTAGGCCAGCCCTCATTAATGGCCATTTTATATTAGTCAGACGTTCCATTCACTGGAAAGGTAATGTGCATAAGTTTGATCACAAATCTTCATAGAGTTTAAAATTGATTATTTTTTTTTAAAAAAATATGATTAATGATAAATAAATGTAATAAAGATTATTTAAACTCTTTTCTTCAGAATTTTGACCTCATTTGAACACAATTTATCCAAAGAAGGATGCAAATATTGATTTGATATCATTTTCATTAATAAAAATTATATATGTGCCAATAACTTTTTATCTTTTATGGAATTTTATGTTCTTGAAGACAAAAAGGTGTTCATATACATGCATGGTACCAAATGTATATCTTTTATATGTAAGACGCATCATTTTCAGGAAAAGATTTGGTACTTTCAACATTTTTATTTTCAACAGCTCCACACTCATTCAGCACTACCTAATTATAAAATTTCATCTGCCTTTTTAACATCAGAACATGAAAATGAATTAAATTCCATTTCAGTATATTGGAGTCCTGAAATCAGAGTTTTGATTTCTTTTTTTAATAATAAAATATTTTTATATAAGTCGAAATTTAAATATAATTTATCCAAATCATCTTGCTATGAATATGAGAACACCATAAGTTCTCGAAAACACTAAGCCATATTTAATTTATAGAAATAACGAATTTTCTCTATAGTTGCATATAAACATATTTATTAATACAGAAAAACAAATAATTGAATGGCTTTATTATTTGGGAATTTATATGTTTCGGTGTCTGAAATGATGGAACTGGATTGTAATCCGTGGATATTAACTTTCAGATTCTACTACCATATCACTGCCTGAATCCATGCAGAGCATTCAAACTTCACGATTTGCATGCCTCAAAATTGATGATTTTTTTAAGTTTCCAGTTGATTTTCTCAAAAATAAAATTTTGAATGGAAAGTTCTTGTATTGACATGTGGTATGCATATTTCTCTCTTAAAATTGGACATTTAATTTGTCCACGTATTTAAAAATGGTGTCTTAAAGAATGAAATCTTCCTGCAATTTAATATCTTTGATTCTAACATCTCACAAATATAATAATTTAATTTTTCATATCATAAAAGTGACAATAATTGTCAAGCATTGTTAGCTGAGAGGTCAGCGCAGCTGCCTTGCAAGCAAGCAGTTGATTGCAGACGGTTGTTGCGGGTTCACCTCCTGGCCGATGCTGTGACATATGGAAAAAAAAAAGTGATAATATCTTGTGGAAAAACAGTCGGAAAACTTACACCCATCAAATCAGAAAATAAAAAAAGTACGATTTAATTCTGGAGCATAACTTATTTTATACCATTTTTAAAATATGATCTGATTTCACAACATTTCTATATAAAAGATGACTGTGAAATATAATGTCCACCCCCGCCTTCCATTTTTACTCAATTCAACAATAGCACTTTCTGGATCCAATATAACAGTAGATGCATTACATGTAATAACTATTATGAAGTAAACAGGCAAAGCAAATGCATCTGAAACTTAAATGACTTTTTATTTTAAATACACTAACACATATATACAGAAAAGTATTAAAGATATATGTTATAATTATTAAAAAGTATCTTTAAATTTTCTGCAGTGGTCCAAAAATTCTATTTGAACTACTGTCCTGGTTATTAATATGCAATTATAACATTTGTTATATTTTACTAATATTAATCTTTACTGTTATACTTGTAAGCCAAGAAACCAGCTCCCAAATTTGCTTGATGACTTTTAGATTTGAGGTGTAGCAGGAAAAAACATGGCCGATAAGCTATATCTTCTGCATTGTTGATTGTGAAGGAATACGCTTTAAAATATTTGCTAATAACATTTAACTATCTTCCTAAACCATTTTCTAGTATTGTCAATTTGTTCTGATACTTAATCACATATTTTTATATACGTTATTTTTTCTAAGCACAAATATTTTAAATAGATTGGTTCCTCGTAAAACGTTTTGCTCCACTTGTAATTAAATAAAGATGATTGGATTTAAAATGCCGCTTCTAACATATTGCCCTTATCGAATAAATTGTTTTGCTTCTTTCGGTAATTTTTTAATTCCTATATTTTAGCACTTTTTTTGAATATATATTTCATTCTGTGTACATATTAAAGATCAGCCTTCTCAAGTTATTGTGCATGCGCTTTTTACGAGTGTTAATAATAAATGCTTTCATTCCCAACACAAGATATAATATTTATGAAAGTATTCATTTATTATTAACACTCGTAAAAAGCGCATGCACAATAGCTTGAGAAGGCTGATCTTTAATGTATTACAATTTATAAAACATAGCGCTATAAAAATAAATGCTTATTCTGTGTATATCAAAATGGCATCTTATATTGAATTTTTAGCAAGCTCTGGTAATTTGTTGCAAATTAAACACAAATATTGGTTTTTTATTTGAATATAGAAACAATCCAGTTTTCATCCATCTTAAAGGCTAATTGCTTATCTTCTAACTTCAGTTTTCTACTTGCTTTTGATGCAGATATTTATAGTAATGATCCACACAACCAATTTATAAATGAATTTCATTGAAGATAATTCATTTAAAGTTTATAAACTAGGGTTGTAATGTGTTTATAATGTCCTGTGATTTTTCATGCAATGTTAAGTGGCAGGGTCTGAAGCTCAAAGTCCAGGAATCGCAGCCCACCTCTGTCATTTCTGATCCCTGAACTTCTTATGAATTCTTGAATTATAAACCATTCAGTTAATGTATGCTTTGAGTTCCCAGAATGCTTTGCTACAGTGGTAGGGTCTGGAGATCAAGGTCCATGGATCCAAAGCCCAGGTCAATTACTTCTGATGCTTGAATTTCTCCTGAATAATCCACTCAGTTAATATATTCTTTGAGTTCCCAGCATGCTTTGCTGCAGTGATAGAATGGCAGATTCAGGAGGTCAAAGTCTATGGATCAGAGCCCAACTCTGTCACTTCCAATGCTTAACTTCTTATGAACCTCCCGAATAATAAACCAATTAATATAGTCTTTGAATTCCCAGCATGCTTTGCTGCACTAATAGAGTGGCAGATTTTGGAGGTCAAAGTCCATGAATCAAAGCCCAGCCGTGACACTTCTAATGCTTAACTTCTTATGAATCTCCCGAATAATAAACCAATTAATATAGTCTTTGAATTCCCAGCATGTTTTGCTGCAGTAATAGAGTGGCAGATTTTGGAGGTCAAAGTCTATGGATCAGAGCCCAGCTCTGTCACTTCCAATGCTTAATTTCTTATGAACTCCTGAATAATAAACCAATTAATATAGTCTTTGAATTCCCAACATGCTTTACTGCAGTGCTTGAGTAACAGACTAGAGCTCATGGACCATAAATGACAGTTCAGCTCCAGTCATAGAACTTTTTATGAACTCCCAAGCAATAAATCATTTGTTTATTGTTTTGCCCTGTGTGGTTTGATGCAATGATGGGGTGGAGACTGAAGTTCAAGTCTATGGATCATGACCTGGTTCTGTCGCTATCAATGCTTAGATTTTTTATAAAATCCTGAGCGATAAATTATTAAATTATTTTTTATGAACTTAATGAGAAATAAATTTAATGCACAAAATAAATATGACAAAAAATATAAATATAGAAGTTGCATAAATTAAGTGATTCATTTTAAGCATGAATAATATACTAATTTAACAGGCATAAATGTATAGAATGACTCATTTTAATCATGCTTAGTACATTAATTTGGCATAAATAAAACTTAAAACGCAATAGCTCATTTTAAATTTTCATTGCTGCAAACATCTTATAGGCAGGGCCAGTGCTACCATTAAGTAATCATGCATGGAGGTTGCAATATTCTGAAAGGATAATTTTATGCTTTTTTTCTATAAAATATTATTGAAATCGAAGATGCAAAATGAAGGGGAGGGGCGCAAATAGTTGATCTTTTCTAAAATTATGTATTTTGTTTTACCAAGCTGCATCCTGACTAAAATATACTGATGGAATTGGTACAGGATACCACTTGAGCATGCATGGTATAGAATGATATCATTGCATGAATTCAGATTTATATTACCATGATCTATTTATTATCAATATGAATCATGAAATTACTTTGCCTTTTATATAATGCAAGAATTTATTTTTCACATTTGCAAACAGCTTACAGTTTCGACCGCTCAGCAGTATTTCTCAGAGTTTCTAATATTTTTAAAAACCTATTTCTTAAACATACAGAAAATGGTTTCTTGATAAATGCTTAGGAATATGTGATATTTTTAGATATACTTAAAATGTCCATTCCACTACATACATATTCTTAAAACATATGGATCAACACATCTACACCTCCTTCAAGATGCATTTCATGTTGAACCTGTCCAGATCACACATCATCATTTGTTAAGTATTTATTAATGCCAAATTATTACATTTTGATTTATGAATATCAAATTTCACTATGCTCCCAACTTTGACACCATTGACTTCAGATAAATAGATTAGTTGTTAATAGTTATTCCCATCAACATCACTGTTTTAGATCATTTTAAACAAACTTTTTATTAGTAATTCAAAGCAACAATAAGGCAAATACATTTCATTATCAACTTCATAGTTTTAAATCCCAATTTAATGAACTTAATGGGATTTCAGGATATGACAGAGCTATTGCAATAACAAATGAAAATCTTTATA
This sequence comes from Epiperipatus broadwayi, assembly GCA_028023455.1. Lineage (NCBI taxonomy): Eukaryota > Metazoa > Onychophora > Udeonychophora > Euonychophora > Peripatidae > Epiperipatus > Epiperipatus broadwayi. The sequence continues at coordinate 5,250,293 of JAQFVV010006260.1, read as the reverse complement.
TGGAACACAATCTAAATTAATTAAAATAATTATTTTAGATATATTTAAAATTTTTCAATCACACATTCTAGAAATATATGGATAGACATTCACACAATTAGTTATAACACACCAATAATTCTCAAATAAAATATATTAGCGTAAAATATTTGAGTATTGCATATATATCAACACAGATTTGACCATTTTAATATGGATAGACATTGAAAAATATAAATTATAAGGTGCATTTCATGCTGAACCAGCACTCTTCAGCTGGCTCAGGGAACAATCTCTTAATCATGTGATCAGTATTTATTAATGCCAAATTATGACAAGTAGTTTTTTTACATATGTTAAACTCTGCACTCACGATTTAACATTATTAATCTTCAGCTAAGATTTAAAATTTATAACTGGGCTAAGCATAATTTCTAGTTTAATGACTGATTATCAATAATCATTATTGTATTTATCTGAAATGGTTCGTGTCAAAGTTGTGAATGCAAAAGGTTTTGACACTTGTAAATTAAATTATATTAAAATAATTAAAACGCAATAAAAGAAAAACATTTATAAAAATTGATATTTCATTAATATCAATGTATAAACATAATAATATTTTTCTACTTAATTGAATATCGTAAGAAGTTCTGCTGCATAAGCATGAATTTAACAAAGAATTTTTTATTTAAAAAGAAATTCTATTTTGAGTAACATATACATGAGTGATTTTGAAAAAAAAAAAATTATTGAAATGTATGAATATTTTATAAAAGATATGATAATGCTAATTATATAGTCTTCGTTATAACAAACAGATAAATAAATGAGTTTATTGAGCGGTAAAATGATAGAATGTAAAATTCAGTTTGAAAAAGAAAATAATAGAATTAATTTCTTATACAAAGAATTGAGAAAAAAAACAACTAAGATCATAACTTAAATAAATGTAGAAATAAAACAAACAAAAAAAATGGAAACAGGATATAAATCAGTTGTTTTTATATAAATAAATAAAATAAGCAAGTATGTTATGCTCAAACAATTATGCAATATGAAAATAAGATATACATATAAAATATAGACAACTATTATCCTACATATTAACAAAAGAGTTAATATAAAAAAAGGAATAAAAATGATATTTTCAGTAAATATAAATATTAACTCCATCATAGCAACAATAAGTAAAACAAATTTATTAATAACATTAAAAAAATAACACAAAAATCAGTGTTATTAGATAGAGTGGAGAGAGGTGGGTGGTGTGAAAGTCTGTGCTCATATACCCTATATTACATATATATAGCCACAGGTATATAACAAGCCTGTGTTTCAGTTATTACGTTATAGAGATGTCTGCCCATCCTTGCATATGTATTAAATGGATTATGTCCTGTACATGTGGGGTTCAGATTGACCTTGGGTCAACATGGGTGTGACAATAATCTCGGCCTCAGGGTGGCCTTTGAGCATTCCATCATCAGATTTTTAATTGGATGGATGGTTGGAGTGTGGAGTGGATTGAAGCCTGTCCATTAAACTATGAAGATAGTCTATCTTAATATATATCTGAGCACTTATACTATATATGTGTGTAAAGATGATAGTCTGGACCAACTGATGATTGCTGGTTTAGCATGAAATACGTATATTGGTGATTATTTATCTTTTCAGCATATATGTGTTTAGGTGTATCAGTGTTATTAGATAGAGTGGAGAGAGGTGGATGGTGTGAAAGTCTGTGCTCATATACCCTATATTACAAAAATAAAAGAAATATACAAAGTATAAATGAAATTACTAGAAAATAAATTCATTAATTACAATACTAATAGACATAAACATTATTAATATGTATAAAACAAAATATAACAAATATTTAAATAATATTTAAAATACATTTATAGGAAAATCAAAAAATCCACAAAAATTTGATTCAAAACAACATAAGACTTGCATGAAGGTTAATAAAATTAGAAATTTAATGTTAAATTAATAAATAAAATAAAATATACATAAATGAGTATAGTGATTTTAACTCCAAGAAGAAAGATAGAAAAACTGCTCTAGAAATGAGTTTTGCAATGTATACGAACCAATCTGTGAACTATAAATACAGCCACATAAAGAACACAATAGTCCATTTTTCTATTTACTTGATATTTAATGATATAGTCTTAATTTTGTCAGAAGAAAATTTGTTTTTGGAATACTTCACCACAATATCTAATTATAGTTCTCCAAAGTATTTACTTTCTGCCATATCTTCCCAATGAAAAGAATCAACATCGTCGCTTTTTTAAAACGTCTTTAAAATAATCTTTATAACCTATAAGGGGTTTACTTCTACAAAAACCATGCTCAAAGTCACCATACACAATGTCTTGCATGTTTCATTTATTTTGCATGCCTGATCCAATAAAGGGGTGACTTCACAGTGATTCTATAGTAGTTTAAGAACATATCGATTGCTTTTATGATCTTGACAGTGTGTGTTTAAAACTTTATGGCACATACTTTCCTAACATTTTTACATTACACCAATAGGGTACCCAAGTTTCACATTCATACAATGAATTAGATAAAATAGCTTTTTATATGACTAACCTAGTTTCAATAGTTATTTTCCTGTGATGAAATACTTTATTTTTTTGGAATGTGTTGTATCTCGATGTCCAAATCTATCTATCTACTTATAAGCAATGTATTTAAATTAATATTTTTTATTAATCATTAATTGAATTGTTTTATATTCTCTTGTTAATAAGTTACTGAGATTTTTTCCCACTACTGTTTGATAAAAAATTTTAGTTTTTGAATGATAATTATTAAGCCAAAGTTTTTATATACTGCATTCAAATCATGAAGAACATTCTCTAAATATTTTTTGAACTGGAAAAAAAAGTTATAATCATTAGCATACTGGAAATTCAGAAACTAAGAAGATGAAGTTTTCATTTTTAATAAATTCAAATTAAAAATTCCTCTATCAACTGTTTTGCATCTTAATCCCTGTTTCATTAAGCTGTTTTTCACAGAGAAAAATGCAGGAAGATTTGTGCATAAAATCCATATCTAGTGCCTACTCATTCAATATCCACAGACTAGTTACTCAGATCTAAGACTCCTCACTGAAGAAAGCCACAAGCTAGAAACTAATCTGGGGATATTGAATGAGTAGGCACTAGATAGGGATTTTATGCACAAACATTCCTGCATCCATTGATTACTCTGGCTTGCACTGAGTGATGCTACTGTATGGAGAGTTTATCCTCTGTGTAAACAGCTTGTGTAAGCATAAAGAATGTTGATCATATAATGTTTGATTATTTTCATTAAGCTGCTTATAAACATTTTCAGAGATCACTGTCCTAAAAATTGAAAATAATTGTGGAGCAAGCACATATTGTTTAAGACCAGTCTTCATTTCACATACCTTGGATTTTTCACCTGTAATAATAATACTTCCTCTCACTTCGTCAAGTAGAAACTGTACAGTATAAATAAATTTTGATGAACAACCAACTAACTCCAAACAAAGCCACAGATTTGTTCTATTAATTGAGTCAAATACCATAAATAAATCAATAAAAGCAATACATAAATCACTATTTTGTCATTGATTTTTTTCCCACTTGCCTGGCAACACAAACCATATCTATAGTGCTTCTTGATTATTGAGTCTCTTGTCATCATTCATCTATTACCAGAAGCAACCTATTCAACAAAATTCTTGACTGTATTTTTGCTGAATGGTATAATAATGATATTCTATAATAATTACAGCAAACTTATTGAGTCCCTTTATTTTAAACAATAGAAACAACCTTAGAATCAAGTAGTGCAGTTTTATAGGTCCATATATTTCTAAAAAAAATCCTATATTTTTGTAGCTAACACCACCATCATATTTTAAATTTTCTCTGGAGATTTCATAAGAACATGTTGATTTCAATTTTATTAAAATTCATTTTTAATAAAAGCAAAACTAGATTATATAAGAAAAATTCAGGGGCACTAGAATCAGATCAAAAACTTTTTACTGACAAAAGCTATAGTATAGGCCAGAAGTTAGTTTGGGGATATGATTAAGGTAGCAATGGATAGGGAATTAATAAAGATTATCATCTCTCAATTACAAAAGTTTACAATAGGTGGCAGAACTGACATATCATATATAAAATTTGCTTCTGGTACAAAAAAAAAACTTTTTTTTTTAAAAAAAAATTCAGTCATCTAGTTACAACTGTCTGCATTAAATAATCTAGAATTAAAGAACAAGTTCATCAGAAAATCCATAGAATAGTTATAAAAGATGAAAAAACATTGACATTAAACTTAATTTGTCCATTTTATGCTCACTCACATAATAGGAACAAAATATAGGCAAACTCTCCATACAGTAATGCCACCCAGTGCAAGCCAGAGTAATTGATGGATGCAAGGTTTGTGCATATAATCCCCATCTAGTGCCTATTCAATATTACAACACTAATTTCTAGCTTGTGGCTTTTATCAGTGAGCAGTCTTGGATCTGAGAACACTGCACCTAGATCTTAAAATCTAATGCAACCCTCCATTGATTATTTTCACTTGCATTGGATGACACTATTGTATGGAGAGTTTTACCTGTTATAACAGTTTGTGTAAGCATGGGAGATGGTGATCATGTGATGTTTAGAAGAATAAAATAGGTATACAACATTCCAATAAGTAGCTTTAAAATGATACAAATGCAACAAAGGAAGCTAAGATTTCTAATAAACTACCGTTGTATATCTTAAATAAAGTTAAAGTAAATGTTTAAATATATAAACATAATGGTTGTTGCACCCATTCACATTTACATTATTAGGAGAAATTCATTTTATGCTAGAACTATCTATTGTAAAACTCAGCAATCAATGGATATTAGCTATTATATCCACATCTAATATTGTTTTATTCACATCCCCCAAATAGATTCTGGTTTATGAGTTTTATCAGTGAGTAACTCGGATTTAATGCACCTGATCCTCTTGAGTGTAGTGTACTTTATATTCAAAAACCACTTTGCTCCTTTTTTTATTATCAAAACTATCTATTGTAAGACTCAGCAATCAATGGATATTAGCTATTATATCCACATCTAATATTGTTTTATTCACATCCCCCAAATAGATTCTGGTTTATGAGTTTTATCAGTGAGTAACTCGGATTTAATGCACCTGATCCTCTTGAGTGTAGTGTACTTTATATTCAAAAACCACTTTGCTCCTTTTTTTATTATCAAAATAATAGCTTAAAATTCAAAAATATTTTAATATTTTTAATTCAAGCCAACTTGTATTAAGTCTGACCACTTCACTGATAAAGGCCATAAATTAGAAATTAGTCTAGCAGTATGGATGTAGCAGCACTAAATGTGAATATAAAAGTACTACTATCTATTATCTATTGATTATTAAAGTTTACAATATATGGCTCTGAAGTAGCATGACAAATATATGATTGTTTAAAAAGAGGTCATTTATGGTACCCATGTTAAAAGTAAACAAAGATAGTCCTGTTACCATTGGTGGTAATTGCAAAGATTAAATATCATAAATGTAATTTCTTTTATAATAAATTCCACAATAATCTTATTTATGTGTCATGTAAATTGTACTTTTTGATAGCAATACATCTTAGAGTTACCAATTGCTCAGAAAAATACTCTTTAAATACCAAAAGGCATTATTTTTATAGGATTGCAAATTTGTAACTCTCAATCTATCACTGCCATTGATGTCATTGTGTTATACCACTGCATACAGTTTTGTCATTGCAAACAGGAAGTAATCCATGGACCTTTTCTTTTTGTCTTCAAGCCTATATACTGCAACTATTATTCTGCATCCTCTTACAATTGTATCACAATCTGATATATCTATAGATATTGAAAATAAACATAGCTAAGTACTGTATGCAATAGACATGGAGGGCTAATGTCCTCTCTCTAGATTAAATTATTTACACAAAAACGAAATGATATTACAGATATTACAAATTATTAAAAAAAAAATCAAACATACAACATTTATTATGAATAAAAATGAGAGTAAAAATGAGAAGTAAATCCATTATATATAATGTCCTTCAAATAGTTGTAAATATAGCAAAATATTTATTTATTTAGCATGTAGTTTTACACATCTTAACTGTTAGCAAAATATCATAAAGAAACCTGTAGAGATTAAACCAAGATATAGATTCATTAATGATTTTATTAAGTCCTTCAATTGTCCCATTGTAGACATAAATCTGACATTTATTTAATAGGTTTCATGATTTGTATTTGTCCATATCTACATAGATCAGTGAATATTAACTTCTATTAATGAAGTAGACAAACAGAATGACTATAAATTGTTTGAATTTGTTGATGATACTCTAGTTGTGTTTAGGAAGATGAAATGCAAGTGGTCTTATTGTTGATTCTGGAAACAGAAATTTGTTGGGAACCTCACAACAATTTCATTTTTATATAATTCTTACATTAAAGATTCTTGGTTGAACATCCAAAAGGGGCATCTTTATTTGAGATGAACTTTAAGAGATGAAAGTATATTCTGAGTTATTATCAAGTCCAGTCTGCTTAAAGGTTTTTATATATTTGTGTATGTCAACTATTGATATCTGTCAGAGGAATATGTGAAGGAATAAAAACCAATACAATGGAATAGACTTCAATTTTTTTTGGTAGTATTTAATAGAAAATTAAGAAGTTTAATATGAAAACATTTCCCCCAAACAGGGGTGCAGTATTTACCAACAGAATATGTTAATCCTAAGGTAGTTGTCCATAAAGAAACACAATCCCAAGTAGTTACAATCAGCATCCCTAGGGAATTTTTCCCAGAAATTAAATTTTGATCCAACTTTATATAAATAAGGTACATAATTTAGGCTATGATTCAAGGTTACTTCTGAATAGCATGGAACAGAACTGTGTTTCAGTCTATTACTGCAAAATCATATATTTAAGTGCAATATGGTTCCTTTTGTCTAGATGAAAAGTTGAGTATGCTGTTTTCATTGGTTTAGAAATAGGATTCCACTTTTTGAAAATATCTTTTCATATCCTTGTTGAAAGATTTTTTTATTTCCAAAAAGAATCTCTTTTGAAATGAATTTTTGCATTTTGTCCATGGAATATCACTGAAGAATATATTCAATAAAATAGTTTGATGATTCTTCACTCCTTTAAATATAATTCTATATTTAAATGAATGTTTAAATATAGAATTAAATAAAGTAGTATAAACAACTGAACTGTGATTTAGAACAGGGGTCCCCAACCCTATGCACGTGGGCACCATGGCACCCACAGACCATTTTACGTGTGCCCACGACTATTCAAACATGATAAAAAATTATTTATCTGATACAAATAAATTTAATTTTTAAAATTTCTTGTAAATTATTGTATTATATTGTAATCAAATGTAAAAATTTTATTTTTGAAATAAATATTTTTTGTACATTATGTGTATTATTAACAATATCCAACTATAAATTTACATTGAAAAAATAAATGGTGCCCGCCACCTGGCCAGTATTACAGAATGTGCTCTTAAGTGCAAAAAGGTTGGGGACCACTGATTTAGAATATATATTATATAAAATATATGTTAAATATATATCATTTTTATGTTGTTTAAAAATTTTTCCTATCCTAACTCATAACATAAGTAACTATTAAATATAAATATCAATAATATTAAATCATTTCAATCAAGCAATTTCTTTCATTATCTTCCGATTTAAGCTAATTGTTTCAGCCATTCAGCATCCTTCTTCAGAGTTATATTTTTCTTCACAAAATATTAAACATGCTGTTGAAACTACTAGGTTGAATGAGAAAATAGTAAAGAATGGTTTGAATAAAGTGCATATGTAAAATGATTTAATATTACCTATATTCATATTTATTAGAGTCTAGAGAAACAAAAACGAATACTGGAAGAACATCTGGTAATGACTTTTATTACGTATATATAACCTTATTAATTCCAACCCATTGTATTGTATTAAACAAAATACTTACCATGTCATCTTTACATCCTCAATAAACATTTGATGTACATCTTACAAGATTATAACCCAATCACATAATAGATCAGTGTCACCGTATACTCTACTTGTAGCAGAATATATGATGTTCTTTTACCAGATTTCATCACTTTTTGTCAGGATTTCTTTCACGTTATTCATATAAACACATTCATTTTATTTTCCTTATGATACACTTGATCGTATATTTGTATATAACCAATATCCACAAAGACATCCAAATACGATCATTAATAAACTTAATCCAATAAGAAATTGTGATTAAAAATGTTGGATATAACCTAAGTTGGGGAAGGGTTAAGCTATAAATGATTCCTTTTCAGCCACTGGAACAATGCCTGGTTTCTTCGCAAGAAAATTCATTCCTATTTGTGGTTAATATATCTTTACTCTTTTTCTTTCACCATCTGTATCCACACCTATTGTAAGCTTTAGTAAGTAATAGATGTCAGATGATAGGACTAATTAAATCCTTATTCGGTGCTATCCTGTTTAATATTCTCACACTTGTTTCAAGATTTTCACTTTCTTCAGTGAGGATAGAGATTTATTAAGCACTACTATTGGGATCTATTAGTTACTAAAGTTCATAGTAGATGGTGTAGAGGTGGTGAAAGAAAAATATATGATGCTAAACAGCAAAATGTAAACTGGAGTTGCATAATAGAGTGATGTGATGTTTTATTTGTATTTATATCAAATCCTAATCAGAGGTTAGAAGTTTCTATAGTTGTTAAAAAAAACTAACGACATGAGAATGCATAGAAACTGAACTGGATTCAGACCTATATGACTATACAAGAAAATCGGTTAAGTTTGAAAATATTTATATACCTACTTTTCAATGTGGTTTGATAGCTTGGTAGTATGACATAGAGGTAAATGACAGCTTCCAGACGAAAATGCTGAATCCTCAAGATCCAGGGGTACAATACCAAAATTCAAAACTCCTCACCTGTCAAAAGCCATAAGTTTGAAACTAGTCTGGGGCTATTGGATAGGACAACATATGGATTTATTAAGCATTATCATCCAGCATGTATTATTTATTCAAGTTTCAGTAAGAATCATAGAGATGGGGAAAGAAAAATGGAAATGGTGAAAGGAAAGGTATGTTACTAAATCAGTAATACATAAGGCATGTGATATAGATCTGCATGATATTTTATTGCTAAAATTTATTCTGTCACATTTCTTTTGCAACCTGATGCATATATGTTTACAAAAAAAAAAGATAAATTAGAAATCCTTATTTTATATTACCTGATAATTAAAGCGATACACTCTATAATGAATTTAAATTATATAACCCTCCCTCATTTACATTAGTGGCATAAGCAAGAGGGTGGGTAGGGGAATAAATCCCCTCCGAAAATTTTAAAAGAACTAAAATTGTAATTCCAATGTAGAGCATCTGTGCATTATAGTTTCATGCATGTTATGCATTTTAGCTCAGTTGGGTGAATGAGTTGACAATGAAAGCATCATATAGTCGTGTTCATTTATGTTAATGTGTTTTTTATGGTAATTTATCAGTATTTAGAATTCTAGATTATTATAGTTATTGATTTAGATGTGAAACCAAAAAGTAACAAACATAAGTTTCAGCTATATTGAAAACTTTTACACACAAAAGTATAACCTTTTATAAACACCTATTGGTTATTGTTAAAGCAAATATGATTTTAATTGACTCTAAGTTTTTTTAACTGAATATTAATAATGACAGATCAAGCATTATTCATTTATTTAAAAAAGATTGCTTTAAACATTTTCCAGACATTCCTTTCCTTCACATCCTAAAAATTTTTGTACATATATTTTTTATTCTTATTTAATTTTTTGCTGAATTTAATTATTAGCTTTATTATTTGCTTTCTGAACTGTATTGCAGAGTGCTGAGTATGAAGCAAATCAGTACTCTTTCAATTTGGAATACAAACAAAAAGACAAAAAAGGCTTTAGAAACATCTAATGCAAGTAATGGAATGTCAGTCGCTTCATTTTCTGAATATGTAACAGTGAGTGGTATGATAGCAGGTAAATAAGACACAAAAGGAGAAAATAAACTAGAGACCTTAAATTCATGCTTCGATGTTGGAGCTTTTGCATGTAAATACAAGGCTACTGATCTGGAAAAGTACGAGTTGTTGAAGAATTGCTGAGTACCGGATGGCAAATATAAATTTCCAGGGTAACACCATAATCATAAATTTCAGTATAAGTGGCTGCAAGAATTCAAGTGGTTGGCCTACTCTCAAGCCCATGAAGGAGCATATTGCAAATTTTATGAGGTTTTTGCATCCCATTTTGGTGTAGGTAAAGGTATGCACATAACTCTTGGAGTATAGTAAACAATCCATTAAAAAAAATGTAAAAAGCCTAAGAACTATTTTGAAGACATGAAATCACAAAGTATCATAAGCATATTATCCGGGAAATACCAAACTTTTTGGTGGTTTTTAAAAATAGAACAGAAGATGTTACAAAACAAATTAATAAAGAAGAAAATCTCAGATTGAAGAGAATTGAAAGAAGTTAAAACCTATAATTAAGACTGTAGTTTTTTGTGGGGGGGGGGACTGCCTCTAAGAGGGCACAGTGATTCTAAATCTTTTGAAAACAATAAGAAAGATGAGGATTCTAGAAATGTAGATAAATTTAGAATCTTATTGAAGTTTGATGTTGAAGCAGATTAGTTTCTTCAAATGCATTTAGAAACACCTAATAAAAAAATGACCTATTTAAGATCCAGAATACAAAATAAAATCGTAGAGATGTGCAGAAACATTTTGATATCCAAACATGTAAGCCTTGTTAAGAACTAATTTTTTTTCCTTGCAGATGATATAGCAGATATATCGGGAATTGAACAATTTTTGATAAAAGTCAGAAACATTGATCAAGTTAATGGTATATTTATTATTCACAAAGACTTCCTAAAATTTGTACCTGTCTGTGATACTTGTGGAACAACTTTATCTCAGGTGCTAATTCAATCTCTTAGAGAGATTGGCCTTATTTCAAAAACTTGTGAAGTATGGGATTCGACAGAGCTAGTAATATAAGTGGGCAATTTAATGACTGCAGCAAAAGTGAAAGAAATATTTCTGCCTGTGATTTACATTCACTGCACAATTTATTGTTTGAATCTAGTTCTCTTTTTGCACTAGAAATTGTTTAGGAACTATATCCACAGTTATAACCTTTTTTAAAAAAATTGCCAAAATTGGAATCTGTATTGCAAAAAAAAAAAAAAAAACATTGAAAAAGTAAATCAGAATCAAAAATGAAGACACTGATCAAATTCTGTGAACTGAGATGGATTTGAACCCTTAGAAGTAATTTCAATGTTTGTTGAATTATATAACATCATTAGTAACTCCCTTGCTGAAATTGAAGAATTTGCAGACAGCGAAGTATCAAGTAAAGCTTTCATATTTAGATCGGTTATAAAAACACCTGCCTTTATAATTGGAATGTGCATTGCTAATCATGTATTCCCACTTTCCCATGGATTAGTTGTACTCCTGCAATCAAAACAGAAGTGACTTGAAAACCTATGGGCGTTTGCATGAAAATTTGGAAACAAAAATTTTGAGAATTATGTTCAAAATTTCAACACTATTTTAAAAAATACTGAGGAAATTGTGCAATCGTCAGGTGCCTGTGAGCTCCAAATTCCCAGAACTTCAAAGCAGATGCAGCAATCAAATATAGAAACTGACCGTCCAGAAGAGTATTACAGGATATCATTTTTTTCTGCCGTTTCTTGATTTCTTTACATCTCAAATTTATGATAGATTCTTGTGGCACAGAAAAATTTTGCAGAGCATAGAAATTTTTCCTTCTTCAAAACATTAAGCAAGCAGTAGTTGGCAAATTCCTTCTATCTATGGAAGCCACCAAAAAACAATAGTCAGGTGATTATTTGCAGTAAATAAGCATTTTTGGTGATTACTTGCAGTAAATAAGCATTTTTGGTGAGGTGAAGGTGTGGAAGCATCATTGTATTAAACAAAAATATCTTTCAATGGACCTTACTCATTTCTTGAATATTTATACCTCTCATTTATATCCTACTTCACAATATGTTAAAGTTGTTTGCAACTTCATCTGTAACAACAGCCACAGTGAACTATCTTTTTCTACATTATGTAGAATCAAGACTTACTTATGGAACACAACATCAGAGCAGAAGTGAAATGGTTTAGCTATAATGAACATCACCATGAATTGTGTGATTCCTTAGATGCTGACGAAGTTTTAAATGTTTTGGTGAAGAGTCCAAGAAGACTTATATAATTATTATATAGGCTGCAGAAAGGAGTTTGCTATTAACTGAAAGGAGACCCTTTGATTCCTCTTGGAGGCCTTAAAGGAACCGAGCAGGGCAAATTCCTAATGTCCACTCCATACATTCTTGTTGTTGCAGCTGTTATTACTATGTGATTGTTCATATAGTATTTGAACATGGATGGGCTGCTCACCAACATGCATTAGCCAGTGTGGTGAGTTTATTGGTTTTTTACCTCTGAGTTTAAGATCCAGAAACCCCATGGTCTTTCTTCTCAGTGCCTGATAAGTCAGAATGAATGTTTGTGTAAATGATAAATATTTTTTCAGTACATATATACAATTATGACAGACAAAAATAAAGCATGGCCCTTATTCCCAGGAGACTATAAAGTCACCAACCAAGGTGGCGGTTGGTGGCCAAAGGCAGAGGGTGCTAAAAATCCCCTGTTTGCAGACCCAAGCTACCATTTGATGACAAATTTTTATTTAAGTACTTACAACTGCAGATCACAATCAAGTGAAGGAAGGTTGCAAGAATTAGAAGACGAACTGTCTTATATTAAATGGGACATTATTGGATTTTGTGAAGTTAGAAGAAAAGGTGAAGAGACAATTGGTTTAAAAAGTGGACATATACTCTATTATAAAGGCACAAATATTGGGAATACAAATGGAATAGGATTTATTATAGATAAAAAGTGGAAGAACAATATTGTGGAGATTGATGGTGTATCAGACAGAGTGGCAAGATTAGTTATACAACTTAATAGCAGATACCAAATGCAGATAATTCAGGTTTATGCCCCAACAAGTTCTCATAGTGATGAAGTAGTAGAAGATTTTTATATGGATGTACAAAAGGTTTTTGATCAGAGTAAACAACATTTAAAAATTGTTATGGGAGACTTTAATGCGAGAATTGGTAAACAAATGAAAGATGAAAGTGACGTAGGTAATTTTGGTTACGGTAATAGAAATGAGAGAGAGCATAGACTTGTGGAGTTTGCAGAAAAAGAAAAACTTTACATTATCAATTCTTTTTTTGAAAAAAATGTTAAAAGGAAATGGACATGGAAGCATCCAAATGAAGGTACAGCAGAATTGGATTATATTTTGACTAACAGGAAATACATATTTCAAGATTGTAATGTTCTTAATAAATTTAACACAGGAAGTGATCATTGATTATTAAGGTGTAAGATATGTGTTAATGTAAAACTAGAGAGACAAAAATTATTAAGAAAAACAATATTTACAGTTGATATTCCTAATCTTTAGAAACATTCTAATGAATTTAAATTAGAACTTACAAATAGGTTTCAAGTATTAGTAGATTTTGAACATGATTCAGATTTGAATAAATTTAATATGAAAAAAACTGATACACTTTTAAAAATGGCAACAAAGATAGCTGGCAGAAAAAAGCAGCAATTGACCAATAAAATTTCTAATGAAACTAGAGAATTTATGAAGAAAAGAAGGAATATGAAGATATACAAAAATGATGCATTAAAAAAAGTTGAATATCTCGAATTTTGTAAAATGGTGTGTAAAAGAGTTGAAAATGATATAAGAAAGTATAACTGTGAACTAGCAAGGAAAGTTGTAGAAGAAAATAAAAGTTTCAAGAATGTAAAACAACATTTTGGTTTTGGTAGGAAATTTATATCTGCAATAAGAAGAAAAGATGGAATTATTACTAAAACGACAGATGCCATCATGAAATTGGTAGAAGATTTTTATCAAGAATTATACAGCAATAGAGAACAAGTACCTCCTATATTATCTCCCGAATTGGCCAGAATTTTAAATAAAGAAGTGAGACATGCAATTAAATGTATGAAGAAAGGAAAGGCTCCAGGTAATGATGGAATTATAATTGATATATTAAAAGAAGCAAGTGAAGAAATAGAAATTTTTTTAGCAAAGTTATATACCAAATGTCTAAATGATAAAGATGTATCAGATGATTGGAAGAATGCAGTAATAATATTAATATTTAAAAAAGGTGATAAAGAGGATATTAGAAATTACAGACCTATCAGCCTTTTATCAGTTTTATATAAAAATTTTACCCAAGATAATTACAACTCGTCTACAGAGAACATTGGATTTCCACCAACCAAGAGAACAAGCTGGATTTAAAAGTGGTTTTCGCATATCCAGGTATTAAGAGAAGTTATAGAAAGGACAAATGAATATGAGTTGTCATTATATTTTGGATTTGTAGATTATGAAAAGGCATTTGATTCTATAAACATTTCTTCAGTGATTAAAGCATTGGATCATCAAGGTATAGATCCAGGATATTGTCATATTTTAAAGAATATTTATAAAAATGCAACAGCAACAATTAGATTACATAATGATACTGGGAAAGTCAACATTAAGAAAGGTGTAAGACAAGGTGACTCCATATCTCCAAAACTTTTTACAGCAGTGCTGCAAGAAGTATTTTGTGGATTAAAATGGGAAACTAAAGGAGTGAAGGTAAATGGAGATTATTTAAGTCATTTAGATTTCACAGATGATGTAGTTGTTTTTGCAAATAATGCTTTAGAGCTGCAGAAAATGTTGCAGGAGTTATCAGATGAAAGTAGGACTAAAGATAAATGTTAAAAAGACTAAAGTAATGTTTAATCGATTTGCTCAAAATATGAAAATAAAGATTGATTATGATGAATTAGAAGAAGTTAACAGTTACAAATATCTTGGTCAGATTATTAATACAGATGGAAACATAATGGAGGAAATTAATCATAGAATTAAACTTGGTTGGAGTGATTTTGGTAGAAATAACTTGATACTAAAAGGAAATATGCCTATGTGTTTGAAAAGGAAGGTTTTTAACAAATGTGTTTTACCAGTTCTTACTTATGGATCTGAGACTTGGACACTTAATAGAAGGGCAATACAGAGACTTCAGACCACTCAAAGAAGTATGGAGAGATGTATGTTGGGAGTAACAAGAAGAGATCATAAACACAATGTATGGGTAAGTGAGCAAACAGGTGTTACTGATCTCATTGAAAAAATTAAAAGATTGGAGTTGGGCTGGGCATATTGCTAGAAGAGACGATAATAGATGGACAATTGAAATTTTAAACTGGATTCCAAGAGATTGTAAAAGACCCAGAAAGAGACTACATGTGAGATGGATGGATGAAATAAGAAAGTGTGCAGGGGTGATGTGAAGAAGAGAAGCTAAAGATCGGAGAAGATGGATTAAACTTGGAGAGACCTTTATCCTGCAGTGGATTGATAATGGTTGATGATGATGATGATGATGATGAATTATTATATAAATATGTCATTTTATTTCTAATAACTAATAATAAATGGGATATTTTGGTGGTATTCCAAATTTTAATATTTTATATGTAAAATATCATATTAAAAAAAATGTTTATTCTTACATAACCTACTGAATTACAAAAAAAAAAAAATCAAGTCAGATGTCACATGACCTAATTTAATAAAGCTTGTGTTTACAAATGTTATACATAGAGCTCACAAAACAAACTTTTAACAAAGCTTGTTAAGAGTTTGTTCTGCGAGCTGTATATATAATAACCAACTGATATAGTTCATTCAATTCAATTTTAAAAATTTACATTAAAAATGTAAATTTTCTCTTCTGTTTGGCTAAGGTTTAAATTAACATTGCTTATAAAATAATTTATTAAGGAAGGTATTATATTACAAAACAATAAAATATTTCAGGTAATACTGAAAATTTTCATAAAGTATTACTAATATTTTTGTGTTTAACAAGAAGCTTCAGAAGACATACTTTTATAGTTTGTAGTTACATTACCTTCTAACATATAGGGTATTCATGAGCACAGACTTTCACATGACCCACCACTCTCCACACTATCTCATAACACTGATACACTTGAACACATATGTCGAAAAGATAAATAATTACCAATATATGTATTTCATGCTAAACCAGCAATCATCAGTTGGTCCAGATTACCATCTTCACACATATATGCTATAAGTGCTCAGATATATATTAAGATAGCCAATCCTCATACTTTAATAAACAGGCTTCAATCTACTCCAAACTCCAACTCTTCAACCGTCCATCCAATTGAAAATCCGATGATGGAATGCTCAAAGGCCATCCTGAGGCCAAGATTCATGTCACACCATGTTGACCTAAGGTCAATCTGACCCCTCATGTACAGGACATAATCCATTTAATACATATACAAGGGATGGGCAGACTTCTCTACTACATAATAACTGAAACACACAGCCTTATCATATACCTGTGTTTATATATGTAATACCCTATATATTACACCTATATAAACACAGGTATATAATAAGCCTGTGTGTTTCAGTTATTATGTAGTAGAGAAGTCCCCTCATGTACAGGACATAATCCGTTTAATACATATGCAAGGGGTGGGCAGACTTTCTCTACTATGTAATACTATGTAATAACTGAAACACATTGGCTTATTATACACCTATGTTTATATAAGTAATATATAGGATATATACTATTACATATATAAACACAGGTATATAATAAACCTGTGTGTTTCAGTTCTTACTTCTAACAGTGGCGTAGCCAGGGAGATTACTGGAGGCTAGAAAACCCCAAAACCACCTCCACCATTGGCCGTTTACCATTTTTACTAATACACATTCACGCGCGCACTAGCTAAAGAAAATTTAATATTTTTTTCCAGTTTACACCTTAAGTTAATTTAATGGCTCATTATAAACAAACAAACTACTTTTATTACATAATTATCTTATTTGTGCTCAAAATACATATAAAAAAAATCAATAAAACAGTATCTTTTTTAAGTTAATTTATTTAAAAAATTTCTTGTAATTATTGTTGACAGAAATATACTTTAAATGTGTGACTGAAAAAATATATGAACCATTTAATTTTATATTTTTATGATGGACTAATTTCATAGTCATCAAGTTTAATTTGTAATTCATTCATATAAATTTACTTTTATTTTTAAGTCACGGGAACTGCAATGACCTTCTGGAATTGAAATGCGATTGATGATTGGCATTGGCAATTTGTCTTCCTCTACTTCTAGCGGCTATGGAAACACAGGAGATATAGAGAAATTTTGTGGGTATATTTTCTAACGCAAGTAATTAATTGCTTGCACGCACGTGCACAAAATAAAAGCGACAGACTGTTTTTTCATACATATATGTTTATATACGTTACTATTAAATGCTATTTTTGGGTACGTTGACTTTGAAAATTTTTAAACATTTGCCTGTGGCGTTGTTACCTGGAGGGTTCCCCCCCCCCCCTTGGACCTCCCACTACTCTTTTTTACAACTCACTTTTTGAGTCTAGCTCTCTAGATCATTTTCTAATTGCACCATTACCATGCCCCGTTCGAAATTAGTCAGTATTATTTTTGCAAATTAAAACAATATTTCCCCTGAAATATTTTTCTGCGTACACCACTGATTTTTATACTAATTGAATTAGACGTAGATTTAATCTATTAGAGTTATCGAGGAAGGGGAGGGGGCACTAACGGATTGTTCATGCACATACATATATATATGCGTTAATATGTAATCGAATAAAATTCAATAACCTCTAATTGAAAATGAATGCCAGTATAGAATTACAAGTGATCTGATTAATTATTAATTACATATTAACTATTGTTTTTTAATTCTAAATTTGTACGCGGAGCATGACTAAAAGCAAATTGAAGCAAAAAGGTTTTTTGTTTTAAACCATTTTTTTTTCTAAAAAAAAAAAAGATAAAAAAAAAAAAAAGTACATTAATAATAATAAAATTTTTATAAAAAAAGGATTACGAAAAAAACAGAATTTTTAAGTAGTAACAAAGAAGTTTGAACCAAGAACAAATCCTTCCCTTATATTCCTATAAGTAGTTGGATAGCTACCTCAGGTCGTAAATAGTCTTAGTATAGGACACTACTATTAATAAACTAAAGAAAGGACAAATATAATCATTACGATGAGAAAGAGAAATTATTTTACCATCGACGTGGCAAGATTTATATGTAATTATCATCTTTCTACGGATCTACCGCTATTTGGTTTTTAGCCTTTCTGAAACCATGAATTTTAGCTAATTTAAATACTATATAATGTTTGTTATTAACGTGTGTGTATCCTATTTGATAGAATTTAAAATGTATACATTTAACATCAAATATTGGTAGTAGTAGCAGAAGTAATAATAGTAGTAGTAGCAATAGTAGTAATAAAGTAGTATAATGTAGTTGGGAAAAAGACGTAATATATCTAGGGAAAAGAGAGCAATTATGCATAATTGAATAGGCATATTGAGAGAACAATAATGATTGACTGAGTTGGCTTGAAGAATCAATCCCCACTGATTAAATATGGATGCTGAGGAAATATTCGTGATTAACCAAGCATGCATGTTAAGAAAACAATCATGACTGACTGAGTATGCATGTTGAGGAGGCAGTATTAAATGATTGAGATGCATATAGGGAAAGCAATAGCATTTGACTGAGTATAGAAAACAAGCATGACTGCCCAAATATGCATGTCAAAGAAGCTCTCACGACTGACTGAAATTCTTATATTGATGAAACACTCGTGACTGACTAAATATGCATTTGAGAAAGCAATTATAACTGAATATGCATAATGAGGAAACTATCATGACAGTTTGAGATGCATGTACAGGAAGCAACCGTAACTGATTGAAAACACGAAAAACTCATGACTGAGCAAGTATGCATATCAAAGAAGCTATCATGACTGATCCATATTGAGTAAGAAATCATAACTGACTCTGCATGTGGAAGAAGCTATTATAACTGCTTGAATATGCATATTGAGGAAACAATCGTAACTGAGTACCATGTTGAGAAACCTATCATGATAGTTTAAGTTGCATTTAGAAGAAGCAATTGTGGATAAGCGTATGTAGGAAAAATCATGCCTGACTAATTATGCAGCTCAAAGCTATCATGACATTGACTTTAAATGTAGAAGAAGCATCATGGATAATATGATTCATGATCAATTCATATACAAATTTATTATTTTTTCATTTGGAGTATGGATAAATGAAATCATGGTCTTAATGTTTAGGGTTTGGAAAGATTTATGGTGAAGGAAGAAAAGAAAATGGATGAAGATATCACCATGGTAATGATTAAGACTCTAATCAGCCTGATATACTCAATGCATGTGTTTACATATCAGCACAATTTAGTTACTGTCACAAAAAGTGTAAAGCACTAACATCTGTGGATTATGAATTACAACATAAAATGTGAACATGTTTCATACTTTTCTTTGGAACATTTGTGTTAACGTTACATTTTGTTTTAAATTGGGCAAAACTCCTGTTGAAGCATTTGATATGATTCATGTTATATAGTAGTGAAGCCACAAGTCACAAGAATGTTTTCAAGTGACTTGAAAGATTTCTTATGTAAGAAGTACTGAAGACAATCTCCCAAAGTAAGAAACATGTTGTCTTATTTCATGCCATAACTCATAGACTAGACATACAAGAGCCATAAAATATTTATGGTGCATAGCTTTTTCTATATAACTCATGCATTAATTTCAAGATGGCACTGCAAACAGTTTGGAAAGAAAACCAATAATCTTTTTACCGAGGTATTCTTTGTATATGTAAGATTTTCAAATCAAAGCATTTTGAAATATTCCAATTATATAATTAAATATGTAACAATTCCTGTATTCACCCATTGGGTATATAGTTGTTGATTATTAATATGCAGCATTTGAATAATATAAAAAAAAACACTATGATTAAAAGTTATTATGGATTTATAATGTATATAATTTTAAATTGGAAAAGAATAAATATCTTTATACTGTTCTTCCATAAAATAATAATCAGAAAATAATAAATTCTTTACAACAGCTATATAAATATCAATTTTTTTTTTATACATTATTGTATTGTTATGATATAGTCAAGTAATTACTGGATTTATATATATGGGTTTTAATTTATTTTAATGATTTATATTGTTATTATTTGTTTTAATTTCATTATTGAACACTAGATGGCTTAATGTCTGAAATAAATTTGTTAACGTAATAGATTATTAACATTTGAAAAGAGCACCAAATCAGGTGCTGAAAAAGGCTTTTAAGGTATAAAAAAATTTGATATTTATATAGCTGTATTTTCTGATTATAATTTAAAATAAAATTATAAATAAAACTAATGTGAATTAATTTCTCTTTCTTATTGCATTGCTAAATCCATAGAATATCAATATCATTTATGTTCTTTGTTACTTTTTATGCCCCACTAATGGTGGTTTTGATTGCCCAGCAATCTTCTTCTGAATTTCTACTTAAGTTTATAGTTAAGCTTTAAAAATATAAGTTCTGAAGATTGCTGGGCAATCGAAATTGTCAACAGTGGGTAGTAAAAAGCATTGTAAAAAGTGATAAAGAACATAAATGTTATTAAAATCAAATGTGAATTAATTTGCAGAAAAAGAAATAAGCAACTAAGCTACAAAGAAAATAGCACCGGTGATGAAAAAAATAAAAAATAGTATTGATTGGTTTACTGTGACTGCAAAATTTTCACATAAATAACGAGTAAACAATTAATGTCTCATGTAGAATTTTATCATTTTTTTGTTTTGCTGATTCTTAAAATGTTATTGAAATTGAAATCATGTGTGTAAATGAATTCTCATGTAAGTCTACCATATAATATTAAATGAATATTTCAATTAAAGTTCTTCATAGTTATTATTTTCTACATTTCAAAAATAGACACCAGGGGGGGAAACAGAAATAACAGATTCTAATATATCTGACATCTGGAAACATTTGGAAGAGGTTCTCTGAAAAACTTTTGATTGATATTTGCCATTAGTTGTTCTCAAAATTAAAGGACTATTATATAAGGATCCTATCAGGGGTGGTATAAAGTAATAACAGAATAAGCAACAATATTTGAAATTTCAAATATACTAGGGAAAACACAAGCATCATTTAAAAAACTTTTTCTTATACTTTATAAATCTAAAAGGAAACCAAATTTGCAAATATTATATTTGGAATCATATTGAGGGAATCTAAAGTTTTTGTTATGGACTGATTAAACATTTAACTACACATTGTAAATAGATATATAAAATTTGTGAAAGTTATATGTGAAAGGAATATCTTATGTAAGTTTAAACTACTAAAACATCACATTGTTATCATTTTCTATGCTTTTACAACCTTCTAAAACAGTACCAACTTTCTCCATACAATACTACCATGTAGTACAAGCTATAGTAATCAATGGGTGCTAGAAGATTCCTATATCAAATTCCTTATCTAGGGTTTATTCATCCAATCTCAGTTCATCGTTTTGATCAGTGAAAAACCTTGGATCTGAGAGTCCTAAACCTAAAGCTTTGGATTTAATGCATCCCTCCAGAAGCTACCCTTTACCTTTTTAGCAAAGTAAAAATACAATAAGATTTTGATTTCCAAATCCAAAGCTCCTCACTGATGAAAACCATAAACCAAAAATTAGCTTGAGATTATTGGATGAGTACACACTAAATATGGGATTTGATGTACAAACCTTCTAGCATCCATTGATTGCTTTGATTCACACTGGATTACACTATTGTATGGAGAGAATTGCTAGTTTTAACTGATTATATAAGTATAAGAAATAATAGTCATGTGATTTTTAGCACTTTAATACCAATCTTCATCAAAGGATGTTGATGACTATGTTTATTAAAAAACTGAAGACACCAAAAATTAAATTCTGAACTGGGTTCATATTTGTATGGCTATACAGTTCAATTAGCTTATATTGAAAATATTAACGTTTTCCCTTTGGGCTCATAAGGTGATTGCTAGAGAGTTGCATTAGTTCCAAAGATCTAGGTGCAGTTCTCTCAGACCCAAGATTCCTTGCTGATGAACGTCAGAAGCTGAAAACTAGTCTTGCAATATTGGATGAGTAGTCATTAGATTGGGATTTTAATGTACAAACTTTCTAACATCCATTGGTTACTATGGCTTGGACTGGGTGGCGCTGCTGTATGAAGATAGTTGCTACTGTTTTGGTGAAAGTTTACTGAAGAAAAATAAATCAAAGAAAGATAATACAACTTTTAAAAAAAAGAGTGAAAGTAATTTAAAAATCTATAAGTATAAAAAGAGAAAAAAATTGAGCAACAATTTCATCATTGTGATTTAGCCATTTGCATCGGCATGTCTAGATATATATCATACAATACTAAATTATCTATGCACTTTACTACTGTTACACAATGCTTTATTTACCAATCTCTTTTACAGTTTACAGTTTCAATTGCCCCAGCAGTCTTCTTCAGAACTCTTATATCTCTTAACTTCAACTTCTAAATTCAAATTTTCTTTTTTCAAATATATCTAGAAAGTTTCTAGACATGCATGAATTTTAATAACATACTAGATATAGATGTCAATTTTATATATGACCTAATTCAAATCTACACAAGACAGCTCATTTCTAGCACATTAATGCCCATATAAATGAAGTATTTTATGCCAAATGTTGTAACATAATGGCATACAACAAAAAAGCTTCATTTAATTATGCCAAATAAAATATGTCCAGTAAAAAGATGTCTGCTTCTCTATGCAAGCTGCCTGTAGCCCATCTTTGAATAAATGCATACACCATGTAAGGACCTAGTTTAGCTATTCACCACAAAATTTTAAGATGCTGATGTGTCTGGACTAGAAATTATGACATTAAATATGACAGTGTGTTGGCACTTTAATCCACAATGGAACAGTATGTTAAGATTAAATGACACTTTAAATTGGACAAACTGCTATTGAAAAGTTTGAAGTGATCTAAAATGTGTATGGTAGTGATGCCATGATCATAATAATATTTTAAAATGGTGGAGTCACAACATTGAAGATAATCTTCAAAGGTATAAAACACACTCCCACATTTTATATCATATCTTGTGATTCAGCAATGCTAGCACTTTGAAATTTTTGTAGGAAGCTATGTCATTACTGATTCAGAGATGGCAATGCAGGCAGCTTGGAGAAAGAACCCAGTTTTTTTGTACTGGCGCACTCTATACATATATATATAATATTGAAATCATCTTCCCAAATATTGTTTTTTCAATAATGCCTGCTGTGAATAAATATAAAAATCTGAACTTTACATTTATTCACAGATGGCGTTGCTGAACAAACATAACACTTGGAAGAGTGATATGCACTGGGATACTTTCATATATGTGTGTGTCTAAAATTAAATCAGATGCTAATACTGTACTCTCAAATGCAAAGCTTGAATTAATGAGCCAGATAAAAGGTCAAAGTTAAGCTAATTTTTATGACTGCTTGATTCAAGCTTTGCGTTTGAAACAGATAGTAATGCTGAAATTATCAGCATGTGTAATTCCTATTATATATATATGTGTGTGTGTGTGTGTGTGTGTATCATTTAAAATTGGAATAAACAGTAATTTAGGAGTAATAACAAAGGAAAATTAAATCAAAGATCTCACTGAAAAAAAAAAATGTAAAAGCTTTAAATATAAGTGGAAATACAAATCATGGTTAAATTTAATAATAAAAGATAAAATCACAGCTATAAAATCAATTAAAGAGAATCAACCTATACTAGACAGAAGATGATTGAAGTACTCATAATTACATTAGTTTATTAAATCAAATTTCTAACTAAAACAGAAATAAAAAGTATCCATAGTTAATTGGACTGGATTAGGAAACATAAAAATCATTAAAAGTGCAAAACTTTTACCAAAAGCATAAATAAACTCTATTGGAAATATTTGAAAAAAGATGTCAGAACACAGGTGATGTGATGTTCTGTGACTTCTCCTTAAATGGAATCAGCTCGATAGGAAATAAAGATTGTAATGAATATAGAATTACAGTAAAATACAGATGTACAGAAGGATGTATATCCAGCACCAAACATAAGTGAGGTGCTATTATCCAAATTGGACCATATGCAGTATTCTGACCAGTATTTATAGATAACGAGATCAGTAGGGTGTTCATGCTGACCACTCATGTAAGACAAATGTCACCAACTTCCTTTCAGAATTCTAACAGATCGTTATACTTTTCAAACAAAAATGAACTCTTTATTACATAATATGGATGAAGGTATTCTTTACTTTAATGAAATCATAGTTATTAGAAATCCCAAAAGTAGCATTAAAACAATGTTCAAGGTGAGAAATGGAATGATTTTGGAATAGACCTAACTAAAAAAATGCACTAGGGGAAACTAAGCAAATCAACTCTCCAAACCATATTCTTTCAGATAAAATAAACCATTCTCAGCTTTGGAGAAAGTTAAACCAGACACTCAGACTCCTAAGAATGTGAAAGAATTATTGGGGTTTTGGTGGTTGATAATTTTCTCTGCAGGTTTTTTTAAAGAAGGAAGTGACCCCATGTCACAAAACTACTTCAAAGATCTACTCAAATAAAAGAAAATTGGACATTGAATATAAAACACAAAAGTACAATTGAGTTCAAAAAGTTTCTTATGCATGATAACAATGATTTAGATATCATAGTAAGAAGTAATGCTCCACACTACTGCCAAAAGTGAAAAACTGTTTTTTTTTTTTTATGCTCGATGATCATTAACAAAAATCAAACAGAATTATGTCAACAACAAGGAAGATGTGGCAATATTATTCAGAATTTTTAAAGAAATTCCATTAGTATATTTATGGACATACATTTAAGATTATAACTGATTGTAACCTTTATTAGATATAATTGTAATTCATAAAAGGTTTAAAAACAATAATATATTATATAATTATAACTTAAAATATGAAAAGAGAAGGAATATATCACATCTTGTTCTCATGAATGATAATCAGTTTAGAATCATGCTCTGAAGAGATAGAGAAAACCCTTATAGATTTTCACTGGTAATTCGTTAGCTCATTACTATACAAACTAATCAATAAAAATCCCAAATACAGACAGTGATGAAATGAACTAGAAGTGATAATTCCACAAACATATAAAGAAAGCCCACATTTTCCACCATAGAGGAAATTTCTCTATAGTTAAAAGATATGTAGTGATAGATGGAAAAAATATGGTAAATAAGTAGTATTTTATTTGATACATTAGGGTCATAGTAATATGATAATAATTACAACTCTGGCTCAAGATTATACCTGATGACCAGGTCTTAAAAATAAATTTAGAAAGGTACAGTATGTGTTTCCTTAAAGTTCAGTATTCAAAAATCTAAGGATCCAGATTTGATTCCCTTGCTAACACTGTAACTAATCAGGCCAGCAACACCTGAAGAAGAGATGAGAGTAATACCTCTCAAAACAGGGTGCTTATACTAACCAGTGCGCTCTTACTAACAACTGAATGTATTTGGAATGTTTAGATAAAGTTAAATTTTTCTAAAGACCTTCAATACTCATACTAGATGATGGTCCAATATATAAATGCAATTAAAACACCATCACATCACAAACTTACAGGGAGATAATGGAGCTGTTTTTAATCTTGAAAAATTTTTAAAATGGGGGGGGGGTGTAGTAGTAATAATCATAATCAAATGGTTTTATTGTTTTGCAATTTGTAAGAAGTTTGAATGCCAAATGTGGAATCGATCCAAGGATCTTAAACTCTAGAATCTGATATTCATCAATTGAATTAAACTATACAAGACAGAATGTTGCAGTATAAGTTGCTGTCTAACTTCATTATACATCATTATGATCCCCATCTCTTATACTAGCACATACTTCTGGCATACATTGATTACACTGGTTGGCACAGGGTGGCACTACTGTATTGGAGAGTTTTGCCTTGTTTACTAACTTCATTATATTATTAAATATCAAAACTGTCAGAAAATATAGTCCAACAACTAAACAACAGATTAGCACTCATGGAATAATGAATGCCTTAATGCTGCCCAGTATACAAATACATCTAGAAAATCCTCGACTGAATTTTTGTTAGACATTTGAGAATGTATTTTTTTCTACTAATAGTAAAATGTATTTTGAATCAAAGAATGATAATCAAAAGAAATATTACAAAAAGGATCATGATGGATGGAGTAGAAGAAAATGATCAGGATAAAGGACTGATATAAATTAAACTTTTATGACTAATGTTTGTATTAGAGACAGAAATTGATTGTAGATAACGATAACACACAAATGTTACTCAAAACTGTTTGAAATCTGATTTTGAATTTTATAAAATGGTAACAATCAGAAAATTATAAGAAGAGATATTACAAGAGCTTAACTGAGATGACAAGAAATTGAAGAATCTTAGTTTTTAGTGTCCAAAAAATATATATCTTAGAATGAAAAATCAATAGAAGATGAAGAATCAGAGTTAAAACATGTTAGTAGAGATAATTGAATCATCACATTAACCAGAACAAAGGGCATAACACACAATAGAGAGAGAGACATTGCTATATCGTAAAATAAAAATATTTAAAATACAAATGATTGAAATTATTTTTTTGTTAATACATATAAACAATTATTTGTTATTATAGAGATATGTATTTTATATTTCTAAAGAAGACCTTAATTTAATTTTGTTATTAATAAATTTATATTTCATTAAGTTATTCCAGTGAATTTATTTAATCCTAGACTAAGTTTAAAACATTATATGTTAGTATTATCCCTTGTCCAGTCATACCTGACCTTGTCTTTAGAAGTGGACTATTCCAGATTCCTTGCCTGATTGGCTAGCATTCAGTCGCTATCCAATGGGGATAAATCCTTCATTGGGGTTCGCACACATAATCCAAGTGCTTCAAGTAAGGTAGGGGATCTGCCATTACATAGTCAGCCTTATTAGAGGCAAAGCAGAGAATGCAATTGCTTCTGTCAGCCTGAATAACTCTCCAATAAACTCTCTGCCATCAGCAAAGGTATTTCCCTAGTCATTATCATGATGTCCACACAGTGAGGCAAGTCCACATAAGGACTGAAAACTGATATATCAGCAGCTGATTCAAGGCAAGCTGTCTAGTACAACGGAGTCTTACATGAGCTCACGAGGTAGGCTGCTTATTTAGCTGGAAGTGAGTTCCATTACTCGCATGACTATTTCAGCATTCAATTGTATAAACCATATTTATATGTTTTATTAACTAACATGCGTGTATATTTTTTGTAACTAATAAATTGTACATATTAATTGTTGAGTAGTTTGTCATCATTTGTCTGTTGGTTTGGAACTGAACCTGTAAGCCAAGCCAAACACAACACCCACAGTAGCAATTATAGGGCTCTTGCTCACTGATCTGGATTCATGCATAATGGTCAGTTATACTAATCAATAAAGCAAATCATATATAGCATGACATTGCTTTTATAAGCTTGTATTTACAAAAATGTAATACAGAGGGCGTACCAATAGCTCAAACAAACTCTTAATTGATGTGTGCGGTAAGAGAAGAATGGGATATCCTTTAAAATCCATGCACTGCATTTTATTTAGTTTTTATTATTAGAAATTAAATTTATAATTGGACAGTATATTAATGGCACTAAATGGCCAAGGCACTGATGATGATCAGAACATCTGATGAATTAGCATTTAAGTTTATGTATTCAAATTATTGTTTGTACAATCTGTGCCAAGTTTGGCAAGAGCTAAACAATTAGTCTGAACTATAGTGAACCATTTTCAAATTCAGTCACAAGGTTGACTGTTGATTTATTTATTATTCATCTCTGTAAAGCTGGTGAACTCATAGTTAGTCTTTGTTTTTGCTGATCTTGTTTGCTTATATCATTCATATTCATTTTATATTTAAATTGGAGTTGTCATTGGCTTGGGTATAATGATTTTCCATCACCCCAGTTAACTCCATATTATTACAATGTACATTGTAAACAAATTTAACACACATGCTGCCTTTTAAACCCTAAAACTTATAAAAGTCATAAAACATCTGGGTGACTTGTACAATCATCTTATATCTAAATAGTAAATATTTTGGGGATTAGAACCACTGAGGATCTGTAAGCATATGAATTATCTGACCTTTTTTAATCTATTATGTCGTCTATAATCGTTAATTCTCCACAATGAATGTGCACATGAAAAAACTAAGTAACTTCCTTTCTGAACAATCAGCAATTTAATCAATATTTTAATTCTGTTCTTAATTACGACTAGTAATGCTTTTTAATTACAGATACTTTTTGTTTTAATTAGTACTAGTAATCCTTTCCATGTAGTCAATCTTTTGTAACTAATATAAAATAGTTTTTTTTAAATTCATATTGAATTTTATATATTTTTAACAAATGTTATCATCTTTTAACAAAACATATAATAATCTGGTCAACCGTTGGTGGCCGAGTGGTTAGCACAGCTGCCTTACAAGCAGTTGTCCCGGGTTTTTGGGTTTGTTTCCCTGCCGATGCTTTGACACATGGAAAAAAAACATATAATAATTTCATAATCCAGATATAAACCTTCTCCCCTCACTCTAGACAATTACATAAGTGTTTAATCTCTCACATCCTTGTTTTTTTGTCAATCCTAAAGGTGCAACAGGCCATGTTTCTTCATCACTACTTTCTTTCTTCACCACTATCTTTTTCTTCATATTATCGACAATGCTTCACACTGATTTTTTTTCCATTTCATCTTTCCACTGATCCATCAAAACAATCACTCTTTATCTTGGCATCCACTTTTTTTTTATTGCAAGAAAACACCCTATCTCAATTTGTATTTCAATTAATCCCATTTGATGATTTCAGATAGCACTATTATTCTTAATTGCTTTAACAGTACATTAGGAATGATTTCTTCCCATTCTTTTTAAATAAGTCACACAACTGTACTTCTTCGCTATCTGGTATTTCTATTTTATTTTCTATATCTTCTACATTATTGAGGACCAACAGTGATATGTGGGTCAGTAGTTTTCAGCTCACCAACATTTCTGTGTACATTTTTTTTTATAACAGTGGTTGTATAGAATGCTGGAAAAATATTGCAGCCAATAATATTTACAAAAATATTTTTATAACCAGTTTAACTTAATGTTTGTTTAAACTTCTGGTCTGCCTTCTTGGCTATTGTTCAACTAAAGGTGACAAGGGGTTATCTAAATATGCTATATCCTTTTATCAATTAAAAAACTTTAACTATTGCAAGATAAAACCAGAAACAATGTCTGAAAAGAAATTTCTGGATAACCATGACATGCGAGAAGTATCCAATGTAATAATACTCTGCCCATTTATAGTGAATGTCAACATCCATTATATATCTAGATATAGTTGGCACAAAATGCTTGTTTATTTTCTCTATTAAGTTATCATAATGCACATCTTGTAATGTTTGGGCTGTACAGTTGGTTAGTCATCTGTAACCAATTCTTTAAAACTGTATACTTTTCCGCATGTGCAACACATATACTAAAATGCTCTGTTATTACACGCTGCTCTGTTTAAAACATACCTTTTTTCTCTCCCTTTTTCACAGATTTGAACTGTTTTGACTACTTTCTACCTGGGATAAATAATACTTGTTGGACTTCTACCAGGAAGAATTAAGTCTGATCAAATGAACTCCAGCAGAACAAATATCAAGTAATAATTAATATAAAATTATCTAACAGTAAATAAAATTTGTTTGATTACATAAACTATATACAGAAGAACATATATCAGACAGATAGTATTTTAAAATTCATAAGTAATCTTTATTACATCATATAGTCTTTTGTATAGGTTGATAACTCTTACTAAGTATTATACTTTACAAATGTTTTTCCATTAGCATCAATCTCTAGATGTCTTTCAAGATATCAACTCCAGACATGCTCTCCAAAATAAATATGAAGACCTATAAAATTGAGAAAATTCAGATGTTTAAGAATTGCTACCACTTTTTAACTAAGATAATTTAAAAGTGGAACATATTTTTATATCATGTTAATTCAAAACTTTATTTAATTAAAAAAAAGTTATTATTTTTCAGATTGGAAATATTGTGAACTCTAGGCCAGTATTCAATTTAAGTTCACAAAAATACTTTGATATAGATGATCCAAATTAATTTTTAAAAAAAATTAAAGTAAAACTTATCACAGATATGAACTACAAAAATTTTTTTTTGTTAAAAGGTTGCCTTGACAACAGTTTGAAATTGTTGATTGTTATTGATATTGGGATTGTTGACTGGTTTTTTCTCTTAAATATTAATTTTAATATATTTTTATTAGCTATTTCTAAATGCAGTATTATATATACTATTACATAAATTTTAAATAAGTGCTTCTAAATTCTGAAGGTTACAGAAATATGTCTAAAGAACCTAGCCTTATCTATTTCTTATTTATAGATTAGATATTTCTGGGATTAAAACATTCTGAGCTTTCTTATCTTCAAGGTTTTCTCTAGCATGGATTAGGACTTAGGGAGAATAATTAATTTCTTAATGAATACTATTTCTGACACAGAGGCTAAACTCTCTGTACAGTTGGGCCACCAGTGCAATCCAGAGTAATCAATGGAATCATGTGATGTTTAGTGATTTAAAATACATTTCTGCAGTATAATCGTCACTATACCAATCTCATGCAAGGTAAAGACTGGTTTCTATCCATTTTTAGCATCTTGTGGAGGGTATAATCATATAACTAAAGATATGTGCAAAAGATGTATGACCCCCAAAGATGCATATTTTATGCTAAACCAGCACTCATCAGTTTGGCCCAGATCACAATATCTTACACATATATTTGTCATTGTTCAGTATATATATAGATAGCCAACTACTACAGTTTAATTGATGTCAAACTTACAGCCCTCACAACTTTACACAAATTTCTTAATGGAAGTATATTAATAATTTTTATTAGTTATTCATTAGATTTAAGATTATCTACTTAATTAATAAATATTTCTATGGAAACCAGTCTTTACCTTGTAAGAGAGATGTGTAGTGAAAATTACATCACAGAAATATTATATATTAAGTGGATAATTTTTAATCTAATGAATGATTAAAAAAATAAATTTCGTCTGAATAATCAACACTAATTAATATTTTTTGACTATTTTTATTTAAAAATTACTAATCTTTTTTAATCAGATATTTTAAAATTATAATTATTTCCATATAATCAATCCTTTATATAATAAACTCTTTTTTTATTATTCACGATATAAATTAGTCAATATAAGTCATAGGAGTTAATTTGATGTCATATTGAGAATGCATAGATTAGTGTTATATTTATAAAAAGAGGGTTTTTTTAATGTAAAAAAAAAATATTGGCAGTAAGGAGAACAATTTTTGCTTTCGAGGAAGTGTATTAGAAAATAATATCCCCCCCCCCCCCATGATCTTTCTATGTTGCTGCAAAGAGATCCACATATATAAAGCTTAAAATATTTCTGATAATGTTCCTACCCTCTATTCTCAATCTTGGCCAAAATAATTTAAAAATATCTAAAAAAAAAAAAAAAAAGTGTAATGATTATTGTTTAATTTTCCGGCCACCGCAGCGTCGACTTTGCTATGATCTTCAAAGGTAAAACAAAAACTTTTTTAAAGGTCGACAGGTTTATCGGATGTGATAACGCATAATGATTACGAAACGTTTGAAAGTGAACTATAAACTAAATTATAGTCTTTAACAAAATAAATAGAATTAAATGCCCTTCGTCTGACCTATCTTTATACTTCATTAATAAAAGCTATGGGGAGGGGAGGGTAGGGGTGATGTGTATTGAGGCTTGAATTATTCAATCATTTAATCTCAATAACGAATTTCATTATTTAACTGCTTTGATAAACAGACGAGATATAAATTATTTGCTTCACTTCCAAACTATTATTACTTAAGAAAGAACAAAATTGTTTAAATATTTTTTAAATTATAAGGTAAATAAGCAATTTTTCTAGCCTCGTTCTAACTTTAGAGGGTGTTGGCGGTCAACTGTGATGGTATTTAAAATATGTTAGAGGTCGCTAGTGTTGAAATGATGGGGTGGTCATGGGTGAAATGTTCTGGATTAATCATGTGATCATAGATTCCTGCCATTTTGAAGTTCCAACTTGTTGGATTAGGAAACAGTTTTTCTTTCTTTGTCGTAATGGCCACAGCAGACGTTTCTGACGATGCTCCAGCACCTCGTTTATGTCATTTAATTAAATGGCCAGACTTTGACGGTTACGGGTTTAATTTACATGCTGAAAAATCGAAAACTGGTCAGTATATCGGCAAGGTAGATAAAGATAGCCCAGCGGAACTGGCGGGGTTACGGCAGGGAGATAGGATAATTGAAGTAAACGACGTAAACATTGCAAATGAAAATCATAAACAAGTTGTGGAACGGATTAAATTAATGCCTAATGAAACAAAAATGTTAGTTTTAGACGAAGAGTCGGACAGGTATTATAAAGAACGAAAAATTGTTGTTAAGAGTACTATGAAAAATGTTGTCCATCAAAAAACACCCGTACCTCGCCCCGGACCTATCAGCAGCCCGGCTACTAATGGTCCCACAACTAATGTCACCAATGCAAGTTCGCCGTCCTCAAGTTCGGAAGCGGGGTCTACTTCTGGTTCAACCGAAGCTGAGTCTCCGGCTCAAGCTCGTGTAAAGAAACACGATGAGGTAAGATAGTTAGCAATTAAGTCGGCAGCAGTAAATTTATTTCCGGATATTAGTATTAATTATCTTTTTTTTCCTGTAATACTTTGTTGTTGCGTCATTTGATTAGAGCTTAACTTCCTGATATTTCTCTGATTTCTAATTTTTTTTTTAAAAAAAAATCAATTTGCTAACTTTATACCTGAGTTGCTTTTAATGTAAATAATAATTTCCTTCGTTAGAGGTAATGGTTTCCTACTCACGCACCCTAACACACGCCCAAATATAGCTATGTAAATATATATGTTAGTAACTAGTGTATATTGACACGCATGTATAAAGAAACTAACGGCACAACAAGGTAATTACTGTATCCGTTGTCTTCCTCCAAACAATAGTTGTTTGGCAAAATTCTTTATGTTCGCGTGCCTAATTAGTCCGAGTGGTAATTTATTCGGACTAAAAATATTAATCATGTGATCAGCTTTTGGCTGCCAACACGACACCAACCGCAAACATTAATTTTTGATCGGATTTTGTTTTAGAATAGTAATTTATAATGCGGAGTGCTTTGGGGGCTCTGTCCCCTGTAAATTGCATTAGCCGAATGCTTCGCTATTAATAATCATTTAAAAGATTAGAAATATGTACACATTGCTGTATATTTATATGGCTGGTGTGATATTAAATAGTTTAAGAAGTTTTAAATTGACCTACTTCTCTATTTGTTGGCCAAACTAGTTTTTGATGTATTAGGAAATGGAAATTTTTGAAATTTGCATAATTATTTAAATTATTTTGTGGTGCATATATCTAAACAGGTAAACATATACTATAATACACATACTATTTTTAGTTCTGCGTTTGTATTAATTGTATTTTAAAACCATTGTCTATGGAGACCGATATTAAATAAGTAAAAATAATAAAAATATTGTGAAAATTCATACCACAAAAAAAAAAAAAATATGCAAATTGTTTTAATTATGATATTAATATCATTTATGTTCTTGCTGTATGATAAATTTTATCAATACCTTTAAAGTTTTCTTTTTTTAGGTGCAGGTAAGATTTTGAAATGTCACTCAAAATATTTTTTTAGTTTCTTATTAAGGTGAAGTACTTGTACTTTACTCCTGCTGATAAACAGATAATAGCCCTTTTATTGCTTAAAGACTGCATAGATTTCACCCAATGAAAATATAAAAGTTTTATCTTTTGGATTTCTGCCAAATTTATTGATTAAAGTTCTTTAATAGGCAGGTATAGATTTGTTTATATTTTGGAACTCCCATTCAACTTGGTTAATGGCAATATATAAAATAAATAAGAAACTATTACACTTTATTTTGGAAACTTATTAGATGTCTGTCTGTAATTCTCAAGTTTTTTCATGAAACTATATAATTCTCTTTGACTTCCCAGTTCTGATGAAAAGATATAATAAACATAAACTAATTAAATGTACTGGGCCCACTTTTGGTAAAAACACTGCTAGAATCATAGTGCTAAGTAAAGTTATGCAGTGCAGATGTGCTTAAATAATTGACCTGATGTAATATGTAAATGAGGCACCATATGGAAATAAAGCATTCAGATATTCCATTTTTCAGACAGTGGAACATATGAGTCAGTATGGAGAAAATAGGACATTTTAGTTTGAATATGAGAAAAACAAATAGAAATATTAAAAGATTTGTGGAAGAAATATTAATTTAGTTGGGTTTGGAAGTGTGCTTTAGAAGAGAGCGAGCCAAAAAGAAATTAATGGAAGGAGAGAAACATGGTGGAGAATAGAACAGCCTTTCTGGCTGGACCTTTATTTATCTCATGTTGTCATTTATTGTTTAATGACGATGATGTGATACCAATAAATTTAATAAACTAAATGATGTTCATTTCAAAGAATAGTGCTGAAGTTTTGATATCAGGAGTTATCAATGGACGAGAATTAGGAATTACAGTTTCTACATCTCATATATATTTAGCAAATAAATCTAATGGTTTGTAGTGCTGGATTTTGAGACATTAGAAGGAACAGAATTGAGTCTTAATCCAAGGACCTACAGTTCTTAAGAGTCCACCTACTGCTTTTAAAAAAATATCTAAAAGAATGTCAGCTTTATACAGCATTTGGTTATATAATTTAGGATCATTTGCTATTATTGGTCACTTGTGAATAACTTCCTTAATTAGTATGAACAGTAATTTGCAAAACAAATTTTGCAACAGTTAATTAATTTAAAACAAAACCAAATTACTCTCTAATAATAGCAATAAGATAGTTTTAATTAAGCATGTATTTGATAACTAATGTAGAATAAGAATTGCTAATTAACTCATGACTTGATTTAAATAAATGTGATTACCAGCTATATGCTCAAGTAGTTTTAAATTTTCATTCCTAACCAATATTCTTTTACCTCTATTCCTTTCTCATTGCAAATCCTATCAATTTTGATTCGTTTTTATTTCATAAAATATCTGTGTATTAATAAATAGGTAGAGTATGTTTTTGCCTTTAGTTTTAAAATATACTGAAATATATTTTTAACATATATGTATACATTTTTTTAAGTTTAACTCTACACACACACACCCCAGCCTTATATTCTATCCACTTTTCATATGTGCATAATTATTTACCTGCCCACTCTTTATATTCAACTTGTCTCTTATTTTTCTCTTTTTTTCCACCTATCCTCTCATTTTTTACTATGCAGAATGTCATCAAAATCTTTACATATATTTGATTTTTCATATTTGTTTCATCTGCTTCCAAAATTGACTCTCCTGAGTTAATAGGTCAGCCCCCCCTCCCCCAGTTTACCCATTCTATTATCATTATATCTGGTCATCAGAATTTTGATCTGAGAAAAAATTTTATCACTAAATTTATCTTTATCAGTGCTATTAGTTATGTATGTATGTTAAGCTTTTTTGCCCAAAGGCCAATTAGTTGGTCAGGCAACAGAATACCAGGACTGATTATATATTGGTAACTACTTGATCATCATTGGAGCTTATCGCTTTTCTTAACAATTTATTCTGGCATCTTGCTATAATTTTTTTTTTTTTCCAGTCCTAGAAAGTAAAAAGTTAACAACCTTGAAAATATTTAATCTGTTTTTGGTTAAAATATTGTAAAATGATAATGTTATTTGCTCAAGGGGTTACCTATAAAGTAGGTCTCCTGTCAATATTTTATGACATCCAGTAAATTCTTATCAGTGACCTTCTAAAGACCTAGCTAACACACCCTTTAAAGAAGTGTGTGTGTGTGTGTGTATGGAAGGGGGGGTGACTACTGCAAACTTTTTTTAGAATTAGCTCAAACTTTTGGATTAAAGAAAAAAAAGTTTTCTTCTATTAAAAGATATATAACTAAATACAGGATCACCAGAAAAATTTCTCTCATCGGTAATAGTCTTCCAGTCTCTCTTTAAAAGTGAATGGGCTTTTGTCATAGAAGCTTGGGTATATTGATGACTAGGCGTTAAATGATGATTTTATGTACAAACCTTCCTGCAGCCTTACTAAGGCTTGCACTAGGTGGCACTACTGTATGGGAAGTATGATGTAGCTAGAATTATATGGAAAGGAGTTGCAGTAGCAGGGTTAACATATGGTAATGATGCATTATATGTTAGTAAAAAGATATTAGATTATTTAGAAAAAACTCAAAGGGAAGTAGGAAGACATGCATTGGATGCAGAAGTATGGACAGCAAGGGAGGCAATTCAAGGAGAAATGGGATGGTCAAGTTTTCATATGAGAGATGCAAAAAGTAAAATGAAAATGTTTGGTAGATTGCAGTTTATGGATAATAAAAGAATAGCTAAAATAGCATTTAATTGGGTTATGAGTAAAGGGCAGGTAACAAGATGGGTGAGAAAGGTAATGCACTATGCAAAAGATTTGGATAAAGAATTTATATCAGTATATTTGTACAAAAGATGGGATGATTGTGTTAAGAGGATTATTGAGTGTTATAGTAGTAAGGAATGGGATAAAAGAATAAATTTATTAATAAAGACTAGGGAGTTAGAGAGATGGAGAAATAGTATGGAGAGTAAAAAGAGTTTAAATATATATAGAAATAAACAGAATATTAGGTATGAGTTAATATATGATAATAGTAAGGAAAGTAGTTTATTGTTTAAGGCTCGAACGGGATCTTTAGCTACAAAAGAATATACATGTAAATGGAAAAATATGGGTGATTTATTTTGTAAATTATGTAAGGAAGGAATTGAAAATATTAGGCATTTGTTAATTGAATGTAAATGTTTGAAAACAGAAAGGGTACATATAATGAAGTTGTGGAAAAATAAATATGAAAAGAGTGATTATACAGAAAGTGAATTATTGGTTTTTATGCTAGGTTTGGGAAAAGATAAGGGGGATTTAGATATAAAGGTTATAGAGTTGACAAAAATTATGTTGTGGAAATGGGATAGAGCAGATTATGGGTAAATTTAGAGTGGGGAATGTAAAAGAAAGTGGCTAACAGGTTTATCTGGGCTTAATTGCTGAGATATTCTTGACTTCGTTTAAGGAGAAGCCATAATACATCACATCACATCACATACTATTAAGAAGTTATAGGAAATGTCCTGCATTATTTGATACAGTGGAAGAATCAATGCCCAGGGTCCCCAGTGACCAAATTCTTTATAGTCAGTCAGCTTCGCAATCCTCATCAATCCAGTAGCGATTCTGTAAGAAAGTGGTGTTTAAAGCATTACACCGTTCTATCCATCAGTTTATGGGTGTTATTTAAACTCATACAAATGTGGATGGGTGATGACTGACTAAATCATTTTTTCAAATTTGAATTTTGCTATTATACTGTGAATCAAACATTTCTTTACCTAATATCAGTGATGTGCAAATCTTGTGTAGTAAGGTTAATATATGTGCTTACCAAACACAGCTAAAATTTTCAAATAAACTTGGATAATTTTTGGGATGACTGGAATCTGCAGACAGCTAGCCCCCATCACCATCTGACAATCCAGTATGGATTCTAGAAATGGATTATCTTATTGATTTTTAGATTTGTATTTTATATACATATAATTAAATTACCACAGTCCTCTTTCTTAAACCAATTGAATGTCACAATAATAGTGTCATAACATGCTGACAGTTTATTGCTTTGTTTAACATAAAGGCTGTAGTGGAGGAATTTGCATACAGTAATCGGTCAGTAATACTTTCACTATATGTATGAATATTGGTTTTTGTCTTTTCAATTTAGGATCTGCAATATACCCAAGAAATGTTTTAGTAATCCATAAACATTCTCTTATTTCTTGTTTTAAAAACTTGTAACGAAAGATAGTTCATAAACTCTTTGGCAAGTGGCCATATGTAATTAATGGTAGAAACATTAGCTTATTGTGTTAATGATGATTATTAAAAGAAAAAAATGGTATATGTTTATGAAGTTATTGGAATATATGTTAATAATAACAGCAAACCATTAAATTACCAGCGGAAAAATATGTAATAATGTAAGAGCAGCTCTCTATTGCCATCTAATGTCAACTTGGGTAATTAATAGATGCACATAAAATCCTTATTTTTAGCATTTGATATCTCCTCAAACTGATTTCTGGCTTTTACTTTTATAAATGAGGCAAGGGTTTCAAAGTTGGAAGGAGTGCAGACCTGTGTCTAGTAAACCTCTTCTAATTTGATTTTATCTATCATGTTAAGCAGTTTGATGGTTTCTGGGTGCATGTCTATATTCCTTCCAATTTTGAGTCCCAGGGTATTAAAAAAGGCAAAAATTGGCACCTGGTCTGAGGATAGGGATGGTACTAAGAATAAGGAATTTGTATGCATCTAGTGATCAAGGATTATTTAAACTTACACTAGATGGCATTAAAATGGAAAGCTCTTATTAGTATATATATTGAATAACTAGTTAACTGTAGGTATTTATGGTTTATATATAAATTTTTTTAATTTGTCGGAGAATGCCTTAAAATAAAAGAAGTCCATTGTAAATAACACCTATTCTCTGATATCTTTCATCTCTTTTCAAATGAATGTTCCCTAACTTTTGAAGTTAGGCAACTGAGTACTGCAACCCAATAATACTTGTTTATTATTGATCATAAATTTTCCATTGCTGACCTCTTCTCTTATATAGTTGTGATATTTAATCAATTCTTTATATCCTCTGATTCGATAAAAGTTTAAAATGAATTTTAAAAGTATCTAAACATAATCATGATGTTTAAGTTATCTCACATTCTTAAAGTGATAAGTTCTCTTTTATCACAGACTGATTAAAAAAAATTGACTTTTTGAACATTAATTACTAAACCAAAGTCTATATTTTGCCATCAAAATTTGAAACATATTTTTATCCATCATTTTTTAAATTGAATTGTAAATTTTGAAACTAAGATGCTAAAGTTAGTCTTTTGCTTGTAATTGATTTCTTTCTCTTATTCAACGCTGATTTTTATTTTAAATGCTTCAGATTTTTCATAATAAATGTTGAATAAAAAGATATAAAATAAATTTATAAGCTGAGACAATATTTACATATGATACCATTTTCAACTTTCTTATGCACTTAACAATACTATTTTTTATTGACTGTCCTGAAGTCACCATTTAATGGTCAGGCTAAGATGTATGTTATTGATTATGTATATAAATATAATGTATTAATTATATGAGTATATATTCGGATATTGTAACTGATGATGACTACAGGACAGTTGAAACTATAATGATAAGGTTTTGGTATAAAAAATAGTATTGTTAAGTGTATAAGAAAGTTGGATATGGTATCATATGTAAATATAGAAATCAATACATAAAGAAAGGAGGAGGAAGAAGAAAATTGTATTACTTCTGAGACAATATTGGCGGTGGTGTTTTCAATTAAACGATCCATCTTTAGAATTTTATTGTGGATATTTCAACCGTTTCAAGGCAGGGTATGTTAAAAAGCAAACAGATCATTTAAGAACATCCGAGAAAAGAATAAAAACATCTCTTTAAAAAGCAATAGCAAAGAATTCAAATTCTGCCAGCATCGATATTAATTGATAATTGAAAAATGTTATCAGAATTTAGTGAAGTATGAATTGCATTATAAGAAAGTTATCTACTGGTTTTTCTTTCTCTGATACTGGTTATATTATTCATTGATTTGGAAAATATCAGCTAAATATTTGCAGCTATAATATACTTTATTTTGGTTCTTGTTAAAATATTTCCTAATTGGTGTTAAGGTGAGGGAGATGAGAGGGTCAAGTAATGTTTCAGCACAATATTGAGAGGCTAATCTTAATAAGTTCATTCAGTTTTTGTTTTCTTTTAGATACCAACTTGGGAAATGGTCAGATAATCTTTAGATTTCAAGTTCACACCTGTTGGTCAAATTATTCATGGTGTGTGCATATATACAGGTAGATCATTTTCATTAGTCTGAATACTATTCATTCAAAAACTTATTTGGAGAAAGTTAAAAAGAACTGCTTTGATTTATTTTGGCAATTGTTATATAAAATTTTTTTTGACGATATAAATATAAGCAGGTGTATTTTGAAGTGTTAATATTGTTAATAAAGAATAGTTACTGTCTAAAAGCTATATGTATGTAACTATAATCCTAATAATCAATAAAGCAAGTCATATATAATGTTGCATTGCTTTTATAAACTTGTATTTACAAAAATGTAATACAGAGAGCGTACCAATAGCTCCAACTATAAGCCTATTCACAGTAAAATCAATTTTGAAAACATTACACCATGGCAGTATTTGTAAGTTCATTTAAATGTTTCTTTAGGAGTCTGGTTTTAGGCTTCATTGTTCTGTGAATAGGTTTTTATTCTCAGCATTATTTATTTGATAAACTATAATTTATTTACAACTTGTTAAAATTATTAGAATATAAAACTATAGATAGTAAAGTTAATGTTTATTTAAATTTTCAGCAAAGTTTGGGTTTATAATGAGGGGGCAGAGGTTTATTGTTACAATCTGAAAAAGTTAGAAATCCAAAACTCTGGAACCAGAGATTTCATATTAGTGATAGTTTATCTATAATAGCAATACAGGTTAATATATTGAAATGTTTTACGAGTACTTCTCATTGATCTCCTTTCAAAGTGCAAGTGATCAATGTTGTTCAGATGGTGGTGCCAGTTGGACCTCCAAACCAGTTTTTGGCTTTACTAACTTCTTTGATCATCCTCAATTTTTGCATTCCACTCATATCTATGGATTAAGTCATGCTAGCAGAGATGGTTTTTAATGACAAAAGAAATTTCTGTTAATGCAGATTAAGTAAGGGTC
Organism: Epiperipatus broadwayi; assembly: GCA_028023455.1. Taxonomy (NCBI): domain Eukaryota; kingdom Metazoa; phylum Onychophora; class Udeonychophora; order Euonychophora; family Peripatidae; genus Epiperipatus; species Epiperipatus broadwayi. The sequence continues at coordinate 5,208,914 of JAQFVV010006260.1, read as the reverse complement.
ACCCACTGTTTTGTTTGGTAACATATGTACATGTATTTGAATAGAATTGTGTGGTGAATTAGAATAATAAGTATCTGTGGGTGTGCGTGTGGTGCTTAATTTAATACACTCCCACGAATTCTGATTACAAAAGAAACCATTTTTTTTATATATACCTTTAAGAATTTCCTGATCCATTGTTATTGAATGAGATAATACCTGAGAAAGAATTAATATGCTAATAAATAATTCAGATTTGGTTTATTTTAGTAAAAGGAAGGAAACACAGCTGAATAAAACTATTTATTTAATTGAAAAATTAATTTTTACCGATTATAAATTTATATAATTTATAGTATATTAAAAATATTTTTTTAGCTAGTGAGTAAATATTTATAAATATATATATATAATTACTTCAAAGTAATCATATTGTTCACCACTCTTGATGATGTTTCACAACATGAGTCAAAGAATTTCTCAGACGCGCTCAGCAATCGAATATTTCGAGTCCAACTAACGCTTTTAAGAACAGATCTCTTCATTTCACACCATAGCCATCTAGTGTAAACTTGAGTAATCAGTAGTGGAAATATGATAATGCTATTTTATTCTTAGTCACGACTAGTTTAAGCTTATAGTCTTTATCAGTGAAGGCTTTGGATTTGAAACTGGAATGTATATTGTATCTAGCAACCACTTTTAAGTTCATTGTCAGAAAGGGCAACTAGATGCGCAATTGTACTAAATCCAGCATTATATTCGAACTTTATTGCTGTAACATAAGTCAGAAACTAGTTTTGGTGATATGGATATAATAGCAGTATCATCCATTCTCCATTGATAATATAAGCTAAAAATAGATCACTGTTCAAGGAATGGGTTTTGGTTCCAAACCTGGTTTTGTATTTCAGACAATTAACTTCACAATACAAAACAATTAAAGATGACCACTAAACATGTTAAGTATACCAAGATTCAAATTTCACCTCGATGAAGGCCATAAAGCAGAAACTGGTTTTGAGAATGAGATTATAGTAGCATTACCATGCAATATTTTGTTGATATAAGTTAAACCCAACTTTTTGCTATGTAACTTTAAAATAAAACAATTTATTCTAATAAGAGATGTTTTGATAATCAACTAATGTCTATCAGTAAAAATAATCTTAATATGATTTGTTCATGATCGTTTTTCAGAGCACCTCTTCACTGGTTTTGATTCGAAGATAACAAATTTGCACTAACACTTGATGGCTAAAACTGAACAATGGCATTTTATTATGCCTTGATTTTTTTTTTTATGTAACGAAACAAGTGGATGATTTTTTATAGAAGTAAATGAATTGTAGAAGTAATGGTTTTGAAATATGCGAAAGGATAATAGAATATTTGATTGTAAAAAATAAACAATCTTTTAAAAATAAAGTGGTGAATGAATATTTATACTAGTTTCTATTAGTATTAGCGTATCCAGCATACTTGGAGTTCTTAAGTAAGGAACCTGTTCTAAAACTATTAGATTGAGCAACCTAGATAGCATTTGGATTGAACTGCCCAATAAGTTTGTTTCTAGATTTATTTCAGTAATATTTTTTTTTTTTTTGCGGAAGCAGTTTGCAGATTAAATGCTTAATATTTACTTTCAAAAATTGAAAATGTGTGTTATAAGTCAAAATTATTATTTAATCACAGGCAAAACTCAAATTGTAGTAAGATGGCGTCTTAAAAAAAAAAAAGACTGAACTGATGAATAGAGTTCTATGTTTGCAGATACACCTATAAATATTTTATTCTGAGGAATTAATGACGATAAGAAAAAATGATTTTAAAGGAATAAAATCAGCAGAGAAGTAGTATGGCAGAAAATAATTGGACAAGTATCTTTTTTACCTAATTTAATAATGAACTATATTATTCATTAATATTTTGTTCAGAGAGTTTATCAAAGAAAGTTATTAGTGTTTATATATTGGACTACTTCCATCATTCTTTCTCTGACAAAGGCAATGGGATTGTTGTAATGGGTGTGACTAATTATGACAACAAAATACAAAATTCCTCACAGCAGGGCAATTAAAAAAAGTAGCAAAAAATACGATACCGAATAGAGAAACAAAATGACAAGCATTATTCAGAAAACATCACAGGGAGGTACTTAAGTGATTCAGAAAAAATTAAATTAGCATTGTAGTTGAGCCAAATTCCTAATTTTTATGGTCTACTTAAATCCATAAAGATCATGTTCCATTATGACTTATTGTTCTAGAAATTCACCTTGCTAAAATTTGTCAAGATTGTTTTTCAAAGTTCTTAGTTCTTTGGCATATTAGGAAACCTTAATGCGGAAAGTTTATTCCTAACTGTATCATGTGAAGAAATATTGTCTATTGTAAGGAAAATATTAAATGGTGACAGCAGCTTACAACCTAGAACATCTCTTCCTATTGGATCATATAATGAATCTATTAACATTCTGCATAACAACAGCATACATTCAATACAACATAGAATTCTTCCAACAAAATTAAGAGATGGCTATGGCTCAACATTGTCATCCCTGATTAGCAATATTTACATGGAAGAACTTGAAACCACGGCCATAATATCCACTAAAGTGTGTTTTCGCTATGATGATAGATTTGTATGTCTACATGGTAAAGCACTATTATAAATTTTTTGGAAACACATCAACATATCCCCTTCAATTAAATTCACAATAGAATAAGAACAAAAATTGGTATTCTTAGGTGTTCTTGTGACAAGACTCCCTCGTGGCAAAATCAAAACTAGTTTACAGAAAACCCATACATACAGGATAATAGTATATACATCCAATCACATCAGAAACACAAAATATGGAGTCGTACTATCACTATGAAACAGAGCAAAAGAAGTTTGTTCAGAAACTAGTGATGTGGGAAAAGATCTATATAGAACAAACTCTCATGAAGAAAGGTTATCCATCAACTGTCACTAAGAAAACCTTAAATAACAAAAAGAAATATCAAAGGAAAAACTATTATTGATACCATGCCAGGAATGGCAGATAAATTGGAAAAGAATCTACAATCAATATAACCACATAACAGCTTTTCAGACCCTTACCACACTGAATTATAAAATTTACAAAGCCTAAACTTGAAATGCTGAAAAACAAAAGCTACATCTATGAAATATGTAAAAGTGGAAGGGCGTATATTGCTGAGACCAGTTGTCTCATTGAAAAGTGATTGCAAGAGCACAAGCTCATTAGAAAAGAGAAAACGTGTCTAAAGTAGCAGACCATGTATATATCAATAAACATTTGTTCGATTGGGAAATGTAATTCATCCACTCTACTTTGAACCCTTTTTAGCAAAAAAACATTTTATTGTGCTTATATGCACACATAATCTTATGTTTCAACTGCACTGCACTTTTCGGAGCTATACAGTTAAAATAAATAGTAGTTGAGTAGGAGGTGCACGATGGTCGCTAGAAACGCTGTTTCTGTGTTAGCACACAGAACATACAGGGTAGGGGCCCTGTAAGCAGAAATGCTTCTTCCAGCTGCTAGGTGGCGCTGTTCACCATGAAAAATAAATAAATAAATAAGTATATAAATATTACTGTAAAATATGTAAACAATAAAATTAATAAAATAAAAAAACAACATAAAATATAATAAAACTGAAATAAATCTAATCAAAACCAAATAAAATAATCCAGGTAATATAAAATTAAATATACAACATGAAATATAAATTATTCATATATATTCCTTGACTGTATATATACTTATTCATATTTATTTTATATTTCATATTGTATATTTAATTTTATATTGCCTGGATCATTTTATTTGGTTTTCAGTAGATTTATTTCAGCTTTATTATGTTTTGTTATGCTCTACATTTATTATTATTATTTTATTACATACAAATATCAGCCTTTCAAGCTAATTGTGCATACACTTTTGCGAGTGTTAATAATAATAAATGAATACTTTCCTCTCCAATACAAGATATAGTATTTATGCAGGAATAAAATGAGTCCACTTATTCCTACAACTCAAATGCTTATATATGAGCAAATCTGAAGTACTGGCAAGGAAAGCGTGAGGATGGACCACTCACTTTAAATTACTATATACAATGTCTGAATGAATGACGTCGGTGAAATTGTCTAGAATTTACTAAACGTCACTCTAACTGAAACTTAATCATATGTAAATAAGCATTTATTTTTATATAGCGCATGTTTATAATTGTATTATATTTGAATATCAGCCTTTCAAGCTAATTGTGCATACGCTTTTGCGAGTGTTAATAATAATAAATGAATACTTTCCTCTCCAATACAAGATATAGTATATCTTGTATTGGAGAGGAAAGTATTCATTTATTATTATATACTATATCTTGTATTGGAGAGGAAAATATTCATTTATTATTATTAAGACTCGCAAAAGCGTATGCACAATTAGCTTGAAAGGCTGATATTTGAATGTAATACAATTGTAAACATGCGCTATATAAAAATAAATGCTTATTTACATATTATTATTTTATTAATTTTATTGTTTACATTTTTTTATGGTATTATTTATATAGTTATTTATTTTGTTTCATGTCATAGCTCTGAAGAAGACTGCAGGGCAGTTGAAACGTAAGATTGTGTGTACATATAAGTACAATAAAATGTTTTTTTTTCCTAAAAAGTGCTCAACGTAGAATGGATAAATTGCCTTTTATATAAGATATTACATAATATTTTAATTTGCGAAGCGCAGATAGTTGAAAATTGAAATAAATGGAGATACTGCTGAACTTCACTGCACTCGTTAAAATACAAATATGACAGCCAATCAGAATGTCATGATAGCCATCTAAACGACAATCAAATCTAAACACACAACAAAGATTTTACGAGAAAAGGGGGCCACCCTTATCTCAACTTTTCTTTCTATATATCTAAGCCAGTCTTAAGTATTTAGATTTGAAAGTTTGAAGCTTTAAATATCTTCACAAATAACTCACTGAGTCTAAATCATAAACATATAAATTGTGTGGATATTTTTCTTTAAAACTTTACTTATGTTAGTGGCCTAGCGGTTAGCATAGCTGCCTTCCAAGCAACTGGATCTGGTTTGTTTCCCGGTCAATGCATTTGACATATGGAAAAAAAAACCTTACTAATTTTATCAGTTACTCCCTTTGTATATGGCAGAACAGTCTTACTTTTTGAAATATCAAAAAAAAAAATTCTTATTAATGTTTTAAAGAAAAATAATATTCACACAATTTATACTACATTTAAACAAATTAAAGTAATATTTTCAAGCCCTAAAATAAAATTCTTTTCATAAGAAAGGAAGAACACATTTTGGCAGTTAGAGAAAAATCTAATTCATCAGCCATTTATTCACACATTAAATTAACTAGCCATGACATCAATTTTAATAAAACACATTTTCTGGCAAAAATTGAACAATATGGCCAGAGATTGTTAAGGAAAGCTATAGAGATTTTTAAAAGGCCAAAAGAGCATAAAAGAAAAGTGTGAATTAAAGAAGATTAACAGTATTTGGAAAAAGCTATTGGAGGATAAAAAAATTTTTTTTAAATTTCTCAATCAATAGAATTTAAGAGTGAGGAGAAAATAAGAAAAAATAACGATTTTAATAAATCTCACCGTTTACACATTCTTATGATTTGAGAAAGAAGCTCTGAGGAAAATACTTGTTATTATATTGAAATGTCAGCTATTTAGTTATTATATTTTTATTATATGGAAGCTCCCGGAAATAATACTGTGAATTCATTTATTCATGAGAATATTAGAATTAACATTTATATATATGATGAAGCATTGTTCAGCATTATGCCATCATATGTATCTAAGAATATGATCAAATTGATTAGCCAGTTGACTTTGGTGAGAACTGTACGAGGAGGAAATAGCAAGTGCTACATTGAAATAAGACCATTTGTTTGTTTTAGTGATCCTGCATATACTGTATGGGCATTTGTCTGGGAATGTAGTAAACATTAAAAAATGCTACAGTAGGAGTAGCCAATATAGTTCTGTATTAAAAATAACCCGATAGAAAATTATAACTTAAGCACTATAGAAGAGACTTAGAAAAATAGCCCAGGTTTGATATTATAAGTAGGTGCATAAAATCCAAGGCTACCACAATGTATATTGGGCAACTCATGTAAAGCTAGGAACTACTGGTTGTTCAGAAAGGGTGTAAAGAATCAAAATATATATACATCCTATTTTATTCTTTGTATCAACAGCAATTTCATTGAAATATGCTTTAAAGAATTGAAAAAACAGACCTGTAGCAACTATACTACTGAACCGAGTGTTGCGATAACCCTACTATATCTCCCGTTGTTATACTTTAATACTTAAGGATATTTTATAGTCTGGAAGAATTGGAAAAAATTAAATGGTTCAGTGCTCTTGTGCAAGATTGAATACATAAATAATGTTATATATATTTAAGAAGATAACATTTATACAATAATTAACATATTCCATATTATTCATGTACCATAGTGTATATCTTATAAACAAGTTACGTATGGTAACTTTTAGCTTAAAATATGATTTATATGCGTATTGCAATAGCAACCTTGTATGTACAGTATTGCCATCTAGTTAGGATGATCAGACTGGTTCAATCATAAATTGGGACGTAACAACCGACCATTTTTACGGCATTGTGTCCTTTATTTATAAAACTTCATTTCTGTGTATACTCATTTTTGTATATACACTTCCCCTTTGGCACGTTGTCTATTGTTTAGGGTTATTAATATTCCTATTAATTTTATCACTATAGAAAATTAGTATCGACAAAGAACTAGTAAAACTACACTGTCAGTCAAAGCAGGTGTATTTTAGCCTACAAAAAATCCAAGTGCGCATGCTCCAAGGCAAGGTTGGATGCGAGAATCTGCCATATAACGTAATAGCGATCTTTGTTTTGGTGTTAGAATTTGTCTGAAGTTTTAATAATATTACTGTAGAGAATGAAATGAACAGAGAGGGCCAAGAAACTATCATTTTTGCAATGATTTATTTATGTAAGACAAATAATAATGAGTATTTGAAAATTGAGACATACAACGGTCCCGAAAAAACATTTCGGGAACACTGAGACATTTAATCAAAAATAGGGACAAATTCTGAAAAATCAGGATGTCTGGTCACCCTACCCCTAGCACGAGTCATAGTAATCAATGGATACTAGAAAAAGCATCAAAATCCCTATCTAACCATTGTTTACTATAACTTACACTAGCTGGAAATATTGTAAATAGAAAGTCGTTAGTGTAAACGGATTGTATAAGCATAAGAAATGGTGGTGATTTGATATATATATCAAATGGATGATGCTTTCATACGTAAAATAAATTATGAATTTTATGATGCACTTTTATATAATTTTTTATCCAATACAAATAATATAACTTATTTTAAATTAGTATTCAAATCTATATCATTTTTGAGTATTTCAATATTTCATATCTTTACATAGATCTTTCTTTATTTTACATTGATGACATTATTATATCCAATTGAAATATTGGTTTTGAAATCTGTGGTAATGTTTTTAAAAAAAATATTTAATTTTATTGGAGATAATGGTGGTGGTAAGATTGCATTATCTAAAGAGGGTGTGTGTGACCGTACTTTAGCTCTCTAGTGAGTTACATATCCTTAGTGGGCATAATTGGAAAAATTTACAGTTTAGATATTAATTATAAGAGAATTTGAAAGATGAGGCTAAATTAGAAAAAATAAACATATATTTTATAAACCGACTACAGATCCACAAAAGGAAGAGGAAGCAAATCTCAAAAGTTTAATCAGACAAGATTTAGAGAAATAATGTTGTTTACTTTGAAACAGTGAGTAAATATCTTTTGTAAAGTGATTAGATCAGTGAGCAGAATTAGAAAATAAGACGTACATACTTATATTTGAAAAAGAATCGAAAGCAAGGGAAGAATATACTTTATAGATTAATTTTTCTAGCAATTGAGAGGTCTGATCTTATAGTATTTTCCCAAATATGAAGCTGATAATTTATTTTGACATAATTATGACAGACAAAATTAAAATATAGTCTTTATATCGTGAAAGTTGGTAAAATGTTCAACCGAGTCATTGTAGACAGAGGCTGTTAAGAATTCCCTGATTGTGGATTCAGGTTATTTTATGACGACTTTCTAAATAAGTACCTATAGTTGTTGATCGCTTTTAAGCAAAAAAGGATCTACCTTAATTGGAAAAAGAATTGCCAAATGTTAAGTGGGATATCATCAATATTTTTGAACTTAAAAAGGTAACAAATCACTTAAAAAAGTGATATTTTATCATAATCATATATTTTTACAGCACAAATGGAGTGAAATTTATTATAAATGTAGATGGAAAAACAATATTATGAAGATTGCTAGAACATCAGATAGAGTAAAGATCTATTCCGTTTAATGGTTAGCGAATCAGATAATTCTAGTTTGGGTTACAGAAAATCTCTTTTTGAAGATAGAATATGAATCTTTAATGAATTAACTAAATTAATATTAGTTGTGGGAAAGTTTAATGCCAGTATTAGAAAACTGTCTCAAAGATGAAAAGGCTATAACTGAATTCGGATATGGAAACAGTTAACGAGATAAACTCAAAACATTTATGGAAAAATTATATTATGAATTCTTTTCTTTTTGACTGCTTTTTTTTTTTGAGAAAAATTCAAAAGCAAATATAAATAGATGTGTGAAATAAAGGTATGAGCAGACTGGGCATATTTTTGATTAATAAAAAATATGTATTTGAAGAATAATATACTTAATGGATTCAACATAGAAAGTATTATCTTTAAAGCTAAAAATAAAAATAGTATTTACAGTTTTGATGTTCCTAACCTTCGTGAATATTCCATTGAATTTAAACTAGAACTTACAAATTATTTGATCTATTAATACTTTGAAGGTAACTCGGACTTGAATGAGTACATTAAGATAACAGATACTCCACTGAAAACATCTAAATAGATAATAAGATTGGATAAATAATTTAATACAACCTACATAGAAGAATTCTATCAAGTCTTGTGGGCAAGTTATTAATGTAGAAGGGACTGCGATGAAATAACAAGGAAAGTCATAAATGAGAATAAAATTCTCACAGGTGTAGAACATGTTAGAATTGGAAGGAAAATTATTTCAGCAATAAGAAAAAAAGATAGCATTGTTATTAAAAAAGAGAAACATCATAGAATACATAGAGTTATATAAAGAATTATATAACTGTAAAAATAAAACAAAATAGCCCCTAAAACAATATCCATGAAATCTCGAATATTTTTAATAAAATTAAATATTTGAAGAAATGGAAAAAGTTCCACAAAGTGATGAAATGTTATTAATACTTTAAAAGAAGCATGTAAAGAATTAGAATATTGTTGGCAGAGCTATGAAGTGATATTTAAGAAAGGTGGGAAGATATCAGTTGCCATTTTGCCTTGAATTTGTAAATGATGCAAAGGCATCTGACAAAACATTTCTGTGGTAATTAAAGCTTTGAAAAATCAAATCATAAATTCTGGACGTTTTCAAATTTCAAAGAATATCATATATTACATGACGATATAGATAAGTATTTTCAATAAAGGGTATATGTTTGGGGATTAATATCCCAATTTTTTTTTTTTAACAATAGTTTCACTAAAAATATTTTATAATTTAAAGTGCGTAAAGGAGAGTGGGGGTAATTCTATACATTCTTTGTTGTTTTTGCAAATAATATTGAGCGCTTGATCCTTCAGATAAAATCAATGAAGGACCAAAATGAATGCTAAAAGAACTAAAATTGTGTTCAATGACTTTTCAAAAAAATATAGTTGTTATAAATGAATTACAATTAGCAACTAGAAATATTTTTGGTGAGATAATTAATAAACTTAGATGTGATTCTTTTAGTAGAATTAACTAAATATTAGAAGGAAACATTTCTATGGGTTTAAAAAAGAAAGTTTTTTTAAAAATACTTTTACAGATTGAGATAGTAAAGTATGGGAAGATGTAATTTAGGCTAACAAGGATAGCTAAAACATGAAATACATGGACGGAGAACAAAGAAGTATCATTGAAGAAATTAAGAGATTGAAATAGTGTTTGGCTGCATATTTTGGGAAAAGAGATTATAATGAATTGACAGTTGAAGAATTAAACTATATCCCACGAGAATGAAAGACCTAGAAAAAGATTATATGTGATATGGGGAGAGGGGCTATGGATTGGAGAAGTTATATTAAACTTGAAAAGGTCTTCATCCTCCAGTGAATTTCTAATTATTGGTGATGATGGGTTCTCATATATTTTTTTTAAAAAATCTTGCAAATTTATTTCTAATAGACATGGAAATTTTTTTTGTTGTTCATGTTAATGTGACTTGCATATTAAAAAATAAATAAGTCTAGAATTGAACATGGCCCAAGTTATATTTTCTTATTCATACTATTAGCCAGGGTATCAGGTTGAATATATATATTCCAGGAAGCCGAAGATGTCTTTATTCCAAAAAGAATTGTTTAATTGGATATTTTTAAAAACTCTGAAAGATTTTATCCAACGTTTCTTTAGGAGTTTGTTCTCAGTTATACGTAGAAAAATTATTCAGTTTATTAACACAGTTGGAATTACATTGGTGAAGATAATTAGCACAGAAAATAAATTAAGATGCATTCTATTAGAAAACAAAATTGTTTTTTTTTTTTTTAATAATTAATTAAATTTTTGTATACAATTAGTAAATTTTGAAGACTAATATGCAGACGAAGCCTCATTTCCTTATTACTCAGCAAGGCAACGTGGGACTTATTTGAAAATTTCTACAACTAATTAATTTTATTGTTGAATTGTTTATTTTATATAGCCGCAATATTTTAGCTTGTTATTTTAAGAGTGTGCGTTTATATCCTTTTAATGATTGAAGTTATTATATCATTAATTCTGTTTAAAAATACACATAAAAGATCATTGTATTAATATTTAAACTTTATAAGAGAGCCACCTAGTAGCTTATGTTTGAAGTACTGTCTTAACTTGATCGAAGTATTTTTTATCTATTCAGCCAAAATGTAACCTGTATAATTAAACAGTAATTGGCAGCAAGGTTTTTTTTAATAGGGAAACTTGATATATAAGAAGAGTTTCCCCGGCCTACTTACAGCCAACTTGTTGGAGAAATATGTCTAATTATTTATTTTATTCTGGTAAACAAATTTAGTTTCTCATTTCACAATAATAAAAGTAAGCAATCTGAGAGATGAAGAAGGAAGGCACTTTGTAATAAATATTTTTAGGAAGTAATAAAAAATAAATACTCATCTGTTAAATTGTAGGTACATATTGTACAAATCTCTCCTTGGCCTACTTTATATATACAATTAAACCTCCTATAATGGTATAATTTGAGTTTAATATTTTTTTGTAGGTTGGATTAAAGAATATATTAGGCTTTAATATGCTCAAACATTTATTAGCATTTCAGGATTTTCATAGCAGTAATATGATGTGATGTGATGCACTGTGACTTCTTCTTATACGGAGTCGGGAATCTCTCAGCAACTATGCCCAGAGAAACCTGTTAGCCACTTTATCTTCCCATTCCATTCTCCACCCTAAGTTTTCCCATAATCTGCTCCATCCCATTTTCACAACATAATCTTTATCAACTCCATGGCCTTTATATCTAAATCCCCCTTATCTTTTCCCAAACCCAGCATAAAAACCAATAACCCACTTTCTGTATAATCACTTTGTTCATATTTATTCTTCCACAATTTCATTATTTGTACCTTTCTGGTTTCAAGCATTTACATTGAATTAATAGATGCCTAATATTTTCTATGCCTTCCTTATACAACCTGCAGATTAAATCACCATATTTTTCTATTTACATGTATATTCCCTTGTTGCCAAAGATCCCGTTCGAACTTTAAACAATAAACTACTTTCCTTGCTATTATCATAAATTATCTCGTACCCAATGTTCCATAATAATTTTATCACATGTGGCACCATCTTGTGACAGTTACTGGAATAACCAACCAAGTTCTTAATGCCAATTGAATAATAATATAGCATTTTGATGTGTTCATTCAACAATTGAGTGATTTCAAGACAATCCATTTGTATATATACTAAGAATGGTATTCGATGATAAACTCAAGCAAAGTGTCATAGGAAAGGCAAACTCCATTTGCATCACAAAGATTAATTATCTCAAAGACACAGCAACACTATCAATCGACTTCATTAGAAATTGTGAGTGGCATTTGAATATAATAGAGAACTAAAACCAACCCAGGGTGTTTAAGTCTTTCACAAAGAAAATATTGGGTCTCAGAAGAATATGGATCCTATTTCCCCTGCAAATTTTATAGTATGATTACTTGTTAATCCAGTAACTTTGTTTTAGTTGATCTGTTCATGATAGGTCTTTACATTCAATAATTACTATGTCTATTGTTTGATATTCAACACTGTATATTGTTCGAGTTTTTCGCCATTTTAATTCACAAGGATTAACCTCAATCTGCGAAAAGCACCTTAACAATTGTTCAACTGGAAATAAATTCCTTGAGCAGCTGGAATAGATTTATATCAAGACAACAATAATCACTGTGATCACAGTTCTCTTGATTAACCCACCAAACATCACATGATCACCATCTCTTATTTCTCTTAGTTCTCTTGATTGTTGTGACTTATCTGCAATAAAATCCAGAGCTGTACAAAATTGGTGCAAGCTTTTTATAATTGTCCGCATTGAAATGGCATTTTAGGCTATTTTTAGATTCTATTTTTTTTAGGTCCTTCTTAAAATCAATTTTATTAAATACATTTAGCCATATGTCCCTGCTAACAGTCTATGTTCAAAACTTATGTATAATTGAACAAAATTATACTGCAATCTAATAACGTAGTGGAATACAATTTCAAGCGGAATTAAAAAAATGTGAAGTTAATAAAAAGATAATAATTTTTGACTTTATATATTAGGGTTCAGATATATACAAAATGTCTGCTAAAGTAAGGAATGAAGAACTTTCTTCACCGAGTGAATGGGTGGGTGGGGGTGTATTTTTTAGGAAATGAGCCCAAACCATTTACATGTTTAAAATAATAATAGGATCATGGTTCTGAGAGAACACTATATCATTTTTGTTGAGAATGATAATTTTTATATGAGGGAAATGTATGTCTTTAGTATATCTTTTTTCCAGAGGGCCAATACAATTCCCTGAACTGCAACATAAATCAATTGGATTTTGGATGATCCACTAAGCTATCCTTGATTGACTCTTCATCTTGTTTATCCATCTTCTCCTTGCAAAATATTTCTAAACTCTTTGAAGCAATGATTTGTGATCAGTTGGTATTTTTCTTGGAACAAATCATTGAAGTTTTATTTTAAAAAGATGTCTTAAATTCTACTAGATTCTGATCTTTATTTTAAAAAGATGTCTTAAATTCTACTAGATTCTGATCTTTTAAATGAAATATTGCAATTTTCTAGTTAATAGTAAAAGTCATAGGAATTTTAGTTTTTAATTACATTAACAACCACTGTTACACTCTCCCCTCTTTTTACCCCACCCCCATTAAATCATTATCATCAGCCACTTATAAATGAGTATGGCTATTTCAACAGCAAAATAAGAGAGATAAAAAAATACTCCAGATATGAATCTTGTGCTGACTACTTAAGTCAATTTGCAACCCATTTACGAATCAAGCCAATTTATTTTTGTGTTTGATATACTTCAGTACAATGTCTAATTGTAGCTCTATTCCATTCTCTCCCTCTTCCACATAATGAAAACAATCAACATCGCACTTGTTTAAACATTTTTTAGATAATCCTTATAATGTAAATAGCATCTACTTCTCTCAAAAACTGCACCCAAGTTCACTATAAAACAACCTTTTAGGAAATGGTGTTGATTTATTTTGCATGTCCAATCCAATAAAAGGGTGATCTGATATTAGAGGACTCTGTTGTAAAATATCCAGCAAGTTGCAAAATGTTGATTAGCTTTACGATCTTGCCGTTATATTTTTAAAATTTTGTGGAGCATCCTTAAATGAAACTTTTCTAATGATATTGTGACAATAGAATGTCCAAGTCTCACTTTCATATAGTAAACTAAGTAAAATAGCCACTAATTTACTTGCGATAGTTATTTCCCAGTGGTGAAATACTCAATCTTTTAACTTCTTCAAAGCAAGCAACTGCACTTTGGAATCTGCATTGGACCTCAACATGTAAGTCCAACTCGGGGTATTTAATCAAAGTGGCTTACATTCTCATATTGATGATCATCCAAGCTAAAAGTTGCAGAGTATTTTTTTCAGTCACTGATTGATAAAGAATTCAAGTTTTTTTTTTCAACGTTAATTATTAAACCAAAGTCTTTACATGTTACATTCAAAACATTAAATGCATTCTGAAAATTGTCTTACTGACAAAAATAGCAGAATCGTCAGCATACTGTAAATCCAGAATCCAAGAAATTACATCACTAAAGTATCACATGACCATTATTTCTTATGCTTACACCATTAAAACTATAGCAATTGTAGTGTTATCCAGTGCAAGCCATATGCTAGAAGGTTTGTCTATTAGTCTGGCCATATCGGATGAGTAGGCACTAGATAGGAATTTTGATGTGCAAACCTAGTGTATGGCTTGCACTGGGTGACATTATTATTTGGAAAGAGTTGCTTCTGTTTTAATTCAAGAAGTTCTTGTTTTCACTATTAATCAATTCAAATTTAAAGCTCCGTCACATATGCATTTCTTTACGTTATTATAAAAGTTGAAAACATTGTTGGAATAAGCATCTATTTTTGTTTAATACCAGTTTTTACTTCAATTACTTCAGATTTTAAACCTGTATTAATGACACTTTCTTTCATTCTATCATATAGAAACTGTATAACATGAATCATCTTTGGTGGGCATCCAACTAAATTCAAATGATACCATAAACCTGTTCAATTATTTGGACCAAATGTCTTGACCAAATCAATAAAAGGAATGTATAAATCTCTCTTTTGTTTCCTCACACTTTTCTAGTATTTGCCTGGAACAAAAACCATGACTATAGTCTTTGATAGCCATTTATCTATGATTGGAAACAATCCACCAAAATTCTTGAACATACTTTTGCTGTAGTGGATAATAATGACAATCCACAATAATTACTGCCAACTTGCCTCCTCCCTTTGCTTTTAAGCATTAAAACATCTTTAAATCAGGCAGCACAACTTCATGGGTCTGTATATCCCTAAAAAAAAAATCCAAATTTTTGAACCTGATATCACTGCCATATTTCAAAACATCTCCAGGTACTTCATCAGGAACTGCAGCTTTTCCATTTTTAAGATTACAAAGAAACGGTTTGACTTCACTAAACTGGATATCTTTGTCCAAATCTGAATTAATATATAAAATGGATGCGATCACAATACTTCTTCCATCCAAAGTATCATTGTCATCATATAAGAGAGTATATCATTGCTGGATTTAATGTTTGCGAGTGTTTTTCAGGATATATCGCTGTCATTGTACTGAGAAAACACATAGTGACCATAATAACGAAAGCCTGTATCTTCTTTGCAGTTTTAACCCACCATTCGTTTTTTAAGTCTTCTTGTTAGTCATTGAATTTCAGCCATCAAATCTCTATTTTTGATATGAAGTTCTACATTTAATTTATTGTTCTGCCAAGGAGATTAAAAAAAAACGCATATTTTCTTTTAATCAAATCATTAATGATATTGTGAGAAAATATATCACAAGTATTCCAGGGAACTGATGATATAACTATTTTAAAATTCCCGCTTTTAATAGTTTTGAAGTTTAATGTATGTACGATATACTTCTAAAGAATGAACATCTATTTTTTCATGAATATGATCGGAATAAGACAATGCAGTTATCATTTTAATCTTGCTTCATATTAATCAACAGGCGGGCCTTTTAAATATTCATATAATGTGAACTTTTCTTATATTCTCATTCCTAACTATAATGTAATCTTTTAGGCTGTTGTTTTAAGCATGAGTACACACACGCACACACACACCACTTAAAGGGTAGATGTGATCAAATAAATTGCACAATATTAAAGTCACATGAAATGCTTCTATCAGATGAAAAGTCATTAAGTCAAAGTAATTTCAGGAATTTACAATATTTTAAAATTCATAATTAAATTCTAAATGAAAATGATTTTTCTTTAGTGAAATCATTGAGGTGTGATTATGAATTAAATGAAGATCAGGATCACAAGACCTAAGAGTTGAATCTGCCAGATGGGGGGGAGCACCCTGAAGTGTAAATTAGTAGAACAAAACTAGTGATCATGTGTAGAAGAGACTGTAAGATACTACTCTGATTGAGACTTGAGTCCGATAGTGATCTCAGTCAGCAGATGGAGCCACAGCTTCAGAATCTATTAGATGTTGGTCTAAAAGTAGTTATAAATGAAATAATTATCATCAGTTTTTCTGAAATCAAGTGATTAAAATTAAATATGCAGATTTTTATATGTATTCTGTAATAATTTATAAGCCTCGAGTTTGTTTCTGTGAAGTTAACTGCCTCCTAATAAAGTTCGGATACAAGCAATAATTATTTGAAAATGAACTTTTTGAGCCCAATTTATGTTTGAAAATGTTGTTAGACTATGAATGTTTTTAGGATATTTTTGCTTATTTAATAAATAGTAGTTTAGATGGAATTTTACTTTCTAAGGTTTGTTCATCCATTGCCTCAGCCTCTTTTCTTTATTAACAGATCATGTGATTTATATTTGTGTTAATAGTAACAGCAAACTTTCCCTTCAGTATTACATATCTTTTTTGCTAGACTTTCTCCAGTTGAATACTGTAACTTTTTGAAAGGCGTTTACTGGAATCACTACTTCAGTAGTTGCAGCTGTATTTTTCGCCCGACTATCTTATTACACAAATTTTGCATTGTTTTAGATTAAATTGTAGAAATGTGAATTCGTTGACTTTGATTATTGTTTAAGACCATCGTTAATATTAATATAATCAGCACTTCATGAGTGCCAGTAAAAATAAATTAACAGAAGAAAAAAACATATCTACTATCCTAAGAAAATGAGAGAGAGAGAGCTGTTAGATGGAATAAACTCAAAATGGTGTTGGAATCAAATCTCTTCATAACAAAGACCTCTGGGATATTGGATAATGCAAATAATACATCAAAAGCAGAACATTAAAAGTGCATTTTTGAAAAGTATCAAAATTATAGGAAAGATTTTATTGATTTTAAAAATGAAACAAGACATTGCTAAAGAAATGTGAGATGTTTTGAAAGATAATCATTTCCAAATATTGATTAACCGCAGAATGAAAGCCTCTTCAAGTTTAATTCAATTTCTTTAATCCATGGCTTCTCTACATCTTTCCAACAAACTTTCTTAACTCATCTATCCATTTTACATGTGGTTTCTTTATAGATCTTTTACAATCTTTTGAGATCCAGTTTGTCTTTGTTTACTTACTGTCTTCCCTCTTCTGGCAACATATCCAATCTGGCTTTATTTCAGCCTCATGATTCCTTCAGTGACATCAGTAGTATCCGTTTGTTATTTCATCCATGTATTTCACTTTTGATCTTTCCTTCCCAATATATACCTGTCTATACTAGTCTCTATTGATTTCCTGTTAAGTATCCATACATAAAAACTAATAATATACATAGATTATACTAGACATATCTTAATGTAGTTACCTGGATGAGAAATTTTAGTTTATTCATTATTGTTCAAAAAAATATTAATTTCTAATTTACTATAAAAAATGACTGAAACACAGGCTTGTTATATACCTGTGGCTATATATATGTAATATAGGGTATATGAGCACAGACTTTCACACCACCCTCCTCTCTCCACTCTATCTAATAACACTGATACACCTAAACACATATATGCTGAAAAGATAAATAATCACCAATATACGTATTTCATGCTAAACCAGCAATCATCAGTTGGATGGACGGTTGAAGAGTTGGAGTGTGGAGTGGATTGAAGCCTGTCCATTAAACTATGAGGATAGTCTATCTTAATATATATCTGAGCACTTATACTATATATGTGTGTAAAGATGATAGTCTGGACCAACTGATGATTGCTGGTTTAGCATGAAATACGTATATTGGTGATTATTTATCTTTTCAGCATATATGTGTTTAGGTGTATCAGTGTTATTAGATAGAATGGAGAGAGGTGGATGGTGTGAAAGTCTGTGCTCATATACCCTATATTATAAAAAATGAGAGAAATCATTATTTGCACAGCATTCTGGGATCATTTTAAATCACTATAGGACAATAGTTTACAAATTGTCTAAAACAATACAGTAATTGGTTTCTCTGGCACAGGAGGCTTTAATTACTGGGTCTGTAAAAATTAGAAAAAAGAAATGGGTTTTCCCCAGATAGGTGACACAATGGAACACCAAAGGCTATATTCAAGCATAAAAATCAAAGTTGAAATGAGTGAATTACAATTTCTAAAACAATTCTATATATTCAGAAATGGGTTCAGAGTTCTAATATCACAATGGTCATACGTTCTAGAAAAGACATGATATTTGCTTATAATTTGAATATCACATGACCTCTGCCTAAATATTACTTTTAAGTAGCAAATCTGTTTCTCTTACTTTAGTTAGGCCATATTGTGCAAATTTGTGTAATCATTTGTTAGATCTAGATTCAAAACTAATTAGTGATGAAAACCATAGGTTAGGAATTAGTCTGGAAATATGATTAGAACAGTGCTGGATAGATTTGTTAAGCGCTACCAACTGATTTGAGAACAACGATTAATTTTGCTTCTTGGAATTTTAATAATTTGTAAGGTTTATATATATATACTAAATTATGAAATCTCATCTCAGTTTATATTTTGCTTGACTAATATTTTATTTGAAGAAACCAAGAATTTTTGATTTTCAAAATTTTCTTGGATTTTTTTAAATTTTTTTATCCAGTATATAAAAGTTATTAACATTAGCTCTATCTAATTTTTTTAAAAATGAAAACAGTTAGTGATTATGTTTTATGAGCATTTAATTTGTCATTTTATTTCAAATTATATCTGTTTTATATTAAGTTTAAGGACGTTCTTCACATTTATATTTTTATACAAATGAATACAGTTGAGAATTTTATATGAGCTTTTGGAAGGTCCACAGAGAGAAAAAATTTAGTAAGACTGTTTTACTATATATATGTGCTGTATGCACGGATAATAAGCTAGTATATATATATAATCGAAAGTAAATACACGGCTGATCTAACTAAAATAGGTTACTCACAATTTTCAATCAACAGGAAAGTAAATACATTTCATACATTCAACCCCTAGCCAAATGTCTCAATAACAAACTAGCTAAGGACTTCTCCCTCACATATCGATCATCTCCCGATACAAACCAGACATCAATAATTCCAAGGACAAAATCATACCTGAACTCACTCCTCAAGTCGTGTATAAAATGATCTGCCCACAAGCTAATTGCCAGGCTGCATATTATGGGGAGACCAGGACAAATATTGCCAACAGTGGTTCAGCATAAATGCCTTTACAATAAAACTAAAACCAAACAGGAAGGCAATTCCATCTTTGTTGAGCATGAAAAAACAACGGCATAGATTCGAACCCACATCTGCTAACATCATTTGCTCAGAAAGATACAATGCTTAAATGCAAGATAAGAAAAGCATTACACATAGTAAGCCATCCTAAGTCCATTAATCGAAGAGAAGCCTGCTTTGCCCTGTCCCAAAAATGGCAGTTATAACTAATTTGCATTATTTTGCATAAATTTTCCTTCTAACAATGCAGTTTCTAACAAGATAGTAGCTACGAATATGAGAGCAAGAAATCTCTCGAAAATGCTCAGCTAAAATAGTATTTTATATTTGCTTTTGATTATATATACTAGCTTCCTTATCTGTGCGTATAGCATATATATATATATATATATAGTATTTTACAATTTAATGAAGTAAATAATTCAATGTTTTAGTAATTATTCCATTTATTACAGTTTCAGATCTACAATAAACAAAAATGTCTTACAAATTAGAAATGGGCAATATAATAATTCAAACTTATTAAGAATAAAAAATGTCGCAGTACCCCCCCCCTTCTGTGGCGGATCAATGGCCTTTGATTTTAAATCTGTCTATCTTGGAAAAAACAATATTAGAAGCAAAGATCCTGCAGATATAAATTCCTAAGATACACAAGCCCACATCCTTCTTCACTTTCCACTAACTGGAGATGCATGGGAGAAAAAGTAATCATGAGATAAAGAGGATGGATAATAATCTTTCATCATGCATTTATGAAACAAAACTCAATTAAATTTTTGAGTCATCTTTTCCTCCTTAAGCTTGTTGTCATCCAATGCAAGATGATGATAGATACCACATGGAAGATAGTCTTATTGAGGAATGTCTAAGTGCTATTGGTGACTAATAGTTCTCATCTAAGCCAAAGAAAGATGATGATAGATACCACATGCAAGATACAGTCTTATAGAGGAATGTCTAAGTGCTATTGGTGACTAATAGTTCTCATCTAAGCCAAAGAAAGATGATGATAGATACCACATGCAAGATACAGTCTTATAGAGGAATGTCTAAGTGCTATTGGTGACTAATAGTTCTCATCTAAGCCAAAGAAAGATGATGATAGATACCACATGCAAGATACGGTCTTATAGAGGAATGTCTAAGTGCCATTGGTGACTAATAGTTCTCATCTAAGCCAAAGAA
The DNA here is from genome assembly GCA_028023455.1 of Epiperipatus broadwayi. Classification (NCBI taxonomy): domain Eukaryota; kingdom Metazoa; phylum Onychophora; class Udeonychophora; order Euonychophora; family Peripatidae; genus Epiperipatus; species Epiperipatus broadwayi. The sequence continues at coordinate 5,188,031 of JAQFVV010006260.1, read as the reverse complement.
AGATGATAAATATCACATGGAAGATACGGTCTTATTGAGGAATGCCTAAGTGCTATTGGTGACTAATAGTTCTTATCTAAGCCAAAGAGGTTTGCTGATCAAGCCCTGCTAATGATTTAATCATTACAAGAAGTTTTTCAATTTTCAGAAGCTTTTTTATAGGGCTTTAAATTTCATGAAAATCTTTATATGATTATGGATATGCCCTTTTTTTTTTTTTTTGGTGAATATGCAAAACATTGAAGTTAAACATTCAGTTGTCAGAAGAATTGAGGGACAAAGACCCAGTGTTTAATAAAAGGTGACCTAAAGTGAATGACTTAAATTGATTTGTAGATTTAAAAAAAAAAAAATTGATATGTAGAAGTTTTTTGTAATAGAAATTGCTTTAAAGTGTGAAGATCCAAAAGATAGTTATAAGGAAAAACTAGTTTTAAAAAAATTTGAATATGCAAATTTATTCAAATCAGCAGATTATCATTAGATTGCTATTAAAAGTGTTTTTGTTTTTAACAAAGCTTGACATGACATAGTGATAAAAAAAAAATTTACATATTTAATAAAATTTGCATTTTATGTGTGTCTGTTTACAGTTATTGCTTATATGTAAAACATTTTGGAAAACAGATAGAATGAATTCAAGAATTTCTTGTTGTCAAGAAGAAAATATATATAAATAATTTATTTTCCAGTCTTTTTATGTATGTGGATATGCATAATGCATAGGTCCTTCTCAGTATTTAAAACTTATTAAGTAGGGTCAAGTTAAAATATATAATGCGTTAAATTAAATGTCTAATTGAATATAAAGTGCTGACGCCATCTAGAGAAAGGAAGCCACTGACTGATTAGTTCCAGTCTTCTGGCTGTGGTGTTTTCATGTAGTTTTTAATTTGTAAACAACACTGGAATTATAATTACTTGTAACAATTGTTTTAAAATTATTTAAATGTTAACCATTTATTTGCTTAATTAGAAATTTTATAAATTATGCTTGACTGTGTGTGTGTATATATATATACTATCATTTGTATAATTTTAGGTGCCAAGTCATCTAGAACCTCGTTTGTGTCATCTTGTGAAATGGCCTGACTTTGACGGATATGGTTTTAACATTCATGCTGATAAAACTAGAAATGGCCACATTATTGGAAAAGTTGATCCTGATAGTCCTGCAGAAACTGCAGGCTTGAGACAGGGAGATCGTATTATAGAAGTGAATACAGTCAGTGTGTTAGCAATAACTCACAAGGAAGTTGTTGAAATTATTAAATCCGTTCCCAATGAGACACGGCTTCTAGTGTTGAGTGAAGAAGCGGAGAAATATTATGAAGATAAAAACATAACAGTTAAAGGTGGAGATAAAAATGTGATTTACATCAAGACTCCTTGTCCACGGCCACAGTCTGCTCACCAATCTTCACAGAATGACATACAACCTCTATCTTCACCCCCAAAAGTTCAGCAACCTTCCAGTCCAATGAAAACTAATTCACCCGTTATACAACCGCCAGAGGAAATTTCAAAACAGGTGGGTAATTTAGTAATGATAATTATTTTCTTAATCAAAAATGCTATAATAGGAATGTAATGAAAATGTTCTCTAAATAACGAAATGTAAACCTTTATTTTTTAATAGATATACAATGAACTTTCAATTCGTTGAATATATTGGTATTCGTCGTCTTTTTTTTAATCCCGAATGCAGAGCTGTAGTTTTTCAGTGTCATTTTTTGGTATCTGTCATTGGCAAATCATGGTTCTGATAGAATATTTATCCGAATAGATAATTTATTTTTTTAAATTTGAACTAAAATTTCATTTCATTAAAAAAATTAATGATTCTAACCATCATTTTTTCTTTTTTAATCCTTATAATTCAGAAATGTAATAATTGCTTCTTTTAGCTTCAGAAAGGATTAATTTTATTCATTCAAACTTTTCTCATTTTGCTGCAAGTTTAAAAAGTGAACTTTTTACTTCATTTGCAACTTTCTATTAAAATTCGTAACATTTTCGGCGGCAATTGAAATAGTAAAATTTATCGCAAGCAAATAAATGTCAGTTTTATTTATTTTTTATATTCTACAATAAATTAATAATTAGAAAAGATGTAAAAAAAAAAGTAATGATTATATATAATTGAATAATTTTTTAAACATATGTAATTTTTTTATTAAAGTTGTATATGTGTTTACGTCCTTCTACTCTTCATTTCTGTTCCCTATTGTAACTTTGATTTTACTCATTAGATGTTAGATGGGAGTGCTTGTATCTAGTGCTGTCCTATCCATATTCTCAGACTGGTGTCTGGCATATAGTCTTTGTCAGTGAGAAATTTTTGGACTTAGAATACCTGAATTTCATCACATGATCACACAAACCCAAGACACCCAAATGTATAGTTGCTGAACTGAGTTCAGATCATATAACTGTACAAGCAAATGAGCTTGAACTGAAAACATTATTGTGTTTTCATTTTGGACTCTATAAAGTTAGCCAATAAGGTAAAAGGTGGCTGCTGGGAGGTTGCATTAGATCCTAAGATCTAGATGCAGTGCTCTCAGATCCAAGGCTCCTCACTAATGAAAGCCACAAGCTAGAAGTTAGTTTGGAGATATCAGATGAGCAGGCACTAGATGGGGATTTTATGCACAAGCTTTCTGGCATCCATTGATTACTCTGGCTTGCACTGAGTACCACTCTGTATGGAGAGAGTTTTGCCTATTTTAAAATAAATAATAGTGAAGATTAAATATAAATATGGAATTGAAAAAAATAATACTAAGGAAATAATTGAGTTTCTATACTCTGTTGGTATTCATAAACCAATAAACAACAAAAAAAATCACGTCAATCTTTAAAATTATAGATATAAAAATATCTTAGAAAATTTTTATAGATAGTTGAGGCCTCTTATTTCTATTTAATGTATATTTAAAAAAGATCTCCACCATTTTTTTTTTTTTAATAATTCATTAAGTTTACTAGACAAGTTGATCAGTTGGTTTCTTCAGTATCATATAAAATTAAACCATATCAGTTAGTTGGTTGAGATTGAACCCTTAATGTTGGTAAAAACATGGGGGCTATAAAAATGTGGTGATGAGAAACTGTTCTCTTATGGGCAAATCAGCTATATTTGATCTCTTCGCCATCTCCGAAATCCTTATAGGGCATTTTTAAAAATTTGTAAAACTACATTGTTCAGGCTCTGGCTGCTCATTTCAATTAGCTACATTCCCTTATACAGAACGTCACCATTCTGAGTTTGAATCTGGATTAAAAAGTGTTTTAACAGCAGTAGTCTTAGATGATAAATATCGCTCATGAAACTAAAACTGGAATCTTTTCATATTTCAATGAACTATAAACTATATGATGCTGCTGATGTGTCCTTTGACTCTCCACAAAGGATTTTTTTGTTCACTTCTTTTTTCTCGTTGTATAACATTTGCTCAAAAGTCAAAATCTTTCCATAAGTCTCTACTTGTTTTCTTTTTTGTTTTTAATCTTGATTTTCCTGCACGCTAATTCTTATTTTTCCCCCTTTTTTATTATTTTCTTTTCAGTAATTCTTTTTTTATTATGATTTTTTCCCCATTGTTTATCTTTAATTAATTCATATAATTAATTGTAATGACTTTTGTTGGATTGAATTTAACTTCTAATTAAAATGTTGAATGGACTTACGCAATATTTTTTATTTTAAGTACAAAATTCATTTCTGATATTTGGAAACTTTAATTTAAATTTTTTTTTTACCTTGCATTTTTTTTACTTATAAACTGGTATTCTTCTTCATCTAGTCTATAGGAGATTGCAAATTGTTTATAATTGTCTCCTAGGCCAATATTCAAAGAAAAGAGACTGTGGGTGACTTCTTCCTAACTTGTTCATATTATTTTTAATATACATGAAATTGTTTTAACTTTTAAAGTCATTTTTATGAATAAAATATGTCAATAACTTTATTCTATCTTATTTAAATTATATAAGTATTAATTATAGACCATCAATTGAGAGAATCAATTTTTTTTATTTATTTTGTTATATTTTAATATGCCGCCTATCTCTGCCTCGATTTAAGCTCAATTAATTGAGGTTGCCTATAATATATGACAATGCCAGAGCTACCTCCAGTTCACGGCATTACAAAAATGTCATCGTTATTATCAAATCGAAGACACTAAAGTTAATATGCTGCTATCAGATTGAGATATCTACGCAAGCAATTAGATTTGGATTCAAAACATTGACATTCTTCAAAATGGTGTTTGGATTCATTTCTATACTCAAGCGGAATCTAATATCAAGAAATCCGATTCACAGAACTTTGTTAAGAATTAATTGTAGTGCATAATAATAAAACAGTATTTTAGGGTGTCATCAATAAATGGTGTCTTTTCAAGCAGTATCATGGGTTTAATCATTTCAGTAAGAATTGGAATTGAATCAGAAGTTAAAGTCGCTTGCTTATGATGCAAAGATTTTTTTTCTGGCGAAGGCAAAAAAAGTGTTTTAATGTTCAGTAGTGGTAGTGTTTAGAATTATTGCAGCAATTAGTTGGATCTTTCAAATTTAAAACAGCTACTTATGGCAACGAAAGTGGATAGAATAAGCCAAGTTCAGCATCATGTATGGAGTATCTTTTCAGTAATATGAAAAATAACATAGAATTGTCTTCAGAATTTAATATTGATAAAAATTAAAACGTAGTAAATATAAGACTACTACTAATAAACAAGGGAAGCCTCGGACTTTGTCTTATCATTTGAAATGGAAAAGAAAATGATAGGTCACAATTATTGAAAAAGAACGAAGAATTGAAATATCAATGGCTGCATTTCAAAAAATACAAATTTTCAAAAACTTTTTTAGGTCCTAACAGTAGGTTCATAGGACTTGTTTTGCATCAAAGTAAACCTCAAATAATGTAGTGTCAACCGGAAAAAATATTTTTAAGAGACCAAGAGATAATGAGTCACTGGAATATAAAAGTTGGCTTAAGAAAGAGTATTTAGAACTGAAAAGGTAATGTAATTCATTCTGCTGGGATGAAAGTTGTACTTGGAGAATTTGGGACACTGATTTTAAGTGATTATAAATATATTTCTCATATTAATCAATTCATTATTTAATTATTTATTTAGCATATGAATTTTTTTAGAGGTTAACTATTAGCAAAATATTATAAACAAACCTATAGATTCAATTCTATATTCACTAGTGACTTTATTAAGATCTATATTTCTGCCCCTGTAACCATAGGTTTGGATGTCATTAGTTATGTGGTTCATATTTTTGTGTTTGTCACAGCTACATAGATCAATGGCTGCTAATTTCCATTTGTAAAACGAATGAATGCAATTTCCATGTGTTATCCAGAATATACTCTTGAAACTTCTATAGCATGTAGATCTGGAAAACAATTATTTAAAAGCTCATAGGAATTCTGTTTTTAATATCATAATTCATCGACTGTAGATTCTTAGATGAATGTCCAAAAAGGGATCTTGATTTGAGTCAAATCCCAGGTGGTACACATGTATCTGAATTGGCAAGTCTGATTTACTGTATAAAATAAGAATATAATTGGAGGTTAATGAAAGATTGAAAAATGTTTACCAAGTATAACTCTTAAGAGGTAAACTATAATACAATTGAGAAAATGATAGAGAGAAATAGATAATTATTATAGAAATGCAAAAGAGAATATTATGATAAATAGAAATTAATTAAAGAACTCTTAAAGAAAAATGCATCAAGTAAGGTGAACATGTAGTTAAACCAGCAATCCATATACAGTCAAGTTATTCACAATAAAATCTGTGAAAATACTTTAGGAACCAATAAAAGAATCTACAACAAAAGCCATTTTTGATTTTTAATTTTTTTTAAAAAAAAGAATATTTCACTTTGTAAGAAACTGAAATACAGTATTTAGGTTTTGTTTTTTTGAATGGATGATCGTATTATAAGTTTAATTGGGTTACAAAGGGGTTTATTGATTTAATTTTCCTGGAATGTTTGAAGTATCATATAACTATTTTTATTTATTTTTTAATTATTGATAAGAGTGTAGATTATGTGATGTGATGTGATGTATTATGGATAGCGCCATCTAACGTTTACACTTGATAAAATCTTAGTTCCTTTCATTCCTTTTGTATTGATAACAGTTGTTTTAACAATATTCTTAATTAAACAGACGTTAATTCCGTTTTTTCTTTTTTTAAGAAAATAAGTAAAACTATTAAAATCAAACGAGAAAATAAAATCAAAAGAAAGTTTTTTTATTGCTTTTAAGTATGTGTGTGTGTGTAATATAAGTGGGAAGGAAGATGTTTAAATGTTTTGTATGCTTTGTTTCCACTATCAGTATAATCATTAGTGTTGTGGTGAACATAATTGAAATGTTATTTAATTGGTAATTTGGACCAAATCATTAACTAATTTATGCACTGCATTTTCATTAAGGACATTTAAGAAGATTGTGGCAATTATAATTCATATCACCCAAATACTGCAGTTGATTATCCAATCCAAGTTCAACAATGGCTTGGAGTCAAGTGACTTAACTAATGGAAAAATTAGTAATCATGATAAAATGCAAAAAAAAACTATCTGATTTGGTACACAGATTGTGGAGTTGGGTCACATGGCAAATGCATCAAAAACGACAAGCTATCTCATATGTGTAAAGAGATAACATCTTAAAAAAGAAACAGCACATTTTGGGAAGATAATAATGCATATCTTGGTAATTTTTTGTAATGTTGCATCTTATCTATGGTAGAAATATTTATGTCCTAACTTTTTTATGTCTTAAGGCATAAGTTGAGTTTTTTTTTTGCTCATGAATTGGATCTTTTGGCTGTGTATTTGAAGGTTTTGATACATGGATTCTTTTAAATAAATTGAGCCAAACTTTTGAATTAGCTTTATATCCAAAGACTTTCTGTCTAAAAGAAGTTCAACCTGCTCTTGAGGATAAGAACCAATGATTGACCAAATGTAGTAGTGATCCCGGTTGATTTTAAAAGTGCATATGAGTTTGTCATTTAATGAACGAATCTTGAAGATATCCAAATAGAAGTAAAACTTTAGTATTTGAAATCAGTGGATCACATTTCAAATTCTTCACTTCTATTGCTTGAATTTATTATGAATTCCCTAGCAATGACCATTTGATTTGGTTTTTATTAGGAATAATTAATTCTAAAACAGGCAAAACTCTCCATACAGTAGTGCCACTCAGTGCCAACCAGAGTAATCAATGGATTCCAGAAGGCTTGTGCATAAAATCCTTATCTAGTGCCTACTCATTCAATATCGCCAGGCTAGTTTCTAGCTTGAGGCCTTCGTCAGTGAGGAAGTTTGGATCTGAGAGATCTAGGCGCAGTGCTCTCAGATCCAAAGCTCCTCACTGACGAAGGCCACAAACCAGAAACTAGTCTGGGGATATTAGATGAGTAGGCACTAGATAGGGAAGCCTTCTGGTATCCATTGATTATTCTGGTTGGCACTACTGGAGAATTTTGCCTGCTTTAACAATAGTAATGTGCTAGCATAAGAAATAGTAATCATGTGATGTTTAGTGGTTTAATAATTAATACTGATGATACTGCAGAAGTATTCCTATTGTTTGACAGTGTGAAAGTTACACGTTTAGGCTAAATAATCCACATATTGTTTCTTTTCTGAATCTCAAATCTTATTAAAGTTGGCTATGTGGTAGTCTTTGGGATCCCACAAATATCTCTTGAATTTTTTCAAGAAACATGTTATTGATTAAAATTGACAATTTTTGATGCAACACTTAATGCTGTATTCATTTAAATGGAAGCTGCCCTGTTAGTGCTCAAACATCACTTTATCTCCAAAGCATCTGACACTACTATAAATTACATGAAAATATCTGTAGACCGTCATGATCTTTTAATATATCCGCTCTATTATTTAGGTTAATTTTGTCATAAACAATAATAATGTAAGAATAAATGCTGCTCATTTATACATCCTAGAGTTTTGAATTAAAAAGTTTTGAATCAAATGGGATTAAGGTCAGAATGACAGATGCAACATTATATAAACACAACAATTAATGACTGCATATAATCTTGGATTTATTACAATTTAAAATTCACATTGGGTCAAAACCTGCCAGTGAATTTGAATTAAAAGCTGAGATTCTCATTCGTTTTGTTTTGCTAAGTGGTCTCTTCTGACAAAACGAACTTTTCTAAGGGTCTTCTTGATTCCAGCTAAGCTTTTATAGAAAAAAATATCAACTCGCTAACTTGCTTTAAAGTTGTAATTATAAATTTATTTAAACGCACATTGATTATGTTTATTAAAGCTGTAACCTCAAGAATATGCTGATATGATGTGATGTACTGTAGCTTCTTAAACGAAGTCAAGAACTACAGGTCTTAACCACAAGCTTACATTTGGAAAATGTAAGCTTGTGGTTAAGACCTGTAGAGGTCCCTACTATCACATTTTTACACGCACATTTTTGAGGTTACAGCCTTAATAAATATAACTTGCTTTTGTAATTTTTGCTGGTATTGCAGGCCCGCCATACATTTGTATAACTACTATTAATGCAGATCAGCTATCGTTAATAATAATTAAAAAAAAAACTGCTGAGTATATTTTTACCTATATATCATTTTTAGAAAACAATATACACTTATTTGAAATTGAGATATACCAAATCTTAGGGATAGACTTGGTTTTATAGCAAGTTATATACAATATATCTTTACTCATAATATATATTGTTGTATAAATGTAAACTGATAGTATTTAGAAATTTGTGCACGACACGATAAAATATAGAAAAGTGATTTCAGCATTGGTCATATATTGATGAAAAGTCTGATAATTTTTTGTAGTCCGTTAAGTACATACACACTATACATAAATTGAATTTTATGTGAGTAAAATGTTTAATTAAAAAGCAGATACATTAATCTTAAAAAGTCACGCATATTAATTTTTAACCGAGGGTTAAAGTTTAGATCTGGGCTAGGGATAATCTCTAGTTTAATAAATGATTAGAAATCATAATTAATGTTTTTATCTAAAATGGACCGTATCAAAGTTGTGAGTATAGAAAGTTTGACACTTTGAATGAAATTGTAATCCTTTAATAAATAGTCCATTGTCTTGTGTTTTATAGGGTATATCATATATTTTAAGTTATTGGATATGTGGTAAATCAATTCAATGCTTAAGATAATTATTATAATATTCTGAAATGATATCAAAAATAAAGACCTTTCAGTATTGTTAAAATGTTTGTTTATTTATTGTTAGCTAATAAGCTAAAATGTATAATATGATGCACAAACTATTAAATAAGTATATTATCTTCATTTAAAAGTTTAATTTATATTTACAGGTAGAACACTGTTAATCCAACTACTTATTATTTAAAAACTTGTGTTATTCAAACAAAATTTCAAAGTTGATTTTTCAATTTTTACAATAAATAAATTAGCATGTACGCATATTTTCAAACAAAATTAAAGAAAAAAAAATGGATAAAATCCTGCCCATTAATAAGTCTAATTGCAGTAAATTGCCTGGTTTTTTTTAATTTTATTTATGCAGAGTTTAGTAAGAAGATATAAGATGTTGAAATCTGAAAAATTGCGCAATCCAAAAAAAGCTCGGAGCAAGAAATTTTGGATTCGTGTTTTACCATATTCTGCATTTTTATGTTGTTAGATCATAAAAAATTCTCTTTTCATTCATCTATCATGGAAAAAAGATTCAGAAATACTTTTCTTCATCAACATCAAAGGGTTTCGTCAAGATCTTTGTGCATGTTTTTAAATTTGTAAACTTATTTATTGCAATTGGAAAACAAAAGAACTTACAGTTCATTAGTATGTATTAGATAGATTTATTGAAATATCTTGACAAAACTAAGTCATTTTGTTGCTAAGATGAGTATATCTCGTTATAGAGTCGGAATAGCATCTTTAATAAAATATAATCGGCAAGCCTTCATGTTATTAGTTGCTTTAATGCATTTTATTATCTGTTTTTACTGATAATTTACACTGCGCAGTTTGCAGAAATTGGTAGATTGTCTGACTTGTGATCGGGAGTTCCAAGATGGATTCTGGTGCTCAAACTTATTATGAACTCCCGAGCAATAAAACCATAAACAATTAATAACCTTCTCGTTTTTTTGTTGGGTTTTTTTTGGGAAAGCATTCATTAATGTGCGCATGAGAATGGATGTGCTGGAATTAAGAATACAGGAATAATAAAATGAGCATCCCCTAGTGCCATCTATAGTAAAATTGAGTAATCAGTGATTACCAGTTAAAAGCTTGCAGTTCTGGCACTCAAACTTCTTATGAACTCCCGAGCAATAAAACCACGAGCGATTAATAATTTTGTTTATTGTGTTTATGGCAAAGCATTCATTAAATAATCTTTAGTTTTTTGTTTTTTTTTTGTGGTCATGTGTATCAGTGATATGAGATAGTATGGATAGTTGATGGGTGCTTGAATGTCCGAGTTCAAATCCCCTATATTTACAATTAGGCTCCAGGTATGTGAAGAGTATCTGTATTCCAAATAATTAAAAAAAGAATAACTTTATTAATTTTTAAAAAAGCAATAACTGATTAACAATTTTGATAAAGAGAATGGAAAGCAAAATAATCTCAGACGTCTTTCCTTCTGATGATAAATTTAAAGTACAGATTATCACATTTATACTCATTACTACATTCTTCATTGTGTGTTGGAAATAGACATAATTTAGGCATCTTTTAAAATAAGACATTCGTTTCATTTGTTTCTTTTCTTTTTTTTTTATATACGATTTTCCCAGAAATATTGTAGTCATATTATAACGAATCTTCTCAAATATTAGTTAGCGAATTTGCTAATAATGCCCCACCTAAAGATAAACCTTATTCTGCTAAAACCTTAATTCCAAGCTGAGATTAATCACCATCAGTATTTGTACAAGTGGGGTTAGTTCTTATTTATAATGACATATGTTGTGTGGAAGGTCATCTGGTGTGCAAAATTGCAATCAAAACTTGACAGGTTTCATTTATTTGACTATAATGAACATTGCCCTCTCTTTTTTCAATAAAAAAAATGATTCGGAAATCTCCACAATTATAACACTCGTAATAGTGGGCCGATTGGTCAGAGGAATGCTCTTTTTATTCTACGAGAGGTTAGGCGGAGTTAGCTCCAATTCTTACTGAGAAAACTACAATATATATATTCTAATGACCAACATTGTCCATATTGGATCAAAATTGTTTTGTCTTTTACGAAACTCTTAATTTGATTCTGCTAATAATCATTTGTGCATTCTTTAATCATATTTGTAAGAATATTTTAGTATTTGATCTTGAGAGAAATATTCTGAAAACAGTTTCATCAAAGACTCAAAAATACCAGTTTGCATTGACTCCAATAAAAATAAATAATTAAATAGCTTGGGTGTTCGTAAGAAGTTTGAATGTCGTTAAGTATCAGAACTATGCTCCAGAGTCTGACACTCTGGCTCTGTACTAAACCAGACAATATAGACTCTATTGAAACATGGTAATAAGAAAGTCATCAAATCGAACAGATTGTAGAAATGTGTGTGTAAATGTAGAGTTGATTAAATGAACTTCTATCAGTTCCAAGTTGCATCGTTAATGATTGTGTGATAATAAATCAAATAGGCCATTTTGGAAATAACGTGTACATATATATTTCTGTAGTGTAAGGTAGGGGATGGCTTCTATCCGCTTTTAATACACCTTGTTGATGGATGTAATCATAAGCATATAGCCAAAGACACATGGAAAAGATGTATAATCCTCAAGATGCACCTTTTGTGCTGAATTCGCACTCATGGTCAGGGCCAACTGATGAGTGCCAGTTCAACATCCTCCACAAAGTGTTAAAAGCAGATAGAAAATGTACCCTACCTTGCATGAGAGTAATGTAGTGAAAATTACACTACAAAAATATTATTCATTAATGTGCGCATGTGTATAAATGTGTTGGAATTAAGAAAATAGGAGTAATAAAATTAGTTGTCTAATGCCATCTATAGTGAGATTGAGTTATCAGTGATTACCAGTTAAAAGCACATTTAAATCTCCAAAACAACTTCTGGTCTTTACCTTTATTAGTGAGTCTTAAAAAAATTAAAGCTGGGAGAAATGTAGTTATGCTTCTAATCACTACCTTTAACTCTATTTTACTATCCAAGTTAAACGCTTGAAATTCAAAAGCAAAGGCAAATACTAGAAACTGGTCTGTAGATGGGAATTTAAATGCTTCATTATTTGGTAATTACTAGTTACTCAACCTTTCTATAGGTGGCATTAAAGAGCTTCTCTAGTTTTGTCATATTGTATGAGAGTTATGCAAATGATTTGTTGTTAATATAGAAAGAATTTTGATTGGAAGTTGAGATTGTAAATATGCACTGTAGAATTAAATAAAAAAAGTGTTATTATGTAAATTTTTACTATTTTGATTTGTTCTCAGTGGTTTAAAATGCTATTTTTTTTTGTAGGAGCCAGTGCCAAAACCCAGTCCACAGCCCAGCAGCCGACCCGAATCACAACATGAACCATTACCAAGTCCTAAAACTAGTGACAGATCCGAGCATTCCGAGAATGGACTCAACCTAAACATTAGTGTAGCCGAGATGAGACAGATAATCGCCCAACGCAAAAAAGTTGATCCCAAGACAAAACAAATGGATTTAAAGAAAAAATTTCAAATGGTCCAAAATATGTAAAATTTCTAACAAATGGCCTTTCTTTTTTTTTTAACATTTGTTAACTCCATTTTATGTGCCTTCTTAAACTAATACCAGGTGTACAAATTATAACATTGTAATTAAGAAATAAAAATTATTTTCTGCCATTAATGTGCTTTTTTATTTTTCTGTTTTTATACATTCTCTTTAAATCTCATATTTTTCACAATGTGTCTTTCAAATTGTCTTTTCATTCATTTATATGTTTAGTACATCTACCTCTAAATTTATTCGTTGGAATAATTAAGTCTGAAAATGTTGCTTGTAATAAATTCACAGAGAATTATTTAAATGAATTTGTAAGTAATGTTCATCTTTTTATACATATATCAATTTACCAAATAAAAAATGAGTTGACTTTTATTTGCAAATTCATTTAAATAATTCTTTGAAGATCTAACTTGTGAATTATCATTTGGTCTTGTTTATTCCATGAATAGATTTATGTTTGAATAAACTGTACATTATTTACGAGTTTATTAGAATTATATCTAGCTTTTTAAATACTGTTACCAATTATCTGCATTTTTTAATGGTATTTATTCTTATTTAGTAAATTTTTTTTTTTTTTCCTGATGAAGTTTGCAAGTCGGTCAAAATTATTAGAATATGTTATAATAAAATATTATTAGGAAATAGTGTACGAACATAATTTTAAGTATTCTTAACTTTTTAGTAGACTGGTTTAAATACAATATTCTATTTGTTTTGGATCTTCATCATACGGGTCCAGCCTCATTTGCATGTGATTTTGCCATCATATAAATAAGTAGTTTCTGCAATTTATTATTGTTCATCTGAAATATTGTTAAGACATAATTCTCCATGGTAAATGAAAGTAGGTGAATCACATGATCATTTATTAAATCAGACACTTTCTTGTGAAGAACTAACTTCATATGAAGCAGTCGCTCACTCCTAAAATTAAATTTCACTTTGGTATATGTTCAATTAATTTAGGAACCCTTAATTTGAATAATGCTCTGGTAATTATTTCTTAGATTGTTTGACTGTCTGCTGTTATGTTCGGAAGATTTTGCATCTTTAAATCTGATTAGATGATTTAAAAGTAGAAATCAATAAAGCATTACATGATTTTTGAAACTTCTATTGAGTATCAAAAATTTAATTTAGGTTCAAAAATCTTAAGCTATCATTTGAATACTGTAAAATGAATAAAGGTGAATCACTTAATAATATGAAAGAGAATCTTTTACCAAAAGATTATGTGATGTGATGTATTGTGGCTTCTCCTTAAACGAAGTCAAGAATATCTTGGCAATTATGCCCAGATAAACCTGTTAGCTACTTTATTTTCCATACCCCATTCTAAATTTTCCCATAATCTGCTCTATCCCATTTCCACAACATAATCTTTGTCAACTCTATAATCTTTATATCTAAATCCCCCTTATCTTTTCCCAAACCCAGCATAAAAACCAATAATTCACTTTCTACATAATCACTTTTTTTCCATATTTATTCTTTGTGCTGCCACCTAGTGTCACAGTGGATTATTTCTTGCTTAAACCAGACATCTTTATTGGGAAATTCTCCCTAACATTGTTGGGGGGTTTTTGGCTACTGATAAGTCAGAAGTCTGAAACTATATTATTGCTGAACTTTCTAATATTGTTAATACATGCATATATATTATTATTAGCTGTGTTTATAAACACTTAAGTAGCTAAAACCTGATACTATTCATTAAAGATGTGGGGTGCTTGAATAAAAAGATATAATACTGCAATTATTTCCTATTGCTATAATGTTCACTAATGCAAGAATTCCAGTTTATTACTATGATGATAGTGGACTCAAATCAAAGGTCCTTAGTTCGAAGCTCAAACTATCACTTTTATTGTTTGAATTTCACATGACCTGAGCAATCAAACTATTAAATTGTTTTTATTGAATTATTCATAAAAATATATAGTTTGCATTGAAAAAGGCAAGTTATCTAAATATCTTGTTTTATAATTCTTCAGTATTTCATGTGCTATATCCAAGAGTTTAGTTCTTAATACTTTCTTTAGCCAATCCCTGATTATTTCTATCACAGCAACTATAATTTCATTCTTTCATTTGAAATTACATAACCAACAAATAATGTCATCAGATAATGGATCTTTTGATTTGCTGCCATCATATAGTGAGACTTATGATTATGGCTTGACAAATTGTACACACATAAGCTCTCCGCCCAAAGATGCAGAGGAGTTTGCAAACTGCTGGGCATATACCAAATTGTACACTTGGGCAGTACTGCAATTCTTTAAGAATGTACTTATTGTCAATAATATTGATGTAGCGATAAAAGGAAATTATGGTTATATTTTATCGTAAAAAAAAGTATTCTAACTTGAATAGTAACAATGGCATTGTTGATCATTCTTTGGAGTCTGATTTTAAACCGACTTTTTATATCTCGTAAGTACATACTTTTATCAGGTTTTTATAAAAAGTTATAAGATTTTCAATAGTTCAAGATTGAAGACTGTATTCTTTTATGACAGTGACTAGCTAGTAAGTTGATCATTGGTTGATAGATTGGGAAAGAGGATCTACAAATATAAGATTGGTACTTCTGTCCTGGATAATAAATATATTCTTATGCTAAGCTTCTCAATCCATAAACCTAAATTACTCTTCTCTGAAGATATCTAGTAGCTGGATGATTCTTTTCAGGAGATATCTATTTTTTTTTTCTCTACTAATACTACATGTAAACACTATCCCAGTAAAAAGGTAACTGTTTCCTCAAGCTGCCTCTATCATTAATGCATGTAGCTATTCACAAAAATTTTAAGATGGTATTATGTCTGGATCATAAAATATGTGGTAATGCTTCATATCTTAACCTGATGGAACAATGTGCTAATATTAAATTTTATTTTCAATTTGGGCAAACTGCTACTGAAATATTTGACCAGATTCAAACTCTTAGGGCAGTGAAATCTTGAGTCACAAGAATGTTTTCAAATGATTTGCAAAGTGGCAGAGAGAGTTGATGATCTACACAGGTTTGAAACATATCACATGTAACTCCTGGTCCAGACAAGCTAGATATTTTGTTCACAGATGGCATTGCGAGCAGCTAAGACAAAGAATCATTTTTTATATACTAATTATAGATATAAACATCCAAGGCACCTCACTGACGAAGGCCACAAGCCAGAAACTAGTCTGGGGATATTGGATGAGTAGGTACTAGATGGGGATTTTATGCACAAACCTTCTGGCACCCATTGATTACTCTGGCTTGCACTGAGTGCAATACGTATAGAGTTTTGCCTGTTTTAATTATAGATATCTTGGTTAGGTTATGTATCTCTGAAAGACTCCACTTTCCCTTGCAAACTTGTAGATATTTCAAGAAAAGGTTTTAAAGCAAAACATGGTGAATTAAATATTGCAATATAAGGACCAATCACCATCCATGAACTGAATAATCCATTTATAATTGTTTGCTAGTCAACTTTTTTTTAAAGAAATCTATAGAAAGTCTTAATATATTAATCAGTTATATTGGTAAATATTCAAATTGTCATTTTGATAAGACACTGGATGGCTACATAACAATATTAATGGAATTAAACTTGGGAATAATTTCACTAGAAGTAATATTAAAAAGAATTTTGCTTATATATTTGAAATAGAAAGTATTTAATAGATGTTTTTCTCATTTTATTTATGGATCTAAGATTTGGATGCTTAATAGAAGAGTAATATAAAGACTCCATGTTCACAATAAAATATTGAGGCATGTATGTGAATGAGAGAACAAGTATCAAAGGAATGATTCAAATGGAATTGGACTTGGCATCTTGATAAAAAAGATGGTGACGGATAATTGAAATTTTGAATTGGATCCCCAAGAAATTGTAAAACACCTAGTAAGAGATTGATATTTCCTAGAGTAATATGGAGCTGTGATTCAGAGTACAAGATTAAACTTGGAGAAAACATCCTGCAGTACATTAATAGGTGAAAATATTGATCATTCAAATTTCTGCATCATTTCATATAATGAGTTGTAATTAGGTTTAATTTGTAGAAATGATGTAATGCAGGTTAATATATATGGAAATGAACAATCTATTATTCATTTCAATTTAAAAAATTTTTTTTCTCTCTTCTAAGCAAAGTGATATGCACATTTTTATTTTAAAAAAGGATCTGAAATAAGTAGGCAAAACAACAAATAACTTTTTCCTATAAAATCAGTTTTTCTTTTCTCTTTACTAAGGGAATACTACTTCATTCAAATCCCAGGATTTTCATTATGCTTTGTGAATAAAAAAGAATACTACTAACAGTTAGCTAAACCTAATCTGGAACATTTTTGAATAACTGGCTGAAATGAAGAATTAGTGCTTATTTAAATGGCCGCTAGAAATTACAAGGATATATTATCATCCTAAATGGACTTTTAATATTTATCAGAAAGTATATGACAATTATTTTGTTTTGGGTGGGTCTTATATTTAAAGAGTGATTAGTATTTTTAAATAATTTGGATTTGTAAATAATGTTTATCTTATTTTGAAAGAAAGCTAAAAAAAATGAAATTGTAATCACTTGTTAAAATTTTTTTAAAAATAATTACGTCACATATGGATGTGAAGCTTATGAATCTTATATAAGTTGTTAAGAGGAAAAGATAAAAGAAATAATGTCAATCACGTAAATGTAATGCACACATACAAATTGCCTAAGTTTCAAATAACCATAGTTAACAATGTTGTTATTTCCATTAGTCTCATTCATTTGTAGTTAAACTTATATTTGATTACTGAAAATTTATATATGCAGTTGTTTATTCAATGTTTAATAGTTTACATATATTCACATCCATGTGGGAGAATACATTCCTATCAGTTTAATGGGTTAGGGATCGATCTATCCTTATATAAATTTAAGTTGTATTAAATTAGCTTTAGGAGCAAAAGATCGCTCCTTATAATTACTGTATAGATTTATTCAGTTAGAGTTAGGACCAAAAGGACATCCCTTTATAGTTATTATTATATAAGCGATTATGTTTAGGATTAGGATCTTAAAAAAACCATTCCTTATGATTATTATCATAAAGGCTGCTGCTGTCTATCCCATACAGAGCATATGTATATGTAAGTACTAGAAGACATGCAAGTCAAAGAAATATATTTATGAATTCATACATGCATAGAATTATATTTAAGTTTATTGAAGTCAGTTAACGATATGTAGAATGTGTTATCTATATACTGATACTATGATATATAAAGATTAAAGGACTGTTAAAGAAATAAATTGCATATCAATTAATGATTATACTTTGTAAATAAATTACTTTTACATGATTTGTTAATTTTATTAAAGTAAATAGACTATTATTACATGATTTGTTACTGTGTTTATGTAAGATGATGTGGTCTACCCTCATTCATTAGGAACAACATATAGGTATTTGTAAATTTTTGTTTGACCATGGTGTGGGCATGAATGTATCTGTTATAAATTCCTATTTGGCTGAAAAAAATGAATACGATTGACCAGACAATTTTTTTGCTTTATATTATAAAAAAAAGACCAAAGCAAGTTGTATCGTAAAGAAGACATATAAGTATATGTGGTGTTCCAGGGATGATCTACCTCTGTTGGTGGTGTATCCAGTTATAACTGGATTGCACGTAATAAGTATAGCATTTAAAAATTTTGAGGATTATTAAAATGAAAATAAAAAGGGTGAAGAGCAGCAGGAAATAATGGAAGCAAATATTTCTGAAGCTAGTTAATAGCTTAGAAACTTTGGATATGGACAATGTCCATCCAGATAGTGATACATGCAATCAAATAAAGCATAAAGACATTAATAAAGAAATAAAAATGCATGAGAATACTGCAACATCATCACAATTAGATGTGATGCAGATGATTAACACCTTATCAGATTAAAAAAGCATAATTAAAAACAGATGGAGCAAATAAATCAACCTATAAAAGATAATCAAGAACATATGGAATATAACCAAAAGCAGATGGAACAGTGGTTTGAAGATAATCGAAAACAGATGGAATAGAAGACGCAAAAACGGATGGATAATTTTTGCAAACTATTTAAATCAGAGCAAATAGTAGATGACTTACAGCAAATAAATGATGAGCAAGTACAAATTCAAGAAGAAACAGTGAATCAAATCGGGACAATGAACAGGATCAATTGCTTTTAAAATCGGAGAATGAACCAATAAGTGAACTTTTAGTTGACATATAACATAGAATTTTATTTTAAGTTTATTGAAGGCAGGGTCATGTGACATTTCTATGAATATATTGATACTATGATGTATAAAGATCAAAGGATTTTATCAAATAAATAAATTGCGTAGCATTTAAAGATTATACTTCGTAAACAAATTAGTTACACGATTTTTTAATTAGTAACGAAAATAAATTGTATCTCAATTAATACGTGCATTTGTAAATAAATTATTATTACTTTATGTAAGATTGTATGAACTACCACCATTCATCAGAAGTAACTTATGTTTTACCCCATTTAGCCCAGCATTACACATGCTTACATTATTATATTGAATAAAATATTGTTTTAAATATATATGCTAGTTTATTTTCTGATGATTAACTATGTGGCATCCGTGGAATTTCTGTAAATAAATAGAGAAAATGTAAATAAATGAACTATGCTACGTCTGACTTTGCAATATGTAATCACAAATAATTAGACATTGGGCTAATTATGGACTGGATATGGTAATGCTTACATTTGTAGTGGTACTGTGAAGTATTCCAAACATTGATTAGATACAGGATCCTTTGGCAAAAGCCAAATTAGCCAGCAAACTCATTTATATTCCATCTAGTGACAATTTCCTGTTCCTAGAGTGGGATTATGGGTATTTTCATTAATTATAAATTAAAGAAGTTAGTGGTGCTTGTTTAAGCATTTGCTTATATATAAAACAGGTAAAACTATTACAAATATATCTGCATTTCATAATCATGAAAAGGAATATGGGCATGGATTCGATCCAGGTATTGTGATGATTTGTGAAGAAAAACTGACAAAAGATCAGAAAGGCTTGGTTTACTACACAAGATGAATATGATAAGCTTTAAAATAAAAAAAAAATCTTTTTTAAAATGTGCCAAAGCATCGGCCGGGAAGTGAACCCCAGGATAACTGCTTGTAAGGCAGCTGTGCTAACCACTAACGCTTGAATTTTTAACAGTGAAATATTGTTTTTTTGATATTACATGATTACGACGCTAATGCAATGAAAGTATATTTAGTTTCTTAAATTAATTTTATACTATGTCCTGTTAGTAATAAACCCCCCCCCCCCCCCCCCCCCCCCCCCCCCCCCCCCCCCCCCCCCCACCAACTCCTCCCATTCACCCCAATTTTCAATTTTACTAACCCCACAAAACCCTATAATCCCCCTAAATTATTCAATCCACTCTCCATCTATTTCTCCACCTCACTCCCCTCACCCACCTCACACCAACCTCCCAACACCCACTTTTCACTAAAATCTACCAACTCCCCTCCCCCACCCCCCCCTCTTACCACACACACATTATCTCATAATCACCATTCCCCCCCCTCCCCTCCCTCCCTTTTTCAAACACTTACTACCCCTTCATTCCACCCTTCTTTTTCCCCCCTATACCCAACTCCCCTCTCCCCAATCACCTCCCTCCTTAATTACACCCCCTTCCCACCCCCCCCCTCACTCTTTCCCCCCCCACCCCCCCCCCCTCCCCCTCTCCTCCCAAACCCCACTTACCCCCCCCCCCCCTCCCCCCCCCACCCTCCCCCCCTTCCACCCCCCACCAAAAACAAAAACCCCCCAAATACACTTCCAAACCCCACCCTTCCTTAAAAAACCTCCCTCCAACAACTTTTTCCAGTTCTGCCATCTTGTGTAGATTAATTCATGTATGCCAAATAAATGATAAATTCCAATTTAGTGCTGTCCTATTGATTATTTAATAAACTTTCACTACCTGTAGATCTAGAATAAGAGAAATAGATTTGCCGCTTAAAATCAATGTATAATCAGAAATTGTGATGTTTTGCATTAAGACTTATAAATCATTAGAAGTAACATCAAATAGCCGACTCATTAGTTCTGACATGTTGATTTTTGTGTAACTATGTTCGGGAAAGTTATATCAATAGGAAAACCTTTTGAAATATAATGAGATCTTAAATCTTTCTGGTAATTATTTTATTCTAGGAACACTTCGGATGTAAAAAAATGCACGTGGAGTAATACAGTATTAAGAACTTTCATGAAAAAGGTAGGTGACAAATAGGAAGCCTCTGGTGATATTGAAAGAAAAGATGTAATCAGAAAGTGCATGGAACATATTTGTAGAATGAAATTATTTAGAAAATGAATGTAGATTTAAAAGAGTTGTTAATCTATCCTTAATAAATTCAACGTGGCTCTTCTTTTTGATCCTGGATTTTAATTTTTCCCAATCATATGTACATTTATATTATTGCCAATATTTCAACCATTTTAGTTGGTCTTTTTCAAGAGCAAACTTTGTATTTAAATGTAATATGTTGGACTATTTACATCATCTATTGTTAAATGCTGAGTGACACCATTAAACACCACACGATCACCATTTCTTATGCTTGCTCATAACTGTTATTAAAACAGGCAAAACTCTCCATACAGTAGTTCCACTCAGTGCAAGCCAGAGTAATCAATAGACGCCAGAAGGCTTGTGCATAAAATCTCTACCTAGTGCCTACTCATCCAATATCCCCAGACTAGTTTCTAGCTTGTGGCTTTCATTGATTACTCTGGCTTGTACTGAGTGGCACTACTGTATGGAGAGATTTGCCTGTTTAAATGTTGAGTGTATCGAAAATTTTAAACTTTTTCAGCATAACACAGATCACTAAACATTTCAAATAACATTATTCTCCATTCTTCTTCAGATGTTGCTGACCTGACCAGTGATAATATTAGCATAGGCATAAACTTTGTATTTAGTTTTACATATGAATAAAATCATGTTAATTTCCAGAATTATTCTATGTAATCCTGTTCTAGAACACAAAATTGTATAGTGTCAAGGTGATTTTCTTTGGGCACTGATATGGGTAAATAGTTATTTATTCATTTGCATGCTTTTGTATGGTTTGATTAATCTACTTTGGTATATATGTATGTACAGTACGTAGATCTAAAAATAAAGGCAGATTAATTTTCAAACGGCAAATATAATTGAAAACCACATTATTGCATAAATTTTTGTTAAAAATTCCAATAAATTTTTTTAAAACATTATTAAATATCAAAAAACATTTTTATTTTATAACTTTAAACAATTTACAGTATACTTATAAAATCATCTGGTTCTAAAATTCGAGCCATTTTTTAAATCAACATTCATTATACAGTGGCCAAAAATTGCCTTACATAATAAGAAAAATTAAATTCATATTTTTGTTTTTAATATTCATATAATTTTTGTAAAGTTTCAGATATTCTAAAAGAATGTTGCTTTCAAAATAAGAGCGTATTGAAATAGCTTTTTAATTTAATAATTTTTAAAAAGTTATGTGTTAATGTGATTTTATATGTTTATCTAAATTGGAATGCTATTGGAAATTCAATCCTACCCTCTCACCAGTTTTAGATATGGCAGAAGTAATTAATGCTCAAAAAACTCGTCCTTTATCAGCCAGAGATGAAAAGAAATCTGTTATATATATATATATCAGTACCAATTCTCTATCTACAAATTTTAGTGTCCTTAGTTTACATTAATTATAGATACTTTTATCCTTGGCTAGCAACCAGTGATGGAAAAAAAAATCTTCAGTAACTATTAACTTGAATGATTATCAGTTTGAAAACATAAGCTGATTAAAATAACTTAGTAGCTTTATAAAAGGACCAGGATGTTGGGATTTAGCGCAGATTCTAATCTGCTGCTGTTGCTTTTAAAAAGTTAAAAGATTCACCATTATGAAATTATTACATTTATTGATAAACCATTAGAAAAATTTCATTTAAGGATGTTTCGTAAGATTTTTAACTGCAGAATCTGCTATTGTTGAAATCACATCTTTGTCGAATTGGATATATGAAACGAATGAGTAATACAAGACTTTCTGAAAGGGTATTTTACGGTAAACTTGAGCAAGGTTTTCATAAGAGACATAGATCCTATTTATACTATGAAGATTATTTCAAAGACATTCTAAAGAGGTGATGTTCCTGTTTTCATTGTAAAGATAAGGCTAAAAATAGAATTCACTGGAGAACTACAATTAGACATGATGTTGAATTATTTGAGAAAGAAGTTTCCTACACAAGAAATTAAAAGTCAGCATAAAGAGAACAAAAAACCAGAATGTTCCATATTGCAAAACTTATCTCAGCAGTATTATTATTTATGTATCTCATAGTTATTGGAGTGGCCATATTTGTTTGCAAATGGCAGCATGAATATATATAAATATACCTATATACAAGAGTAATTATTTCTACCCTTCTCTAGAGCCATCTATTGTAAGTTTGAGTAACTAATGGACACTAGATGATATAGTTTTATAAATCCCATCTCCAAATCTGTTTCTGATTATGCTATATAGTGTCAATTGATTATTCAAGTTGACAATAGATGGTATATAGAGTTCAGTGGAAATAACTGATCTTGAAAGCTAATGGAAAAATCATGCTCATAGTAAAATTGTAAACAAAATGTTCCCTTGAAAATGAAGTGATCAAAAACATTGGAATGAATTAATAGAGTAAAATTTAGAATTAAAGAGAAGGGGTTTGATTTTTAATAGAATTGAAGATGTTATTTATATTTCGTGAATTTAGAGATGATGAATAGAATCATTGTTTCAATTGATATCTTGGAAGCTTCATAAATACCTTGCAGCAAAATGAATAGGATTGATTACATTTTTAATGAAATTGGGTTATCTAATTCCCAAAATTATTGTATCACAATCTCCAAATTCTTTGATTCCTAGTGTTGGCATTGTAGTGAATCGTGTATAATGTCACATATGTATATAATATAGACATTTTCAATATGTATATATAGTAAGTGTATATAATCACAATATTTTATTTAAAAATTATGTATATTAAAATATCCCAAATAATTATTAAATATAAAGCTCGAAAATAAGTTCTTAACAAGCTTTGCGGAATATCCCCGACCGGCTTCTGCTACTGGCGTCCTCAGTGAGTTGCTAGGATATTCAAGCATTCGATTAAAAATACCAGGACAAGCCCAGCACTTTATCTAATGTATAACTATTAAGTAGAAAATCTGAAATTTTCAGACATCCATATGTCTTCCAGTCCAGCTATATCTAACTTAAATAGCTATATGGGACTGAACTAAGTTCAGATACAACATATACATTAGATAAAGAGCTGGGCTTGTCCTGGTATTTTTAATCTAATGCTTGAATATCCTAGCACCTCACTGAGGACACCAGTAGTGGAAACCGGTTTGGGGATATTCTGCAAAGCTTGTTAAAAGCTTATTTGCAAGCTCTATATATAACATTTGTAATACAAGCTTATTAAATTAGGTCATATGACATCTGACTTGATTTTTTTTTGTAAAGTATAATTAGCAATTTTATAATAAAAGATATACGTCTGTGTATCTTTTGTAAAAAAAAAATGATAAGAAATTTTGTCTGCTAATAAAGTAAAGGATATTCCTTTACTTTTTTCCTTTGAACAGAGAATAAAATTAATTAAAGACTAAATAACTTTGCATCCTCCTCTTTTTTGGGATGAACAGAATAAACTCAAAATTAAGTAACTGTCCTTTTTTCATTTTATTTTGAACGGAGGTTAAGTGACTTTTATTCTTTTTTAAAAGGACGAGTGTAGTTATTTTGTCATTGAAACAGTCTCTGTCAAAAAGACATTTATTATAGCATTCTTCATTCTTTTTGTTATGAAAATTATGAATGAAATGGAAAAGATGAGTAAACTAAAAATTTGGAATTTCTACTAATTTTTTTGAAAAATGCAATTAATTAAAACCTAGATATGCAACAATGGCTGAAAAATTGCTGAAAAAACAACCCCACTTCTATTTACCATAATGTAAATGGTACACAGGTATTTCATGCAATTTATTTAATGCGTTTAACCAGAGCTATAGTGATAGATTAGGTAAAGAAGAAAATGTGGAGACATTTGTTAATCGAAGTGGAAGGACATATAATATTGTCACACTGAGATGATGCAAATTCATTTCAACCATTTTGAATTTTTATCGATGGGCATGCACAATTTATCAGTTGTTTATGTTCAGGAGCTATTAATTACTTCCTGTTTAGTAATGAAGGTAAAAAAAAACTACGAAATTTTGATGGAGTAAAGCTCTAAAAAAGCTCACTACGGTCATATATATGTTTGTAATCAGTGAGTAATGAATTGTTCAAATAACAATTTTGAACAAATGCTTTATTGTCAGATATAAAACCTCTACATATCGCTATCATGCCTCAGACAATTGAGACGACACAGTTGCATTGATTACGTAATCTATTAATTAACGCAACAAATGTTTCTTTTTACAGAATAAAAATGAAAAGAATGACAAATATTTTTTTAGTTTTAAGCAATAAAATCTTGGATAGTTTTTATTGGATCTTGAGAGACCTCGGAATGAAGTATAGTGGAACTGAATCCAAGAGAAACACTATGAAGATCGGTGCCATAATAAAGATCTTGACTCATAGGTCTTCCCTGTAAAAAAAAATATATATATTTTAAAATAAATATGCATAAAGAAATATTAATTAATAATTACAATCATCAAATACTTTTGTTGACATTTCAGATGAAATCATGACAAAGTTCCTTTATGTTGATTTAGAAGATGTAACTTTTCACAGGTTTAACCAATTGTAATAACCGAGCATATTTTGAGACTTCGCAGTAATCAGACATCTCTCTTAACATTATTGGATTCATTTGATTCTAATATATCTTTGCCACTGAATATATCCAAATAATCTTTTCTATTTTTCTTATTATATCTCCCACCCTATACAAACTTTTCATCAGATTATCTCTTTTTCTGACTCATAAGACTTTTTCTATCTTCTAATACTGTTTTTCAAATAATTTAATCCTTACACAAATCCCATTAAACATTTCCACAGCTGTCATTTCAAATGGGAGACTATTTATCTGCACAACACTGATGGCAGTCACAATCTCCACCAAGATTACCCATAATACATTTCTCCTTTTTCTGAAATACACTTCAACATTTTTGACAATGTTATTTCAACTTCACCCGTGATTTCGAACAGTTACCCTTTGTTGGAATAAATGTCTTTGTACATAAAATCTCTATTAACTTCCTTTTTATTCTTATCCAGAATTGAAAATAAAACCCACCAAAAGTCTTTACTTACCTTACAATATTGTTTACTAACTGTAAGTGAATTAAATATTTGATCGTCATACCTTTTCTCAAGGAGTGAAAAAAGTCCGCAATCCACTTTTAAACTGCAATTTTATCAGTTCTACGATTTCCCTTAATTATTACTTTTTAGAAAAGTTATTTAGTAACAATAAAAATTGTTGAGTAGCTGTTTTGATAATCTTAAAAAATTACAGTCACTATTTTCTTAGACAAACTTATCTGATTAAAAAAAGTAAACAATATTCTCAGCAGAATGCAACAAGAAGCATTGGGTTTGAATTAATCTGCCATCAAAAGTACAAACATTTTTAGTTTGTTGCCGCTGAAAATAAATACAGAAGATAACTAAGGAAAATTTTTGCTTCTAGTCTTCTTCAAACAGTTGCGGAAACTAAGTACTTTCTTGGCCTACATTAGCAAGACATTCTCACAGCATTTCTAAAAACTGGGAAATGGAAAATTTTCTACCAGCCATACATGTTAGGTCAAAGCAGTTATCATGCACTGAAAAAGATCAGAGGTTACATAAGCTTCAAATTAAAAAACAATTTAACACCCTGCGCCCTATCTTTACTTTTTTTTTTTGAAGTTAAGTTATAATATACTATCAAAAACGAGCAGAGATAATAGTTATATCCAATTCTAACCTTCGATCAATAGGACTGGACCATGCCAAATAATTATACATGGAACGGACTAAGTTCGATGAAGAATTTGATTAACACTTTTGGACTTACTGATTGACTTTCCAGAGTAATATATTTAAGTAGAATTTTTTTTTTCCAATTCTAGCAGACTTTGATTGATTATTTCCAATGAATATTTTTTTAATATCAAGGCAGAAAACATAAACAAAAGGAATTAATCTTTTCAATGACTTTTCAGTGATTAGCAAGGCTAGTAGATAGGTATCGATAGTTTGAATACAATTTTCCTTATTTTAGATATGGATAAAATGAGGTCTTGGAGTAGGTATTAATAGTGGGTTAGTATCCCTCAGTATATGTTAGTAAGCCATTGATCTATTGATTCTTTCACTCATGATGAATAATTACAGAATCTTATAAGAGTATTAACTATTAGAGTAAAAAAATTTAAAGAATATTATTTCGCCACAAAGGGATGGAAGCGATAAATCATTTTGATCATTTAATAATAATCTCAACCAGAAAAAGAGATCACCACTTAATAGAGACAACCATTTCAGATTTGATCAAGGCCAATGAAGACAAGATGTCTGATAGTTATTATGCATGCATTCAACTTCATGATTATGCAATGATTTCACTATTCATTTTTCGATAAGAACATAATTTAGATCGAAATGTTCCAAATAATCTGACTACAAATTAACTATGAGAATTATTATTAAAAAATATTCATTAATATCTACTAACCATTTATTAATTTATAAAATAATTTATTTGCTCTAATCATGTGTAAGTCTGAAATTGTCGAGAAATGCAATCGAATAGGATATAATGCAAAGAATCCAAATGCAATATGATATGTATGTGTGTGTTAAATGCACATACACACACACACATATATATAATTGTAAAAACTTATAGAGAGAAAAGTAATAAATTAAAAATATTACAGAACTTGAAAAGATTTATTCTTTTAAAGTAGAAATTAAAAATTATAGTCTTTAGATTAGAAAAATATTAATTTCTAAAATGAACAATAGACTAATTAATAAGAGTAGATTAAGTTGTTATTCAAATGAAACAAATTAAGGAATTCGACTTAGATTCCTTTTTAAGATAACGACAATCTACAAATAACTGATTAATTAAAAAGGCAGAAAGATAATACTAAAATTCCGATGGAATATGGAAAGGAAGAATCACCTGATCGGATGGGCAGAGGAATAACCAATCATTTGCAGGGATTCAGAGACAATGAACTGCCTTTAGTACTAATTGGAAGAAGAAGAGAGATACTTAATCCTTGGAGTTTCAATCTGTGTAGACTGATAATAGTAAAGCAGGATGTCTTCCCTTGCACAATAACTTCAAGTGCGGAGAGCTGGGCTCCAAACATGAGAACAGTCAGCATAGGACTTTTAAAGGTCGTAGTGATCTTAATTATTATTTGTATCTGCCTTCAGGCTTTATAATGTAAATAATTGTATATATGTTATTAGTTAAATGTTTTAAGGGATCGTATATTAAAATATATAACCGTTAAGTCATTATTGGCACTCGTGGAAGTGCATCCTATCATAGCTAGACATAGCAATTGGCACAGTCGACAATAGAATTGAGAAAGACCCTTTCCACATCACTAAGAGAAACCATTAAATGACTAAAAAATAAAGTATGCTATATGTAATAAAAATATACATAAATAACATATATGCTTTCTTCCATTAAAGAATCAACTTAAAGATACAAAATTTCTTGGTCACATTATTAATACAGACAGAAACATAAAAATTAATCATAGAATCAAACTTGGATAAAATGCTTTTGGTATAAATAATAATATTAAAAAGAAATATATCTAATGTGTTTGAAAAAAAAGTTTTGGTTGACGCGTTTAACTAATTCTTCCTTATGGATCTGAGACTCGAACGCTTAACAAAAGAGCAATACCGAGACTTGAGATTACTTGTGCAGAAATGCATATTAGGAATGATGAGAAGAAATCAAAAGACACAAGTGAGAGGACCAACAGGTATCACTGTTATCATTGAAAACATTAAGAGATTGAAATAAAGCTGGTCCAGTCATATTACTAGAAGAGATGATGATGATATGATTATGACTGGTTACACTTGGATCGGACATTGTTATGTGTATATACATACACATATAAAGCTAGAAAAACAGTTATAAACAATTGTGTGTTATATATATATATATATGTGTGTGTGTATGTTGAAATACATACACATTTAATCTTTAAAAAAGTAAAATTATAACTTATCAAATCAGTAGATAAAGAAACTGCAGTTTTATCGAAAGATTAATTATAATCTGAGGAAATATATTAAATTCTTTAAAAAGAGATAAGAATGGAATTCCATCAAAAAGTAATTAAATAATTAAAAAGTAGAAGACTTTACTTATGTTAGATGCATCTAGAAATATAAAATAATATTGGACAGTGTCCGCAGGATCTGAATGATCGGCCAATTAGAAAAAGAATGCTAATGATTAATTAAAAAAGTGAGCACATGGTCTAGAGTAGAACTAAAGGAGACTTGCTCATGGAAGCTATATGTGTACCGATGGACTTGCAGTGCTGGACGCATGGAGAGACTTGCCTTTGGATGTGCCAAGCAAGTCTAGGGACTTGAGCAAGTTGCGCCGGCCTTTATTATTATTTTAGTCTTTGGGTCTATAAGTATTTAAGCTGTAAATAATTTGTTAATATGTATAAATAATATTAATATTCTTATGTTTGTATTATTTATGTATTAAATCATAATCTCAAATTGCGGCAGTATTATTATTTTTACGAGGTAAAATTTATTTAAGCCTATATCTGTTTGGCAGCGTAAGGATAGCTCTCAGACATATTAAACATCTAAAAGAATGATCAATGCAAGATGTTGTAAAAGGGTGTTTTGTGACAAACTTGAACATGCTTTTTGTAGGAGAAATAGACCCCATGTATTTTATAAGAATTATCTTAAATCCATTTTAAAGAAATGCAATATTGATGTATCCATTGAGAAGATATGGCAGAGAATAGAATATATTAGAGAACCACAATTAGACATGGATATTAAAATATTCCAGAAAGAAAAGTTTTCTGAAGAAATTAAAAGATGACATCATAAAATATCAAACAAACAAAAATTGACCTGCAAGTTGTGATTGGTAGACTGGTTTATATAGTCATAACAAAACTCACTTTGAGAGCAATTTTTTTCTTTCCTTTCTTTGGAGTTGAAATATCCTCATTTATGAGTGGTCGCTATATGCACATATGTATGTACAACAGAAATATAGTAGTCAATCCATAGTAGATCTAATTTGAATGCCAAAAATTACAATATAGTACCTACGTAAATGCAAGATTATTTTGATTTGCCATTCAGAAATGAAATTTTAAGATTAAAAACATGTCATTATTGGATGTATGATAATGGAAATTATTGGATGCATGATAATGGAATGTGCATTTTCACTTTCAATACTTTTTAACAAGTCTTCATCACATGATTTTCCTAAGTAAGGATATCTACGAAATGACTTTGATTCTCAGTGAGAAAAAAAACTGATAACTTTATATGTACTACTACTTCGATTAAGCTTTCTCACAATTATTCGGTAATGAATATTTTAAGAGTGTCGCATACATAAAATACGGCTACCATCAAATCATACCATAGCGATAGGCCAATTGCGCTCACTTGAGGAATACTTTCGCAACATAATGAGTGTGGTATTTCGTTATATAAACGTGGAATACATCGCCATCAAGTGGCCTGTTATGGCTACAACAACACTGTTGTAGTGTTAGTCATAAGTTAGGCTGCTAAAATGGCATATTGATATGCATTGGCCGAAAACCAGTGCCATCAAGCGGTGGAGGGTATTATATGTACTAGTACCCTATATTGTGCTTCCAATCTTATTTAAATAAAAAGTCCAGTTTATCATATAGTTTATTGTCTAACATTTCTTAAATCTAAATTCATCTAATGATGCATTATGTTATTAAGCGTTTGAAAACAGCCATTAAAAATTATCACAGGACCATCATCTAGCTGAATTAAATGTTTTTATAAAAATTCAAATTTTATTTATACTTCTTCTTCAATACATTTAACTGTAAGAGATAACACACACACAAGTATGGAACACAATGTTTCAAGTGATATTATTATCCTCCCTAACTAATGGCACTGCTAATATGAAGTTTGTTCCGGTGATCTTTAGATTAGTGAATATGGAATTATTCTAACCAACTAGACTATTTTAACAAAAGCTACAGTTTCACTTTAAATTCAATTGTCGAAGAATCACCAGTTTAATTCTCATACTAGTGTCATCACTGAACGAGCCTGCGATATCAAAAAAAGTGAAGAGAGTAATATTACTTAAAAAATTGTGTTTATTTGCAAATATATAAATAAAAGTTTGAATTTTTCTAAAAAAACTATGTGATGGAGCTCAAACATATAATTACATATAAAATGTTATTTGAGATTTGAACATTTAAAAGAAGATTAATAGAAACTTCATATCACTCAACGGAATATGGAGAGCTGTATGCTAGGAGTAACAAAAAGAGAAAGAAAACAAAATATTTAGATGTGAACAGATATTACGGACATCGTTGAAAGAATTAAAAAAGTCAAATGGAGTTGGGCTGGATATACTGCTAGAAGAGATAGTAATAGATGGACAGTTGAAGACTTAAACAGGATCACAAGAGATTGTAAAAGACCTAGAAAGTTCCTAACCTCACTAAGGATAACTTTTAGGCATGTGATTAAAAATAAAAGACCAAAAATAAAATTATAATATTAAACGTAATAGTTCCAAATATTAATTGTCACAGTAACTCTAGTACTGCTTACCATTATGTTTCATACTTACCACTTAAACAATGTCTAACTAACTTCTTTTGTCAAGTTAAATACTTTTCCAGTAACAGGACAGACTTTTCTATTCTTGGCACATTGGAGATGAGCTAAGATCCCATTTGGGTAGCGAACAAAGGCTGATTCAGTGAAGACTCGATTACATATGCAACAAACTCTAAGAAAACAAACATGATCAGTTTTAAAATAAAAGAAAAGAATAAACAAAATGTAAATATACACTTACGTATCATCTGTTACAATCGCCATTTCTTTCTTCAGTGAAATATACATTCCTTTTAAATTTATATTTTCACCTCGTGCTAGCATTCGTTCTATTCGTCTTTTCCGACAATTATGAAGACTAAGTCGTATAGAACGCAACAAAAAATGAGAAAGTATTCCAACTGACCAATGATCTGGAATTTGTTTCAAAACCTAAACAAATGTATTTAATTATGAAACATCTTGAAATTTAAATGAATTTAATTATAAGGATTTTTGTGTTTTTTAATTAAATATTAAAATAATTACTTTAACTGTTTCAAAATCAGCTAAATCATTATTGAGCAGATCAAGGGCCGGAGAAATTAGATCATTTGCATTTCTAAAAAATAAAACAAAATTAATCCATTATAAATAAATAGTTACTGAAAGAACTCATCAATTTTATTTTTAATTTATTGTTAACTATCAGTAACTGTTTCATTTATTAGATGATCTAAAAAAAAAAAAAGAAGGGCCATGTGAAAAAAAGAATTATGTTTTAGGTAATTATTACTTTTTAGAGTCAGATTTTTAAATTTTATTTTCAATATAAATTTGACTTTACTTTGAAAAAATACAAAAAGATAAAAATTAATATAAAAAATGTGGAAGGAAGATATAAACCGATATAAAATATAGGGAAGAAAGATAATGACTGATAGAATAAAGAAAGATATCAAGTAATATAAAAAATATGGGGAAAAAATGCCGATATAATGTTATAAAAAATATGAATAAAAGACAAACTAATAAAAACATGAGAAAAATTACAAATTGATATAAAAAAATATGGAAAAAAGATACAAACTGACATAAATAAAAATATCAAATGATATAAACAGAATAAAAGAAAGAAACCAAGTAATATAAAAATTATTGAAGAATACTATCAAATGATATAAAAGATTTAGAAAAAAAAAAGCAAAGTATATAAAATAAAATACGAATTTATATAAAAATATAACAGAAAGATATCAGATGATATAAAAAATTTGGAAAAAGGACACAATTCAATATAAAAACATATAAGGAAGGTTCAAACTAATATAAAAAATATGAAGAAAGATATCAGATATAAACAAAGAATGGCAGCAAATAATATAAAAAATATAAAAAGAAGACACCAAGTGGTATAAAAATATGGAAGTTAGATACTGCTATAAAAGATATGAAAAAAAATGCAGACATAAAAATAAAATATGAAAGAAACTGATATAATAATATGAATGAAAGATACCAACTAATATAAAAAAATAGCATATAAGGAAAATACAAACTGTTACAAAAAATATAGAAAATATCAAGTAATATAAAAAATATGGAAAGAAGATATTAAAATAATATAAAAAATATGGAAGGAGAATACCAAATGATATAAAAAAAATATAGAGGAAAATATCAACTGATACAAAAAATATAAAAGAAAGTTATCAATATGAAGATCAATATAAAGAGATTAAGAAAAAGCCACTAAGATAAATAAGAGATTTTTTAAAAAAAAATTTATGATGTAGTTTATTAGATATTAAATGAATCCAAAAAAAGACAACAAAATTGATGTATGAGATAATTCCACATTCTTAAATAAGAAACAAACATGAATTGCATATTGATATAGTGCAAAAAAAGAACAAGGGATTATTAAAAGGATATGTAAGAGAAGTGGATTGAAAATATATAATGTGAAAAAAATAAATGATAAGAGTTCATGTTGTTAAGGCAGAATTTGAAGTTCATTGGAAGATAAAAAAAATTAAGGTTTTAATATGTATTAGGGATCATAATTTTATATAGAAAGAATTAATGATACCTGAAAGGTACAATACAAAAAGTTGGAAGATAAGAGAGTAATCTAAATTAAAAGAAATGGTGAATTTAAAAATGTATAAAAATTGAAATTATATATTGAAGAAGATTGCAAATGAACACTTATTCAGAACTAATAACGGATTTTTTTTAAAAAAGGAATAAACATACTTTAGAAAGTGAAGGAGATATATTGGAAATATAAAAAACTATTAAAAACACACAAAAAAGATAAAGGTTAGATGGAATAGTCATTTTTAAAAAAGTTAGAATGAAATACAGTAAAACAGGATGAACTTGTTAATATGAAATTAACTGAGGAAATTAAGAAAGCAGGAAGTCGGGGAGTTGAGAAAAACTTCAGAAATCTATTAGGAGAAAAAAAATCAATTAAATTATAATTTTTTTTACTCATCATATTTAGACAGCTTACGTGGATTATATGAAAAGACAATGAACATTGTAGGTAAAAAAAGGTTTTACAATAGGAAAAATTAAGAAAATTGATTAGATAAAAATTTATATATATCTATATATAAGAAATGGACTAGATATTTAAAGACGGTATTATAATTCCATATTTATAAAAGAAAAAAAAAGAGGACACATAATTTCAAAAAAAAAAAAAGAAGTACAATTAGAAAAAAATAAATATGAACATTAAAAAATGGTTTAGATATGAGGGAGGACCCAAAATAACCAGAACTGATCTGTGGTAAATGCACTTGCTGTAGTATATGTTTTTTCTGCTACATATCTCTTGCAGAGACCCTTCTACATCATTATGTCAAATGACATCACTGTGAAAAATCATGGTGTCACGTAGTCCTTTTTTTGTAAAGTGCATTTCACATATTTGTCAATTTTTGTAATGACTGAAAAGTTGGATGAATAAGAAATTCCTGTTTTCTTTTAGGGAAAATTGGAGGGAAGACAGTTGTAATGCTTGAAACAGATTGCAAGCAAGCCGATCTTGGAAAAACACAAGTTTATGAGTGGTTTAATGGAAGAGTCAAATTCATCAAGTCCCTAAAAAGTGTGGCAAGTGAGGTCCAATACCAAAACAATACTCTTTTTTTTTTCCAAGCAAACAGCATTTTTCTTTCAGAAATAATTCATAATGGTCAGGTGTTTTATCTGCAAGTTCTGAAATGTTTATCATGTGGTAAAATATAAACGTCTCATTTTGATGCAAAGTGAGGAGGGCAAGCGTCACCCTAACAATGTGTCAACTCATAAAGCCTTGAGGGTGAAACACTTTTAATTAAATTCAGCATGATGTTTAGTGGTTTAATAAAAAATAATTATAGTGTAAAAAGATATGCAACAGCAAAAGTTTGGGATTCCAATAAAAGAAATCAAAAGTGAACAAGAATTTGTCTAATTTTGTTTTAAATAATTCTGACTCAACAATTTTAAATAAAAGCCCTTCCTTTGTTTCGTTTAGAAATAGGAATGTGGTAATGCTTTTACTTTTGCTATTGAATGCTGTAGAAATATTTCTGATAATAATAAAAGGTCTTTAAAGGTAATTTTGAATAGGCAATTACTTGTGAGAGGAAAAGATTATTTTTGTTCTGAAGAAAATAGATGGAAAGTATTTTAAATTCTGATCTGATAAGAAAATAAAATCTAAGTTTGATAGAATATTTATTTAAGTTGTCATTCTTGTGGTTATTTGACTTAAGGTTTTCTTTAATTTGAAGTCTCGTAAAGATAATTTTCTTTTAAGGTATATTTTAGATTTTACAGGGAGGATTGTTGATAAAATTTCAAAACTACTTATGATTTATTAAGAATTATATAAATATAAGTCGATTTTGTGTCTCTTTTTGGGGAGCTTTTGATAAAATAAATGGATTTGTTTTAGAGGATGATTGTGTATTTGGTAGCTTAGATATTGGAAATATGTATCAATCAGTTGATAGAATAAAAAGTATTAATGTATTTCTGTCTATTCTAAAGAAATATGAATATTTTTCTGCAGACAAGATTAAAGTTATTCATTATTTGCTATTATTATTAAAGGATTCTATGCATTTTATGTGTACTAATGTGTTTTATAAGATTAGAGAGGGATGGGTTATTGGTTATGTTATTTCTCCTTTAATGTGCTTTGCCTTGATGATTTTTTTGGATAGTAGTATTATTAATCATTTTTCTGTTTCTTTAAAATTATTTGTTAGATATATTGATAATTGTTGATTTGTTATTCAGAAAGAAAAATTGAAAGATTTTTTTGATAAAATGAATATTTTTGTTGTATTTATATATTAGACTATTTCCATCATCTAATATTAATTATTGAATGTCTTGAGAAAAATTTAACTTTATTTAAATATTCCAGTAAAATATGCACAACATTTCAAGTGGTTATATTTCTCTCTTTTCCAGGTGTTGCTTGCCTGCCCAGTGACAGTACTATTATGGGAATCGAACCTGTGCCCTTAGATTCTTGAATTTTAAGATAACGCTCTAACCAACAAAGCCACCCTGCCAAAGGGAACAGTCAGTAGAAATTTCATATACTTATCCATGAGGTTCCTCCTGATTTCTCCAATTTTTCCTAAGGGTAAAGTTGATTAGTGGCTTCCATATATTATGTATAATCACACTAAGTTGACTTCACATGATCACCATTTCTTAACTAAGTTGACTTATGGGGTTATTCACCATTGTCAGGTGAGCAGCTTCTTCATACCTTTTCCTCTCTATTCAATATTTTTGATTTTCCCAATTAAACATATGTTCATTGATACAAACATGATCTGCTATCTTAGCCACATCTATTTTCTCTCTTCTAATCATCAGTTTATTTTAACAATCGCTTTTCAATGGGTGACTGACCTCAACATATACATTCTTCCACATTCACATGCTACTTCATAGATGCAGTTTTTACTTTTCAGCATTTTAAGTTTAGGTATTAGAATTCCTCTTAGTGTGGTATGGTTTTGGAAAGCTATTTTGATGTTATACTTGCTATGTCTTATCTTACTAATCCCTGCAATAAGAATAATAAATTTAGTATGGAATATTATTTTCTTGAGGACACAAAGAACTAAGTGACTCAGACTTCAAATTATAGAATTTAAAATATATTAATATATACAAGTATAATATATATAATTTAGATTCATGAATAAAACGCTATTCTAATTTATATAACCCAATCACAGTTAATTAAAAATATAAATCCTTTCATTTATTAAGTCTATTCACTAATATTAATATTAAAGGCAGTACATTTACCATTATTATCATTAGCATTCTTTAAGCTTGGCGGCCCTTAAGGCATTTAAAATAATAACATCGGGATGATCTGTTTTGACCCTAGTCGGCTTATTGACTTTCAGGAGTAGAGATTCTAGGAATACGACATTCCCCGCTGGTTTCTTCCATTGCTTCCCTCTGGTGACACAATTGCCTTGAAGACAATGAAGAGCAAGCATGCATTGCTTTTTTCCCCATAGTTTATATACTTTCAGTTCTTTTGTTTTCGGGAGCATCTAAGTTCAATGGAGAAAATCCAGTTAGTGGGCCTATTATCAGTTTAATCTTGTCGCTGTAAATTTAATTAGTGTTTTAACACATATGGTTGTTTTACAATAGCGTGTTGAAACCGCCAGAGGGCGTTATTTCTATGCTAGCGCACAGAAATATGCCGTTTAGGTGGCCTCCGCCGCTATCGAACGTTCTATTTCTAACGCGTAAGCCTAGAAATAGTTTGTTGATACGGGGGAGGGTACCGGCTGCTGCGTTTATTTCTATGCTAATGCACAGAAACGTGACATTTAGCCAATCTGCCACAGAAGCTATCGTGTCAGCTTACAGCTCAGATTCGGGCTAAGCATTTTGGATGTGCGATCACATTTCACTTTTGTTTACAGTATTGTCTGAGGGTGGCTGGAATTACGATTGTTGAAACTATTTTAATATTCATTAAGACCACCTCCCCCTCTATCTCGCATGTTTTAGGAAGGTCTACTAACAATTATCAGCAGAGTCTCATGCTTCCCTAGCCCCCATTTCCTGCTGAAAAAATGGGCCAAGGGTAGTTAAAAGCGCAATTCTCATCAAATCACGCTCTAAGTCACGTTTTGTGCGATAACAACTGCGAGCTGATTAATCGAATAGCTGAAATAGGACAACTTTTTTTCCGAATGTCAAAGAAAGAAGGATTCTTCTCTGACTGCTGGAACCGGCTTATCAAACAAAACAGCTTGAAGCTGCATGCCTGCTGTTGTTTTTTTTTTTTTTTTGCCTGAAGAGACCAAAAAGTTGCTTTTAATTGCCGTATATATTGATGTTTTTTGGGGGGAATTACCGTCAAAACTTGGTCAATCTTCGAGTTGTTGGCGTTCCATTCTGTTAGCAATTGGAAACACCCTCCCCCCCCTCCCAAAGTTGCACTTTGGCTTGTAAATGTTACCGTTAAATGGACAATAGATTTATTTATAATTTATCAAAATAAAACAAAACAAACCGAAAAAAAAAAAAAAAAGAAGACGTAGTTGAATCGGCTGATTTTTTGTTTGTCGTACAATACCGAACCGAAAATAGAAAGGGTTTAATGAGAAGAATAAAAACAAACAAAAAATCAGTTAACTACTTTTTAAAAATCATTTTTAATCAATGTTTTTTTTGGGGGGTTTTTTGTTTGGGGTAGCCAAAATAGATTTGATAGCCGCCGTACTTTTAATTTAAATGTGATAAACAACAACAACAAAAAACAACCAAAAAATATATAGACGGGAAAAAAAAAAAACCCCGTCCCCTTTGAAAATATAAATAATGAAAAGAATCAAAAGCAAAAAAAATTAAGTACTTTTTTTGTAAATTCATTTATTTATAATTTTTTTTATGCATTTGTTTATTTTTTTTTTTGGTCGTGTTTAAAAAATTTGATTTGATATTACTTTTATAAATGTGATAAACAAAAAAAAAAAAAAAACCAAAGCCAACAAAAAAAAAGAAAAGAAAAGAAACCCGGCCCCGGCAACATTATATTTATCTTTGTTTACAAACCGAGCCCGCCCTCCAGCGGTTTTGTAAAACAACCACACATACTAATTATTTATTTTTCCTTCAGATAATAATTACTGTACACGATACGTTTTAATTAAATATTTTATATTACAGCAATTCGATTAATCTGACTCTGACTATTTATTATTTATTTATTTCCTTTCTCTAAATTAATTTCATAACTTATTAAAATATATATATTTCAATACTGATTGCATATTTTCCTAAATTTGTTTGCCATTTTTGGTACTATGGATACACATCTGTGACAAGACTCCCTCATAGAAGAAGACTACAGTTTGCAGAAAACCCACATATACAGGAAAATACTTAGCATATACTTCCAATCACAGAGATTTAAACATTGATAAAATTGATAATGTTTTATTTTGTAATCATTATATTAAAGAAAAAAATTTTGAGAGATATGATAAGACCTGACATTATCAACTTTTTACTCATAAGAAAAGTTTTTAATTGAATTTTTGTTATAGGATTAGAAGGCTTCAAATTTTTGAAAATAATGCTTATATTCTTAATTTTTCTCCTTTTAATTTCTTTGCATTTCTTCATATATATTTGCTTACAATAATCCCTTCATATACACTTTAATGCAAAAAACTTTTTTTAATGATTCCTTTATTTTCCTGACAGTTTCGACTGTCCTGCAGTCTTCATCAGAGCGATCTTAAATTCCTCTACCTTTTAAGATCGCTTTGACTCCTTTATTTTCCTGACAGTTTCGACTGTCCTGCAGTCTTCATCAGAATGATCTTAAATTCTTCTACCTTTTAAGTAGTTATTTTAAAAGGTAGAGGAATTTAAGATTGCTCTGATGAAGACTGCAGAACCGTCGAAACTGTCAGGAAAATAAAGTAATCATTAAAAAAAGTTGTTTATATTCAGAGTTATGTTATAATCATGAATTTATTAAAAATATTATATTTAATAAAAATAACTATAAGTCTGATAATAATAAAAATTTAATGGTTAATGAGAATAAAGAATTTATTTCTTTACTATTCAAGTTATCGGTTTAGAAGAATAGTCATTTATTGGGTGGTATGAAAGTGGCATGAAGATTCCTTGCAGTTGTCATAAAATTTATATAGGTCAAAGTAAATTAAGTATTAATGAAAGATTAAAGTTCATAAGAATAGAGTTGAAAATAGATATCAAAACTCGGCTTTGTATATTCATGAAATGAATACAGGTCATAAAATATTATTTGCCAATGCAGAAGTTATCTTTTACAGAAAAACTGAATTAAAAAGAAGAGTCAAAAAAACATTGATGATAAATCTTCATAAATCTGAGGTCAATAATCTCATGAAGACATCCTTTAATGTTAAAAGGTAGTTCCTTTTTGAAGTGAATTATGGGAAGGTTATGTTATTTTGTATATGCAGGTTATTTGTATCTTGTTGAATTTCACTTGACAAGTCTATTTACTAATAGATGAAACAATGGTTGTGAGAGAATTTTAGATATAATTGTTGTATTTGTGTTATCATGAAAACTATCAACCAATTCAAATATTGTTGGTATTTTAGTAGGCATTACATGTTGGATTATTTCCAATATTTAATATTAATTGTTAAATGTCTTCTAGAAAAATTCAAGTTTTACTTAAACTTTCCAAATACATTCATTTGTAATTAATAGCACACAAGTTAGTATATTTAAATTTTGGGTGATATTATCCTCTTCTCTTTTTCAGTTGTTGTTGGGCTGACCAGAGATGTACCAGTATGGAAACCAAACTTGGACCTTTACCTTACATGAATATTGAAATTAAGATGATGTTTTAATCAAGTAGACTTTGACAGAGTAGTCTAGATAGTTCAAACATCATCATAAATTCACTATTCATGGATCTAAAGGTCCAGTTTCCATTCCCATGCTGTCACTGATCAGGCCAGTAGCAACTGAAGAAGGGAGAATCATACGACTTGAAATGTTGTATTATATAATAATCTATGTGCTATTATCAACAGTTTAATGTATTTGGAAAGTTTAAATAAAGTTTGAATTTTTCTAAAGACATTTTACAATTATTAATTAATGGCAATAATCCAATATATATTTCCAAGTGTTTTGTTTATCAGTACATCTTTCAACTTTAACTCATTCCTATCACAATCATCCATCAGCCCAGAAGTTAGACCAACCTCTCATACCATAGATACATTAGGCAGGGGTGGGTAAATAGCGGCTTGCTAAGAGTTTTTATGTGGCCCGCCAAGACAAAATCAGAAAAATCTGCCTTGATCTGAGGTTTCCTTCCTGTGCACTACTGAAGATTCGTGTCGTATTTTCCACTAGGATGGTCACGTCAATACACATGTGCAGTGTAGATACGATGTGCAGTGCTTTTCCAGTTGATCTGGTTAATTTCAATTTTGTCTTTGCATTAGCAAATATATACATTTCCAACTTTAGTGAAACCATGAACCCTCCGAAAAAATGTAAAATCGGCAATGAATGACGTGTGTTTAATGAAGAATGGACAAACAAATATTTCTTTGGTAATACAGGGAATAAAGCAGTGTGTTTATTGGGTCATGGAAAAAAGATGCGGCTCTTCAATTCCACAAAGTGGCCCCCGATGCGGCCCTTCGCCAATCTCTGAGGCCCCTGAGCCAAAACAATTGCCCACTCTTGCATTAGAAACATACTTTTTCAAGTAATCCATACACCATGTTATGATTTAACTTCATATACATATTATTTTTAGAGATATTTAAACTTAACTTCATACAATATGCATTTAAATATATTTCTAACTTTTATTCAATCACGCATTACTGAAATATATGATCAAAGACATGTCAACAAGATAAGTGACTCCTTAAATGCGCAAATGATGAAAACATGTGTATGAGATTGTGATCTGAGCCAGTTTAAAATTTTGCAGAAAGCTAATTATAATGAAATGAAAATTAATCACAGTGAAAGAAAACATGCACTGAAGTCTATTGCTAAGATATATATAAAAGAAAGAATAAAAAGCTTCATTAGATAAATTTGCATAATAAAAAAGTAAATAAATGTACGGTTATAAATAACATTAATAAAATAAAAAAAGATGTATATAATTAAACACTCTGATCGAATTCTAATAACTATTTTACTGCAAATAAAATTTACAGTGCTAATATAGTGTAATTTCTACCTGCTAGGGTCTAGAGCATGATGAAACTAACTACACTTAGAGATTATTTAATATTGTTGGAAAAAAAAT
Source organism: Epiperipatus broadwayi (assembly GCA_028023455.1). Taxonomy (NCBI): domain Eukaryota; kingdom Metazoa; phylum Onychophora; class Udeonychophora; order Euonychophora; family Peripatidae; genus Epiperipatus; species Epiperipatus broadwayi. The sequence continues at coordinate 5,145,863 of JAQFVV010006260.1, read as the reverse complement.
CTAATTGATAAAAAATATGTCCATATTGTACCATTTATTTATATATACGGTACAAATTACTTTTTAATATTAGGTATTATAAAAAAAAGAAGAAAGGAGAGCAAACACGATCTTTGTTTTTTTTTGTAACATAATGTTTTAAAGAAAAAAAAAAACGTACAGTGAAAGTTTAATTTTTCTTTTTTTTTTGGAAATAAGTTAACTAAAATAAATTCCATGTTGGAAAAGTGCATATTGAATCATTGATTCAAATAGTGAAAGGAAATTTCAAAAGGCGAAAGATTGCTATCAGAAACAACTTTCTGATAGTAATTAAAAATGGCAGAAATTCTTAGCGGAAAAACAGACTTTGTAATAAGAAAAGGAGAATAATGTAGAAGTTTATAAAGTAGAACAAAGAAAAAAAAGAGCGTGCGCAGAGCTTCTAAAAAGAATCGAGGAGTATAAAAGGAGCCGACAGATTTGAAAAGGGGTCTTTTTTATCTTATTGTTCCAATAGTGCTGAGCAATTTGAAGTGCCTCATTTTTTTTTAATAAAATGTGTCCACTTAGAGACGAACGGAAATCGCTCGCCATCGTTTGCCGACACTTTCTCTCGGAAAAAGTCACCTAGATCATCATACGGCTACCTAAATTTGATCGGAGATTCGGAAATAAAACTAAAAGGAGAACAACTACTGCGGACTACCCACTAACTGAATTGTACGTCGGGAAGATCGATGACCTACTTAATGTCAACTTACCGGTAAGTAAATGGCCATAAATTTTTTTACATAAAGCTTTATGAATAGTGAATTGAATGGAAATGTTATCCCATAAATTTTCCTTGGATCAGAAGATTTGCGAACTGAGAAATGAACCAGACTGTTACTACGGAAAATAAGACTAAATAATTAGTACTCCAATATTTGAATCAAATTATTGAATTCATATGCACAATCTTTTCCAACATTATAATTTTGTATTAATCATAAATATTGAATGCTTGACGAGTTAGAATAAATCTTTATTTTTAACTTCACTTTCATTGTACGTGTATAGAATTAATGCTATTATATTTAAGTCTTATCTTTAGTTATTTAACTTAGATCGGTATACAAATTATTCTTGTTTTGATAGATTTAATTTCCGTAATTAAGAAAAATGGGGATATCTTTTTCTTAACGAGAATGTTAACTTAGACCGTATAATTATTACCTTACAGGCTACAATATGTTTGACGCAGTCTCAGTGGGTCTAACGACTCTGGCGCCCTCAAGTAGAAATTAAAAACTGGTTCTGCTCACGATTGTACTCGGTAATAGTTCTAGGCCGAAGTTGATCAGGAAAAATAGCTGTGTTGAGAATAGAAATACAACTTTTTTTTTTTTTGACATAGCTTGATCAACTCACGCTCAAATGTAAATTTGAAGCGTATAGTGGCCTAGTAATACGAAAAACGTTACAATGGCGACCCAACTCGGGCTTACGAAAAGAAAAAAAAAAACCACGACCTGAGAAAATTTAAAAACGGCATAAAATTGAGAATTTAATGTCCGTAGCCGGAAAATAAATATGACCACAAATAGTGCGCAAGTCTAAAAAGTTATTGCGTACGATTACAAAAGTTTTTTTTTAGAGTAGGATTTTAAATAAGGACTATATTGAAAGAAAATAATAGCTTATAAATTATTAAATAATAAATAAAACCGATCAAAGGTAAGAAATGACGGTAAAGGTAGAGGGGGACGGGAGATTATAGGGTGATAAAAGAGAGGGGTGTCGGTGAACGAATTTATTAGCAAAGCAAAATAAAATATTATATTTATATCGTAAAAATCGATAGCGTTAAGATTTTGTTTACTGTAGCAAAAATAAGCAACACGGCCATATATGAAATTGAGAAGTAATAAAAATACACAAAATATGGCAGAAGGCGCGGAAGAATTAAAAGAGGGCTTGGAACCCTTAATAAAAAAAAAACTATTATACGAATGCATGACAGAATTCAAAGAAGAAATAAAAAAAGAAATGGCAGAGATGGTCAGAGAATTAAAAGAAGAAATAAAAGAACCAGTAAAAAAAAAAAGGAAAAAGAAAAGAAATAAAGTGATCAGTAGAACAACAGAAGAAAAGAGGATAGATAATCTTATTTGTGAGTGGGATGGCGAATCGATTAAGTACACATCTCAAGAATGCCCAAAGGTTGTTTTGCAAATAAACGATGTCAAAGTAGAGACATTGTGGGATTCTGGCAGCCAGATATCGGTAATGTCAGAAACAACGTATGAGCGCATGCGGAGCCAACCCATAGAGATACCAACTCTACCAGTGAAAAGCACGCTAATAACATTAGCAAATAACAAAAAGGCACAATTGGGCTCAAAACAGGTTTGGGTGCAAATTAAGATAGGGGATAAAATTATGCCCCACACGCTGTTAATTCTAAAAGGGTTGGTACATGAAGCCATATTGGGGTCAGATTTTATGCACAAAACTGGGTGTGTGATCAATTATAAAGATGAAAAGATTATCTGTGATGGGGAAGAAGTGGAGTTTGGGTCGCGGATGAGAATGAACCATCAAAACGTATGTAATATGGAGGTTGAGACAGAACAGCCTTCAATAGAGGCACGGAGTGATGAAGTAATAAAAGGAGTGAAGGAAGGATGGAAAGAGGACCTAAAAGAAGTCTTAAATGAATATAAATCGAATTTTTCAGATAAACCCGGGGTTATTAAAGGGTATGAGCACAGGATCAAGATCGCTGACAGTACACCATACCAGGCAAGATCATACCCAGTGCCACACCACTATAGAGCTGAGGTAGAGAGAGAATTAGCTAAAATGGAGGAGTGGGATATTATCACTAAGGGTTCGTCAGCATATAATAACCCATTGGTGGTTGTAAAAAAAAAAGATGGAACCATACGACTGTGTTTGGATACCAGGCAATTGAACAAGATTACATGGCCAGATCAAAATGTTCCACCTCCAATTAATGAGTTGGTAAATAAATTCCAGGGAAAAAAGATATTTTCCATGTTAGATCTGACTGCCAGCTATTGGCAGATCAGGTTACACCCTGCTGACCGGAAGTACACAGCATTTCGATATAATGGTATATCGTACCAATTTAACAGAATGCCTTTTGGTCTCAAGAATAGTGGAGCAGGCCTGCTAAAATGTCTCGATCGTGTGCTGTGCCCGGAAATCAAAAAGTTAATCACTGTTTACATGGATGATGTGATTATTGCATCCAATAACGCCCAGGAACACTTACAACACCTCAAGTTGTTTCTACAAGAGTGCAATATGAAGGATATTCGCATTAATTTGCAAAAAAGCTGTTTAGCAGCGGAAGAAGTGAAATTTCTTAGGGCACTTAATTATGCCAATGGAATTAGACCCCACCCGGACAAAATCCAGGCAATACGAGATTTCCCAGCCCCTCGAACACCAAAACAGGTGAGATCGTTTTTGGGGATGTGTAATTTCTACAATAAATTTTACATAAACTTTGCTTCAGACATGGAGCCTCTGCTGCAATTATTACGTAAGGGAACGTCATGGAAATGGACGGAAGAGCATGAGACCAATTTTAGGGTTATTAAAGAGAAATTCCTTAGTCAAGTGATGCTGGTTTACCCTGACTTAAGGAAACCATTTATTGTTCAGGTAGATAGTAGTGGGTATGGGTTAGGTGCTGCTCTTATGCAAGCTCAAGAGGATGGTACCTGGGGTGTAATTTATTTTGTCAGCAGACCACTGAGAGGTGCAGAGATTAATTACTGTGTAACAGAGAAAGAGGCCTTGGCTGTGGTGTGGGCATTTCAGAAGTTCCGCCAATTCTTGATAGGATCGGAAACGATTGTTAGGACAGATCATAAGAGCCTAGAGTTCTTAAATCACAGTTATTTAACAAATAGTAGGCTAATCCGATGGAGCCTTTTTCTCCAGGAGTTCAATTATTCCATACAGTATTGTAAGGGCACTGAAAATGTGGTAGCCGACACATTGAGCCGGAATATTGTTCCTGATACCCAGGACCATTTGCAGATGGAAGATATCTGTTTGGCAAGTGTAGAATTAGAAACAGACGCTGTAGTAGAAGAAGGATTGAGACACTTAGGAAAGGTACAATGGCAAAGCCCGACCTACAAGAAAATTATTGATCAACTAGAAGACAAAGATGAAGCGGGAGAGACAGCAGATGCTAACACTGATGAGAGATACCGCCTGAAAGAAGGGATACTATGGTATATCACCGACCCTCGAAGGGATCAATGGAAAATGATCATAACAGAAAGTTTACAGGAAGGACTTATTGACTACACACATCATTTGTATGGGCACTATGGTGTAAATAAAGTGGAAGCCTTATTGATGACATGGTTCCACTGGCCGAATATGAGAGCACAGGTCACCAGGATAGTAAGCTCATGTGAAATGTGCCAGAAGACAAAACCAGCAAACAAGTCGTATCAAGGTCCATTGAATTCTATCATCCCTAAAGAACCCAATGACCTGGTGGCTATTGATTTCTATGGACCATTGCCAGCTTTCGGGAAAATGAAATATCTACTAGTAGTATATGACCTTTTTTCAAAATGGGTGTCAGCATATCCGGTGACCCAAGCCAATACCAAGAATGCCATACGAGCCCTTGAGGTACGATATTTTAAAAGGGTAGGCAAACCAAAAGCTATTTTGTCAGACCACGGTACGCCGTTCACATCTTATGATTGGCAACAGTGGATAGAGAGGATGGAGGTAAAACACATATTGTCATCCATACGAAATCCGCAATCAAACCCTTGTGAGCGGGTGATGAGAGAGTTAGGACGCCTCTTCAGGGTATATACTGCATCCAACCATAGAGGATGGGTGAAACAACTCCCAAGGGTGTTAAATTTCATAAATTGGTCTCATAATGAATCCACCGGATTTGCACCTGTAAGACTTCACTTCGGACAAGCAATACCTAGATTGTACCAATCCAAGTTACCCGCTGGTCCAGAAAACATTGATAAAGGGAGAGATCATGAAGAAGCAAGAAAAAAATTGGAACACTGTGCCAAGCTCCGAACCCAGCGGAAAGGAGGCCTGACTGATAAGTTTAAAACAGGGGATACAGTATGGGTAAAAACGAACCCTGTGAGTCAAACTGGGAAGCATATTTTCAAGAAGTTCCAAAATTTGTATGAGGGACCTTACCAAATCAGCCGACAGGATGGTCCAAATGCTTTCACTTTAAAGAATGGTGAAGGAGAAAGGGGTACCTATAACGCTAAGTCACTGAAACCATATAAGACTAGGACGTGGGTTAGAAGTACTCCATAAAGACTTATTAAGAATAAAATTAGTTCAAACCCATATTTTATTCTCATTCCCCTGCCCCGGTGGTATTGTACCATTTATTTATATATACGGTACAAATTACTTTTTAATATTAGGTATTATAAAAAAAAAGAAGAAAGGAGAGCAAACACAATCTTTGTTTTTTTTTGTAACATAATGTTTTAAAGAAAAAAAAACGTACAGTGAAAGTTTAATTTTTCTTTTTTTTTTTGGAAATAAGTTAACTAAAATAAATTCCATGTTGGAAAAGTGCATATTGAATCATTGATTCAAATAGTGAAAGGAAATTTCAAAAGGCGAAAGATTGCTATCAGAAACAACTTTCTGATAGTAATTAAAAATGGCAGAAATTCTTAGCGGAAAAACAGACTTTGTAATAAGAAAAGGAGAATAATGTAGAAGTTTATAAAGTAGAACAAAGAAAAAAAAAGAGCGTGCGCAGAGCTTCTAAAAAGAATCGAGGAGTATAAAAGGAGCCGACAGATTTGAAAAGGGGTCTTTTTTATCTTATTGTTCCAATAGTGCTGAGCAATTTGAAGTGCCTCATTTTTTTTTAATAAAATGTGTCCACTTAGAGACGAACGGAAATCGCTCGCCATGAGTGGGTAGAACGATATCGTTTGCCGACACTTTCTCTCGGAAAAAGTCACCTAGATCGTCATACGGCTACCTAAATTTGATCGGAGATTCGGAAATAAAACTAAAAGGAGAACAACTACTGCGGACTACCCACTAACTGAATTGTACGTCGGGAAGAGATGACCTACTTAATGTCAACTTAGCGGTAAGTAAATGGCCATAAATTTTTTTACATAAAGCTTTATGAATAGTGAATTGAATGGAAATGTTATCCCATAAATTTTCCTTGGATCAGAAGATTTGCGAACTGAGAAATGAACCAGACTGTTACTACGGAAAATAAGACTAAATAATTAGTACTCCAATATTTGAATCAAATTATTAAATTCATATGCACAATCTTTTCCAACATTATAATTTTGTATTAATCATAAATATTGAATGCTTGACGAGTTAGAATAAATCTTTATTTTTAACTTCACTTTCATTGTACGTGTATAGAATTAATGCTATTATATTTAAGTCCTATCTTTAGTTATTTAACTTAGATCGGTATACAAATTATTCTTGTTTTGATAGATTTAATTTCCGTAATTAAGAAAAATGGGGATATCTTTTTCTTAACGAGAATGTTAACTTAGACCGTATAATTATTACCTTACAGGCTACAATATGTTTGACGCAGTCTCAGTGGGTCTAATGACTCTGGCGCCCTCAAGTAGAAATTAAAAACTGGTTCTGCTCACGATTGTACTCGGTAATAGTTCTAGGCCGAAGTTGATCAGGAAAAATAGCTGTGTTGAGAATAGAAATACAACTTTTTTTTTTTTTGACATAGCTTGATCAACTCACGCTCAAATGTAAATTTGAGGCGTATAGTGGCCTAGTAATACGAAAACGTTACAATATTTATTACTGAATTTCCAGTTCTTAGAATGTACTAAATAAAATCAAAAAAATAATACATTTTCTAATAATAAAAATATATAAAATAAACGAAACCAAAATGTGGCCCATGCATACAATGTGTACGAAATAAAAATAAGTAAATAATATGGAGAATTGTCACAAATTTGCATTTTTGCATACATTTGTCATTAATGTAATTTTTGTTAAATAATTGATACTGTTTGGATAAATTATTTTTATTACAAAATAAATTTTCTTGATTTTATTTAATATACTTTTGCAGATGTAAAATCAAAAATAAATGCAGACATTTTTTTTTTTTTTATCAAGTAGTTTTTTCTTTGCTCAATATTAAGTACTACGTAGATCACAATACACTGTTAACATTATATATTATCAACTTATAGGTTATAATACTTATAATCCTAAAAAACTATTTAAGAAATTTACTCTTTCTCCGGTTTTAAATACACCAGAAGAAGGATATGGAAAAGTTGCCTCCGATAGTCTTGATCTTTGCCGCTAGAATTGAACAAGCAATATTCCAGGGCTCCCGAATAGTCAGCTAGCTTGTGAACCAATAGTCTCAGAGCAGTATCATGTTCCTCAAGCTGCAAAAAATTATACAAACATCTTAGTCATGTGATTACTTCCTACAATGATTTACATAATTTACATTAATAGATGAGTTGCAAACCCAGATGATAAAACCTCATCTACTACTAATTAGAACATTCAATAATATATAAAAACAATTATTCACAGAACTTCTAATTTACCTTTCCATATAAAATTGCAGATTCCGCATAGAGGTCAGTGTTGTGCATCTTACCAAGGATCAACTGAACACGATAGACAGAGGAAAGTCGTAACATTGTCTGAAATTGTTTTCTGAAAGAAATACATAAATTGTACAATTCATTTATTTTAACAATTCTATAAGAATAACATAAAAATTATATTAAGAAAAAACTATATTTTGAAAATATAATTTATTTATTTACTGTATGAATTTTTTTTTCGGAGCTTAATTGTTATTAAGATATTATAAAGGATTCTGTTAAGATTCCAATTTCCTAAGGAGGTAAATTTACCAGTGAATTTATTAAGCCCTTCAATTCTTCCAATGTAGCCATAAATTCGGCAATCACTAATTATATGGTTTGTAGCACATTCACATTTACAAAAAGATCAATGGTTTATAAGTTCCATTTTTGAAATAAATGAGTGCAACAACCACGAGTTGTCATGAATCTTTTGATAGGACTCGTTATATTTAGTAAGATCAAATCCAACTGGCTTTATTGATGGATCTGGAAAAATAAATTTGTTTGGAATATCATAAAAATTTCACTTTTTGTGCTATAATTCTTATTATAGATTCTTGGTTTAATATCCAAAATGGGGATCTTAATTTGAGATGAGTTTTAGATGGTGGAACTATATTTTAAATCATTGATCTGCTTAAGAGCTTTTATACATTTTCTATGAATTTATGACATCCGATGGAGAAATATGTGAAAGAACAGGAAGCCAATGCAACGGAGTCGACCAAAAATGTGAACATGTGATTGAATTAAACAATTCTCTCAAGATAAAAATATAAATTATGTTACCAATCCAGTTTTTGAAAAATCTCCATTTTGTAATGATACCTAAACAAAATAAAATAGCTTCTTTTTTAAATTTCACCAAAAGTGGTAACTTAAAAATAATAAAAAAATAAAAATTACATCTCTATTATTTATCAAACGATTACAAATATAAAAGATCTAGTTGACTTTGGCATCCCCAAAGTTGTTTAATTTGCTAGATGTGATTGCATTGTTAATGACTCATTCAAAATAATTCAGATAAAAAGAAACATAAGTCGGCAAAATAAAAAGCTGCTAGGAAGAGGGAGCAAAATAAAGATTTTTTTATTTAAAGAACAGCCGAATTTTAAAATATTTGATACTTATGTTGTGTATATTAGTACAAAATTAATAGATGATATTGTAAATGAAATAAAATGCACAAATGAAATGAAAATTAAATATTTAATTATCAAAACTACCTTGCCTCATTGAGTTGTTCCTGATCCCCTGCAGGTTGTTTGAGGTTTAGCACTCGCTCCAGGTAAAGTAGGGCTAAGTGGGTGTGAAATGTCTCTTTCTAAAATAAGTTAAATCATTACACACATGAACAATTATATCACAGATTAAAAATATATATAAATCCCATCTTCTTTATGACAGTTCAATTGGTGCAGATTCCTTATTCTTGAACACATAGAGCCATCTATTGTAAGCTTGATCAATCAATGGTCTAATTATGCAAGTTTCAATAGATGGTTCTAGAATGGGATAAAAAGAACTGCTCTTGGAAGCATATTAGAAGCCATGTGATGTTACTGTTGATATTAGCCTCCCTAGCTATAAAAATGACTTTAAAGAACTGAGGTAGCCTGGGTTTAAAGCCTTAGAATTTTTTTTAAATTTGAGGTTATAAGTTTGAATAGGGTAAAAATGCGAAATGCTGTTGTTAGATCTATAAGTGCATCAATTCCAACTTTGACAAAAGCATAAAGCAGAAACTAGTCAGTCGGAAAATGGGAATTTTATAGCATTATACCATCTGGCATCCACTAATCACTCAAACTTACAATAAATGGCTCTAGAGTGGAATGAAAATATTTGCTCTTGGAAATAAATGAGTAGCATATAAGTCATATGTTATTGGACATATATGTGTTAAACCACCAAACATCACATGATCACCATCCCCCATACTAGCACATAATTGTTATTAAACAAGGCCAAACTCTCCATACAGCAGTGCCACCCTGTGCCAACCAGAGTAATCAACGGATGCCAGAAGGCTTGTGCATAAAATCCCTATCTAGTGGGGATATTGGATGAGTAGGCACTAGATAGGGATTTTATGCACAAGCCTTCTGGCATCCATTGATTACTCTGATTGGCACAGGGTGGCACTGCTGTATGGAGAGTTTTGCCTTGTTTAATTGACATGTATGTGTGCATGTTGTATGTGAAATAAATGTAATAAGTAATAAATTTTCACAAAATGCATATTTTGTATCAGCAGTACGAGACTATTCACTTCTTTAGGGGCTTTACACACACACAGACAAACACAACCTAAGTTGGCACGGGTTTGAAACATACTGACAAATAATAGTTTGAACCAAAATTTTTGTAATCTGATATCATATTTAATAAAAAATAAAGCATAACAACTACCCTTTCTTATTGCATTGCCAAATGTATACCATATAATACTAACTTGTCTAAGCACTTTACCACTGTTACACAATGCTTTATTGACCACCATTTTCTTACAGTTTACAGTTTCGATTGCCTCAGCACTCTTCTTCAGAGCTTTATTCTGAAGAAGATTTCTGGAGCAATCGAAACTGTAAACTGTAAGAAAAGAGTGGTAAATAAAGCATTGTGTAACAGTGGTAAAGTGCTTGGACAATTTAGTATTATATGGTAAAAAATAAAGCACTTATTAAATTAAGAAGATATAAATTTATTTTTTGAAAATATTAAAATATTATATAAACTAAGTTTTACGTAAATACTAACTTGCGATAACAACCAACCCTTAAGCTATCAACAAACCACATTTATAAACCTATTAAAGTCTTGAGTAATTGGCTTTAATGTTTTACTAATTTGTAAATATGATTACTATTCATTTTTTCTACAGTTTAGATATTAAAAAAAAAAAAATGTCAGAAAAGATCCAGATAGCTGATCATCAACCAACACTTTTTCGGATGAGGTGTTCAATTGTGAAGTTATGTTAGGATTACATATGTGTGAAACAATTACTTCCTGTTAGATCAAAGGCACAAGTAAGCAAATGCAACACAGAAAACCTGCCCCGGAACTGAGTGTTAAAATGCATCTTATTAGATTTTAGACAGACATACATTTTTTTGTTACAAAAAATATACTTGAAAACATATAGAATGAATAGGTTATAATATTAATCTAATAGTTTATTGCTCGAGAGTTCATAAAAAGTTCAAACACTGCAAATAACACATTGCCCATGATTCACGCCAATCCAAAATGAAATCCTCATTAAATTTAAGAGTTTGTCCAATCCATGGCTGTTCTCCACATCATATCAGCAAATTTTATTTCACCCATAAATCTCATATGAGATCTCTTACAATTTCTTGCCATCTAGTATAAAATTTCAAATTCTATCTCTTATCACTTCTAGCAATATGGCTACCCAGTTTCATTTCAGTCTCTTAATTCTTTCAATACCAATGAACCCTGTTTGCTCCCTTATCTGAGTATTCTGCTTGTGGCATTCTTAGCATAGATCTTTCAATCCTATAGTCTGATATTTCGGTATTGTTCTTCTATTAAGGGTTTAAATCCATCAGATATATTTCTAAGAACTAGTTAAAACTATTAAAAAAATCTTTATTTTCAAACCACATAAGCATATTTCCTTTTACTATTAAGTTATTTAAACCAAAAATACTCCATCCAAATCTAATACAATGATTAATTTCATCTATTATACTTCCAATTTAATTTTAAAAACCTGACCAAGAGTTATTTGTAGTCGTTAACTTTTAATTCATTGTTGTGGAAATGGGATGGAGCAGAATATGGGAAAATTTAGAGTGATGAATGGAAGAGAAAGTGGTTAACAGGTTTCTCTGGGCATAGTTGCTAAGAGATTCCTGACTCCATTTAAAGAGAAATCGCAGTGCATCACATCACATCATCACATCATTGTTTTAACAGCTTGTGTAATCTTAGGAAATGGTGATCATGTGATGTTTAGTGAATTAATTTTTTTATTTATGTGCGAATTAACAAAAATATTTATTTTTATTTAATGCATATTTTTTCTTATGAATTCTTTGTTCAGTAAACCATTTTAAATAAGTATAAAACAGTCTTTTATAATAACTAGCCCACTGCAGGTAAAGCCCTCCCGCCAACAACCCTTGATAGAGGAACAGAACAAAAAAAAGCAGTACCCAGTAGGCTTGCCAATTGTTGAATGGTATGGGTTTGAGCATTTTTTGAACTTTGTTCTATTGGTTTAGTTAAAGTAGGTACATACCAATTTAGTGACCAGGGTTGGATAGTTTAACAAGGTCAGCTATGGAGCAGCTATTTGAAAAAAAAATCTAAGCTTCAATTTCATTTGGCCTGAATTTAAGGTAAGCAGATATGCTATTTCTTCAGCACCATGAGATTCTTCCAAATAATTCCAATAGGTACTTTTTCAAAGCTCAAATCAATTATCAAAACCGATTGATTTGGCTCTGATAATTGGTTGCATTATATATATATAATAATTTTAAAAGTATCAAGTTAATGATGAGACAAAGTTTTTACTAATTTACACAGACACACACATATGAGACAATTAATTAAATCTCTACGCTGTAGATTTAGTAATATTTTTAAAATGTAATTACAGAGTGTTACTGAAGAAAGCAAATGAAATCTACTGCAAAAAATGAAAATTATTACCAAAAATTGCACTTAATCATTATAAAATACTCAAACAAGTGCATTTAGAAAATATTGTAAGAATACACAAATGATAGTAAGGTAAACGCAACTAAGAAAATTAAAAATCTACAAGTAGAGAAAACATATATATAAGCCTTGGAATTAAATTATCATAGAAAAAAAAGAAAATACAAGATTTTTATTCTGCAAGTAATAGAAAAATGCGCTGATTAAGTTAAATATAAAAACAGATTTACAAGTAGATATAAACAAAATAAAAATAAAAAAAGAACAGAACAATAGCTATACAATTTCCATTCCAGAGACAAAAGACAAAAGAAAAGAAACAGTAAATTATAGAGAAAATAAGGAATAGCTAATTTAACGAATATTACAAGAAAAATTTCTACATCATAAAACTATACTTTAATGAAAAGCAACATTAGGAATATATTTACTCTAAGCTTATATATGAGAACTAAAATTTAACTAAGAATTAAGCTATTGATGGATTTTAGAGAAAAAAATTTAAATATAAAAAATACAAAAATAAATATAGATAGCAGACATTTAAAATATAAATAATAATAAGTTATGATATAAATAAGAAATGATTAATATAATCATCTGAAGAAAATAAAACATTTAAAATATAAATAATAATAAGTTATGACATAAGTAAGAGATGATTAATATAATCATCTAAAGAAAAGAAAATATAAAAACTCTACAAAAATAAACATAGGTATAAAAATCGAAATAATGAACTAAGAAAAGAAACAGATAAAGCAAAGCTAGAACAGCTGGAAAAGTTATATAAAAACAGAGAAATTTGAAAGAAAGAATAGAAATGATTTAATGTAAGATATTCTACCAATCAAGAGAACAAACTGGATTTAAAAGTGGTTTTAGTACAGTAGATCATATCCAGATATTGAGAAGTATAGAAAAGGACAAATAAATATGAGTTGCCATTATGCTTTGGATTTGTAGATTATGAAAAGTCATTTGATTCTATAAACATTTCTTTAGGGATTAAAGCATTGGATCATAAAAGTATAGTCAAGGATATTGTCATATTTTAAAAAAATATTTATAAAAATGCAACAGCAACAATTAGATTACATAATGATACTAGGAAACATTGAGATGGGTGTAAGACAGAATGACTCCATATCTCCAAAACTTTTTACAGCAGTGCTGCAAGAAGTATTTTGTGAATTAAAATGGGAAACTAAAGGAGTGAAAGTAAATGGAAATTATTTAAGTCATTTAGATTTTGCAGATGATGTAGTTGTTTTTGCAAATAATGTTTTAGGGCTGCAGGAAATGTTGCAGAAGTTATCAGATGAAAGTAGGGCTAAAAATATATGTTTAGTCTCTCAAAATATGAAAATAAAAATTGATTACGATGAGTTAGAAGAAGTTAACAGCTACAAATACCTTGGTCAGATTATTAATACAAATGGAAACATAATGGATGAAATTAAAAATAGAATTAAACTTGGTTGGAGTGCTTTTGGTAGAAATAACTTGATATTAAAAGGAAACATGCCTATGTGCTTGAAAAGGGAAGGTTTTTAATAAATGTGTTTTACCAGTTCTTACTTATGGATCTGAAACTTGGACACTTAATAGAAGAGCAATACAGAGACTGCAGACTACTCAAAGAAGTATGGACAGATGCATGTTAGGAGTAACAAAAAGAGATTGAAAATGCAATACAGGTGTTACTAACCTCATTAAAAAAATTTAAAAGAGTGAAGTTGGGCTGGACATATTGCTAGAAGAGATGATAATAGATGGACAATTGAAATTTTAAACTAAATTCTAAGAGATTGTAAAAGACCCAGAAAGAGACCACATGTTAGATGGATGAATGAAATAAAAAAGTGTGCAGGGGTGATATGGAGAAAAGAAGTTAAAGATCGAAGAAGATGGATTGAACTTGGAGAGATCTTCATCCTGCAGTGGACTGATAATGGTTGATGATGATGATGATGATAAAGAGATTATCCAAAGTGAAAACATTATTGAAGAGAAAAAATATATATGTAATAAAAATAATAAATGTTTTATAATATTAACTGAAGTAAAAAGGAATATATGAAGGAAGTTATGTAATAATACACAAAATGATTACAAAAATACTAGCTAAGATGTAATCTGAGAAAATACTAGGAATTGATTAGAATCCAAACCAAAGTCTATGAACTGAAAAGTTTGAAAGAATTAGCAATTTTAGGTTTTGTTTACTAGAAGTTTTTATTTACATTAAAACAAAGATTTATTTATTTTAAACTCCTCTTGAAAACAATCACAAAATGAAATAAAAAACATGGTTGAAAATCCTCTTTCAGTCAACAGGTGAAAACTCTTCATTAGGTAGCATATTAATTCAGTAAACAAGACACACACACACATGACAAGTAACTGATGAAATGCACCGCATGTGATAGTTGTTAAACTGTCATGTCTGCACCTCAATCAGCAAAATCGATAACATCATAATGATTATAAATCATTAGAGGAAAAAATTTAGATAATAATTATTGACATTTGTAATGAGATTTACCGTCCAAGCAAATGGGTAATCAATTTTTTTCAACGGTTACACTTCCAATGGTAAAAGATTATAATGAAGATTTCAGAAAAGGCAGATTAAGGTCATTTCGAAAAGACAAACTTAATCAATTAGAGATGTTTTCATCTGGGAAATGGCTTCGTAGAAGATTAAATTTTTGAGCATTAAAAAAAAAAAAAAATTACTTGGATTTTTTCTAGATGCTAATTGGTAAAAATAAAAAAAGATGATAAGACAATACTAAAAAGAGTAAAGAAAAGAGAAAAAGGAAATAGATTGGGTATGTTCAAGGAAGTACAGAAATTAAGTAGGATTTTTTTTTTATTGGTGCATTTTTCATTTCAATTCTGTCATATCACAACTGTACTGGTGAATGATTGTGATGTGATGGAGTTGAAATAATGTACTGATAAAAAAAATCCAAAATTTTGAAAATATATATCTATAATGCATTGACTTTTCTTCCTTTCTCAAGGTATTTGTTGTGTTTGGCTGAATTACTGGTTTTAGACCCAAACCAACAGTAATATCAAAAAATATGAACACTAATATTATTTAATAAATACAAATTATACGAATAACTTAGTCAATAATGAGCTGACCATGCCGAAATGAGTAGACTCACTTCCAAATGTACATTAGATTGCTCGTGAGTTCTAGTCAAAACTCTTCCGGATGTACTGGACAGCTTGTCTTGAGTTGGCCGTAGTCATAGCAGCTTCCCATCCTATCATGGACTTGCCTCACAGCATAGATGTATCAGTAATGACTATAGTAGAAACACCGCAGTTGTTTCTTCAATTGAGAGCGCATTCAGTCGTTCAGGTTAGACAGATGTTAACTCTCTCTGTGTCGCTTGCTTCCAAAAAGGGCTATTTATTGCCAGATCCCCTACCTTACTAGCAGCAATTGGATTCAGAGAGCATCATTGCCTATTAACCCATACTAACCAATGGTAGGATTATCCACATGTTATAAACATTGGTCATACTTATGTTTTACCCTTTGGCTATGCATGTTTATACATTGGTTATACACATGTTTATACAATGGCTATCCACATGTTTACACATTGGTTAATGGGAATGAGTATTGAATCCAATCAGATAAGGAAGGAATCTGGACTAGTCCACTTCTGAAGGCAAGGTCAGATATGACATCCCTCCCCTAGCTAAATTTAGCCCTAGAGAATGTAGTCATCAAAATGAACTGGACAAAGTATTGTCCGCTTTGTTGGTTTTTCAGGTTTATTGCTATTCTTGTCTTGTAATTTCAAACACGCAGCCTTCATATGTCCAACCCGAAAACGTACGTCATATAGCTGCACGGGCATTCTGTAAGTGTGTGCATTTGTTCATTACACCTAAAGCAATGCATTAGACTATTTAATGCTGAATTATCTGAGCTGACTAGGGTTATGTTCGATTTTTTGCACATCATACTTAGTAATTTTTTTTTAATGGGTTTGCCTGAATAGCTATTGATTCTTGCTAGTACTGCTTGGGCCACAACTGTTTCAAAATCTAAATCTGGCATCATTAGCATTTTTAAGACTTAAATTGTGATCATTTATACCGCAAATAAAATGATCACAAAGTGTTTCATTCAGGAAATCTTTGAATTTGCACTTCAATGCCAATAATCGGATTTTTGTTGTGAACTCTGGCTTTCCCCCCATGTTCTGGCATACAGAGATTGAAATAATATCTCTGCATTATTGTGAAAGATTTTGAGGAAAGATAATCTGTGAGAGTTTTGTCAAAATCTAGGTCAGCCGGTGTTTCTGCCATAGATTGAGACTAGAGTATCTCGTAAGTTTGAGGATCTATTATGATCATTAATATAGCTAATTTTATCTCAGGCTTTTTGATCTGATTAGCTTGTAGGTAAAATATTAATTGCTATTTATAGCTTGACCAGTCCTCAGAATGGGCAGGATCAAAAGCTTTTATGGCGCCGATAGAATTAGCCATTTTTTAATTTTCCCTCATTTCTTTGTAAGAGAAACAAAGTACAGATTTTTATTCTTTTATTTTTGCAAGTTACCACTCTTAATTTTAAATTTTGACAGCTACTGTTTGTAACTGTCCAACAAAGTTTTTAATCCACTGGGAAGAGCTTCCGTCGCTTTATTACAAGTTATGCATTCGTGATTAGTTTATGATTTTAATTGACACACCTATTACGTTCACAGTCAATTTTTCTTATGAATCTGTTTTTTTATTCGGGCAGATTTAATTGATAGAATTTTATCACAGTAATGTAAGTACAGCGAATCTATTTTCTTTGCACTCGCATATTTTTTCAAAACTGCTGAATCTGATTTAATACGACGAATGTCTAAGTGTATACTTAAGTATTTACTGTATTTTTCCAGTCGTGGGGAAAAATATTCTTTTGTCAGACTGTGCCAAATCTGTTGTGTTTGGCTGAATTACATGTTTCAAACCCAAACCAACAGTAATATCAAAAAAATATGAACATTCATTAGAATAAATATACATATACGTCATACCATTAATAAATACAAATTTTACATATTATAGTCAATAATAAGCTGATCGAGCCCGAATGACTGAACGCACTTCCAGCTGTATATTAGCTTGTCTCGTGAGTTCTAGTCAAGACTCTTCCAGCTGTACTGGACAATTTGTTTTGAGTCGGCCGTAGTCGTAGCAGCTTCCAATCCTATCGTGGATTTGCCTCACCGTGTAGATGTATTGGTAATGACTATAGTAGAAACACCTTCATAGTTGAAAGTGGTTTCAATTGAGAGCACATTCAGTCATTCAGGTTAGACAGATGGTATCTCGTGTCACTTGCCTCCAAAAAGGCTGACTATTAATTGCCAGGTCCTCTATGTTACTGGCAGCAATCAGATTCAGAGAACATCATTGTCTATTGGCCGTACTAACCAATAATAGGATTATACGCATGTTTACACATTAATCATAGTTATGTTTTACACTTTGGCCGTGTTTATACATTGGTTATAAAACATGTTTACACATTGGTTAGTGGCAATGACTGCTCAATCTAATCAGATAAGGAAAGAATCTGGACTAGTCCACTTCAGTAAGGACAGATATGACGGTATTAAAAGTGGATCAAAACTAATCCTTATTTTGCATTAATCATGGAGAAGTACTTAAGAATGCTTAATGGAAAAATAATACACAGCACTGCATGCAATTTAGGTGTTTAATACCTTTATATCATAATATAAATGATGCTAATTCACAAAATGCATGTAGAATTAGTTAGGGTGGGTCCGACTTTCTGTAAGGGTGGATGACTGTGACAAGAGCAAGATTGATATGAGAGAAACACCGACAAAAAAACCTTAAAAATATAGATATACAGTTCCATAATTGTTCATTCTTCACAAGATGTTAAAACCGGATAAAACTAAACCCTACCTTGAATGAGAATGTTATAAAGGAGAATGCACTAGATTAGTATCACAGAGAAATATTGAGCTGTCAGCACAGATATGGTATTCAGATATTCGATATTGCAAGCTCATCTGTTAAGCGAGGGTTGAAAGCAAAGTGCAAGCAGTAAGAGAGAAAAGTCTGCTTCCCTATGTTAGTAGAAGTATGAGATATGGTGGTTGACAGATGCACTGATAGAAATAAAAACCTTTGAAATTAAATATTAGGTATGTTATAAAGTGCACAAAATAGAAAAAAGTGAGAAATAATATGTAGCACCCGAGAACTGATGATACTATGAAAAGAAATGAAAAACGATAAGTGTGCAATCTGAAAAGGGATGATATTTATTAATAAAAACTACAAAGATTATTTAATTTTTATATTTTGATCTAAGTAATTTCTCTACTTTAAATTTAAAAAAATAATAATTTTAATATTTTCACAAAAGAAGTGGAAAAAATGACTTACCTCTAATTTTTTAACAAATATTAAATATTCCAAATATTTCATCTCTGCGACTGGAAAACGATGTAAAAACTCACAAACAGCCTCCGGCCGCAGCCTTTCTGATGGAGTTTCATTCGGAGGCCTCTCAATGAAAATCTAAACAAACATAACAATTATGTTTTATAATATCAAAAAAGAAGTGTGGTTAAGAGAACGAAACATTCCTAACTGAACTATAAGTCTTCACAAGCTAAAAAAAGATCACAACTATTAAAAGCACTTCATGCTTGAATCAGAAAACATTCTGATCTCCCAATCCTGAAGATAGCTCTTACCTGGTTTGCTACAACTATCCATAAATTCTACCAACTGAAAACTTACTTCTTTAATTTTTAAAAGAATATTACAAGTTTCAACTAAAAGCACTGATTTTTTTTTTTTTTGCCTCTTTGTTTTTACGAATATATTTCTTTATGTCTCTTGCAATCTGATTCATTTTGTACCTAAACTCCACATTTCAAAATCGTAAGTTAAAACAAGTGAGATATTGAAATTCAAACTTTTCTTTTTAAATTAAAGCCATTCTTTCTTTAAATATAATGCATAGTTGAACAAATTTCCCCATGCCATTTTTATTTTTGTGCATTAATATTTTAGTATATATCAAAGGAATAGGAAGATATGTATGTTAGGAGTAACAAGAAGGGATCAAAAATGCAATACATGTGTAAGAGAACAAACAGGTGTTACTGACATTGTTAAAAGAATTAAAAGACTGAAGTGGAGTTGGGCTGGACATAATGCTAGAAGAGATGATAATAGATGGACAATTAAAAACTTAAACAGAATTCCAAGAGATTGTAAAAGACCCAGAAAGAGACCACATGTGAGATGGATGAAAGAAATAAAAAAGTGTGCAGGGGTGATATGGAAAAGAGAGGCTAGAGATCAGAGAAAATGGATTGAACTTGGAGAGATCTTCATCATGCAGTGGACTGATAATAGTTGACAATGATGATATATCAAATGACCTATTTCAAATTCCATTTATTCTTATTCTTATTACTTCTCAAACATGAACAGGAGTTTAATTGCTTAGTCATTTCCTCAATACATTTCTTAATCTGTTTCCTGTGTATTTTTTGAATAATATTATTTCCCTGGGCTTTTGAAAGTATACAGGGAGAGAAGTGAAAGTCTTTTCATTACAAAGCTCCCTGATTTGACTCACCTGCTAGTTGCAAATAACCGCAATATACATTTTTAATACTTTCCGTTCTTTTATAATCCAACTTGATTTCTCATCTTCCGGATAAAACTTTAGAGAAAAGTTTTAAAAGAAAACTTCTCAACTATTTTTATTATATAATAATAAAATATTATTCTGGTGATTTCTTGTAAGCAGAATCTTTGCTGATTGTTTTCTTGAATGCAGTTTATATTTCTTCAGCACACATCTTGTGAATAAGTTTTTTTATGATTTCAAACAATAAACTTTTGTATTCTTTCATTTAATCAGTAATGCTGATCTATATATTTCTCGTAAAGAAATTTTCTTTTAAAAAAAACTCCTTTTCTGGTTTACGCAAAAGATCTAAATTTATACTCTTATTTATTTAAATACGTTCAAGTTAAATCTTAATTACCTTTATTTCTTTTTATTGTCAGCTTACTTATCAACTACAGTGTAATCACTCAACGCATCATAAATCTACTAATCAGTACCACATTTAATTAGTTTCAGCTAAAAGACTTGACAACTATCGTTTCATTGTGTATGATTGTGAGAGATAGCACATGCATCACAATAGAATGACTATTTTATTCATTATCAATATTGTCTAATATCCTCATTCCTATTGAAAAGTCTTCTGCTCCTGTTCAAAATTCTGCAATAGCATTTATTGATTATTGTGAGGTCTTTAGTTTCTAGTAGGCTCAGTTCTGTTAAGAAACTCTAATCTTCTGATTGTGGTTATGTGAATAAGATTATGAACCTTCAGCTACTTCTAATATAGTCAGTCACACCGAACAAATATCAAAAATGAGATTTTATTTTTTTTAATCTTATTTAAAAATTGAAGAACTTTTGCTTACTCTCAAGCTACTCTACCACTTAGCCAATTTCTTACATACACAGTGTATTCTAATGAAAAGGCAAATGGTAATTGGTTCTACCTCTAAAATGCCTGAAAAACCATATCTGAATTGATATATATATTATGTAGCAATACCACGCAAATTTTAAGGCACTAGCATGCATGGATCATG
Organism: Epiperipatus broadwayi; assembly: GCA_028023455.1. Classification (NCBI taxonomy): domain Eukaryota; kingdom Metazoa; phylum Onychophora; class Udeonychophora; order Euonychophora; family Peripatidae; genus Epiperipatus; species Epiperipatus broadwayi. Next base: position 5,124,795 of record JAQFVV010006260.1, on the reverse strand, counting down.
TTATCACATGAAATGTGACAATGTGTTTTGCATCTTCATCCATGATGGAACAATACTCTAAATTTTGTTTTAAATTGGGTAAACTGCTAAATGTTTGAAATGATTCACAATGTGTATGATTTGAGTGCAAAAACATTTTTAAGCGATTTGCCAGTTTATGTGAGCATCGAAGATGATTGACAAAGGCATAAAACATGCAGTCACATTTCATGTAGTAAGTAGTGATCCAGATATTCTAGTTCCTTCAAAAAAATTTTGGAATAATTAAACTATATCATTACAAAACACATGCATTGATTCAGAGATGATGTCACCTTGGATAAAGAACCAATCACATTTACACTGGAACACCTATATATTATAAAGAGCATTTTAAGCTTACAGCCATGTGTTTGCTTCAATCTTTATTACTATGACTATTTTCTTTCGGGAATTTTGGTAGATAATTCAAAATACATAAATAATATTCAGTCAGTCATCTGTGAATCACCCACAATTCATCATTCTCAAGCACACCAAGCTCCAGCTTTCATTCAATACTGAATATATGATCCACTAAATTTTCAGCATAAAATTCTTGACTTTTGACTTTGTGAAAAAATAATTTGGAATTGCATTTAAAAGTTCAACTTTTTTAAAAATATAAAGCTATTGGAAAATCTTTAAATATAATTTTATTAATAATAAATTCTAGATCACTCATTTTTCTATGAATTTTTTGACATAAAATAATATACTTTATTATACCAAGATCTCTACAAAATAAATGATATATATATAAATCAATGACTCTTACAATATCATATATTAATGCAACCAGTTTTAGTTTGATGTCTGAGATTGCAAGTAATTATTAATAAGACTCTCTGATGGGGAGATTTGCAACCGGAAAAAGCTACTCTATGCATGTCTCTTAAATTATGCATTCTCTTCTACTTTTCCCTTCCAATATCTTCCCTACAATCTTTCCCTCTAAAATTAATTGTGGCAAAATGTATTTGTGGTTTTTATGTAAATCAACAAGTAATTTCTGATCATTTGTCTAAATCTTTCAACTTTGTTATTCTTTTGTACAGTTAACATTTTCTATTATTCCATTACATTCAAGCCGTGATTGGTTTAATGTCGGACAATGAGCACAAAGTTCTCAGATCAATTCCAGAACTACTTATGGTACTCAAACTCCTTATGAACTCCCAAGTAATAAAGCCATTCAATAATTTTAAATAATTTAATTTTCAAGAGGTCACTTTTTGCCATTCATAAAATAAAAAAGATCAAATATAACATTTCATCATTCTTTTTAACAGCAGATCAGTCTACTTTCAATTGATTCGATTTTAATTTTGTTTGTGCTGCTTGACGATATATGTCTTATGTTTGTTCTATGTCGATTGTCATTACTGCACAAAAGTACTAATTTTCTGATACTCATTATTTTACACCTTCTTTGGTTTATTTTTAAGTTATTTCATTAATTAGAATTTAATTCCTTGTTCAGAACAACGTAATAGAAGAGTAACAGACAGAATCGGTGCATTCCAAAACTCTTAATATCAAGGACATCTTGACACAAATTAACTGCATAGCATTACATATAGGAAATCAATCACAACTTTCAGTGTTTAAATTTTTTAATTTTTGCCACACAGTCTTACAATTTATTTCTGAAAATCAAATAATCAAAAGCATTATATTTTTGAAATATTCCTGACTCTTAAATTACTATATATTTATACAATGAACTCCAAAAAGTAATCTCTAAAAAAATTGTCCAGTTATTAATATCAATGAAATCTATAAAACATCTCTTGAAGAAAGAACCACTAGTTGATTATTTGTAAATTATCCACCTAACAATTAAACTGCTTTAAAAATGGATTAATAATAAATATAGAAATGTTAGAAAATGTTATCGAATGAATCGTTGATTCATACTAGCATTAAATTTCTTAACAGCATTTTTTCAACTATATTAACAAGATGATACTTTGACATAATTTGTAAATTACATAGATCGAATAAAGCAACTTTTTTTTTTTTATGTACCACTAACTATATCCCTTTTCCAATATAAATTTAATTTCCTCCAATAATCCAGTAAGCAACATTTTGACATCAAACTTTTCGATTGATAACAAAAAGGTAATAAAAACTGCACTATTGTTAAGATCTATATGCCTAATAAAATGTTCGGCAATTTTTCAAAACCAACACAGTACCACGAATACTGTTGGAAACAATATTAAAAAGACTTAATATATATGCTAAAAAAATTAAAAGTTGTAATGTGGTTTCAGGGATTCATTAATTCATGTTTCACTATAATCTAAATAAAATGCAGATTCATTAACACACAATTAATAATCAAGACATAATTTCTATGCAGTAATATAATTAAGCATTTATGTTGAGAAAGATATCAGAAAAGAAATAATTAACCAATAAAATATACCCATGATTTTAGTCTGCTAAATATATCATTAGATTTTGATGGGAGCTTTGAAGCATATTATTTTTACTTAAGTATAAATTTATTGTATATATATAACAGGGAAAAAAAAACTCGTTTTTAAAATAAATTAATAACAATGCAGAGCTTTACAAATTTACACCCATAATTCATTTCACATAAATTCTCATCTATATAGTATGTACCAGTGAAAAAGTGACTGGTAATAGTTCTTTCTCTGTGTGACTGCAGCGCCATCTTTGAATCAACCCATGTATTATGTAACAACATAATTTAGTTATTTATCACAAACCGTTTTAGGCACGACCATATTGAAATAATGAATTACGACATAAAATATGAAAATCTGCTTCATATCTTAAACTGCAATGGAATGTGTTAATATTAAATTTTGTTTTAAATTGGACAAAACTGTTCCATGATTCACAAGAATGTTTTCAAGTGATTTGTGAAATATTGTTCAGCAGGGAAGGCATTGAGAATGAGTGAATTTTTTGTGGAGCACAACTAAATTATGTTGCTATATAATGCATACTGTTGATAGCTGGAAGAGATAGCCAATCATCTTTTCATTAGGATATAATGTATATAAACAATAATCAGTAATAATAATCAGCTATTAAGCTAATGCACATGCGCTTTGAAGATTTAAATCATAAATGAATACTCTCAATTCCAAACACAAGATAAAGTCTTTTTGAAAAGATAGAATGAAACCATTTATCTTGTCTTACCCAAACGTTTATGTATGGGCAAATCTTAATCATTTGGAAATGAGAGCGTGAGATATTAAATAATCACTTTAAATTACTTTTTACTATGCTTGATTAATAAATGTAGTAATTGGATTTCTATTAGCAGAACCGAAAGCAAAGGGATGAAGACTTTGTCTTCATCTTCATGCTTTAGCATCTGTGATACTCTAGTCGAGATCAATTAACAAAGGTGCTCAAATCTTAAGGAATACAAAAATTTTTATTTCCAGTTACTTCTTAATAAACTCCAACATACAAGGATTTTGTAGCAGTTTAAACAATTCCTAAAAAGTAATTTTTCAAAAAATATAAGAAATGTTATCACATAGAAAAAATTAAAATGTGGAAAAAATCCATGTCCAATTTGAGCTTCTTTGTCTATGAGTTCCAACTACAATAAAAATCACCATTTTATTTTTTCCTTCCAAAATATTATGACCATTATAATAACTGAGGATAACTACTGAAATAGTCGAAACATTTCATTAATTAAAATAAGGTGTTATTTAATTTCAGACTGATTATACAGCCAAATTATTAAAGACTTTGTCTTAAAATTTATAGCCTTTTGGAGACTCTAAAATAATTAGCATCATTCATTTGATTAATAAAAAATAAAACAACCACTGCTATATATATGGAAGTAGCTGCCACAATCTAGATTTAATGTTGGCTCACATGATATACATCACTATAATGTGAGCCAATAAGCCAATAATCACAGGATGTGATGGTTCTAGAGCAAAGATTATTTCTATTAAATGAGTACCAAATGAAAGTGAAAGAGATATCTTTTGGTAAAGTACCCAGATTAAAGATGCCTACAATTAACTTGTAACTGACATCTAATACCAAACGTTCCAAAACTTAAACATTTAAAAATTTCTTATCTATACGGCTTCTTAGTGGGTATAATGCAAAAGTAGTGTTTCCCAATACATATTTTTTATTATTATTGTTGTGGTTAGGCTATATATACTGACTTCAGATTCAAATCTAGATAAAGCTTGAAGATTTATTCTAGGTAGTCAGGATTTAATTGAATAATAGGATAATGTTTTCAGGTAGCTGGTCCACAGCCAGTCTAGAAAATCTATATTATTGTCTGGTAAAGTGATGTATTACAAAAGTTTAAAAGATAATCACTTACTGAAATAAAATGTGAGTGCAACGTAATGCAGTCTTCATCAGAATCCTAAATCGGTGGTTTTACTTTACCTGATCATGTGTAATCTTGGAAAGATTTAATATCGTAACAAAGGTTTGAGATGTTACAAATAGGGATTCAATTGTGTATTTAATCCATGATACTCTCTCTCCTGAGAGACATTACATAGTATTCAGAGTAATTATTGACAATAGATGGAAATCCAAGACCTAAATAGGATATCTTGAGAACCATGCATAAAATAAATAGATAAAGTCTTGAAGAGGAGAGAAAAAAAAAGTATCAGAATTAATTCAATGAGATTTTTATCCTGCAGTATCTGGACATTGCTAAAATCAAATCTTAATTATGCTAATTTCTCAGTTTTGAAGGATCTTTACTATAAGAAATAATTTATTCAATCTCTTCCATGATTAAAGATAAAAAATATCTTTTTCACCTGTAACCATTATTAAAAAGTGTATTTTTCATGTCAAATTAGCAAGGAAAAAATGTACATAAAATATAAAAAAGTGTCCATAAATGAAAAAAAAAACTAAAACTTCATTTTGAAATTGTCCTAAGTTGTTAGCATGGTGGTAACAATTGCTAGCTGTAGAGTTAAAACTCCCTGAATCAATTGCCTACTAAAAGAAAGTGTAAGAGGAGGGCATTGATTATATAATTTTTGCACTTATCTCCCATTATGGTACATCATATGACTTCTCAAGCAAATAACAATATGATACAATAATTATAAAAATGATATTGTCAAGTCAAAAATAATTTTCAGCAATAATATCGCGATAATATAAAACATAGATCATTGATCTTTACTACAAGGACATTATCGTTAAGTACATAAAACAGAAATGGGTGCATGATTAAGACTGCCCTCATCTAACAGAAATAGAAACAAATACCTTATGTAGTTTAATTGATGAGAGGTAACTGAACCTGAAATGATGATAAACTTAGGATTACAAAACTTTGAAATAATTCAATAAAATGTATTACCTGATGAAACCGAGTGATGTCAACTTTAAGAAGGATCAATTTTATAATATCTGGAAAATGACTGTAACTAATCCAGAACTCATTAATGATTGAAAATCATTTTCGGGGAGAACTGTTACTTCATATAGCATTCAGATTCTCAGATGAAACCTCATAGTGCAGGAAAACATAAAGATTAAACTTAAAACTTAACATTTATAATCAAAATAAACAACAAAAATAATAATTCTAAAATGTTACCTTCACTCCTAGCGCCTGGTTCTTCTCAAGTACTAAGTCAGCGTAACGCCAAACAATTTCATGGTCTAATAAACTACAAAAATACAATCATAATCTATTATTATTAATCTTTTACTGAAAGCAAATCACATAAGGACAAATCTAAAATTAAACAAATATCATATGACTTTCTCTGTTTACATTTAACATGAGTGTTTAAAAGCAATCTGACTACTGTCCTCCAGAGTCATCTATTGTCAGCTTCAATAAACAATGGGCACTAAATAGTAATGCTGTTTTATACCAGACTATAGTCTTTCAATGAGAAACTTTAGATCTAACATTTATGCATCTAGTTCTCACCTTTAACTCCTTTATGCAATTAATCTACTAGCCTACTATTTAAAAAAAATCTTAAGATTTTGAATCTAAACACCTTTAATTTTACTTAGATTTGACACAAAGTCAGAAATTATATATTTATGTAACTTCAATTATTTCTCAAGATACTAAGTTAGTAATCATAGTTTTAAGTTATTTCACCTGTTGTCCAAAATGGTTTATACAAACAAAATATATGGTTTTCTCTGCTTACATTTAACGTAATTTTTAAGAACAATTCCCTTCATTCTACTCATATCAATCCATTATAAACTTGAATGCAAATAAACACTAGATGGTGATATTATATCCTGCATTCCCGAACTAATTTTTGGACTATATAAGGAAATGGACTGAAATTCAAATCTTGGTTTTTTAACAACAGGTTCTTAGCTTGATATTACAAAAAAATTAAAAGTATCCGCTATATATATAAAAGTAAATTAATACACAGGATTAGATCCAAGTTTCTTCTGACAACAATTATAGTCTAGGAACTACTTTGGGGACATGGACATAGCAATATTCATTAATTATTCAAGCTTCTAATAGATGACTCTGAAGTAATGTAAAGGGAACTGCTCTTAAAAACAAATCTAATACTTAGAAAAATTTATAAATTAGACTTACTTTGCTAGAATTTCAACAACAAATTCTATTCCGGGAAAACTGTCATCCTGAACTTCACCGTCCAGTATCCTGAAAACATAAAATCAGGGTGGGTTAATTTGGAATTCAGAAGACGCTTTATTTCACATATACAACTTTTTCATTTTACATATATTGCATTTATTTATTTAACAAATACGAGTCTACAGTTTTTAAAATTCTTTATTATAATCAACAAAATTAAAAATAATATACCTTTTTTTAAAAAAAAAAAAAAATTATTTTGGAGACTTCAAAAACATTGGAAACTTAAATCATTAATCATAATCTAAGAATTAAAAGATTGAAAAAAACATCTTTGTACTTAATTAAAATAAAACTACTGCAGCTCCCCTTGTGGCACTACATAGTACTAATAATGGAATAAGATTGTCACAAGGACTACAAATAAGGGAACTACATACCAAAAGCATCAGAAAGCTACTATCTATAACCATAGAAGAAATATTTATAAACTAAAAAAGAGGAGGAAATAATTAAAAAGAAATATCGCCATAACATTTTAAAGAAAAGATGTGGCTAACATTTTATTCAATTTCAAAGATAATTTTAAAAAAATTAAAATTCATAATTAAATTAAATATTACTACTGCAATTTAAAACTATCTTAAATTATTAGTCAATCATGAAAGATATTTCTATGAGTTTATTAAACAGAACTTTATTAGTAGTCTCTCTATTATATTCTTAAAAAATGGTTGGCTCATAATATGAATCATGTGATCTTCCAACATTATTTTGCAATGCATTCAGCCATATTAGATGAACTTTCATACACAAGCACACATCATGAAAATGTTAATTATTACCTGAACCACACCTGGAGTGCCCGATCATCATCTCCTCTATACCTATACAATAGTCCCAGAGCATAATATCGCCCAAACTGTTCCAAAGTTTCACAGCAATCATTTAAATCGCAACCATTCTCGGAAATGATAAGAGGAATAAGTTGTGATGAATTAAATTCAGCAAAGAGTTTTAACAATGCTGTGTCCACTTCCTACAATAGGGAAATGTATTCAGACATGTATAAACTTGTTTGAAAAGAACCAGCATAAAATAAAATAACTATACCAGTTTCATCCCTGCAGTTGCTCGGTTAAGTCGTATTTCTTCTAGATAACCTAATAGGAAGTTTTTACACTGAAGCAAAAGATCTGTGCTGCCCCTGGTAAACTGATTAATATCAGCCAGGTTATGAAGTGATGGGACGGAACGAACAAAGCTGCTCTTTGACGGTAGGAGTCTGGGGTAAAGACTAATAATCTGAAATAGATGAATAAATCATTCTAAACTGGATCATTAGAAGAAAAAAAATATTAATGGCTGAAATCAGATTTTTTTACAAAATTTCCTCCATTTACGGTTTATAAGTTCTAAATGAAAAAATAAATTTTAAATAATTTAGCAAAAATAATAATAATATTTTTTAAAAAAGGCAGAATTTATACTACAATAAGACTAAATCTATATAGTTTTCTACATATAAAAAATTATACTGATTAGTAATAAGTATTTGTAGCTCACCTCTCGTACATCAACTTGACTGGCACGAAAAAGCTCTCTTGCTTCATCAAAATGAAATTGCGATAACTCAATAAATGCTGCTTGTTGTTGTATCCGACTAAGCAACTAGAAACAGAATGAGTTCTCAGACTGCATGAAAAATATTTAAGAAGCAATGTATGAACTGAAAAATACCTTTATAAATTTGTCTTTGTTAATCCCTGCTTTATATGAATTCCTTGCAAGATCCAGTGCTTCTGAGACACAGCCATCATTTAAAAGAGTTTGAACCTATAAAGAATAATCTTATAATGTCTTACTTCTTAAAATTTTTTAATTTTTTTATATTGTTTTTAATGTGAATTCAAAATCTAAAAAATTCAAATCTTAAAGATTGAATTCAATGCTTTTTATTATAGTTCTGTTTGCTTACACTTTCAATCAATCTATTGTAACGGTCAGAATCGTCTATCTCGCTAACACACTGCATAATTCAAACCCCAGACACAAAACTGAACATTCTAGGAGGGTCTAACACACTGCATAATTCAAACTCCAGACACAAAACTGAACATTCTAGGAGGGGTTGCCTTCTAGATATACTAAGTTCGAATCTAAAGTCCAAATTTCACAGCGCCACCTACGTGATAACGCATCTGATGCTACAACTAGTATAACCTTTTACCGGTGCCTGGTGGTCAGGGAGAAACAAAAGACTCTATACTAAGATAAGTTTGGGTGGCTAATTAACGTCTATGGATTTATAAAAGAAATGCAGAAAATATATATATAGACCGAGACAGTGATAGGAATCAAATAAAATAAGAGATAAAATTTAGTCTTAATAATTTCACACAATTTATTTATATAAATATATATATAACGCCACTGTCTGCGTATATGAGACAGGGACGCGTATTAAATAATTGTTGGCATTTACATTTCAATAAAGACAAAAGGTTTTAAAACAGAGTGATATATTCTATTCCTCGGGCTAATAGCATTACGATAATGTGCTTGACGAGATAGGAATATGTGCGAGGTGCTTTGAGTAAGTATACAAGTTTAAGAAAATATTTGAAATTGAATGTTCTAAAATATTTATTGATTTCGAGAATAGTACGGACTAAAGCTTACTAAGCAAACGTGGGAATGGGATCAAAGCATTTATTTGAGAATAATAATAATAGATTTGTATTGGGAGGTCAGTATTGCTGATAGTGAATTTATAAAGTTGGAGGGTGTGACTCGTTTAAGTCACGGATGCTTTGTAAAATAAATATAAAATGAAACAATATTGAAGATCCGGAATAATTACGGAGGGCATCTCGCCGCTAACCCGTAGGAAAGTATTTTGACGAACAGCCGAAACTTAGCGACTGTGTGACGATTGCGTTTAATTCCCAGGGGTGTCATTTGTGAACACCCTCTGCCTGGAAACTTGCAATAAGTGAAAAGAACAGACTTTGCCGTGTAAAGAATCCTTGGAAAAATAAAACAAAGCGGTCTCAACAACCAATTCATGTACCAGCAATACGAGACTAGTGTATATAAAAACATACTAAATGGGTTTTACTTGGATTAAGAAAAATGCCCAATCAAATTCCCTGAAATTCATTTAAAAGGGTCCGCACATTCTCGACATCAATGATGAACTTTATAATTAAAGTAGAACACGGTAATTAAAATAAGAAAATGCATGCTTGCGGGTTTGAAAAGTAAGTATATGCAATCATGCATTAAGGGACACATTTAATCATTGACTTCGCACATATTCTTATATTAGATTAAAATCAATAGCATGTAGATTTTAAACTATGTGATTATATTACATTAAAGAAAAGAATCGCCCTCGAACGAGTGATTTGCAAGATAGTAAAATTGGAAAATTATAAATTTAAAATATGCCTTAATAGCGGCATCTTACTTTCAATAGAGGGAATAGTTCACCCGGTCAAAGACGATTCTGACACATTATCATAATAAAATAAACGAAAGCTTTATAAATAGAAAATATTAACCCAAGGATAGAGAGCAAAATGTTGAGTATATTTAAATACATGAAAGAAATACATAATGAAGTTGTGAAATATAAGAAAACAATGTTAAATAGCTATAGCATGTTAGTTAGGAATCACAAAAGCTCTTGGGTTAATTTAGGTTACCTCTGGAGAAGCATTTGCAGGTAGATGTTCGGCAGGTTTTATAATTCAGCAGCAAAATCTGGAATGTTCATATTTTGGCAGCGGCAGCAGCAGTTCCGGGATCCGTGTGATAATTTCTGATGGTATGGAGCAGCGGCTGGCTATTCCGAGGGGACATAGCCATCGTAAACGCCTCTACTCGGACATGTCAAGGTTAGCAAATTATTAGAATTTTAGAACAACTCAGAATTCTTTAGAAGCTTAGAAATCTTTAAAAGCTTAGAATAACTCAGAACCTTTTTACAACTCAGAATTCTTTAGAAGCTTAGAATAAAGAACAAAAGAAAAACATCCTTTTTATAGTAAAATTTAACAATAGACTTGTCCTGGAGCGTACAAAATTATTGGACTTCTCTGCTGTAATTAAATCTATCCGAATGTCTAAAGGAATTCAACATTAATTAATTTCTTTTGTTAACTTCCCCGTCGACATTCGAATTACAAACTAGATTTAATTAAAATTACTGCTACTAATTAAAGAAAACTTAAGTGGACAGCTGCTGTTTTTAGATAAACTTATATAATTAAACTATTGTCCCTCATTTATTTTAACAGAAATATTTGGGATGATTTTTATTAAATAAAACGAAAATTATTTTATTTTAAATTGTAATATTTGAATCTATCTACTAAACGAATATTTACTAAATGAATTTTATTTTAAATCAAAATATATTACGACGGTAATATATTTGTAAATAGATCCAAACAAAATAACTAACAATTTATAATTTTGATATGTTTTAAAATGGATATCATAGTGTGTGCGCAATTACGACTTATATAACTTACTTTTTAATAAATGTAAATTATGTGAACAAATACATAATTCATAATATTTTATTTTATTTGGGAATAAGTTATATATATAATACGAGCATTGTGCTCGTGGTTTAAAATTAGGCGGGATTTTCGGTATATAAGTGTATTGCAGACACACTACGATAGATTGGGGTTCAAACTAAGGTATGAGGGTAGGAAGTAGGTGAGAAAAGGTGAAACGAAGATCTGCAAAGCAGACCTTACTGTTTCACTATAGACTTCATCAGAACTAAAAATATAAATTTAATATATAAATTAAGATACGAGTTTTATCTTACATACAATATTTAAATTTATAATAATTTAATAAAAACTGGCTTTGATATTTAAGATATCTGCAGAAAGAAATTTACCAGTGAGATCTTTTGATTCCTCTATAAAGTCTTAAAGAAAATGAGCAGGTCAAATTCCAATATCTATTCCGTACATATTTGTCACTGCAGTTGTCATTACTATGTGATTATTCATATGGTAAAAAAACATAGACGGGCTGCTCACTAATACACATCAGTAAGCATTTATGAGTTTATTGGCTTTTTACATTTACATTTAAGATCAAAATATATCATGGTCTTTCTTCTCAATAGTTTGATTGTTCCCTGAAATATTGGATGACTTTTTAAAAGCAAGATGAATGAATGTGTGAATGAACTTTTTTTAATAATTACTTATGATCATGTCAGACAAAACTAAACTATGACTCTTATTCTTATGTGGCTATAAAGTCATCAGCTAATGCAGTGATTGATGGGAAAAAATGGAGAACAGTGTTTACTCTAAAGTGTGTGCTAGTGACATGCTCAGCATTTAAAAAATTAGTGCACGAAGCAAATAGATCTGTGAACAGTAAAATTCAAAAAGAATTTTTTTCTGTTCTCATGCAATGATAATCAGACTGCATCTTATATAATTGATTGTAAAATCAATTAAGTAAGTAAGTATTATTATTTCAAATGGCACACAAATTATTTTGATTTAATAAAAAAGGCACAGACAAAAAAAATGTGCACTACAGTTAGTAAAAATTAGAGGGAACATTGGTGGAATCACAAGAATTCCTTGGTTGTGGATTCAGTCTCCATTCAATAACAACCTTTTATTTAAGTACTTACAACTGCAGATCACTTTCAAGTGAAGGAAGATTGCACAAATTAAAAGAACTGTGTAATATTAAAACTCAGATAATTGTTGGACTTTATGACGTTAGAGAAAAAAATAAAGAGACAAATAATTTTAAAAGAAGACATGTATTTTATTATAAAGACACAAATATTGGAAAAACAAGTGAAAAAGGATTCATTATAGATATAAAAAAAAAAGAGAAAAACAATTTTGTAGAGATTGATGGAGTATCAGGGCACAGTGGAAATATTAGCTATTCAACTTAATGCAAAATATCAAATGTAGATAATTCAGATTTATGCCCCCCAAATTTCTCCTTATGATGAAATAGAAGATTTTTATGTACAAAATACTTTGATCAGATCAAGAAAATTTTCAAATTGTCATGGGAGATTTTAATGCTAGAATTGGGAAATGATTAAAAGATGAAGATGCTATAAGTTTGATTATCATCGTAGAAATGATAGGATCAGACTTGCGGAGTTTACAGAAATAAACAAAAAATTGTATATTATGAACTCCTTCTTTGAGAATGGTCATGGAAGCATCCAAATAAAGGTATGCAGAATTGCACTATATTTTGACTAACAGAAAATATGTATTTCCAAGATTGTAATGTTCTTAAATAAATTCAACCCCGAAAGTGATTATTGACTGACGAATTGTAATGCACGTGTTAATGCAAAACTAAATAGATAAAAACCATTAAGAAAATCAGTATTCACAATTGATATTCTTAATCTTCAGAAACATTCCAATGAATTTAAATTAAAACTTGTAAATCATCTTAAAATATTAACATATTTAAAGACGGTTCAGATTTGAATGAAATCAATAGGAAAATAACTGATGGACTTTTAAAAACTGCAATAAAGATGGCTGATACAAAACACAGCAGTAAATTTTCTATTAAGATAAGTCAATATATGAAGAAAAGATGGAATATGAAAAAATATAAAAATGATCCATTAAAAGGAATTTGTATCTCTTGTTTTGTAAAATGGTACAAAAAGCTATATAAAAAAAATATTTCAACAATAAGAAAAAATTAAATTAAGAGAAATGTCATCATGAAATATGTGGAAAAGTTTTGTAGAGAATTATACAATAATAATGAACAAAAAAAGAAAGTATACAATTACAACATTTTCTGAATTTTCAAGTATTGTAAATGAAGAGGTAAGACATACAATTAAATTTAAGAAGATTAAAAAAAAAAGCTCCAGGAAATGATGGAATTATTAATGATATTTTTAAAAAAGATGAAGAAATAAAAAAAATTCTTAGGAAAAACTATATATCATACATCTAAATATTAAAGATGTACCAGATGAGTGAAAGAATGCAGTAATTGCATTGATATTCAAAAAAGATGATGAAGATATTACAGACTGGTCAGTCTTAAATCAGTTCTATACAAAATCTTAGAGAATTACAATTCGTCTAACAGTGAATGTTGATTTTAACTACCAAAAAAAAAAATCAGCACTTCAAAATGGTTTTAGCACTTTCGATCACATCTAAATATTGAGAGAATTTGTACAAAAGATCAATGAATATGAGTTGCCATTATGCTTTGGATTTCTATAAGTATTATTAAGGTGTTTAAAGCTTTGGATCTTCAAAATATAGAACTGGGATATTATTACATTCTGAAGAATATTTATCAAAATGCAACAACAATAATTTATGAAATGATAACATCAAGAAGATTAACAAAAGATTCCATATTTTCAAAACTTTTTACAGCAGTTTTACAAGAGATACTTTGTGAATTAAAATGAAAAATTAAGACGGTAAAAATAAATTATCTAAATCATTTAGATTTTTTCAGCTTCTGTGGTTGTTTTTGCAAATAAAGATTCTGAACTTCAGGTAGATGTTACAAAAGCTATCAAAGGTAGGACTAAAGATAAATGTTAAAAACGATTAAAATAATGTTCAATGGATTGAGAATCATGAATAAATACTCTGATTATTTATACAGATGGATACATAATGGATGAAAATAATCATAGAAGTAAATTTGTTTGAAATGTTTATAGTAGAATTAACTCAGTAGTAGAGGAAAATATGGTTATGTGCTTGAAAAGGAAGGTTTCTAATATATGTGCTTCACTAATTCTACTTGCATTTGGGATTTTGACACTTAACAGAAAGGCAATACAGTGGCTTTAAATGAAGTATGTAAAGATATATGTTAGGAGTAATAAGAAGAGATCAAAAACGGAATACATAGGTGAGTGAACAAATAGGTAACACTATCATAATTAAAAATATTAAAAAAACTGAAACGGAGATGGACAGAACATGTTGCTAGAAGAGTGAACAATACATGAACAATTGAAGTTTTAAATTGAATTCTAAGACATTATAAAAGACTTAGAAAGAGATCATAGGAGCTGGATAGGTGAAATATGAAAGTTTGCTGCCATATTGTGCAGAACAGAAGCTAGAAATTGGAGACACTGAATTAATCTTGAAAGATTTTCATCCTACAGTGAAAATGATACACACACACACACACACACATAAATAATCTATATATTTATACATCTATAATACAGTACCCATTTATATTTGATTAATTATAAATTCGAATATTTTAAATGTTATTTTTAATATATTACTTAATCTTAATATTGCATAATATTGTATACAGTGACTATATTTATATAAACTGTTTTCACGGCAGGCATTAAGATACAATATTAAAGTTAAATAATATATTACAAATAATATTTCAAATATTTAAATAAAAAATAACCTCATGGCTTATTTCTCGGGAGTTTGTAAAATGTTTTGAGCGAGAAGGGTAGCAATCTATGAACTTTTTTTCATATGTCATAGCATTGGCCGGGAGGCGAACCTGCAACAACCGTCTGCAACCAACTGCTTGCTTGCAAGATAGCTGCGCTGACCTCTCGGCGAGTACCAGAATCTGCCATTTACCACAGCATCAAATAATAATGTATAAATAGATGATAGATTACAGATGCATAAATAGATTATATATGTGTGTATTGGGTATCTATACATATATCTTTATATATCACAGTTTTAATTATTATTTCATTGGATAATATCATAGCAAGTTTAAGACTTACAGTTAAGTTTTATAGTTTAGTTTAGTTTAGGGTGACCAGACGGGTTCGATCAAATATCGGGACATAATGACCAATTATTTTTATGGCATTGTGTCCTTTTTTTTTTTATAAAACTCCCTTCCTGTGTATATTCATCATTGTAAGTATACTTCCTCTTTGGCATGTTGTCTATTGTTTAATTATTAATATTCCTATTAATTTTATCACTACAGAAAATTCATATCAACAAAGAACTATTAAAACTACACTGCCAATCAAAGCAGGTGAAGGCACAGTTTAAATTTTACCCTACAAAAATCCAACTGTGCATGTTCCGAGGCGAGGTTGGACATGAGAACAGTCTAACTTAAGAACCCGGCCATATAACATAGCGATCTTTGTTTTGGTGTTGGAATTTTCTGAAGTTTTTATAATATTACTTTAGATATTGAAGAGAGGGTCAAAAAACTATCATTTTTGCAATGAATTATTTATGTAAGACAAATAATAATTATGAGTATTTGAAAATTGGGACATACAACAGTCCTGAAATGGTATTTTGGGAACACAGACATCTAATCAAAAATAAGGACAAATCCTGAAAAATCGGGATGTCTAGTCACCCTAGTTTAGTAATTTAAACATGTATGTATATGTAGTTCAATTAAATTTGAAAGATTTCCAGTTGAAAATAGTTATTTAGCTAAGTAAAAGGACTTCCATGATTTTTATAAGGATTATTAGAATATTTTTTTTCACCCATAATACTCTTTCATTTATTATTATTCAAGTACATAAACATGTTATGATTGTAGTTATTTATAAAATTATTTTAATTCAAGCATTGTAAACAAAATAAATTAGATAATAAGAAATTTGAATATTTATTTTAAATGTATATTTCTGTTCCTGATAAAGATTGTAGATTAATCAACAATATGGAAAGAATTTAAAAAATACTAAGTTTGTAAAGATTATATTTTTTTGAGAAATAGTCTTGACATAAGTTTTATTATATTTCCAATATACGTTAACTAAGTCTAGCTATTTAAAACAGCATGAGATCCAATAAAAAAGAAATGTTTTCAACTTTTGTGTTTTTTATGAACCATTGTTTCATTAAATAGTTTGTAAACCAGTTCACAAAACAAACAAATCCAAACACATTACTAAGACAATTCACAAGCCAGATTCCCAAAGAATCGTTCAAATGTTCAAATGAATTCGTAAATAACATCATCCTTTTTGCTATATCAATGCAAATCTATTTTGTCAAAAAAAGGATCTATTTTATCAGATAAAAGATTATCTTTTATCTGATAAAATAGATTGGCATTTATTCAAGTTCATTTAAGTGATTCTTTGAGCATAATAGCTTGTAAATTCTTTTAGTAATGTATTCAGACTTGTTTATTCCAAGAATAGGTTTCTATTCTTAGTGTTATATAGTTGATAAGCCGTAAAATTATTTATACATTCATTAAAGTCATTAGGATTTCATCTGAGTAGTTTATGTATAAAACTTGGCTTCTTTATATTGTCTTTCCTTTCACAGTCCAAGAAGTCAATAAACAGTGTAATGAAGCTAATACTGGTATTCTTTCCGTAGTGGTAAACCAAATATGACATAATGAAAATTCTGTGGTTTATCTCAGAGGATAAAGATTTCTGTCCAGAAAAATGTATTCATCAATGATATCTGGAAAAAATAATAACAGTATAAGCATGATTTTGCATGGCATAAGCAGAAAAATGGACTGCATTCACAAATGAAAATTAATTTAAATTTACAATCTTCATTATGAAAGCTTTCTGTTTAAATTTTCTGCATCGTTTTTTTCCTCGCTTAAATTAATATGGATTAATAATATATCTTCCTCAAAGTCAAGATTTGATTTATCTTTCTATGCATTTAAGTAAAAAAAGTTTAACCAGTCAAACACTGCATGCAACAATATTATGTAAGTGTTTTATATAACTTAAACACTAATTTAAATCATAAGACTAGCTGTGTATACCACCATATGTTATTAGGATTGACAGTCATGTATAGGTCGCAAACTTTATCATAATTTTTTTTCTAACTAATATTGAGAGAAATATTTGAATTGTTTGGTGAACTCAATTTATTGAGATAGATCGATATTGCCAAAACTCAGTCAGGTCATTTTTTATTTTTATATTCTATAGTGTGAATTCCAGTATAAATACTTTTACCTAACAGGTTAAGTTCAAAGATCAGCCTTTCAAGCTAATTGTGCATGCGTCTTTTGAAAGTGTTAAATAATAAATTAATACTTCCCTCCACAATACAAGATATAGTATTTATGCAGGAATAAAAGGAATCCTCTTATTCCTATGACTCAAATTCTTTTATATGAGCAAATCTGAAGTACTGTTGAGGAAAGCGTGAGAGTAGAATTCTCACTTTAAATTACTATTTACGATGTTTGGATGAATGACGTCGGTGAAATTGTCTAGAATTTACTAAACGTCACTCTAACTGAAACTTTATTATAAGTAAATAAGCATTTATTTTTATATGATGCTATGTGTACAATTGTATTACATTCAAAGATCAGCCTTTCAAGCTAATTGTGCATGCGTCTTTTGAGAGTGTTAAATAATAAATGAATACTTCCCTCCACAATACAAGATATAGTATTTATGCAGGAATAAAAGGAATCCTCTTATTCCTATGACTCAAATTCTTTTATATGAGCAAATCTGAAGTACTGTTGAGGAAAGCGTGAGAGTAGAATTCTCACTTTAAATTACTATTTACGATGTTTGGATGAATGACATCGGTGAAATTGTCTAGAATTTACTAAACGTCACTCTAACTGAAACTTAATTATAAGTAAATAAGCATTTATTTTTATATGATGCTAGGTTAATAAAATCCTCAACGGGTATTATGTTACCCATTATCATTAAATATACCTTCACTTAAATATGTTCAGCAAATATTGAAAAATACACTTTGACAAGATTCAAACCCATAAACTTGCCCTTGATAGGTATTCTAAACTTGTGATCAGAATCCACTTCTCCCACCAGGCCTTTGAAAATATAAAACTATATATCCATGGTATTAATTACAGGTGAATAACTATGAATATGAAAGCGTGCTAAAAACATGCACAAGTTGTCAATTGTAGAAGAGCTGACATTCCAGGTTGTGAATTTATTTATCGGGAGAATCTATTTCCTCTAATTCACCTAAAGTTTAATAATCATTTCACAAACTTTGAGACGATTAATTTACTTACGCAGTCCTATATAGCAGAAATGACATTTCAAAAGTAATAATCATCCAATTCTAATTCATATAAAAAGATCCAACTGTTAGTTTGAAAGCGTATGATAAATACTAATCCTAAACATAATTAACACCTATTTTGTCTTTGAAAATCAATTACCTGTTTTTCCCAAGGAACGGCAACCAGAGCATAAATATCTTTATTAGATGCGACAAATACCCGACCTTCAAAATCCCCTACGCAACGTCCACCTTGAAATGGAATACTCTGCTTCTGCTGCTGATCTAAAATACTGACACACAAATTGATGATGATGATAAGAATCATATTAAAAATATCATTACTTATTTTTCAAGTAGAAAGCTCCAAAATATCAAACACACTTCATTGTTCCTCTTTTACTCATTATTTTCAATAAGAACATTCACTCAAACTACCATTTTCAACATTTTGCTTCTATTAACATTATTCAAATAATTCCTTAATATTTTTCACTCATTTTAAGTTCAAGTTTCATTGTCATATAAAGAGTAACTCAAAACATGTGTTTTTCTGAAGGTTTGTGATGATGGTGTTCTAGCTGTATTTTTATATTGGACTATTTCCATCATCTAATATGTGTGTTGAATGTCTTTAGAAAAGTTTAATTTTATTTAAATATTCCAAATGCATTCAACTGTTAGTAATATCACAGCAAACAGGTTAGTATATGCACTAAATGTTAGTAATATCACAGCAAACAGGTTAATATATGCACAACGTTTTGATAGGTATTTTTCTCCCCTCTTCTTCAGATGTTGCTGGCCTGACCAGTGACAGTTACTAGCATGGGATTCGAACCTGGGTCCTTAGATTATACTAGCATGGGATTCGAACCTGGGTCCTTAGATTATACTAGCATGGGATTCGAACCTGGGTCCTTAGATTGATCTAAGGACCCCTGTTCGAATCCCATGCTAGTACTGTCACTGGTCAGGCCAGCAACACCTGAAGAAGAGGGGAGAAAAATACCTCTCAAAACATGGTGCAATCAATCTAAGGACCCAGGTTCGAATCCCATGCTAGTACTGTCATTGGTCAGGCCAGCAACACCTGAAGAAGAGGGGAGAAAAATACCTCTCAAAACGTTGTGCATATATTAACCTGTTTGCTGTGATATTATTAACAGTTGAATGCATTTGGAATATTTAAATAAAATTAAACTTTATTAAAGCAATTTTTATAAATATTTCCATTTCATTTTGGCTATTTCTAAAAATTATTAAAAAAGCTAACTACTTTTTCCTAAGTATATGCAGTATAGCCTTTTCACTTCTATATTTCAACAGTTATATTTAAAAAAAAAAAAAAAAAAACTCCATGACTGAAATGTAATAAATTAAAGGAAAGACTAATATTCCTTCATATAACTTTGTCTTTCGTATTGCATTGCCAAATCCATATAATATTAATATCATCTATGTCCTTTATTATTTTTTACAATGCTCTTTTAGATAGTTTCAATTACCCCAACAACTTTCTTCAGAACTTCTACTTAAGATTTGGAAATATAAGTAGAAATTCTGAAGAAGGTTGCTGGTGCAATTGAAACTATTTACAAGAGCATTGTAAAAAGTAATAAAGAATGTAAATGATTATTAATATTGTATTCATTCATATACAGAGAAAAATTTGAAAACATTAATACATTAGCAATGCTGAAAGTTTGCACTGAACACAGCAGGAAACATAAAATTAAAAAGACTTGTTTGACTAATAATGTAGATTCAGTAAATACGTATTCACATATAGCAGCCACTCATAAACAATTTATGGCCATTCCAACTGCAAGAGGGAAAAGCTACTTTAGAAATGAGTTAGTAATGACTAAACAAACCAATCTACAAACCACAAATAGATCCATATATAGAACATGGTCCATTTTTCTATTTGATATTTTGCTATGCTGTCTTTTAATTTCTTCAGCAGTAAACCTTTCTTTTTTGAAATACTTCAACACCATATCTAATTGTAGCTCTCCGATGTATTCTAGTCTCTGCCATGTCTTCCCAATGGAAACACCTGATCGTGCATTTCTTTAGAATGTCTTTGGGATAATCAGTAATGAACAGAAAATCTATAATACGTTTTGGAATTTGTGCACGTAAATGTAGAATTTCATATTTCCGTTTTTATTTTGGATTGTCTTTTGAAAAATGTGCTCAGCACTGAAATGCATTCAAGTTATATTTAATGTTTTCAATATTATCTTCATGTATCTTTATCACTTTCTGTCTTATCTAATGCTTTGTGCATGCTCTCTCTCCCCCTTTAATTCTAACAGTGTTTATTCTTAAGAAATATAAAATAATAAAGCTGACTTTTATTTGTTTTGATGTTAATTATCTTCTTGTTTATTGTTTCTTTTCTTCTCTATTCAACCTACGAAATGCTCTTCGGGTTTTCTTCTCCTATGTTTATTTATTGTGTTTAAATTTTTATGAAATGCAAAGAGATTTTCTTTCTACAGTTTAATTTTATTCCCTTACTTTCTGAATTCCTAAACAGCAGTTCTTTTTCAAAATATTCTAGGTCAGGGCTGTTAAATCAGCCAGGAGCCAATTTTGTAATAAGTAAAAGTCACATGGTTCACACAGTTTATATTTATAAGTCTTATTCTGTTTTACAAATTACATGTTTATTTAAAGAAATATCATATTAACAAAATCAATTTGTTTTGTTCCATTATTGAGAAATTATAACTAAGTTAAAGAAAAATATACAGATAATAAATCAACATAATTATAACTTATTTATTGACTAAAGATAATACAAAATAGAAATTATAATATTATTAAATTTTAAATAGTATTGACCTATTGCACCTATTTTTTGGCAGAAACTTGTCAACATTTGTCTCTGGTAACATATCAAGATTTGGGTATAATGAATGTGAACATATGACTATTACGCCAAAGATGTTCATTGGTTAATCTTGACTCATAAGCCGTTTTATTAACTTTCATGCAAGAAAACAATTGCTTGCATAAGTATGTGCTCTCAAAATATTATGTGGCAACCTTTTAATTATGGGATATTTTTATCCTAAATAATATATTCTTTTAATTCCAACTTCTCTATATATTTTTTTTAAATATAGTCATTTTGCAGGTCAATGAGCTCCGTTAGTAAGGAAATAGGGACTTGTTTGATTTCACAGACAAAAAAAGAAATCCTGTTAAAAAAAATTTTTTTTGTTTTTTCTTAAAAAATTTTCGATGCGCTTATCAAATTCGTTTTTAAACTTTTTAATTTTCTGATAATACTAGTTGTATCCATAACTTTGTTCATATTAATAGAATAAAATAATATAACACAATATGTAGCTGTTTCTGCAACTTCTATATTTGTAAACACTATGTGTTAATATAAATACACACATATAAATTAAATATAAACTATAATATATATAATCACCGTCTCAAATGAATGACAAATTTTTATCAATTTACTCAAGCGCTTTCAAAGGTCTAAGCCTTCATTTTCAAGAAGTAGCTGGAATAAACTATGCAAATTAAGGTAGACTAGATATGCAAATAAGGATGGACTAGATCTTCATTGACCTAGATTTGTCACTTTCTGGATAATTATCAACAGCCATATCACAAAATAATTTAACTTTTTACAATCAGTTATACTACTGAATAATCAACTTTTAGTATTTTATTTTATTTAAATACATTTCTCATACAATAAAATAATTGTTATTATTAATTATTAAGCATGTGATATATATATAATATATCCAAGACATGAATTACATGTAAAAATCATTTGTAAATAATAATTATTTTAAACCATCAAACATCATGTGACCACTATTCTTGACACTTACGCAAGTAGTTTTTCACAGAGGCAAAATTCTACATACAATAGCGCCAATAGGATTATGGTGACTGGGTGTTAAAAAACCAAAAACACCAAAAAGTATGGATGCTGAACTGAGTTCAGATCTATACGACTATACAAGCTAATGAGCTTAATTTGAAAACATTACTGTGTTTTCATTTTGAACTCGAAACGTTAAAGTTAGCCAAAAAAATAAAAAATGGTTGCTGGAGAGTTGCATTAGATCCTAAGATCTAGGTGCAGTGCTCTCAGATCCAAGGCTATAAGCTAGAAACTAGTTTGGGAATATTGGATGAGTAGGCATTAGATAGGGATTTTATGCACAAATCTTCCTGCATCCATTGATTACTCTGACTTGCACTGAGTGATGATATTATATTGAGAATTTTGCGTCTGTAGTAATAACTTTCATGGAATTTGTTTCTGACATGCTATTTAAAAGTTATTAAAACAGGCAAAACTCTCCATACAGTTGTGCCATTCAGTGCAAGTCAGAGTAATCAGTGGATACCAGATGGCTTGTGCATAAAATCTCTATCTAGTGCCTACTCTTCCAATATCCCCAGACAGGTTTCTGGCTTGTGGCCTTCATCAGTGAAGAGCCTTGAATCTGACAGCATTGCACCTACATCTTAGGATCAAATGCAACCCAGGGTTTGATGATAAAGGAATCATAACTATTCCTAATATATTTTTCAAATACTTTTTGATATTTTTTGATTTTTCATAAATTAACATTTTTTGAAATAATGCATATTTTACAATGAAACGTCAAACTGAGGAATGTGAAATGTATGGTGAATGCTTATATTTTTATTTGATAATTTTATATTTCTATGTTGTTGTTTTTTTGAACATGAAACCCATATCTTTAAACATAGAATGGTGCCAAGCAAATTATTTTTAGTTCATGAATAAACATTTTGTCATTATATATTTTAGTAATTTAGAATAAACATAAAACATATTTCAATTGACAAAATATTATGCTAGGTATTTTTATTTTTTTTTTATATATTTTCTGAAAGTGAAGTAATATTTTCATATTCATTAAACGAGTAGCAAATACAATATAATATTGTAAAGTGAATAATAAGATTTGAATATTCATATATATGTATTTTTAAATATAAAAATTCACAAGCCGGAGTGAAGGCTTACGCGTGGAAGATTTTTAGATTGAAAATCTGTAACCTAATCTTTTCTTTTATTTAATTTTGTATATATTTTAATTAATTTTAATCTCATATTTGTAGTTTTATTAAAGATTGTAAAAATTTTGTACATAGTTGTATTGTTAGAATAAATTTGTAAAGTTGTTTTATAAAACTTGTTGTCTGTGTTGTCATTGATCCATTCACTTCCGCAAGATTTGATCCACAGAATTTAGAAATAGACACATAACATATTTTGCACATTACAATTATTAATAATTAATTTAATGACGTCAATTATTGTTCAGAATATGACACAAAAATATCACATAGTATAATATTATTTTTAATCATAATTTATTATTTAAAGTGTTGAGATATAATTAAATATTTCTTATTGCCACAAATTGTTCAGATTATGCCATATATTTAATATACCACATGATAAATCAGAGAATTGTATTATTATTATTGCTGTTGTTATTATTATAATTAGTATTAGTGATCAAATTATTGAAAAGTAAATATAGTATCAATTGTGAGTTAGATTAAGTGTAGGAGTATTATTATTTATTATGATTATTGTTTAGGTGTAGTTAGGAATGATGCAAAACCCCTCAATCATACTTGGCCACAGATTATAAATTAATTCATGATTTTACTTAAAGAACCTGAGATGCTTATATTTTTAATAACAGAGATTATAATTTATTTAGTACTATTATATTAGATCGTTTATAATATTTTTAAAAGTCTTAAGAATACTATAGATTATATTATTATTTGAAATAAAAGGGGGGATAGTGTTCTTGTGCCATTGAGATTGTATCCTTTGGGATATATGTGCTCAATGTAATCCTACTACTTTACCTTTCACCAAATGTCTCATGATTATTATTATTATATTATTTTATTATTTATTTATTTAAATCGAACCATATATTCTTTATTATTAATTTGAGTTAGTCTAGTGCTAAAAATTATCGTAAGATATTATTAAGACATGTTTCTACTATATTAAGATTGAAAGTTTTAGCCGGAGCATTATTTTGTTTATTTTATTTACTTATTTCTATTATATTGACCGAAGGTAAGGTACAACCCAGGGTTGCATTAGATCCTAAGATCTAGGTGCAGTATTCTCAGATCCAAGGCTCCTCACTGACGAAGGCCACAAGCTAGAAACTAGTCTGGGGATATTGGATTAGACACTAGATAGGGATTTTATGCACAAACCTTCTGGCAACCATTGATTACTCTGGCTTGCACTGAATTGCACTACTGTTATGGAGAGTTTTGCCTGTTTTAATAATACTTGAGAGCAAACATAAGAATGGTGATCGATGTTTGGTGGTTTAATACCAATCCTGCCTAGTATGATAATGGTGGCTATAATTATTAAAGAACCAAAGACATCAAAATGTATGGGTACTAAACTGAGTTCAGACCTATATGACTATATAAACTAATGAACTTATATAGAAAATATTATTGTTTTCAATTTTATTCTCATAGTTTTGTAATTAAGTAGAGATAAAAAGTGGCTGTTGGAGGACTGCATTATATCCTAAGATCTAGATGCAGTGCGCTCAGATCCAAGGTTCCTCATTGACGAAGGCCACAAGCCAGAAATTAGTCTGGGGTTATTGGATGAGTAGACACTAGATAGGTATTTTATGCACAAGCCTTCTGGCATCCATTCAATACTCTGGCTTGCAACTGAATGGCATTACTGTAGGGAGAGTTTTTGCCGGTTTTAATAACAGTTAAGATCAAGCATAAGAAATGGTGATCATGTGATGTTTGGTGGTTTAATACCAATCCTACCTCATAGGATAGTGGTGGCTATGTTTATTAAAGAACCAAAGACACCAAAATGTATGGGTACTGAACTGAGTTCAGACCTATATGACTATATAAGCTAATGAGCTTGGATTGAAAATATTATTGTGTTTTCAATTTCATTCTCATAGTTTTGTAGATAAGTAGAGATAAAAAATAGCTGCTGGAGGGTTGCATTAAATCCTAAGCTCTCAGATCCAAGGCTCCTCACTGACAAAGGCCACAAGCCAGCAACTAGTCTGGGGATATTGGATGAGTAAAGCACTAGATAGGGATTTTATGCACAAGCCTTCTGGCATCCATTGATTACCCCTGGCTTGCACTGAAAGGTACTACTGTATGGAGAGTTTTGCCTGTTTTAATAACAATTAAGAGCAAGCATAATAAATGGTGATCATGTGCTATTTAGAAGTTATATTTAAATATGGATTTTTTTCAAAAGTTTTATTATTATCAAATTTTATTCTACTGATCAGAATCATACATTTCTAATTTGAATAATTGCATATAATAGTTATTTAGATATGATAATAAAGTTTCAAAAGATACAGTTTCTGGCATTCTAATTGCAATAACTATATATTTATGTGTTTTTCAATATAAATTTTATTTAAATTTAACTAATAAAAGAGAGATAAGACTGATTTAATCTCCAGAGTCTAAGATGATGTCCCTGTTCCTGGCTAAAATTCTAAAGGAATTTTACCGCTGAAGTATGAAAAAAATTACAACAAATGTCAAGAAAAAAATTTCCTTTAGGAAATTTGGCATTTGATCTTTCAATTTTCATACATCTTGGCAGATCAACTATATAATTAATTAATATTTTTGCATTAGGAAAGACTCTCATATATCATTCATTTATTCCTACGTTAAAGTAGCAAAACTGATATCAGTTTTAATAAAACATAAATTCTCACAAGAAGATACCAATATTACAAGAGATTATAGAAATTTTTACAAGGCTTCATAATATAAAAATTTGAATTAAATAAGATCAGTATTATTTGGAAGAAGTTATTGCTTAAAAGCCCTCAATTAGTAATCTTGGAGAAAGGAGATAAAACAAGAATGATGCATTCAAAAAGAAACATATAATTCAAGAAAGGGAAAATCGTTAAAAAAATATATATTTACAGTCACATAGAAATGTCAGCTACTTTTTAATTTTATTGTTCAATCGGACTCATAGACTAATGATTCTTTCAATCATGTGGCAAGTTTAATCAAGCCAGTTTTAAACTATATGCATGGAATTTTCTGTCATATACTCCTAAATAATCTTCATATATATTTTCAAATTTTATTCTTATCTCAATATATCTTTCGCTTTAGCTCAATCATATCACAAAAATCCACCAACCAGACGTCTCATACTCTGAATGCACTTTTGAAACAACCAGTTCACTATATTCTTTCAAGTGAGTAAGACATACACAGTTTATATTGTAATTTTCACTTCATGCACACCTATTTTTTGGATAAGTTTTTAACTTCATATTTATGTATCTTTAATATATATACACACCTGGGTCTCATTTTATGCGGATTATTTTAATGCGATTTTGAAGTTATGCGATTCATGTTTCTTCTTAATATCTTTCATATTTCACTATATTTATTAGATATCAAGAAATTTAAATTATTAATAACTTATTTTGACTTGAAATACTTTTTTTTTTAAAAAGTATAACGTTATATTAGCAGCTAACGTGAATATGACCTGAAGCTGTATTTAGAATCTTAGCTTCTACATAAATAACCTACTTATACTAATGAGTAAATAATAATAATAGATTGATACGTACGTATAAAAATATCGCAATAAATATTCCAAAATTTTAAACTTTTAAAATGTATTTTGTTAGATATTAACAGAAATAAATATTTTTTTAGATTTTTAAAATAAATAATAACGAAGATTTTATTGATTTTATAAACTAAAAATAATCTTTCTAAAGATAATGTATAATCTTTTTGTTTTGATTGCGATCTCATTTTTTTAATATAGAAACAGAAAACCATTAACACAGCACAAGTGGCGCTAGTTGTACATCACATCATGAATAAAAATAAAGTGGCTAACAGGTTTCTCTGGGCATAATTGCTGAGAGATTCTTGACTTCATTTAAGGAGAAGCCACAATACATCACATCGAATCTGATTTCTTACCAGTTTACAAATGAACGCTAGTGGTAATGATTAAAATATGTATGAAAAATGTAAAATTAAATACTGTAGTTAATAAAAAGTTTGTCTTGTATTAATTTTTTTCAAATATTTGAAATTTTTTATTAGTCATACTTTATTTCCTTATTTTTTTAATGCGAATTTTAAAGTAATTTTTCCTTGTTGCTTTGCTTTTATGACGATTTCGAAAATTACAATACCTATCCCCCATTTTTCAAGGTAAGTTACGCTTATTTTTGTGCAATTTCATTTGTGCACGTTTTTTGAGGAACCTATCAACCGCATAAAACAAGACCCAGATGTATATTTCAAATTTCTATTTCATCACAATTTTCTGAAATGTATGACCAAAGACATGTGAAAAACATAAATGATCCCCAAGATACACATTTCATGTTGAACCAGCACTCATCAACTGGATCAGATCTTAATCTCTTATATGTACTTCCATCATTCATTTAGAATTTTATAGATATAGTTTGATTCCAAATGTCAAACTTTCTGAACACACAATTATGTCATAAACCATTTTATAGAACTATATTAATATGCATGGAGTTTCCTTCATATACTCCTAAATAATCTTCCATATATATATATATTCAAAAATAATCCAGATAAGTACTATATTAACAAATATAAACAAAACATATCAAAAATTTCTTTATCTAATTATCACGGCTTTGCCTATTAGACAAATATATCTCTCAAATGAAAAGTACAAACAAAAACAATATATATATATATAAATGTGTTTATAAAACAACCAAGTCCAAAAATATTAGTATGATCATTTAAAAGCCAGATTTCTAAAGAATATTTTAAACGAACTTGCAAATAACATACAAATGTCAATCTATTTGTCAAATAAAAAATTACCATTTTTATCTGACCTCCTGACACTTTTTATTACAATTTTTGTTTTTATATTAATCAAACCAGTTTACAGTTTCAAATACTAATTCAGACAAAACTCTAACAATTTTAACAAGCCAATAAATGAATTATGGCTTTATCAAATAAATAATTCTGATAATATAAATCTATTCATGGAATAAACAATTTTTAAAATGTTATAAAATATACATAGGACTACCCATATTTCATTCTAAACAATAAAGAAATTTCTCGATCTTCTGAGAACTTCTTTTAAGATTAAGAATGATTAGCACCTACCTTTCAATTGTAGAAAGTTATACAATATATATATTTGTTAATTTTATAAACAGGAAAAGTATAACTGGAATTTCCAAGTATTTAACTAAACTTCTCTTACGATATAAATAGGCAAATAATTAACTAAAACTGGTAATTGCAAACTAAAACAAGTTAGCTAATAATGTTTTTACCTGACTGGAAGGCATAATTCCAATTTGCAATTATCACTTTTAATTGGTTATTTGCCTAATTACACTACAGCTGAAGTTTATCCAGATAAATACATGGAAATTGTCATTATATTTTTAATGTTTACATATACGAAGTCTGTGGAAAACTTCTAATTAATATTTGTTGCTTTTGTTTATAATTTTCATTTGAGAAAGTCTATTTGCTTGATAGGCACAACCATGGTTACGAGATAGCAAAAATTTTGTAAATTTTGATTTTGTTAGTATTTTTATTATTATTTAATTCTATATGTACATATCATTCATACAACAATCCCTTTAATTTTCACAATACAAATAATCTAAATTTATTTTATAACTCTTAATCTAATGAAATGACTTAACAGTATGTACGATCTAAATGTATTAATATTACCTGTGAACAATGATAAAAAGGTCGCTGACAGATATAACATAGGGATGAGCATAGGCCAGCCCTACCAAATTGTCACTCCATTGAAGAGGGGGATGAGGAGAGACACCCTCAATAGTTACAAACATGCCAAGACAACTTGGACCACTCAATAAAAATTCTTCCTGGAAAAAATAAAACAATAGTATTATTTTTTTAAGCTTCATCAGATCTAATGTTATTCAAAGCAACAACAACATTATATATAATAGGCACTGGAAATAAGACTATACAGAGTTTGGCTGCTCATAAGAGAGAGAAAACTAACGGAAATAGTCTTTAAATTGCTAAAAGTTATCAATAAAAGAAAAAACAAAATATATGCTGTTGTTTTTTTATAAAATGCATGAGATACATATCATATGTGAAATAAACCTATTCACAGAAAAATCAAATCTAAAAACATTACAGATATTTAGCAAACCAAAACCCCATACCCCAAAGAATCACTTAAATGAACTTGCAAATATGGTCCTCCTTTTCATATATCAATGTTAATCTATTTGTCAGATAATGGCGTTAAAATCATTAGAATTTCACATGTGAGATATAATCAAAAAGAACATTACAAAATTATACTAGGATATGATTTCCTCAATATTCCGTATTCCTTAAATCAACAGCTTGGCAGCATAACATTTTAAAAAGAAAAGATTCAAAAAGCTGAAACCATAGTCATTAGAAATCATAATCAGTAACACAGTTATCAACAAATGAAATCAACATACTAAGAATCAAAAGGAAACAAATACTACACTAAAGACTAAGATTATAGAAAAAGACTAATAATTATGTGATTATTAAAAAGCTAATTACAATATCTATGCTTATAGATCTAATTCATTAATTAGGGTTGCTTGAATTCTCAATTTTGCATAATTATCAATCAGATCACACATCACTATTGTAACCGGACCGTCGTACAACCTCTTTATTACCTTGGTTGTAACTATTTCCTGATGAGCATATTGTAGGAAGGAACCATCGATTGGCTTTCCCCAATACAGATGACACCCCCTCTACAACATTTCCTGCTCATCAGAGGATGTAGCCATAGAGACTGAAAACACCTAGAAATTTCTGTGTTTGGTTTCCCAAATGAAGCCACTAGAGTTCCATCTCACTACAATCTGACTTACCTAGGTCTAGTTATGCCAGACATAGCTCAGGAGGCATGAGATTCTCATGAACAAGTGCAATGAATGACAAGTGATGCAACACGAACAACTGGATTGGTTTTATATAACAATAATTTTATTTCAACATTTGTTAAGATCATTAGTTCTTCGTAGTTATTTTGGACAATGAGCCCATAAAGTTTACCATTAGTTTATTTTTTTATATAGTTCATCTTTAGTATCCATTTTCTGGTATGTGCATATTTTCTGGGGTTCCATTGATCAGTACTCCTTATTGGTGATGTATTTATCGGCAGTGTCCTTTAATTTTTTTAGTTGGGATTCAATATTATTCCTTGATCCATGTACGGCTGTATTTTACTGACAAGCATTTGCAATTCCTTCTCTTATAGATGTGTATTATCTCCTCAAGCATTTCTAATCCTTCCCAGTATAATCGTGCTTTGTACATAACATTTATTATTCCACCAGCTAGAGACGTATTTCAATTATATAATGTTCATGTTTCATCCAGATTGATATATGTGGCATATATAATTTATACTAGTGCAGACGTATTTTGTTTACATAATCTTTTATGATTTATTCCATTAAAGACATTTTTATTATAAACATATAAGTATTTGGGATTTATTCCGATACAGACATAACGTGTGTCTAAAATATAAGTATTCAGGAGTTATTCCCCTAAAGCTATATATTGTATACAAACATATAGGTATTTATGAATTACTACAATACAAACGTATTTTGCAGATAAGATGTATTTGTTCTTCATTTTACTTCAGATGTATATGCATATAAAAAGATAATCATTTATGATTTATTTCAAGAAAAATGTATTTTGATTGTAAACATATAAGTATTAATTCTTTGTCCACACAGACGTATTTAAGTATTTATGATTTATCCCAATAAAATGTATTTTCACATAAAAATATAATCATTTACGATTTATTTTAAGAAAGAGGTTTTTTTGATTATAAACACATAAGTATTTAATACTTCATAAACCTGTTACCTTCATTTTCATCCGGTGTGTTCATCCACTACAGATTACTATTGCATTTCAAAAAGGGGTTGGTTTTTTTAAACTGAATGGCATTATTTAATTTCCATCGATATTCACCCAGGCATGCTTGGGGATTCATGGCGATGGACAGAAAGAAAGCTCATACTGACTGACTTAGCCTGTCATCTTTATGATTTCCATATTAATATTTTTCTTTTCTTTTCAACATCTAACAACTGTAGGGTTCACACTTAGTAAAAAAACTAGATTTCTCATCTGGGATGAGCAGTGTGGCTATAAATATAATATTCCAAAGGTGACTCTGCACTAAAATCCGTTGGCAACTGAACAGCTAAGCAACACACATAAAACTCTAGAACTTTTTCAACTAACCTTTTTTGAACTTCAAATCCACTATTTATACCCTGATCAAGTTGGGTTAATTCAGCAGGACTCCTACTATACCTGATTTGACACACAGTTTTCATTTAAGCCCAAGTGCTTTTCTCTTCTTGATGATTGGATTGTTAGTTTTAGCGGGACAGATAAGTAATCATGTAGATTAAGCCATGTTTCCCAATTTGATAAGTTCGCCTCAAGCAATTATTACACTTTGTATGACAACATCGTCTCAAAAATCAAAAATATAATATTTTAATAAATGCCAGCTTTAAATAGCTAGAGAAGCATTTATTTCATGATTTAAAAATCATAAAAATCAATAATGAAGATTTATCTTTTGTCTTCAAACCTTTTAACCCTTGATTACTACAGAAAATAATGATTTTCTTTTAAATTTAAACATTTTGCTTTTTTTAAAAAAAAAAAAGATTATAGAAAAGTTGGTTTCCTTCATATACATCTGTTTTCCTTCAATCAATCACTTTAAGTAGAAGGGGGAAATAAATCTTAAAATATACATGAGAAACAGTGTCTGTTTCACTATATATGAATAAACTTCTCCGAATATAAACATTTTATTTTTATTACCAAGACAAGTTCCGTCCATTTGTTTTATTATTTATTCCCGTTCAAGTTTGTTTCACTCAATTAAGGAGATTCTAACTTATTCTATTCTCATGAATAAGAATCAAATATTGATAATAATAGATGCAATTTAAAGAAAAAAGATGAAAAGTAAAGAAAATCCTTAAGTATAATGCATATATATATAAACAGGGACCATTCCCCCAAATATTGTAAAATAACAGCTTTCACTTTTCTTCTTGCAAAATCATTTACTCATTATAAAAATGTAGTAAGATATTAGGCCTGATCTTAGTATTAGAACAAATTTCTGGATTGTTTTATAATCCCGGCAAAAATTTTTTTATACTTATGTTGTAATTATAAATTTATTAAACGCACATTGATTACGTAAGTAATATTTCCTGAGGCTATAACCACTTCAGCTTCACCTATTTAAATAGAAAATAGGTTGAAGCAAAGAAGGTTCCCCTCTTTTCTTCCATATCATAAGCTTGTGGTTAACCACCTGTAGAGGTCCCTACTATCGCATTTTACACGCATATGCTCGAGGTTATAGCCTCAGTAAATATTACTTATACTTATGTTGAAAAATTTTTCCTGCATAAACATTACTTAATGATTATACATTTGAGTTTCAATATATACACAATGTGTTTCCAGTGAAAAGGTGTCTGGTTCTCTCTACAACTACCTTTGGCACCATCTCTGAACGGATACAAATATTCTAAGAAACAGAATTTAACTATTCACCACAAAAATTATGTCATTGTGTATGGATCATAAGTTATGACATAAAATATGCAAGTGTGTTTCATACCTTAACTCGTAATAAAACAACGTACTAACATTGTTTTGTTATAAATTAGGCCAAACTGCTATGGGAATGGTTGAAGTGATTCAAACTGTGTACAGCAGTCAAACCATTAGCCATAAGGACAACTTTGTGATGATAGGGAGAACACTGAATCTGATCCATGTGTACAAAATGCACTACCACATTTCATGTCCTTACTCTTGATCCGGACATACCAATGCCTTAAAATTTTTGCGGTGAATAGCTAAACTAATACGTGCATCCACTCAGAGATGGAGCTGCATGTGGCTGGGAGAGATAACTAGTCACTTTTTTACAGAAACACCCTGTGTATATGCACACAAACATATGCAACAAATAATACAAAATATTTTAATTATTAATTATTATTTTCCTTACATCTATATATAAATTTTAATAATAATAAATGGACTTATATATTTAAACATTTAGATACACACCGTGCATTTTTAACATATAAAATATCGCAGTGCTTGATAGTTAATTTGCTTTTAAAATCTATAAAGCTCTGTTATTATTTCATTGATAAGTGACACATAAACCTAAATCTAATATAATAAAATATTTTAGTTATTAATGTTAATTTATCTTTAAATTATAAACTAAGTTATTTTACAACATACTTTCCTATACAAATATATTGATTATAATTTCAAATTTTAAGATTTTCCTTTATCATTAACATTACAGAAACATTTGGACCATTTTTTCTTTTTTAATACAACAAAATTTAAGAAACTATACTTAATTCAGTTCCTATGCCTTGGAGACTTTCAAACTGGTTATTTCTTTTTTCCCACTCTCTTGGAACTGCAATTTTTATTCTCTTAGTGATAATTTTTTTCTATTAATTAGTTGGTATTAATTTACTCAAAAATTGTTTATCCAAATTATAAGACACATTTCTTTTTCTTTTGAGCACTAAATAGATTTTTCTATGACTCTACATATACAACTAATGAAGGATTTTTCTATCATTGATATATTTATTATGTCTGTATTTCTATATATATATATGTACAAGTAGGTTTCATGTATAGATAAAAATATTCTTCATTAGAATTAATATTTCAAATATATAAACCATATACGGATGCCAATGATATCTTCAATCAATAGCATCAGTGCTTCTATGTATATGTAAAAATAGGCTTCATACATAGACAATATTTATATAAATGTCATCATTATACCTACATCTGCTTGTAAATGCAAGTAGGCTAGCTTCATATAAATATGGTCTTAAAAAAACATTATGGTTATCCAGAGCAAACAATTCAATTGCTTACAGTTTGAAATCCATATTTCATTTCTATAATCTTCAAATTTCAGGTATAGCAAGTGGTGTCTGTTACATACATAGTGAGATAGAGGTCATTATAGAGAGCCCTGTGCATATTTCTCTAGATTCCCAAACTCAACTAGAATGAAGACAATGGCTTTTGTTCTTGACTTTTTATCTTTTTAATTTAACTGCTCCACTATTTATAGCAAAAATTAATCGATATACTGATTGATAAACAGGAAGGGTTACAATTAAGGGGGTTTTCCTTCTTAATTAATAAAATCGAGATTACAATTATATAACACAATAATTTATGTTTAATTTACATATATCAAAAACAAATAGATTCAAAAATAGTTTCTTAACTAAAAATTTTTTCTTAATCTTTTCTAAGAATAAACACATTGAAAACAGCCATTGAAATTACTGGTATATTAAAATTTATATTTTCATTAAAGTCAAAAATATTAGCAATAAAGAGAAATCTTTTCTATTTAATTTTAAATAATTTATGAAAATCTCAATTACATATATAAGTAAACTTTAATTATATATGCACACACAAACTATGAAGGTTACATGATTCCAGTGACTCATGCCGTGAGATAGTCTATTTCAATAAATAAATTGTGAGTGGGAAATAATTAAAAATGCAAATATATAATTCCAATTAAATGAAAAAACAAAAACTATAAAAATAAATAATTATTGATATAAAAAAAATAATATCAACACACTCTTCTACGCACACAGCATGTTATTTAATATTTAATCTTCCAAATTAACCAAACAATTTTTACATTTTTAAAGTTTTAGATATTATCGAAAAAGAACAAATTGCATTATATAAATATGATACTATTATAATAAGATATCAAATCAATTTACTGTTAAAAAAATTATTACAAAATCTTCAGCAAAAACCAATAAGACATCGTGATTCCATATTACATAATACTACCCATTCGCAATTTTTTTCCTCTCATTTTAGTCATGCCACCTAGTGTAAGCTTTGATAATCAATAGATGTCAGACAATAGTACAACTATGGTGAGAAAAAAAATTTGCTATTGAACAGCTTTATGTAATGTTATCATGTGACATCTTACTGATTGTATATCTATCCTAGCCAAAGAATAGAGTTGCCTATAGTTATTAAAAAACTAAACACACCATAATATATAAATAATAAACTGGTATCAGATCTATATAAATATATAGCTCCACCGCATGGCTTAGAAGCGCCTTTGTGCAAGGTAAATTTTAGCACTCCCTCTCCCATTCTATAAAATAAAATTTGTAAACCAAAAGTCATTCTTTTTCAGCCCTTTCACAAAAAAAATTTGAAAATATAGCTTTAGTCATTTAACATGTTCGGTAAATACCATACGTGTTTTATTCATTTATTTCTATAAAATAAATAGGAGAATAAAACACATGCTAAAATAAAACATATTAATGTTTAAAAAATTAATTTTTGAAACAATAATTAAATAATACTTTAAAACAAAAATTTTTATTTAGTAAACTTGAAATTTTTAAGTGATTTTTTTTTAAAAAGTTTTCATATTTTTTTAGACAGTCCTGCAAAAATGCTAGAACAGATAGGAAATATATGCAAATAATTTATTTTTTTAAATATCTAAGTGTTTTTATTATATTTAAAAGAACTACCAACACCATACATATACACAAAAGTGCACTGCTCCCCCCCCCTTCTCGGGTCAGCTCTG
The DNA here is from genome assembly GCA_028023455.1 of Epiperipatus broadwayi. Classification (NCBI taxonomy): domain Eukaryota; kingdom Metazoa; phylum Onychophora; class Udeonychophora; order Euonychophora; family Peripatidae; genus Epiperipatus; species Epiperipatus broadwayi. Next base: position 5,088,260 of record JAQFVV010006260.1, on the reverse strand, counting down.
ATACTATATAAGTAATTAAATAATATATGATACTTACTTAATGTTATATATATCTAAAATACGATTCTTGGAAATGCTTCACTTCTGAGCTCCATCCTGCATAGCAAGAAGCAAAGACAATCCTGCTTGCTGTTAATTCATTAAAACTGTTTGAAAACCCATCGAAAATCTCTCGTGCATAAACTTATTCACGTTTTCTATTATCAAAATTATATTCCTTCAATAATAAAATATTTACACTATTATGTAATTTTTTATGTGGTGTTATTCCACTATTGATACTTTGAGATTAGTACTAATTGTCCAGCCATAATTATTCTAACTTTGTAAAAAAAATTTCATTGCTTGTGAAATATTACTTTAGGTTTGAATTTAAGTTAAAACTATCATACATTGTTTATTGATCATATAACTTTTATATTTTATTATAATCACCAAACTAATTCAATTTTAAATAACATGGCTATTAAACAAAGACTTACATCCCATTAGTACCTGCTTGTTAAAATGTTATTTGTATTAAAAATCCATTCACTATTTTTAATTTACAATTTATTTACATTTCCTATTAACAAAAATAGTTTCATTTGTTTTAGTTCAATAATAAAATGTTTGTACTATTATTTAATTTTTTGTGCTGTTTTTCATTGTTATATAATCTGATATTTTAAATTTTTATACTTACATTGTTTAGTGATCACATAACTTTAATATTTTATTAGGACCACCAAAGTAGGTCAATTTTAAAAAACATGATTGATAAAACTCTTACATCACATTCGCACCTTTTTGTTAAAAAGTTTTTTATTTTAAAAATCCTCTCATTATTTTTAATTCACACAAAACTTGTTTGCGTTTCCTATTAACAAAAATAATTTCATTTCTTTTCATTTAATAATAAAATATATATATTCCTATATTATTTTATTTTTTAACGTTTATTAATAACTAAGTCATATTATATATATTACACTTTATTATATAGTTTGACAATTAGAGATTTAGCAAGGAAAAAATTTTCGATACATTTTTAGAAGTCATTAAAACACTTTGCACTTTATTATGTTTATTCATAGGTTATGCTGGATAACTATAATAAAAAAAATCAAATATTTGGTTTGTTCCACTAGATAGATTTTTTAGACTATGTCAGTAGTACAATCATGTAAGGGTTTTATTATAATAAGAGAATTCCATTAAAAAATATAGTTGTCATGAAATTTGTTAAGAATATTTTGGCATACAAAAAAAAGGCTGTTTAATCAAATATATAAAAAAGATAATACGGCATAATAATAAAAAAAAGAGAGAAAAATATATTTATTAAAAAACTTCCACAAGTCACTTAGTGAGATCAATCTAAGGACCTCACATTCAAGAGACAGATATTCTACCACTAGGATAAACTGTCTGATACATACGAGCTCCGCAAAATATTATTGATAAACTTAATTTCCTCACATGCAAAATTACTGTAATTATGAGGTAATATTTTTAAAATAAATTTTATTTTAAAATAAGTTAATAATAGTAATGTTTTACTCTTTATATAAATTTAATGTTTGGAAAATCTAAACATTTTCATTTAAATATAAATTTTATTAATTATAATGACAAAAAGGCGTCAGTCTGTTTACTTTTGTCCAAAGGTAGAGTATATAGGAAGTATATTCCAAGGCTTGAGCAATTATCACAAGTCAAAGTAAAAAAAATATTCCTCTTATATCTAAATTAAAAATATTTATAATCAGAACATATTTCTAAAAATAAAGTGATTCCGAAATTTATAAACATTTATAAGTTTTATTAATGATCGTGACAAAATGACATCGGCATTTTCAGTTTAGCATAATGATTAGAGTAAATACATAGTACATTTCAAGTCTCGAAATTCGAGGCTCGGGCAATTGTCACAATAAGTAAAAAAGTATTCCTCTCATATTTAAATAAATAATATTTATACTCAAGACATATTTCTGACAATAAAGTGATTTGAAAATGCAAACATTCTCATTTACATATAAATGTTATTAATTATCTTGGTGTCTTGGCACCCTTATGATGAAGTGCCTTTGGGCCCGGCATAATAACACCCGCATGCGATGGCCCTGTAAATATACAATAAAGATTGAAAACATTAATATATTTATCAATTTGGGCTTGATAGTAAAACAAAGAAATAAAAAATAAATACTAAAAAAATGTTCATAAGAACAAAAGATCGTGGTGCAAAAACTCCACAATGAGGAAAGCCATCAAGCTAAACACTAATCTTAGAATTATTTGGATAGGATAGCACTGGATACGGCTTAATTAAGCACTAGCATCTGTTGATTATTAAAAATTAACCTAGTTGGCATAACTGTGTTGAGAGAAAAAAGAATTTGCTACTGAAAATTTTAAGAGATGATTTAAAAGACAGAAAAACGGTCTAAATAGCTGCATAAAATATCAGAGAGAGGAGCAAAGGTTTTATTTTCATTTTTATACAAAAAAGGAATGGTAAGTAGAGTCAAATATGAAATCACTTCTTGCGAGAATTAATGAATATTGTAAGACTAATGTTAGGAAAGAGCCCTCTTTCTTTATCATCTATTAATACATTTAAAATGAAATGTTAAAATGTATGATGTTAATTGTGATATGATTTCAATCTCTCTAAAACATATTGAAAAAAAGTGGAATAATCGAAAATTAATATTCTTGGGTGTTCAACTTTGCTTAGTGTAGTGATAAGTCCCAAATATGGATGTCAGTAAGAGATGACTAAAAGGTGACATCAAAACTTCCGCAGTTAGAAATTAGGGTTGAATTATTTAATCCAGATTAGATACGGTTTAAATTGGGTGCACATACAATTGTCCTTACACTTATTATGTATTTCTACGGTGGTAAAAATGTAGAGAAAAGCATTAAGCATGTCTTAAACGGTTTGGTGCAGTGGTAGACTGTGGGGCTTAAGAACCACCGATCATGACCCAACTCTATACCACTTCTGGTGTTCTGCCTTTTTATGAAATTCCCAAGCACTAAAGCCATTCCATTATTTTTTTAAATTTAATCAACACATTAAATTACTCTTCAATTAATCTATCTCTTAATCTAAAATACTCGAAAGCCAGCACTGCTAATAATAGTATTAGTTCTGGATTACTATAAATCTCTTAAACCGGCTTTGATCATCATTGAAAATTAAATTTTTATTTTAATATATATAAACAATTCAATGTTTCATGATATCTTTCTCTCCCTGGTGAAATATTCTCATTACTATCAACAACTAGAGAGATATAAAACTTTGGCAATTGCAATAAGGACATTAATGAAGGACATACTTACATTTTAATAGGTTTCTAACTCCGGAAGCCAAAGATTTGTGTGGATTATTAATAAATTGATAATAATATGACATTCAATAAAATAAAAACTAATACCTAAAAAAAAACTCATTTTACCTTTCGTAAATGTTTTACTAATGGAAGAATAACATCACTTTGATAAGGAAATAAATCTGTTACATGACCATTTTCATAGTTAACTACAGCATATTGTGTTACCATGGCAACACACAAATAGTGATTATCCATTGCCTAAAATAAAGAACAATAATATAAATCATGGATGAAGTAATGAGTAAGAATATTATTAAAAAAGTTAAGACATCACTAACTGTTAATAAAATTATTTTATTCATTTCTCGTAAATATGTCATGATTATTTTATTATAAAAATATAACAAATACATTATCAAACATTATTGAATTGATTTAGTAACAAAATATTATTTCTTAATCTACAGGTGCATTAACTGAGTTGAATCATAAAACAGTTATAAAAAACCTCCTGCCGGTGGGAAAAAATAAAATAAACTTCATTAGATAGTGAGAATTCTCTATCTTGCTAGCCTTTTATTTAAAATGTTTCTACAAACATTAATTTTTAAATGCTTTTATATTTACCTGCCCTAACAGTGCGTGTTTCTGTCTGTATGTACACATTTTTGAAGTTATTCCCATTTAGAACTCTAACTCACATCCTTATGCCTCCCAAGAAAACTTAACAAGTGAGCCAACGGAAATATTACATTTAATAGAAAATTTTTTTGTTAATGTTGATTTAATTCCTATTTAATTAAATTGATTAAAATATATATATAATATCTGATGGAAATATTTGTAGAATAAAATTTTAATATTGATTTAACTCATACTTAATTAATTAAAAGGTCAATACATAAATATTTTTACAAAAAAATCAAGTCAGATGTCACATGACCTAATTTAACAAGCTTGTATTACAAATGTTATATAGAGAGCTCGCAAATAAGCTCTTAACAAGCTTTATATAGTAGATGTTCACATGATATTTTAATTTAGACTTTGTTTGTTAGAGAGCATATTTTTTATTTTCATGTTTTATTATTAAATTATAATTTTTGTGAGATTTTTTCTTAGTTTTAACCATTTTTTAAAATAATATATAAATTTAACAAAAAACTAAAAAAATATGAAAAATATATTTTTTAAAATAATGCTTTTATTGTGCAGAAGAAAATTAACCTCTCATCATGTGCTATTTGATAACTATTATAAATCTCTGTACACTCACCCTTCAGCAAGAATTTAAAAAATTTAAGTGAATCACTTAAGATTAGAGTGTATTTATATATAAAGCAGCTTCCACTGGCCATGCTTATATCAGAACTTGAATCTATTGAGTGTCCGATGTTGTAATCAACAACTGAATTGTACAAATTTAATTAACCTAACACAGGAGAAAGAGTCTCATTTTTAACCACCTGTGAATTAGACGTATATTAATTATGAATAAATGTAAATCTACTATTATTAAGTGATGAAAAACTGTAATTGTGCAGAAGGAAATTAATCTCTGATCATGAGCTGTTTTGTAACTATTCTAAATACCAGCACACTCACCTGTCAGCAAGAGTTTCAATAGCTGACTAATAAGTAGAAAAATAACAAAGTAATCTGCCTCTCGGTTAATTTGCCATTCCAGAAAAATTCCAGAGATATTAATTATTATACATGTTATAAAACAATTGGAAATTGCAGGAATATTGTCATTTCATAAAAGCATTTGAGACTCAAATAAATCATAAAAATCAACGAGGTCTCAAATGCTTTTATGAAACAACAATATTACTGCAATTTCCAATTATTTTATAACAAGTCTAGATTCTTAAGATTCTGATATTTTCCAAGAATGGCAAAATTGGATTACTTTATTGTTTTTTTTAAGTTTTAGTCGGTTACTTACATAAAAGCATTAGTTAATTTCTTTACATTTATTTTATAGTTATCTTTTTTTCTTGTTTTGTCAGATGGACTGTTTTCATTTTCATATTCATTTAGTTGTGGTTCATCTGAAAATCTTTAATACTAAAAAAGGCATCTTTTTTGCACAGTATCAAAAATAGAGTTCCTAATTTTACATAGTTTCCTTTATTTTTCCATTTCTGCTATGATCCAATCATGATATTTTGAAACATTTGTAAAAAAAAAAAAAAAACAGCTGTTATAATCACTAATAAGTTTTTTTAGTAATTCTTATGCTTCTGCCTGACATATATCAATGTTAACAAACTCTTCTATTCTTCCCATTCTCATAACACCTAGTGTAAGCTTTAACAATCAATAGATGTTACGTGGTAACGCAAGAAATCCTTATCCAGTGTTACCCTATTCAATATTTCTAGCTTATGGCTTTCATCAGTGAGGAGCATTTTGGATTAAACTGTGCACTTGGTTCTTTAAATCTAATGTATTTTTCCTCTTGATAGTATAAGAATAAGTAAAAAAATGGCTGCTAGAGGAAAAGTGAACTATGTCCAAAAGATCCAAGTACAAGCTAGAAATTAGTGTGGAAATATTTGGATAGGATTGCACTGGATAAAGATTTATAAGGCACTATTATCTGACATTGATTGATTGATACTAGATGGCAAAAGAGTAGCAAGAATAAGAGAAATTGTTAAAGAATAGCAATGTGTCAATTGATGCATTGCTAGTTATGTGATAGATTAATGTTACTGTAACTCTACAGTTGTAATTATAATGCAAAAAAATACACACACAGCTTATCAAGCGTTGGTGGCCTAGTGGTTAGCATAACTGCCTTCCAAGCAGCTGGTCCGGGTTCGCTTTCCAGTCAACGCATTTGACACAGGAAAAAAAAGAAATACACACACAGGTAAAGCTATGATTTATCACTTTTATATATTTAAAATTAGTAGTTTTTAATAAAACAGATATTGGATAATAAGTGAATATTAAAATTATTTATAATAATAATAAAGTGAACTCTTACAAATGACATATATAGATAAATAAGCGAATTTACATATAAGACATATACAAAAAACTCTTTGCTTGCACAAACACAATATTTTGATATAAGAATTCGCTTCATTTAAACATTAAAGTATTTTTTAAAAATAAATCAAACATTAACATTAAAAATAATTTTAAATTGAATTAGTCAAGTTACTACTTCATCATAAATTAACGTGGGAGATAATATCATTAAATCACAAAGGCATTAATCCTTGAACCAAATTATCTTTTCCCAATTTTTTTTATCATGTTTAAGTTGTGGTTACGAGATGCTTTTTTAGTTTATATAAACTTTAGAATACAGTGATATATAGTATTGAAAAACAAATATGTATATACAGTTATTAATTAGATGTCAGATTTATTTAACCACACTTTAAACATGTTTTTGAATTTCTAAATAGGACTTCCATATTAAAAAGAAATACAAGATGGTTGCTGGATAAAAGTTTGGCTGCATTAGATTTACGTTTAAGCTCTTCATTGATGAGGCTATAATCCAGAAACTTGTCTGGAATATGGATAGAAATAGCACTGGATGTGCATTTACTATGCACAATTATCTAATATCTTTTGATAATGCAAGGTTACAATAGATGGCAGCACTGAAACAATAAATAAGAGTTACATCTATTAAATAGTTCATATGCTTATACAATTGGTATTAACTAAAAAATATTATAGACACTACTGTCTTAAATGAATATAGTAAATGAATTCAATTTCTTAATATATTATTACAAACAGGAATAAAGAAAAATCACAAGAAAAAATTAAGGAATGTTACAACTACGAAATAACCTGTTCATAGTTGTGATGTACAATGTGTTTTGAATTTTCAAATTTACAATACCCAGTTTCAGTTTAAAACTTCCAGAAATCTATGCAGTCTGCACATACACATTTTACATTTTCAGTTCCATCTTTTTTTCTAATTTTCAGAAAAGATAGGCTTTATTTTTCTGCTATAAAAATTGACAATTTTATAAAAAAAATTGTAATCAAATAAATTGAATTTTTTGTCTTTCTTTCACTTTTTTTCATTTTTACGGAATTGTGTTTGCCCAGAAATTTACATTGAAAAAAATGCAAGATTTTATCAAACTTCCCAATCAGACTACTAAAGAAAGTTATCAAATCAAGCTTTCCACTTGTAAGTATTCTATTTTATATATATTTTAATTATTATTTGATAAAAAATATACGAAAAAATTATTATTGAAACTAACACATAAGCTGATCAAAATATAATTCAAGATTGTGTAAATTTATATCGTGAATTATCCGATTTTTTGGCATGGTATTGGACCTTGCCTCCAGATGTTCAATATATGAATTAGATGATATTTGGAGTTCTGATATGAGATAAAGACAAACATATTTTGCAAATATTATGACCCGATTTAGATTTTTTCTATAATGTTTTGTCAGTATTTTAATAATAATAAAAATATGCCAAATGCTAAAAGTAAAGATTTTGACAGAGTATATAAACTTAGGCCGATTATAGACTACTGCAATGTAAATTTCAAAGCTGCATTTCAAATGGAAAGAGAGGTGGCAGTTGATGAAGCTATTACTAAATTTACTGGTCATAGTAGCATGAAGCAATATGAGCCCTCAAAACCTATAAAGCGAGGATTCAAATGGTGGATGTGTGCAGATAGCCATAATGGATGTGTCCCATATGGAGTTGTATACAGGCAAAGATACAACTTCAGATGCTGGCCAATGTCTGGATATTCGAGCTATTATCACAGTGAAAGTGTGATAGGTGACACATCTCAAACATCACAACACTTCTGCAAGAATATCAACTAGCATACCAGTTAGACCAAGATCTCCCCATGTAGATGGTCATCAGTAGCTCTAATCAGTAAGTTGTATTTGCATTTGGTTGCAGTATTATTTTAATTGTAAGCTATCATTTTGTAATAATCACTTGATTTTATATTTTAAGTAAATTCTATCTAACAAGATGAAGTGTTTGCCACAAGTTGACAGGTAGGATAAATAATACTACATTGCACTGACTCTAAACCACTAACTTATGTACCTCAAGTTTAACTCTATAATGAATTTAGCATTTCATTCACTTTTTATTTTGTTTTATTATTTTATTTTGTATATAGTGACTATTTTAGTAGTAATTTTTAATAAATTACAAACTTTATTGAAGTTCTTTATTATAATATTCAAATTATACTAATTATTGATCAATATTAACTACTTGTTATTAGGGATGACATATTCATTGCAAAACCCTGTATGGAAAAACACTTTGAAGGGCTATTAGGAAAAATGAAAGGTACTAATATCTTTACTCTACGAAGTGTTCAAGTAATGGATTACCTTACGTAAGTGTTATTATATATCAATTTATTGGAAATTTAATGACAAATCCAAATAATTTATTAACAGAAGTATAGTTTTAAAATTTATGCATGAAAATTTAGAATTTATGAAATAATATGAAAATAATTATTAAAAATATTAAAATTTTATTCTTTTTTTTATTACTTTGAATATCAATGGCTACATTTTTTCAGCTTAATTACATTCTTTGGTGTTTTATGTTTAAAACAATATATATTATGTCATTTTTGAATAATACAAATTTAAGTTATTATAAAATTTGTGGCTTAACATAATTTTTTAAACATTCAATATGGCTGGTTTGCCAGTGAAAGGAATAAAATAGCTACAAATTGAATTGAAAATTTATTTACTAAGAGCTCATGAATATAGCTCAGCTCTTGTCTGATGATCTCTTTGATATACTTGTATATAATGTCCTATATGATTTGGTGCAATAATGCTATTAAACTCTGGAGTTTCTGATCTATATATCATACTCAATTCTGTCAAATTTCTGAGGTTAAACTTCTTATGAATTCTTGATCAATAAAATCATTCAACTATTATTTTTATAATATGGTTATTTAACTTTGATAGAAATAACCAATGAAGTAAATTAATGACTACTTACAAACCCACTAAATCTTGTACAGTATTGTACTTATTATATAAGTAATACTTTGGATGCAATTTAAAATTATAATTGCAGTTTTTAATGTTATAATTAGCTATTTACTAGTCTGCACTCAGAACAAGTTACATTTACCTGTTTAAAGAGGTTTATTTAAACTTCTTTGTATCAATAATTTCAATCTCTATATGTCAAGTTGCAATCTTTAGTACCAAAATATATACACTGAACCATAAATAAAGATGGGGATTCCACCTTTATTTTTAAAAGATTGCTTTGACAACAGGTTGACATTGTTGATTGTTATTGATATTGGGATTGTCTAAGTGTTGACTGATTTTAATATAACTATAGGTAAATGAAGGAGAAAATGGATAATTGAAAACGTGGTAATTGACACAAGATCAGAAAACCATAAAAATCATCTCTGATTCCTAGTTATAATTTTTAACCAAATTATAATTTCCTCGTTTTATTTTTACACAAATGAGACAGAGAAAGATTAACAATAAATATTTTGCCCCTATAATTTTCATTGAAATAAAAATTCAACAAATGAGAGAAAGAAAAATCAGAAAAAAAAAACATTAATAAAAAAAAGGCGGGAAAGATGAAAAATAATAATACTTATTTTTAAATTTAAAAAAAACAACAAAAAAACAAAAACTTAACTGTAAAAAAATCAAAGTGACTGAATTAATTAGCAACAATAAAATAAATCAATGAAAGGAACTTAGATAATGTCTTACCACTAATAGTGGTAGTTCAGGAACAGGAACCTCTTTTAATGGCAACAGCCGGTCTTCAGTAAGCTGGTATACTTGGAGAAGCTTTTTTTTGGTAGCAACACAGACCTAAATAAAAACAAAATGATGAATTGATTTTTAAAATATAAACTTATAAAAATATTTATCATATTTCAATAAGATGGAATATTTAATGCAAAATATGTGAGTAATCAATGAACACATGCATTGTTTTGGTACTTGGTTTGAATGATGAGTTAACAATCAGCGACATTAATATTAAATAAATAAATGGCTCTATTGCTTAAGAGTTCATAAAAAGTTTGAGAGCTGGAATTGACTAAGGACCTCAAACTTCAAAGTTTGGTCCTTCATCACTGCAGTAAACTATGCCTTGCATGATTTAATGTATTGGTAGATTATCAGACTCTTGAACATAAGATCTTTGAATCGAATCTAGCTCTGGAATTTCGAATGAACTCCCGAGCAATAAAACTGTTTCAATTTTTATTTAATATCAATATTCAAGAAAAATATAATCAATATTCTCTGTTATCAAGTTCTATAAGAGATCAAGTTTCTTACAATGAATCCATATTATCCATTTTCCACATAATATACAATTTTCAATTATATTAAAAACTTTCATCAGATTAAATGCTATCTGAGAATAAAAATTAAAATAAAATTCCATTCTCAAAAGAACTTTTGGCATACCCTATGTCTTGGAGTTATATAACTAATATAACAACAGCAGACATTCATAAACATAGAAACAAATATTTATTGCAAACAGTATCAAAACTTTTATCATACAAGATTCTGAGAACATCTACTAGAAATAATGATCTTGGATTAGTAGAAATTGTTACATCAGTTCATAAAAGCTAAATCATTTAGCAGAATATATGGATCTCTCTATATGACATCAATATTCATCATAGCTAAATGGTCTTATAAAATTGAGAAAAATCATTATATTTGATGACATAGGGATTAGTCTATAGATACAAAAGATCAAATAAATATATCTAGTATAACTCAAATGAGACACTCCAATATTCAGTCATGGTGCAAATTGAAAATCTATAAAAGTGATATAAAATATTGGCATATGATATTTTCTCAATGACAACATTTCTCAACATGATGGTCCTTTGACACTTGTAAATTATGTGGTTCATACAAATAAACTTTATATAATAAGATCAAAATTAATCTTCTTCAATAACCCATTAAGCAAGATTTTAACATCAAGCTTTTTGGTTAATGACAAAAAGGTGCTTTACCATTACTAAGATTAAAATATCTATTAAGATATATGGCAATCTTTCAAAATAAATATAATTATACTATTAATAATTCCATGAATACTGGTAGATGCAATATTATAGATATTTAAGATACTTGCCAAAAAAATTGTGATTTGAAATGTAGCTCAGGTATTGTTTAATTCTTGGATCTCATTAAAACCTAAGTGAAATGTGGATTCACTGCCACACAATTATCTATTAAAATCTACAATTACCTATTTATGTCGACAGACACATGCAAAAATAATAATAACTGACCAATAAAATATGTCAATTACTTCAGTGTATTAAATTTAACACATTAAAGTTCTAATCTGAGTTTTGAAGCATATCACGTTTATCTATTATAATATATAAATTTATCATAATATATTATAAAATAAACTCACTTTTAAAATAATATAGAATTAGAGGAAATTATTTTAAAAATTCAATAAAACAACTTCAAATCATACAATTACTATAAACAGGAAAATTTCATCTGTTATAAAACAGATATGATTTCATGGCATATTGGAATCTCTTTAGTAATACTGCTTCAATTTGGCACAAATTACACATGGTGGATTAAAATATGAATATCTCTTGAAAAATTTTGATTATTTAGAATATTTAATAAAATTCTTAAATAAAAAAAATAAATGAAAGTAATAATTTGATCGGAAATCAAAATTTAAAATTACTTTATTTAATAATACTTAAATAAGGTTATAACCTTAGTACATGCGCCTTGAGTGCTTAATTTATTACAAGAGAGATCTCTACAAATCTAAACGCAAGATTCGACTATAAAAATAAGAGCAACCCTCTTATTTTCAACCTATTTTTCTAATTATATAGGCAAATCTAAAGCATTTTGCCATGAATGTATTTATTTAATAATATAAATTATATTCTTTTTTGGAAGATTTCTATCATTATCTTTCCATGTCATATTATACGAGTAATTATAATTAAAATAAAACACTAAATCTATGATTGTGGCGATTTTTAATAAAAACTGAATAAATATTAATACTACTTTAAGTCTTAAAACACAGTGGTAACACAACCAATGATCAAGACCATGTTCTGGAATTTGAACCTAAGCTAGATAATATCAGAAAATTTTCCAAGATTCCAAAAAACCTAAGGATTTTTTTAAAAGTCAGCTAATCCATCGTCAATCCAGATAGGCTATTAAAATTGTTCAATAATCGGATATCTAGATATTATTAGCTCGAGGATAAAACATCAATAAAAACATTTCAAAAATCTTGCTACCCATGAATTTCACCAATCTAGTAAAAATACCATCTCCTTTCCCCGTTCTCTTTATAAAGAATGTTGGAGAGCTTTTTTTAAAGGCTGTTTTACTTTTACTAAAGACATTAATCCAGCTCTAACGTGATAATCTGGCACATGTTTAATTTACTAAATAAAAACAAGATTATAACTTTTTTAATAGTTGCAATCAATCAGAGATAAAAAAAATTACCTCGACCGAGAAAGGTTTATTACTCCTCTCGCCTTCATTTAGGCAGAATGATGTAACGGATTTGACTTTGGCACCACTAGGAACAAACTAAAAATAATATCAAAGTTAGTTAGTGATTTTGAAAACAGTTTTAATGTTCAAAAATTCATATGCAATTAAAAATATATTTTTGTAAAACATAACTATCTACTATGGAAATCACTAAATGTCACATGACCTTTTAAAAAAAAACTTTATTTAGAAAGTTAAAGAAGAGTAATATAATGATGAATAAAAACAAAAATAAATTATTAAAAAACTACTGAAAAATAAATTGCTTAACATTAATTACAATATAGGATACCCATCTATTAAATTATGCAATTGTTTACCCACTAACCCAGAGAGAGTTATATCGGTAAAACCATCATGAGTGAAAGAAAAGATAATCTTTCTAGATAAATAGATATCTAATTCATTAAATGTTACAAATGATCATATATTATAGTTTAGTACAATAATAGAATGCCAGATTGTGAACCATGAGATTCTTGGATTGATACGAGTTTTGGCATTTCTGCCACTTAAACTGGGCTTATGAAGTGAATAAAGAATATAACTTGAACATAGTTTCATGAGAGTGAAGATTTCATTTTCATTATAAAGATAATCTCAAAGTGCAGTATTGATTATTTTTGTTAGTAAATATGGTCAAAAATAGAATACAATGAAGAGATACCATTAGACATGATGTTAAAGTCTTTCACAAAGAAAGATCTGTTGCAAAAAAAGTTAAAAGACAATATCACAAGTTGCCAAACACATTAAACGATATGTATGTAGATATATTCATGCTTCAAAAAGTGGTTTGTATAACCATTACAAAAATCAACAGCAGCAACTCTTTAGTGCCATCTAGTATAAGCCTGAATAATTAGTGATTACCAAATGCATATAAAATAAGAATAAGGGTTTTATATATATGGTAATCGCTGATTACCCAAACTTTTCTTAGATGACACTGAAGTGGAGAAATGTTCATCTTATCATCACAAAAATCCATTAACTTTATTTTCTACCTCTTTCTTTATTCTTGAATTAGATCACTATATTAATTTATGAATGACTATTAATGATGATTACAGGAGAATGCACTTGACATTAGTATTAGAAAGTAATTCAGTAAATCGAATAAATTGTAACATGTTTAAATATACTATCTATATTTAATATGTCATCATAAGAATTGTACAGCAAATATCTGATTAAATAACTTTCAAATACTTATAGATTATATTCAATGCAAGATAGTTTAATTGAAGGAACCAATGTATTATTTTGGTTGTTGTGCATCTGCTTAGTATTATCCAGCTTTTGCTTTAAATAAAAATAGGAATTCTAGAACTTCCATGCATTGAAGTTTTCAAATGTTGAATAATAATATCATAATGGTTTGTGGAGTTTTAAGCAAGATTTAGGAAGGTAATTGAGCTATAGTGATATCATAGACAAAATGACTCCTCAGACTCTGGTAAATAAATATAAGCACAAGTTAAGGTAGGCGAGAGAGATAACCCTTGATTGTCATTAGTGGCAGTTGACCGATACTTTCCATTTCTGAGAATAAGTTTAACTTATGACAGTTTTTTATTTAAAAAAACAAGCATTTCTGAAGCTCAAATCACAAATGTGCCAGCTTAAAGAATATGATAAGAAATTCTCTACTCCAGTGCCATCTAGTATAAGCTTACATAAGTAATGATTAATAGAAGCATAAAAAAATCACTATCTAATTATTTAATTTTGAATTTCAGATTTTCAGCTAGACAGATAAAATAGAATCAAAGGTAGTTGCTGGACACATGTCTGCATTCCTTCCAACTTTGAATTCCAAACCTTATTGATAAAGGTAAAAATCAGAAATCAGTCTGAGGAGGATTATTCTTATATCTTCTCCTTTACTTTTTTTGTATTTTTTCATATATTCATATATATCACTTTTTTTATAAATCTCCTCATATATGCTTGAATATAAATATGTTTAGAGAATACATTAAAATAATAAAAAGCTCTGATGAAGACTGCAGGGCACTCGAAACTGTTAGAAAAATAAAGGAGAAATTCTGAGAAGGGATAGTTAAATACTTAGAATAGCTATTTTATATAGATGTGATAGTAACTAATTATTCAAGCTTATGGTAGATGACACTAAAGAAAAGAGATGCTCGTTTTATTTCTGAAGCACTTTTAGATATTAAAAAAAGAAACCAACTACATTTTACACATTGAGGAAAAATGACTAGAAATAAAGACGACTAAATTTGCCTCTTAGAGTCAACTTTCAAGCAGAAGCTAAATTAAAAGTGTTATTAAAAGAAACTCTTCTTAGAACTCAATTTGCAGCAACTTTCATATAATGAAGAACAAAAATTAATTTTGTGTGTCTTGAAAATTAGCAGGATACGTATGACGACATAAGATAACCTTTCTTGGTGTTACTTAAAAAAAAGAAATATGTTAAAAAATAAAGCTAGCTCTGCTTGAAACCAGTTATATTAAAGCTTGAATTTGTGACTAAGTCAAGAACTTCATTCATTGACAAAATGTCATATGACTTTGTCTCCTCACATTTAACATATACTTTCAGAAGTGGCTCTATGTGTAAGTTCATCGACTGATAAGGATGTAAGACCAGAAACAGGTCTGGGTATATGGATATAATAGAACTAGAATCCGGTATCTACTGATTATTTAAGCACACAAAAGATGGATCTGAAGTCCCGTGAAAAGAATTGCTCCTGATATCATTATTAATTGCAGGCAATCATAACCATATCCTCAAAAAAAAATCTTGAAATCATTACAATCTTAAATGCCACTTGAAAATCTTTTTTTTTTTAAAAAAAAAAATAATAATGCCATTTTTTTAAATAATTCATTTTCTTTACAGTGGGAGAAAAGAAAACTGACAAATATTTTGGTAAAGAAACTAATGGTTGAAAGCTGTGCCTCTTTTGGATCCGAAAAAATTAACCAGAGAGTTGTTCCATGCTAATTTTAGCACATTTTTCCTAAAATTAATTTTGAAAACATTTATACAACAAAAAAGTCTACTAATGTAGCAATTATTCATCTATGAAATGATATCTAGATACTGTTTGAAGATTTTTTAGAACAAGCGTAGAATTTTTTTTTAGGCAGCTGACTTATAGTCAACTTTAATTGTTGGAAAATGACTAAAAATTACAGCATCATTGAAATTAGTTAGATGAGGATTGACATACTGATCCTTAAAAAAAAGCAATTCTAATGATGTAACTGTCATGAAAAACCTTGTCACATGGTCATTAGCACTTCTATCTCGACATACCATAATCTGAGCGGAATAAAAAATGTTTCACACAGTGATTTTTACTGATATCTATTTATAGTTATTTAATATTTTCGAAAAAATGTTCATTAATCACTCATAAACCATGAACTTAAAAAGAAAAAAAAAATAGAAATCAGGAGGACCCTCATAGACATGTATATTATTATCTTTGGCACAACAGCCTAGTTAGTTAGAGAATCACTTTACATTCAACATTAACGAATCTAAAGGTTACTGATTCAATCTTTATATTAAAACTGTCACTGATCAGGTCATCAGCTGAAGAAGAGAAATATGTCATTCAAAAATATCTGTTATATACTAACCTGTTAGTTTTTATTAGCAGTTAAATATAACTGGAAGGATATAAATAGAGTTAGACTTTTTCTAAACGCATTTAAAAAGAATTCTTGATCGATGTAAATTTTGATCTTTACCCTGATTAATATCTAGCTGTATTGGAATAGACTGATTTATAGATATGACCACAGAATTGAATATTCATGTTTTAATATCATGTCAATTGCTTTATCAAACATAAGATGAGCAATTATATTTGTGCGCCGGTTCATCATTCCAATACAATTACAGTCGAACCTATAATTTCAGCCTATTTCAGTATTTGCCAAATATTAATCAAGGCAGAATCAGAAACTCATTTTATTAATAAATCTCAATTAGAATTTTTCTTTAATGTAGCTGACCCATACATTACTAATTGATAAATAAGTATCTAGATATTGTAAGCAGGAAGTTAATGATCTTAAATTAATCTCGATTAATTAGGTGAGTGTCAGGTAATCACTATACTATCAGTGAGTAGGTCTTAAACTTTGCAAACGATGAATCCAATGTTCATTTTTTAATAATGCTGACATAAAATTCATGACTTGCACAGAAAATAGTATAGTGGTATAGAACGATTCAATGAGTGCCTGCATCCAAATGTGTGTTGAAAATAAACTCTGAACCATATTTCTTCCAGAAGAAACTGTTCTACCTATATCCAAAACTTCTCAAAACAATCAGATCAGTGCAGATTAATATAACGGCTCTTATTTTATTGTCTCAATCTAGCTTTCCATTTAGACTCATATCATTTTTATTAGATTTTTTTTTAATTCTATTCTTTCTAATGATTAAAATAAAAATAAAAATAATGAGTTTATTTTAAAAAAATATTACTAACAATTGAGAAATTTATAATCTATGACTTACTTCTAAACTGATCATGTTCAATAAAAATATTACAGAATCACAAAGAACCAGAAGATGGTTGAGAGAGGGAGCTGACTTAATCAGAATGACGGGCTTTTTCTAAAAACAAAAAATTATAGTATAAATATATGATATACGTTTTTAAAATAAATATTGATTACAAATAAGAGATAATGTTTCAAAAATCTATCAGATTAGTCAAAACAGATAAGAAAACAAAAGATGTATCAAGTAGGTGAGCACTTACCACAGAGAAGACAAATAAATTTGTATTAAAATGTGTTTCTAAATCTACAGACCTGTAATGCATTGTTACAATATAAAGGGTTTTAACCGATTGCTATAAATGTGCTATTCCATCACTCCAAATGATGGATCGATTTGTCCTGAAATGCTGAAGAATTCATAAAAGAAAATGTTCATTATATGAATCAATTTAAATTGATTCATATAAAGGGTTTGTTGGAGGATTTTCAGCACAGTTCTGCCTCAAATACAACCAGATACCTCATTCACTGCATGACAAAGACAGAACACATAGGTAAATACATATCACAAAAAAAATAAAAAGATTGGATTGAAATTGACTCTAAACTTATGATAAAATACCAATAATTATTATAAGCTATAATATGCGATAAAAAGGTTTTGAAATATAATTATTGTTATTTAATATATAGCGGAGTTTTTTTTTTTTAAGACTGCTACAACTGATCTAGTCCATTAATCCAAATAATGGTCCAATCAGCTCCCAAGTGTTGAAAAGTTACTAATCCAAAGATATTTATTATATGAATCAATTTGGTTTGTGTTTACAATACAGCTCTTCCTCAAATACATCCAGATGCTTACCACATGACAAGGATAATATCAATACCTAATGAATTTTAAACAAAGGTCACTTGCTTTATCGTAGCTTTGCCATTGTTTTGATAATTTTATATTTTCCCCCTATGATCAATGTAGCCGCATTAGTGATTCTGTCACAAGAATTAAAGAATTTTTGAATAATTTACAGAATCAGTTGTATCGTTAGAAAATAATTTGATAATTTTTAATTACATTTTCTTAATTCTTGATAGGCATTCATTTTATGGCATACAAATGCATTTATTTCTAGAAATAAAATCATTAAATAGCATTCTTTTTATAAGAAATCACTTAAAATTTTTCAAAAAGCATTGTTTCAGTTAGATTTCAAATATTCTGTTAAAAAATCAAATGTGGAATTATCGGTTAATCAACTTTCCTTAGCTTATTAAACTGCGTGAAATTAATTTTTGAGACATATTTCTTGTTTTCAGTCTTCGATTGTATGTGTGGATACTTTTTTGGGAGGGTCATTAAAATTCAATAAGATACAATAATTGTTTTATTCTCTTTTTAATTTAAATATTATTTCACATGTTACTTAAAAAATAGGTAAGTATTATTACATTTTATGATTTTGAAAGAATTTTTATAATTCCAAATTTGACATGTCTAAGAAATTTCTGATGAAAGTTTAGCGATTTCCTTATTTCTAAGATGGCAACATGGTTTATGATAGGCCATGGTAACCAGTATTCTGCTTTCTTCAGCACAAAGATAATACAATAATTTTTTTATGTTATCTGAAAAACATTTTATAGCCAGTGCATCAAAATGGTAATGACGATCTGTACATCAGAGTAAGTATTTAAGACACTTTTAATAAACACTTTGATATTAATTCCATTATTAAAAAGGATATGATCTACTGGAAGTGCATTTGCCTGCAAGTGGGACTGAATCCAAACTGAATAAAAAAATTTTTTTGATCCTAATCAGGTATAATTTTCCGTTCAGGTCGCAATCAACTAGACTAATCATCCAATACTATTGGAATATGAAAATCTAGTTATATTAGTTAGCAAATAAAATAAATATGGATAATTATTTTGCTGAATAATAGCTTCCTAAAGTGGGCTATTTTAAAGACTGTTTCATCTTTTATCTTTACTAAATCAAAATGTAAAGAAAAAATTATACCTAGCGTATCCCAGTGAAAAGGCGATTAGTTCTCTTCCCATGGTCCACCTGCAGTACCATCTCTGAATCAACGTGTTACATAGTGACGTAGTTTATCTATTCTCAATAAAAATTTTAAGAGACTAGCATATCTGAATCACGAGTTATGACATAAAATGTAATAGTGACTTTTGTACCTTACCCACAAAGAAAAACATCCTAACATTAACATTTGTTTTAAATGGAGCAAAATTGCTACCAAAACATTTCAAATGATTCAAAGTGGGAATAATAGTAAATAAAGCATGAGCACAAGAAGTGATTTTGGAAGATTTCATAATGGCAGGTAGAGATTGAAGATGATCTATAAAGTTACGAAACTCACTGTCACATTTCACGACATAACTCGTGATTCAGACCACATTAGCACCTGTGATGAATAATTAAACAAAGTCATTCCATAAAATGTGTGTTGAATCAGAAAAGGCACTGCGAGCAGATTGGAAAAATACCCAGCCATCTTTTTATTGGGAAACTTGATGTATGTCTAATCCTTGACATACCATACCTTTATTTTACCAATCTGCTGTTTGACACATTTATGTAGAATGTTGTTATACAAATACAAAAAAAAAACCTTCATCTTCCTATGTTTTCTGTTCTGATGAAGACTGCTGGACAGTCGAAACTGTAAGGAAAATAAAGAAGTTTTTTTAAGAATATTTGTTTGCATTGAAGTGTATATGAAAGAAGTATTATAAGATTGGTATCTACTTGATTATCAATGAAGTACAGATAGCATAGCTAATTATTTGGTTCTCATTTTTATATAAAAACTTTTGAATTAATAATATGCAGGAGAAAAATCCGTGTAGGCTTAGATCATATTCCTATAGTGGTAATTAACACTCAGTTTGCTAGCAATGAGAAAAATAATCCGAATTTGGATCAAACATATTTTGAATATTGCTAAATAATAAATCAAGCAAGATCCCAGTTAATAGAATATTTAAAAAAATTATTCAGAATTGACATATTTCAAAAAGAGAACCTTTCATTTAAACACTTCCATCATTATGATTTCCTGTGTAAAGTTTAATCTGTGACGTGTATATGTAGTACAATTAAATTTATGTTGTTCAAAATCATGAATTTCCAAGCTACCGCCATCTAGTAAACAGACGTCACATTATGACAAATTAGCAATTGATTATATATAAACTTAATGCCATCATTTTAATTATTTAAAGAGAGTAAAATAATTTTTAAAAACCAGGAAAGCAATACTATAAGAAATAAAGGTAAAAAGTCTAAGAGTTTAAAATTTAAGGAAAAAATATCGTTAGTAAAACCAATAGTAGTTTAGTCAGAAATTAAAAGAGACACCATGACAGATGAAAGCACAGATAAATTTTCCTTTTGAAAAGAACTTTGATGATTGCCATAGAGATAAAATAATACATCTATGCAAAAACAGACTGCATATCTAATAAGAACATTTGAAATGACTTAAAAGCCAGCCGAGATAGTCTATTGAACAATGGATATGTTATAAATTTATTTCACAACTCTAATACTCTGTTTATTAATAGAAGCAGTATGTAAGTAGAGGGATTTGAATTCAAGATTTTTCAGTCTATTCATCCCCCATTCCATCTCAAGCAACCGATACACATGACCACACACACATGTGAAAAAAAAAAGATCCCAATATATGTATTTCGTGCACAACCAACATTCATCAGTTGGGCCAGATCATAATCTCACACATATATACAATCAGTACTCAGTTTATAATAAGATAGCAAATCTTCAAACTTTAATGGGCAGACTTCAATCTTCTCCACTCTCCAACTATTTAACTATCCATTTCATTGAAAACCCAATAATGGACCATTCAAACCCCTTATTAGATTTAATATTGTAGTCATTACATCAATCTAACCCCTCATATTATCGAGATTATGATCTGGCCCAAATTATGAGCCTGGCTCTGCATGAAATACATATTTTGGAGATCATATATCTTTTTCGCATGTGTGTGGTCATGTGTATCAGTTGCTTGACATGGAGTACAGGATGAATAGATTGAAAAATCCTGAATTCAAATCCCTCTACTTACATATATGAAATATTCAGTATAAGAAAGATACATATTGCCTTAAAATTAATAGAAACAGTCGTATTTTAAACTATTTCTAAAATAAACGCTTATATTTTACATTTCAAAGTAGATTATTTTAATCAAAATAAATTAAGCTTACCACACCCAAACTTTTAAATCCTTGTTTAATCGCCTGGAAACCAATCTTACCAGTATTATTAATCTTTTCAATCAGCTGGAAGTGTATGATGGAACTAAGAATAAATAAAATAAATGAATTAAACCTAGTAAAGGAAACAATTATCTATAAGATAAGAAATTATTAAGATTTGCGAAATCTATATTATAGTGTCTATTTTAATACATTAATGGGCAATTCATATATTTGAAATCCAAACAATTGTGTATTAACAAAAATGAATACAAAAAAAAAAAAAACCCATATGAATAAATAAAAATACAATTAATAAGAAAAATTATATAAAAAATAAGAATATAAAAACATTACAAAGTAAAATGATACTTATAATTTCCTACTTCTTCTTTTCCTATGTATTGATTTCTACTTTAACATATCATACAATTTACACCTTTCTTAAACACTTTATCAATACTCTTTATTTATATCAAACTAACAGTTTCGACTGTCCTGCAGTCATCATCAGAGTTGACTGTAGGACAGTCGAAACTGTTAGTTTGATATAAATAAAAGTATTGATAAAGTGTCTGAGAAAAATGTAAACGGTATGATTTGTTAAAATGATACTTAAAAAAAGTAAAAAAAAAAAAGATAGCAAATAATAATAATAATTAATAAAGAACAAAAGATAAAAATTAGAACTTTACAAAAAAATAAATCATATGAAAATAAATAAACAAATAAATTAATAAAACATAATAAACAATGTAAGCTATAAAAAAAATATGAGATATTAAAATTTAAAAATAAAATCAATAAATAATGGTACTTTGGGAGTAGTGCGGCAATGAACTGACCAGCCATAATTATTTTAACTTTGCGAATTTTTCTAGCACTTTAGGTTTTCATAATAATCACAACTATGGAATTCTGCCATCGCAAACACCCTCACCCCCTCCACTGATGAAATATATGGCATTCTGCTGTCACAATCATGGGCAGCAAAATTATTATGAAAACCTAAAGTGCTAGAAATTGTTAGATCGGAAGTTGAACTCCCATAATGCGCTATTCCTTTAAATATTATAAATCTCCGCGCACTCACACATCAGGAAGTATCAGAGTTCAACTTCCGATCTAACAATTTCAAGATGTTCAGCACTTTATAATAATAGATCTAAAGTACTAGAATAATTCACAAAGTTAGAATAATTATGACCAGACTATTATGTTATGGCAGCACTAATCCCAAAGTACCGAAATAATAAACACGGAAAAAAAAATTAATTATAAAAAAAAAATGAGTTTCACAAACTTGGACTAAAATTTTTAAAAAAAATCAAATTATGTGAAAGATTAGTCTCTTGTGAAGACATGAAATATTTGTCACTATATGTAAAAGGTAGAGCTTAGATCCACAAACTATGCTAAACAGGACAAGGCAAAAAATTAAATAATAAAAGATTATGAAAGTAAAATTCAATACTATTAATAAAAAAAATTTTGCATGAAATAAAATAAAAAAATAAATAAGTACATGTTTGTAAAAGATGAGATAAATTTCCATAGCCATTTTGATTTTTTTTTTAATTGTGCTGGAATGCCAACGAATGACTAAGACTTGAAAATATTTTTAAAAAAATTAAAAGACACTTTTACGTCATACAAAAATTATCAAATATAAATTGTATTTTATATAAATTTCTTCCTATTTGTTAAAACAGCTCCACTGATTTAGATTTAATATGCATTTGATAATATAGTTTCATTCATAGCGTTCACTATTAATGATTTCTTTGAAAACAGCAGCTCGGTAGCTATAGCGCAGGTTTCTGTTGAAAAAGATGAATAGCCATAAACTTGGGTGAGATCAATTTGACATCACTACACGAATTATTTATGCGTACTTAGATGTGGTAACTAGTGATGTGAAATGAATTGCAGGTGTGTAATTGCACATTAGATATGTTAGTTTACTTTGATATATACAAAGATTTCATTAAATGATGAAAAATGCATGTAGTTCTTTCAAATTGATTCACTAAACTACCATTGCTACTTCTATTAACATCTTGTGTTAATGTAAAATGGAAAGAAAGTCAATATATATTCGAAGAGTTACTGTTCTGGTGACAAGCTCATTAGATAGGCAATCGTGCTTGAAAATTCAAACCATTAGCATAAAATGGTAACAGAGTATAATGCAAAACTGTTCTTATTAAAAGAAAACCAGTTATCAGAAATCAGTCTGGAATTAGGTTGGTTCTATATCCAAATACTCGCAATGAATGGAATTCATTAGTGCTTAATTCATGAGAAAAAGGAGTGATAGATTATGAAATAAATAGAATATGTAGATTTTTAAAAAAAAGATAACTAAATCCTAAGGCAAATAAAATAATAACAACTATATATAAAAATAAATATGAGTTGATTCATCAATAAATACCCGATGAATGGAAATGTAAATTAAATCATTATATATATACTTTAGATTATTAAACAACTTTAAAACAATAGCTAAATTTAGAATGTGAATTGAAAGAACATAAAAATTTGAAGAAATTCAGAAAGATTTCATTTGGAGATATGAATGGGAGAAAATTAATTCATCATTATGCAGATGGCTGACATGTCTTAGTTAAAAAATAAATAATTATTTATTGAATGGCTTAGACACAAAAAAGATTTATGATGAAATGGATAGAAATAAATTATAGAGAAATCTTAAACATTTAGGAAAAGACTTGAGGTTATTAAAAATGATTTGCAGTCTTTAGCAAGGATACATTTTATAAATATCAGTGAAACAGGGATAAGAACTAATAAGTTATTATTTATTTTGTTACTAGTACAACTGCAGGTTGAAATAGAAGAATCGGGAACAGAAGTAGATTTCCAATAGTGAGAACCAAAACACTTAATATGGAAGATCCCTTTTTGAAGACGGTATGGGGTTTGTTTGTTTTTTGCATATGATTTAAAAAATACAGAGTTGTTATTTTAAAAATGTGTGAAGATAAAAAGAATTGTAAAAATTATATTTAGTGAAGAAAAATCTAAGATATTTTTTAATGAGAAGAGAAAAATTGAAGGATAAAAAAAAAAAATATGTCTTTAAACAGTGGAGGAGTATAGATATTTAAAAACTTTGTTAAATGGGAAATTATATGGACAGTTGGGAATTTAGATGTGTAGAATAATTAGGAAGGAAATGATCATTACGCTTTAAATTTGGAAATGAAGCATCATATATTGCCCAAGGGAATCAAATTTTTTTAGACAGATTTCAAAATAAAAAAGGTAGTTAATTATTAATAATGAATTATGAATGATAAATGAACATACTGAAAAGAAATCGAATGGTCTTCCTTTTTAATGAAGAAACTCAAAGTAAATTTAAAATGTTTGAAAGGCTACAATATATGAAAAAAAAAAATAGATTAATAAAAATAGATTATTTATTTCTAAGTATTTATTTAAAAAATGAAACTTATAAATGGAAAAACAAGACTGAATGTGTTATTATAATAATTCACAAGTGCAAGATTCCCAAAGAGAATTATTTAAATGAACTTTTGCATTATAACCACTCAATACCAATCTATTTTGCCAGATAAAAGATGGGTATTATTTATAAGTTTACTCAAATGATTCTCTGGAAATCTGGCTTGTGAATTATTTTACTAATGTATTCAGATTAGTTCACTCTTTGAATATGTTTATATACCTAGTATTATATATTTGATAAGCTGTAAAATTATTTACAAGCTCATTTTTCTATAATTTCTCTCAATACTAGTCTGGGGATATTGGATGAGTAGGCACTAGATGAGGATTTTATGCACAAACCTTCCTGCATCCATTATTTACTCTGGCTTGCACTGAGTGGCGCTACTGTATGGAGAGTTTTGCCTCTATGATGTTTTACATTCTTGATACTTTTTTTTTTTCTGTAACTTTTTGCTAATTCAGAATTTTATTTTTTATATCATTACTAACTTGTTTTCATACCATTTTACAAAATTCTACATATTCAATCTTTCTTACTGAATCATTTTTATATATTTTCATATTCCTTTATTTCTTCATAAATTGTTTTATTTTGGTAGAAATTTTACTAATCCTTTGCTGTTTTTTGGTACTAGCCATTTTTGTTGCAGTTCTTACTAGTAATTATATCAGTTATCTTTTATTGATTTTGTTCAAATCTGAATCTTCTTCATAATCTGTTAATATTTGAAAATGATTTGTAATTTCTAATTTGAATTCAGTGAAGTGTTCTAAAAGTAGAAAAATCAACTCTCAATAGTGTTTTTCTTTAAATTTTTTGTCTATCTAGGTTTGCATTAACAAGTATCATACATCATGCCAATCGATGATCACTTCCTGTGTTGAATTTATTAAGAACATTACAGTTTTGGAATACATATTTTTTATTAATCAAAATATAATTTAATTCTGTTGCACCTTCATTTGGATGCTTCCATGTCCATTCTGCTAGTATTTTTCTCATAGAAAATAATTTGTAAGACTAGGTCCTCATTTATTTCTATCACTGTAATGAAATTTACCCCCAGCATTTTCATGTTTTAATCAATTACCAATTCTAGCATTAAAGTTTTCCGTAACAATCTTGAAATGTTATTTGATTTGATTAAAAGCCTTTTATATATCCATATAAAAATCCTTTACTTCTTCATCACAATGAGGATTTGTTAATGCATAAACGAATTATCTGCATTTGATATTTTCCACTAAGTTGAATAACAAATCTTGCCACTTCGTCTGATACATCATCAATCTCTACTATATTCTATTTGTGCTTCCAATATTTGTGCCCTTGTAGTATAGCACATATAAACTTTTTAAATCAATTGTCTTTTCACATTTTCTTTTAACTTCACAAAGTCCAACAATGTCCCATTTAATATAAGACAGTTCTTCCAATTCCTGCAATCTTCCTTCATTTGAAAGTGATCTGCAGCTATAAATACCTAAATAAAATGTCATCATCACATGGCAGTCTGGTTTTGCAATCAGGCTAATCTTAGCATCCTCTGCTTTTGACTGGCAACCACTTTCTTGACTGGTGACTTTATATCCTCCTGGGGGAAAATGCCATTATTTAGTTTGTCAGTCATAATTACACATATCTATTTTAAAAAAAAGTTTATTCACACAAACTTTCATTTCATCTAAAAACTATCTGAGAAGAAAGATTATGGTATTTTTTTTTTATCTTAAATGCTTAGGTAAAAAGCCAATAAACTCAGCACTTAGACTGATGTATGTTACTGAGTTGTTCCATACGAATCATATAGTAATAACAGCTGCAACAAATATGAATGGACATTAAAAATTTGCCTTGCTCATTTCCTTTAACATCTCAAAGAGGAATCAAAGGATCATCTTTCAGTTAACAGCAAATTCCATTTTGCAGCCATATGAAGGTGCAACAGAATTAGATTATATTTTGGTTAGTAAAAAATATGTATTCCAAAATTGTAATGTTCTTAATAAATTCAATACAGGAAGTGATCATCGATCGGCAAGATGTAAGATATGTGTTAATGCAAACCTAAAGAGACAAAAAATTTAAAGAAAAATAGTATTCGGAGTTGATTTTTCTATCTTTCAGAACACTTCACAGAATTCAAATTAGAAATTGCAAATCGTTTTCAAATATTAACAGATTATGAAGAAGATTCAGATTTGAACAAAATCAATAAAAGGAGATAACTGATAAACTTACTATTAAAAACTGCAACAAAGATGGCTAGTATGAAAAAACAGCAAAGGACTAGTAAAATTTCTACAGAGATAAAACAATTTATGAAGAAAAAAGGAATATGAAAATATATAAAAATGATTCAGTAAGAAGGATTGAATATGTAGAATTTTGTAAAATGGTATGAAAACAAGTTAATAATGATATAAAAAACAAAATTCTGAATTAGCAAGTAAGGTATAGAAAAAAATAAAAGTATCAAGAATGTAAAACATCATAGAGGCAAAACTCTCCATACAGTAGCGCCACTCAATGCAAGCCAAAGTAATTAACGGATGCAGGAAGGTTTGTGCATAAAATCCTCATCTAGTGCCTACTCATCCAATATCTCCAGACTAGTATTGAGAGAATTTATAGAAAAATGTTTTGGATCCATAATTATAAAAAGACATTTGATTCTATAAACATTTTTTCAATGATCAGCAAGATACAGACCAAAGATGCTATCATATTCTGAAGAATATTTATCAAAATGCAACATCAATGATTAGATTACATAAGGATACTAAGAAGATTAACATTGAGAAGGATGTATGACAGGATGACTCCATATCTCCAAAACATTTAACAGCAGTTTTGCAAGAAGTATCTTATGGATTAAAATAGGAACCTAAGGAGTTAAAATTAAACTGAGATTATTTCAATCATCTAGATTTTGCAAATGGTATAATCGCTTTGTAAATAATGTTTCAAAGTTTAAGATGTTGCAAGAGTTATCAGACAAAAGTAAAACTAAAGATAAATACTAAAAAGATTAAAGTAATGTTCAAGGGACTAAAAAAAAGGAAAGTGAAGATTGATAATAAAGAATTAGAAAAAAATAACAACTACAAATACCTTGGTCAAATTATTAATACAAATGGAAACATAATAGATGAAATTAATCATAGACTTAAACTTGGAGTGATTTTGGCAGTAATAATTTAATATTAAAAGAAAATATACCTATGTGTTTGAATAAGGTTTTTAATAAATGTATTTTACCAGTTCTTACTTAGGATCTGAGATTTGGACACTTAACAGAAAAGCAATACAGATTTCAGACCAGTCAACAAAGTATTTAGAGATGCTTATTAGGAGAAACAAAAAGAGATCGAAAATGAAATACATAGATGAGAGAACAAACAGATGTTACTGACATCAGTGAAAGAATTAAGAGACTGAAGTGGAGCTGGGCTAGACATATTGTTAGAAGATATAATAGATGGCAGTTGAAATCTTTAACTGGATTCCAAGAGTGTGAAAGATCTAGAAAAAGACCACATGTGAGATGGATGGATAAAATAAGAAGTATGTTAAACGATTAAAGTTATTTTTATTTATGTTAATATTTTCTGGTAAAGTATGTTTGCATTAATATTATTTTTTTAGACGTGATGACGATTGTGAATCAGTCAAAACTGTTTTTAAAATAAAATCAAAGACTACAAAAAAGCATTTGATTTGAGTGCATAGAAGTGGTTTTTTTAAAGATTAATATTTTTAAATGTTTGTCTTAGCAAACAGAGACTCTGGTGCAGTGTCTAAATACAGAAATTCTGACTTCGTCTAATTTGAAGCCATTTTATATCACATTTTTCCTCTAATTAAAAGAGTATTTGGAAGTCAATGTAAAAATAAGTTGTGCTTCATAAAGAGATAATGAATTTTCATCTGATCCTTCGTGTCAGCCGCGGGTGGCACGATTTGTAGCTAAATTTCTAGAAATATGCCGTTTCCGTGACCGCACCCAAGCCTTTAAGCATTCTTTCTAAAATAAATCCTAGAAAGATTGTTAACTCGGAGTTGTCTTGTTTCTACGCTAAAAGGTAGAGTGTTAACTCGGAGTTAAGTCTTTCTATGATAAAATCTAGAAAGAGTGTTAACTCGGCTTAGCGGCTAACAGTGTGGCTTTTTCCGATGCTAAAAGCAGAGGAAAATGCCGTAGTTGTTTGTGTCATGCACTATATCGTAATGCTATGTTATGTATTTGATGTAACAATATCGTATGAGGGTGTGTTAATTTGATTGTGTCAAAAGTATTTAAATTTTCATTGGGGCCTTTTTTTTTAAGACCAATTGATGTACTGTTACCTTTTAACAATTTAAACAATGTCGTGATTGTTCCTCGTAAAGCTATAAGCCTCCTAAATTCTCGATTAGGGTGGGGTAGCATAAAATTTTTAAACGATCACGCTTTGAGTCACGTTTTAGCGAAAAATTTTCCGAGACCAGGAAGATGGCTAATTCAAACAACAACAGAAAAACTTGGAAAAGATGGGAATTGCCAGACACGGAAGCCAGCGCTGGAATATTTCTACAACAGAAAAAAAAAAATCCTGCTGCTGAAAGAAAAGATTGGATTGTGCGACAAATATATGCAGATTTGAGGTCCAAAAACATCTTTCGACTTTCATTTGTAAGTCTCGTTGTGGCTGACGGAAATGTTCACTTTGTAAAGGCAAGCTTGTTTGAGGGATTCCAAATGGCCTTCGTCAAATGTCAAAAATAAAAGAAGTAACTTCAATTTTTATTTTAAATGTACATCCCTTCTTCTCCCAATAATTGTTGTCATCGGCAATCAAATGTCAAATAAAAGAAGTAACTAAAATTTTTATTTAAACATAGCCCAAAAAAACCCTTCTTCTCCCAATAATTGTTGTCGTCGGCAATACGACGGTCAAATCAAAGGAACGTCATTAATTATTCTTTAATCGTATAAAAAAAAACCTCCCACTAATTGTTGTCGGCAATCAAATGTAAACCAATCAAAGTAAGACCGTAAATTATTAGTTAAACATAACCCAAATTACTATTTGAACATGCACCGAAAAAGACATGCTCTTATCAATCAAAATTAAAGAAACAACAACTATTATTGTCCCATTGTCAAAGCGAATATTATTTGGGAAAACCCAAATAATTTATAAATGAAAAAAAAAAGAAAGACAAATCGGTTGTCAATCAAATGGTAACCGATAAAAGTCACTTAAATCTTTTATTTAAACATACACACAAACAAAAATTAAAACGCGAAACCCTTTCTCCCAATAATTGTTGTCGGCAATCAAATGTCAAAAATAAAAGTAACGTACAATTATTCTTTAATCGTACACAAAAACACCCCTCCCACTAATTGTTGTCGGCAATCAAATGTAAAGTAGTAAAAGTAAGGTAAAGCAATTATTTTTTAAACGTAACCCAAATTACTATTTGAACATACACCGAAAAAGACCCGCTCTTGTCAATAAATATGATAGAAACAACAACTATTATTGTCCCATTGTCAAAAATATTAGGTTTTGGGGAAACCAAAACCATAATTTATAAACGAAAAAAAAAAAGTCAAATGGGTTGTCAATCAAATGTAACCGATAAAAGTAACTTCAATTTTGATTTAAACATACACAAAAAAAAAAACACCTTTCTCCCAATAATTGTTGTCGGCAATCAAATGTAAAATAAAAGCCAGGTAAATTAGTATTTAATCATCACCCCAAAACACCCACCCCTCTCACTAATTATTGTCAGCAATCAAATGTACACCAGCACTAAAAGTAACGTAAACTACTATTCTTTAAACGGTTACACCCCTTCTCCCAATAATTGTTGTCTACAATCCTACACACAAAAAAACACCCCTTCTCCCAATAATTAGTGTTGTCAATCAAATGTAAACCAATCAAAGTAAGACCGTAACTTATTATTTAAACGTAAACCAAATTACTATTTGAACCTACACCAAAAAACACACTCTTGTCAATAAAAATTAAATAAACAATAACTATTATTGTCCCCATTGTCAAAAATATTTATTTGTAGAACCAAAACCATAATTTATAAACGAAAGGAAGTCAAATCGGTTGTCAATCAAATGTAAACCGATAAAAATAACGGTTTTAATTTTTATTTAAACATACACACACACGAAAAAAAAAAAACCACTTCTCCCAATAATTGTTGTTGGCAATCAAATGTAAACCTATAAAAGTAACGTAAATTATTATTTAATCGTACACAAAAACACCCCTCCCACTAATTGTTGTCGGCAATCAAATGGAAACCTATCAAAGTAACGTCAATTATTATTTAAAGATCCATCCAAAAAAACCCGTTCTCTCTTAAATTTTGGCAATCCAATTTTACAAAAACAGTAATACTATTTTTAAAAAAAACACAAATTACTATTTGAACACACACCAAAAAAGACCCTCTTGTCAATAAAAATTAAAAAAAAAAACAACTATTATTATCCCATCGTCAAAAATATTATTTGAGAAAAATAATACAGAAATGAAAGAAAGTAAACTTGTAAACAAACAAACAAACAAAAAAAAAAAGTCAATATTAGTAGAGAATCGTTGGCCCGGGAACGTTATATTAATGTGTTTATGATTAGAAATCGCGCCACCCGCGGCTGACACGAAGGATCAGATGAGAACCAAAAAAAATTTAAGGAAAAGAACCATAAATTAAGAATTCTACATAAAAATAAGTAACAATAACAGTATAATAAATAAATAAAAAATACAGAAATTCCCAATAAATAAATTATAATTAATAATAATTTAAAAATCAGACCTGCTCTATGAAATTTAAGTCCCTTAGATTCATCAGATATCTTAAATCTACCATAGGGTAAGCTATATATTATTACCCAATATCCTCCCAATGTTATGGGAAATTTACACATAGAATTTATAGAAATATCTTTACCGTGGAAATATTACCTGTCACTAGTTCCGATGTATAGATGCTGGCCACAGCATTCTAGGCATTCAATCTAAAATAAAACAAAACCAGTTAGTAAAAAATAATATCATAACTATTAAATGTTTCGACAGATGGTGAGCGTAAATCAAAAGCTAATAATGATGGTAGCTTGCTATGTAGTTAAACAAGATTTTGATGATAGGTCAACAACAATCAAACTTCAAGATCTCTTATGAGACATCAATGTAAATCCCAGATGGCAATGCCAAAATAATTTCCAAACTAATTTCTGACCAACGTCCATCCTCAGAGAAAGCAGTTTTTGCAGACTAGTTATCGAATCTTCTGTTTATATTATGCGACTGACACTAAAGGCATAAATTTTCAAACATTCTAAGGTTTTGAAATCAAATGACTAATCTGCAGATGCAATTCAAGTATAATGTAAATGAATTGTTTTATTTAATTAGCCAAAAACAGATTAAATATAAGACACTTTGAACTCAGTTTGAGAATATAATTCTATGCGATTAATTGACTAAATTTCAAAATATGTGCAATTGAAACCTAGCATTCAGAAAATCTTCAAGTGGCATTTTGCAGATAATTGAGAGATACTGTTTCATTTGCAGTACCACAAATACAATGTGTTCAAATGCCTTAGTATTATCACATTGGGCAAGCATCAAAAATTTGTGAAATTAATATTCTACATCAAACGAGTGTTTAAAATACAAAATACATTAGACTCAGGTAAATTGCTCCCAATCACAAGGCCGATCTGAAAGACCACTTGAAAACTTTGCCCAACAAGAAAATATTACTAGTATAAAAAAAATAGATCCACCTGCATTCTCAAAAGTTCATTAGTTGTAGGATTACCTTTGATGCCTTCTAAAAATACATATCCCATAATTCTTAACTCGTGACTATTTTAAAAAGTTAAAAACTCCTTAATAAAAAAAACTAATCAATTTAGTAAAGAATTGCCCATCTTTAGTCAATTAACAACCAAAATCTCATTGAACATGCCTATTCCCTTGCCAATCATATCAGCTTCCATCTTGTTATTTTTAAATAAAACGATTTCATTATCTTTACATGTTAATTTTAGTAGCTGGTCAAATCTCCTTAATTACCTAAAGCTCTTCTTTGCAAGCATTTGAATTTATTAATTATCTATCTTCAGCCAAAGTATGATATGCAGGTAACATTTAATCTAGCATCACCATATCTTACGTTCTGGGTGACTTAGTACAATGGAAGAGTGGTGGATTCTGAAGATCCTTGAATCATAGTTTGATTCTGTAACTTTTGGTGTTCCTGATCAATAAACCACTGATTATTTATAATGCATTCCTGTGGAATGGTTTCCTTCTAATCATCATCTTTGTCCAGAAAGTTCATTATAATACATCATGGTGTTACACTGGCTAAATATATGACAAATTTATTTTTACTTTAACTTATTAATTTGATAGCTATTAAATATGTACCACTGAAAATATTACTTCATAAATTATAATGTTTATGTAAATTAATATTTTAAATAATACATTATATCATTTTATTTTAAATTTTAATGGTTTTGAAAGTTTTCATCTAATGGAAACAAATATATTCAATCTCTTCTCCCATCCCATTCTCAACAAATATAAAGATTCTTACCTGTTAATATCTAATGTTCTATTATGATTGTAAATTTCATAGTGGTTACGCAACTGCTCTTAATACTAATTTTCATTCATCAGTTTTATATGAATAGTAAAAAAAAAGTCTCACATATTGTTTACCAAGTGATAATTCACTCTATTTACTACAGCGCCATCTATTGAAAGCTTGAGTAAGCAATGAATATTAGATGGTAATGCTATCCACATCTCTAAGATAATCTTGTCTCATATATTGTTTACCAAGTGAAAATTCACTATTTACTACAGCGCCATCTATTGAAAGCTTGAGTAAGCAATGAATATAGTGCTATCAACATCTCTAAGATAATCTTTAGTTTATGGTTTTATTCACTAAATGACAACTAAATATTCAAGTTTACAACAGATAGTCTAAATAAAGTAAATTTAAAAGTGAATGTTTACTCTTGTGTTAAATATAGGCAAAGAAAGTAATGGGATGTTTATGTCGATATTATTCCCAACCATTAAAACATTGCTTAAAAGACTGATAAATAATCATCACCTTTATAGGCGATTTTTAAGAAGACTTTTTTTTTTAAGTGCATCAAACCGCTTGGTTCAGCACTAACTGACTTTATGCTAGTTTATAAATATATAACAAAATGACAAAAATTATATAAAACGTAAGTTAAAATGCAGATAATACTAAATATATATATATAAATAAAAAAATCATTTAGCTTAAAGGCTATCATTAGCTGCTCTGTGTGATTTAGCGTAGTTGGTCCCAGGATCAACTTTGTCACAATTTTGGCATTTAAACTTCTTAAGAATTCCTGAGCAATGAAGCCATTGGCTTTTATTACTCTGCAGTTTGGGGCAGTTGGTATAGTGTCTGAGGATCAAAAAATCCCAGGATCGATTCCGGCATTCACAGTTCTTAAACACAAACTTTTTATGAATTCCCAAATAGTAAAGCCATATGACTTCCTTTTTTTTTTTTAGGCATAATTAACATTTACATCACTAACACATTTCTCTAGTAATTACTTGGAAATATCCCCAACTCATTTCTTTGTTTACATCATAATTAATCCATGAAAATATTTAATGTGCATAATCTCTGGGAGAGATGAGATAATATTTACAGTATATAGAAAAAAGATTCTTCTAGTCTTCATCCTTATAAAAATATTTGGCTGGGTTTAAATCTATATAACATCTTGGACTAGAAATGAGGGACCACCTTTTTGTTTCTATGTAAACTCAAGACAAAAATACTATTTGGGACTATTACAGCAAATAGTTTAGCTTAAAGGCTATTAAAAGTAATTGATAGTTGCCTAGCAACACCACTGTAAGTTATTACATGGAAATATTTGATATTCAACATACATAATATATATTGTAATGGTCTCACATCAAAGATTATAATAATCATATAGATATGAAAAGTTAGTGTTTAATAATTAAAATAATCTTTAAGATTTCACACTCAAATCCAAGTAACAGAAATGAAACAAGATAGGAGTAAAAATATAATTTAATTCAATCATCTTACAAACTAAGCCACCTTTCCAGAATCCCCTCTAAATGACTGAAGGGAAATTAGCTCCTCTATGGATTAAACATTTATATTAGGTTTAAAACCAGAGTGCCATCCCAAACTGGGAAATCCATAGGAGGATATACCACACTATCAGTCTTATTAAGAACAATGACATGACTAATTCAATAGAATATGAACTCTTATCTCTCTAGCTATTACAAATTTAATTTATAATTTAAATGGTAGAACTTATGAGAAGAGAAACGGAGGGTCAGATTAATAACTAATAAAAACAAATATTTATTATACAATAAGACATATAAAATATTTAAAACATCATTAATTAAATTATAAAAGTATTTAAACATTACCATTCTTCAAGTGATCACCCTTTTAAACACTAACGTTTTATCAATGTCTTCAGTTTAAAATCCCTTTTATGTTAAGCTTAACATTTTTCCCTTTGTTTATTCGCTTTTCATTATGAAGTCTATTTCAACACTGAAGAGACCGTACATCATTCTTGAAAATATAGAAACAATAATTCTTTTTAATTCCGTTAGCTGCTTCAAGTTTTAATTTACTCAAGTCATATTTCCTTAAATCATATTTCTTCACCTCTGCAAAACAAATATTGTATAAAAGAGGATTTTCAATTAATCTCTTTGCAAACAAATTTTTACCATAGGTTTAGTAGAATTCAGAAATGGCAGTTGAAGTTTGATCTCATATCAGGCTGAAGATAAATAATTAATCCAGGCTACATTGATCCAGAGTAAATGATACATACATACATAGAAATTAGCCACCATGAACTATAATATCCATTTTATAATATTTATATTTGTTCATAACTTGGCTGCAAATAAAAATTAACTTTTAAGTTTTTACAAGCTGCTAATGACAATTGTAAAACAAAAGACAGACTAGAGATGCTGGCAAGATCGCTAGCTTCAATAAAAATTTTACGATCACATTTTATTTAAACCAACATTGATTAAAAACTAAATAAATCATATTCTATTACTTTTTTAATCATAATCTTTTTTAAACTAATTTTATTAATTACAACAAAAATATTCATTCCAATATAAAAATTCCTTTTATAAATTTGACATTTAACAAAATAAAATAAAATCTTTTTTTAATCATATTTTATTTCAACCTTTGAACCTTGAACTTTAATCTTAGGGTCAACAAAAAGAAATCTCTTTTTTTTCTAACTTAATTGTCTACTTTTTTATATATATATCATTTTGATTAAAATTGTTATCCAAAAATAACCAATACTTAACTACTCTTGTAGTCAATTATGTATCTTGCTTTGCAACCAATACAATATATACACACACAATTTACATAATTTTCAAAACAAAAAAAACCCCAATTACATCATTACAGTAAATCTTCCAACAGCAAATACTTATTTTCACTTTTAAAAGCCAAACTATATAAAGTAAATGAATAATGTAAAGTGTATTAGCATTAAAAATGGTTTCTTTTAAGGTTTAGAACATTTAAACTTTATTATGATCACATATTGCGATTGTGAAATAAATGTTGGCATAAACTTAATGCCTAAGACAGACAGAAACTTTTCTCTTGAAATGATTATTTACTGTGTAAAACAAATGTACTTTATGTCTCTGTGCAACATCACATTCATTTAAATAATTTCAAAAAGTGCCCCTTTAAGAAGAGACTATTTTTTTGACAAGAGTAGAGAGAAATTAAACATGAAAAACCTGTTTTTAAATTGTTTATGAAAATATAAGTAATTTTCTCTACAGTTAATTATTTCACAAAAGTATCGGCATTAATATGTATTTTCAGTTCAATTAATAAAACTAGAGTACTACAGAAAATCATAAAATAAACAAAGTATGATATAATTTTAATATCAGGTTGCATAAAAATTATTTTCAACAATGTATAAAAGTAATTCTACCAGGAAAATTCAAATTTTAGCATCATTTATTTATTTGAAATGGAAAAATAAAATTAAAAATGGAATTCAATTTACCATGTTAAAATGAATTCTATATGAGGGTCTGTATATGTCATGACTTGAATAAACTAAGGACTAGTATGTTATATCACATTGACTGTTTATGATTATGTCTCTTCAAAATAATTATTTATCTGCATTCAGATATAAGTATTGAATTTCAATATGTTAGGAATATTTCTTACGAAGGAGAGTGATTTTCACAGACTATTCACGCTTCAATATTTTTGACTCAAACTTGAAAGACTTCATTACAATAAATATTAACTTATATATTTTAATCATATAATAGTGTGTGTGTGTGCGCGCTTTAATTAAGAAGTTATAAATGATTTCATACTATCTATGAAGGAGGGGAAAAATCATCTACTTAGTATTAATTTTAAATTTATTAAATTTTTTTTCTTTTCATAGAAAAATTGTATTACTACAGGGGTTAACGGGAATATATTGTGCAATTTTAAAGATCAATCAGAATATATATGTGATATTTAGAATAAAGAATTTAAAATAAGATGAGTGAAAAATCATATTAACATAAAAATGAAATAAAATAAAAAAATATCCGAAATGTATCATAAATAAATAGCTATAAAAAAATAATAAAAGTTTAAAAATCTTGCATTTTATTGCTAGATAAGTATATTAATAAAAGAAATTTTAAGTTTGAAATTATGAGTGTAAAAAAAAGTTAGTGAAAGAACAAAATGTGAATGAAAATAAATAATTATTACATTTATAAACAAAATTATTAAATATGTTACTTTTAATTAGCTCAGATTAATTGTATAACAAATTTATAATTTTAATTACAAAAGAACAAATCTTGCTAGAAAATCCTAATCTTTACGTTATTTTAATGCTCTGAGTTATTTACGACTTGATTATTAATAAATGCTGTTTAAATTTTTTTTTAATATAATTTTTTTATTGAAATTAAAATCATTTCAATCAAATTGTCTCATTCAATGACAGAAAATTATTTGCTTAACCTAAATAAGCTTAACAAATAGATTTCTTTTTCACAATTATAAAACCTAAAGTCCGCTATTAATAGTTAATGGTTTTATACTTATATGGAAATAGAAAGAAAATCTTCAATTTGTTTATCATCTTCAAGTTACCATCTCTACATTTTCCCAATACTTTAAGCAAATCTATAAAACAATTTAACCTCTCTTTTTACAGATCTCTTTCGATTCCATTCCATAAAAAATCTTTCAGTATTGTCAGACTGCCCTGTTTTAGTGTGGAAATGTAGCTATGAATTATGCAACATGGAATTACAAAACTATTTTATCTATCAAACACATTTTTAAAAAGCTAGATTTTAATCACTCAGACAATTTGAATTACTTATCCCTGGAATAGCAAATACCAAAATGACACACCTCTTTACTTATAATTCATCCAATAAGAGTTTAACTTTCCAGTTTCAAGACTGCCCCTCATTTTCTATAGATCGTTAAAGCATGCAGTAGTTGAGATTTTTATTCCAACTAAAACTGACATTTATTGATTGATTTGCTAGTTTGAACTGGAAAAAAAAAACATATTGTATCTTCATGTTAACAGAGTATTGTTTATTTTGACAAAATAATATCTAATGGTGGAATCTTGTCTAAAAGAGCTTTTTCAAGATTAAATATATGTCCAGTCTGGATACCAAATAAAAAATGCTCTAATGCTGTTCTAATGATGAGTCAAATAGAATTCCTACTGGAAAAGAACAACCATTCTAATCTTTGATTTAAGAAAATTCTATTAACATTAGACTTAAAAAAGAGAGAGAGAGAGAGAGAGAGAGGGAGGATACGCTTATATGGGAATACATAATTATTAAATATGCATTGTGTAATCTCATACTGCATTATACATACATACATTCTTCCATCAACCATTTGAAAAAAGAATAGTTTTATTATATATTTCTTTCATGTTAGGTTAATGATAATAATAAAAAGACTAGCAATATCATAATTATCTAAAAAAAATTTTTTTACAATAATATTTGCATATAATGTATTTTGCTCTAATAGACTACTTGTAGTATAATCTTTATTTTTGCAAAGGCATGGATATTTTATGCAGAGAGGCTAAACTCTCCGTACAACAGCATCACTCAGTGTAAGCTGGAATAATCAATGGATATAAGAGGATTTCTGCATAAAATCCCCATCTAGTGCCTACTCATCCATTATCCCCAGACTAGTTTCTAGGTTGTGGCTTTCATCAGCGAGAAGTCTTGAATCTGACAGCACTGCACCTACATCTTAGGATCTAATGCAATCTTCCAGCAATCACCTTTTACCTTATTAGCTAACTATAAAGCTTTTGAGCCAAAATGAAAACACAAAAAATATTTTCAATTTTGAGCTCATTAGCTATAGATCTGAACTCAGTTGAGCATCAATATTTTTTGATGTCTTTGTTTCTTTAATAATCAGAGTCATCATAATCCTATTGGGCAGTAATAGTATTAAACCACTAAACATCACATGATCATTATTCTTTATGCCTATACAAGCTGTTTGTACAGAGGCTAAACTCTCCACACAGTAGCACCACTCAGTACAAGCTAGGGTAATCAATAGATGCAAGAAGGTTTGTGCATAAAATCCCCATTTAGTGCCTACTAATCCAATATCCCCAGAAATTTCTAGTTTGTGGCTTTCATCAGTGAGGAGCCTTGGACCTGAAAGTACTAAACCTTGGATTACCCTGGCTTGCACTAAATGGGGCTACTGTATGTAGAGTTTAGCCTTTGTGTAACCAGCTTATGTACGCATAAAGAATGATGATCATGTGACGTTAGTGATTTAATACCAATCCTGCCCAAAAGAATTATGGTGAGTTTGGTTATTAAAGGACCAAAAACACCAAAAAAGTATGGATGCTGAACTGAATTCAGATCTGTATGACTATACAAGCTAATGAGCTTGAATTGAAAATATTTTTATATTTTCATTTTGGACTCAAAGCAAATAAGGTAAAAGGTATTTTCTGGAGGAATGCATAAGATCCTAAGATTTAGGTGCAGTGCTCTCAGATACAAGGTTCCTCATTGATGAAATCCACAAGCTAGAAATTAGTCTGGGAATATCGGATGAGTAGGCACTATAAGGGGATTTTATGCACAAACCTTGTTGCATCCATTGATTAATCTGGCTTGCACTGAGTGGAGCTACTGTATGGAGAGTTTAGCCTGTATAAACAGCTTGAGTAAGCATAAAGAATGATGATCATGTGATGTTTAATGATATATTATACAATAAACAAAATAATGAATGCCATTAGGTAAAAGGCTTTATGGCATAATGATCAATGCATTTGCTGCTACGACAACATAGGGATTTGAGTCTACCCAGGTAATCTATCACAAACAGGCATGGGATTTTCTTTACAGGAACAAAACCCACAGCCAATCCATTAAATGGATTTCTAATCACTTTTATCCAGAGAGTAAAAAAAGTCTGAGCATTGGAAGTGATGAGGTGGAGCCATGATCCATGGACTTGGAACTCCAATCATTCATTCTATCACTGCACTAAACCATACAGGACAATAAAATAAAAAAAAATTAAAGCGGCCTTCATTATAAGTGATGCCAGACTTCTATGGGTACTTGACATATGGTTATCTTTACTTTAGCTATTAGTTTTCATTATTTTTATATGTTTGCTTTGTGGATATTAAAATATTTAGATTAAATAAAATTATTGAAATATAATAGCGTGCACAAAGTGTTAACAGATCTAATATCTATAGATGTAGTTAATTAACCTCAGGATTACAAAAAGTATATTAAAATCTCTACGATCTGTACTTTTCAATTCTCTGGAATCTTTGTTGGCATCTTCGGTAAAATTTAACAGAGATCGTGACTTCTAGTTCACCTGATCGTCAGCATCCCTATCTTTAGCGTGTTCAAAATTATTATGGATTGAAATCTTGACCAATCATTTTATCTTGCAGCTGGAATGTACTATTTGTTTTACATTTATATAGCCATTCTACATTATTAAAAATGCTTAATATTAAAATGACATTCTTAACAATTAGCGTTTTTTCTATTAATCATACGCAAACTACTTTTTCTTTTTGACACACTCACGTTAAGATCATTCGGAAGTTATTATCTAGTGTAACTATTTTAATGATTTTTTACAATTTTTAAGTACGTCTTGCTTTTAATTAAATAAAAAATAAATGAAATGGTTAATGGCTTGAATGACCATATGACATTTTAGTACTGGAAGTAACAGGCTGAGCTGTCGAGTCCGTCAATCTATTTTAGAGTTTCAATTAATAAGTTAATTATGTAAATGATCTGAATAACTTTTTATCAACTAGCGAAACAATATAAGATTCAACTTACAGTTGTCTTCGCCTTTTCTCCAAGTAATTGAACTCCCTCAATGGCAGATACCAACTCGAAGGCTTTAATTGTCATTTTGTTTATCTACTTCAAAGTTAATTTTCGTTAAATGATTGGAGATAAGAATTTGTACTATGCCATACTGTCAGAAGTAGAAATTTTATCTGCCATCTTTACAGAAATCTCGAACATGACGTTATTTGAACGAGATTGATCTTGTTTATTTCTTTAAAAATTGTCTATCGTATTTCTTTTTCAAATTTTTTCGTTAACTCGCAACTAATGAGTGAAAGTTTGATATGCTTTAAGATAGTTAACCAGACAATCCTTTTATGTGATGATTATTTTTCTAGTCTTACGCTAATTTCTCTATGAGTTTCTTTTTTCTATCCTTCACAAGGAAAATACCTTTTTAGTGTACTTTTTCAGTCATTATTTGATTTTTATATTTTTCCTAATTTTTTTTTGCTATAAATTAATGCCTAATAGAGTAAGAAGTGGAAAAAAATTATAAAGTTTTCGTGAAATGGTAGATTAGAGGATTTTAGAACTTTAGTTCCAGATCTGGGCTCTATTCTATTAGTCTCCTTACTCGAACTTATGAATTTATATTTTATATTTAACTTATGAATTTATGCGCAGTAATCCATTGATTTTTTTTAGAACTTCCTGATGTCTTCGTGGCTTTTCAAGCTCTAAACAATAACTTTTTACTTTATGCAATCTTATTTCTAATCATATGCACATTTTAAAATAAATTAGATCATTTCATTAATATCAAAATAATGTCAATATCAACTTTCTTATTTGTGCTATGAAAAGTTATACCTGACCTAAGTACTACCTACTTTTTTGTAGGGTTTTTAGCTATCCGAACACTTCATTGTCCAATTCTTACATCCATATAGTCCTAGAAAATATCTATAATACTATTTATACATTCGTTAAACACTTTATAATGCAATCTATAATATAAAATTTATTCCTTCTTACAGTTCCAACTGTATCCGAGTGTGATTAACTGTATGAAATCATGCCTATTAGTTTTGCCAGTTTGGGGTCATGAGCTGGAGCAGTATCATATATTTGAATAATGAGAGAGATGATGTAGAGTAATAACATAATTTATTAACTTCTATTTATATGAACACTTATTAATAGTGCCATAAAGGCATACAAAATAGTAAAATGTGCTTTCAACACTTCCAAAGGCAGGAGTTTAACTTGCCCAACCAATGGTTGGGAAAGCTTTATATACTTGTTTATATTCTATTGTTCTGGAGTTTCCAGCATTCATACCATATAACTTTATTATTTATTAATTCAACATTAATACTATCAATG
The DNA here is from genome assembly GCA_028023455.1 of Epiperipatus broadwayi. Taxonomy (NCBI): domain Eukaryota; kingdom Metazoa; phylum Onychophora; class Udeonychophora; order Euonychophora; family Peripatidae; genus Epiperipatus; species Epiperipatus broadwayi. The sequence goes on along the minus strand of JAQFVV010006260.1, from coordinate 5,045,181 downwards.
ATATACAAAATACATACATACTTCATTATTTATTAACACAATATTAATTCAATTACAATATATAATATATGCAACCAAATGTATATAATATAGCAGACTACTGGGAAGTTGAAACTAAGCAAGTTGGAATAGGTTTTATTTTATAGAATGCAAGGTAAAGTGTTTAATGAAAAGTAAATAGTACTATATATATATCATGCATAATAAAACAAGTGAAAAGAAATTATAATACTTCATAGAAAATATCACAGAATGAATAGTTCTGATTATTTTTAAAGATATGTCTCCATTTATTGTAATGATATGAAAAGAATAAAGGTAGCATGGGGATATGGCATACCATTATCTTAATCCCATAAGTAATCAAAACAAGTGAACAATAAATATTGGAAAACAAACAGGAGCATGAGAGTCAACAGATCAACATAGACCAACTATATAATAGCTATACTAATAATAAGTTATAACCTACCAATTACTCAGCACTATACAGGATAATCAGTTCATCATAGCATAATCTTGTAAAAAAAGGAACATTAGAAAACAGGCTACTTATCTAGCCACTGCCAAGCTTAGGGTAAAATATAACAATTATTTGGATGCACATACTTCAGTGCTAATCCATCACTCAAAATAATAAGATACTGGGATATAAGAAACATGCTGATAATCATCAATGCTTTTACTATATAGTCCCATTAGAGTACCGGCCAAATATAATATAATTTCTAATAAGAAAACCAAATTTCAGTCAATGGACTTTAAAGGTGATACCTTTGTGACACCCAGAATTATCGGGATGTCCAAACACCAACATAAACTTTTATATCAACTAACCATTATGCTATAAATTACCTCAAGAAGCAAGAACTTTAGGGGGTATAACTGAACTAGAGATAATTAAATATAATAGCTTACTCTAATTTATTTTAAAATAATTTTACTAAGATAATTTTAAAATCCCTAAAACACTAAGCTGTAATAAAATCAAATCATACACACTTCTAATTCATGTAACACATAGCTAGAAGAATAAAGACATTAATAATAAAATATTAATTATTTAACAAATGAACAGATTAATCATTAAAAAATGACATGATAATATGAAAATTTATATTGAGACATTCTTATCAAAAGTATAATTACACATTAAAACAAAACTAACCCTTTAATTTCCATTCACTAATTAAATTAATCTTTTCTATCATTGAATTATTTTCTTTTCAATAATTAAAGTTGGAAAAAAAATGAATAATCAGAGATAAGGAGTTAAATTAGCTTAATAATACGTAAGATTTGGGGAAGGGGGGAATAAATAATTAAAAAACATGTTTCAAAAGACATGTTCAATTTAATTAAAATTCAATTGCAAAAAAAAAAAACTAATTTTGAAATGAAAATATCACATGAATAAAAACAATTCAATTGAAAAAAGATACTAATGAAACTTAAATATTACCAAATTGTTTTATTTTAAAACTATAAATTTAGATATAATATAAATTTAGATATAATGGGCACATTAAAGAAAATACCTTTTTACAATCGCTTTTACTTTCTTTTGGGAATCCTTTGAATTTTTAATTTCCAGATTTCTCATGTAAGTTATATTCTTGAAGGTTTTTCACTCTAATTTAATGCACACAGTTTTTTCTAATTGCCATAGAAGATTTCAGACTAACAAACTGCCAGGATTTATCCTTTTTTCCAATAAGTTTTTCGGGTCAACTTAACACAAAATCACTCGTGCTCCTGGTTGGAGACAAAATTGTGTTGCAGATTACTTCAGAGGCATTTTCTTCACCTTCACATTTTATTCCAATAAAGCAAGTTATGTGGAAGTAGATGATGTTTAATTTTTAGATAAGCATAGCACATGGTTTTCATGGTAGAAAATTCTTATAGCTAAACTCAGTGTGCTTTACATAGCTAAATTAAAACTACTTTTCTAACAGCTTGGTTAACCTCTGCTGTTCTCTGGAACAGCTTAGTTAAAACATTTGCTTCTTTCTTCTTTAGCAGCAAGCTTAAACTGACTGCATTCATCAACAGCTGTTTTGGAGACTAACTGCCTCTTACCAGACACTTAGGTCTTGTAACCTCCACTGCTCTATTAGGGTTTTTTATATAAGTTAACTACCCATACTCAGTGATCAAATTGCGTTCTATCAAATTTTTTTCATCAGAAAATTCAGTAAGATTTAATTGATGCAATTATTTTTCCTGATCACACAACTCCATTTCAACTAATGTAACTACTAAAATAATGGGATCAAGTAAGCCAGCTTTTAATTTATTTGAAAGGCGCCAGGATTTTGTATCGGAATCGACTGGCCAAACTCCTTTTATTTATTTAGTTATGACGAAATTATCTGGAATCTCCAGAAGATTGTGTTTCAGTACAGCATTGGCAAAGGTAAATTATACTTTCAAATCTTAATAATTAACGTTAATAAATTTATTAATAATCATTAATAATGCACAATGAATAGTTGGTATTAGAAATAAATATTTTTATTCTAACAAATTAAAATATTAAAAAAACACATATTACTAATTAATTGGAAAGATTACACACACGCCAACCAGACCTGAATCAATTAATTAATCAAAACAGTTAAACAATTATAGTTCTTAGGTAAACAAGAGTCTCTTGAAGAATAAAATTTAAAGTCTTTATCGGGATTATTTTAAGCTTATTTTTAAGAATTGTTTGCAAACTTTATGTCACAATCGGGAAAAGTTACTCTTAACTGGTAAGTTGGTGTAGGTTTTTAGGATCCTGAGCTCATAGGAATTTCCATTGGTCTCTCCTGCCGGCATCTTCAATTATTGTTCTGTTCTATAGCTGGAGAAAAAAGCACAGTTGTGGTGACCCTTTCACTGCAAAAAATGGTATTCACAAGGCTCTGTTTCCATGCTTGTGTGACAGCTTGGTACAGCAAATGGTGTACCTGTGCAGAAGTATATTACTGCCACACATTATGCTCACGGAAACCTCCAACCCTCAGACATGTAACCAGAAGATAAAGAGAAGATCTAGATCACAGTTGTCCTCGTTATGCCTCGATCCAGTTTTTTGAAACTTCTGCACATCCTTTTGTCCTTTTATCAGTATATAAGATAATCTTGTACACTCTGAAATTTAAGTTACAAAGTCCTTTTCATAAAGTCTTTCTGTCATCTTTAATTAGCTAAAATATTTTTCTTTTAGATTATCTGGATTAGTAATTTGTGTGTCTTTTGTTCTTTCCTATTTTTACCTTTATTTTTAATCAGATACAAAAAAAATATTGATGAAAAATTAACTTTCATTGTATGTTTTAAAAAAATAGATTATACAAACTAAAAAAATTTAATTGTGTCTATTTAATAAAATCACTAAATTTACTTTTTTTTTCTTAGCTTTTAAATATCTTACAGAATGCCAGTATATTTGTACCATATAAATAAACGGTAGTCTTTTAATTGACTCGCACTCCTAAATTTGGATCAACTCTGTCTTCAACCAATCACAATCCAGTCTCCTACATTGCAAAATTTAACAAGAACAAATTAGGTCTATTTTTACACAAAACATTGTTTAGATATTTCCCTATTTTTTTTATTTAAAAAATTCCAATCATAGTTGTGAAATTCCTCTTTAATTACTTTTTTTTACCAAAAAAAAAAACAAGATAATCTGACTAATTACACTGATATGATAAATACTGCCTATTGTATTGAAGAAAGATAAAGAGAAAAGAAAACTAAAAATTTAAAAAAAATTTTTTTCTTCTTCTTCTTTTAAAAAAATTTATCTATCATTTTAAAAGTTAGAAAGTAACTGAAGAGAAAAATTTATTTTCTTCATACATTTTCAAAGTTAAAATCAAAACTTATGGGTAATTAAAATTGCTGAAGAGAGAACAATATAAAATATTTTTATGATTTTATACTTTTCCCCCACTTTTATAAATACTTATACCCATATTAAATAATCATATTATTATTTTAAAAAATAATGTTTTTTTTAGTCGTCTATTTTCATGCACTTTTTGATATAAATTTATTTTTTACTTGCCAATTTTCAGCGTTTTTATATGTCTAGCCTTGGGCTTTTTTAGTTGACGATTTTCAGACACTTTGTGAAAAAAAATGTTATCACTTGCAGGTTTCTGACCGGTTGTTGATGGTGGTGCAGCGTCACCTGGTGGCAACATAGCACGTCGGGTTAAAGTACCTATATATAAAAACACCGGGAAACAATATTATTTACCCATGAATTAAATACATTGTAATATTGGCATGGCTACAATTGCCTCAGCCTACAATATAAATATATTTTCTAGGTTTCTTATTGCAAGTCTTCATATATTTAAACTTCTTATGAACTCCTGAAAAATAAACCATTTGAATATTTTTCTGTAACTAACCAATGTTGAACTATTATAAAACTTATAAATACCCAACAAATGATTTAAACAAACAAAAATGGCTGACTCATGTCTTTATCATTCACTTCAGCCAACTGTTATAATCATTGTCTTGTCTACATATAACCTTAATCTCATTTTTTTCACTGTGCTTTTGCACATCCAAGTTTTTTAACGTAACAAACCCTATATGCATCTTCATCCAATTTGGCTTCTGTATTTCTCATTTATATTTAGAATACAAATTAACTAGATAGGTGACATTACAAAGCCCTTTTTTGCCAATGTAAAATTAGTTGTTTTTTTTTACAATAGTTGCAGCTTTTAGTCCTTGATCTTATAATGACATGATCTAGTATAACTTTTTAATGAACATTCTGTTATTTAGCAAGATCACCTGAATCAAGGGACCTGTAATCAATAAAAACATCGACTTCTTTCTAAAGTACTACATGCATATTTAATTACACCCCCTTGATTCACAATGATGTCTTATTTCTTAATCTTGAAACATACAATATGTGTTATTACCATCATTAGAAAAAATTCAGAATTAAGTGTGGTCATTCAATCACTTGAATAAAAATAATAAAAAGGTTAGTAAACAAAGAAGAAGAAACAGTTGAATATACATGATTAAAATGAGAATTGCTGAGTTTTACGTTTTCAGTAATAGGTTGCTTCATTATGGTCTGTGTGCCTAATTTTTCCTTTTAATGGCCAGTATAACCTATATATATTCTAAAGTAAATATTGGCAAAATGAAACTATACATATATTTATTGGTGGAATATAATAGTTAATTGCAATTTAAATATAATAGCATACCCAGAAAGATACCACATGTGAGATGGATGGATGAAATAAGAAAATGTGCAGGGGTGTTGTGGAAAAGAGAAGCTAAAGATCGGAGAAGATGGATTAAACTTGGAGAGACCTTCATCCTGCAGTGGATTGATAATGGTTGATGATGATGACATATTAAGCTAATAGATGTGTTAAGCCTCATACAAAAATAACATTTAAGTCTATATATTAAGCTAATAGATTTATTAACTTTCAGGCTTACAAAAGTAATATTGAAGTCTATATAACCAGTTCCCTGTCATATTTTCCATGAACTTAACTGGGATGTCATCTCTAGTTCCCTGAAAAAAACCAATACTCTTCTGAAAAATTTTTGGCAAGAGATTGAATTTGAGCATTGGAAATTTATCAAATATTTATGAGAGACAATACATATGGTCTAGAAATAATATTTTTCACATAGTAGATTATGTATTATTAAAGGGAATGAATAAAGTGCAAAAAATTAAAGTATTGATAATGAAAAGAGAGTATTAATAGTGATCATAACTTTTTTATAATAGAAATAGTTAATAATGTGATGGGAAATAGTAATAAAAGTAGAAAGAATAGTGAAAGATATGGATGAAGAATGAATGATAAGAAGTTAAAAGAATATAAAATAAAAGAGGAAGAAATCCTGGAATAGTTTGTTGGGGATAATATAAGGACTGGTATGGTAAGTAGAAAAAGTGGCAAATAATGTTTTAGGTAAGAATATTCAGAAGAATAAAAGTAAGAGAAAAGTGAGAGGAAAAGTGTAAAACAGGAAAAAAGCATGCAGAGAATATAAATGTGTTACTAAAAACAAAAAAATGAAAAAGATTTTTTAAAAAAAATGTGTTGGCTAAAATAAATAATTATAGAAAGAGAATGAAGATAAATAGTAAATTAATGGAAGATATTAGTAAAAGTGGAAGAGATGGGAGTAAAAAATTTTGGAAATATATTAAAAGGAATGTAGGAGAGAGAAAAATAGTACTACTAGATGAGAGAAGAATTAGAGACAATCTTAAATAAGTACGTAGTAAATATAGAAAAGATGTTAGATGTCAACGAAGTGATAACAAATAAAAACATATAGTAATGGAAATATTAGGTTTACAAAAATGAATGAGGAAGTGAATAAATTGAAAAGTGGAAAGGCAAGAGATTTAGATGAATGGGTAGCAGAAATGGTGATAAATTTAGGAAATAGGACAAAACTAAATCTATTATTATATTTTAATAAGATAGCATAGAAATCAGAGTTTCCAGATAGCTGGAATAATACAAGAGTGAGGCTATTATTTAAAGGAGAAGATAAGGACTATAGAAAGATAAATAATTATAGACTGGTAGTAGTAACATTGATGTTATAAAATTGTTGCATATATAGTGGCTAGAAGAGTGGCAAAATGTATGGAAGAAAAGAACAGTGGTAGACATGCAAGGAGATTTTAGAGTGAATAGGTATATAGGAGGAATACAGGTTTATATATGGTTTTTATAGATATAGAGAAGGCATATGATAGAGTGAATAGAAATAGATTATGAGTAAGTTTAGTAAATTTAGGAATGAATGGAGCTTTAGTGGTTCTTATTAGAATCTCATGAAAATTATTATACGTATCAATTAGGAAATATAGAATCAGATAAAGTTAAAAATGGTATGGGACTAAGGCAAGGATGCTTTATGTCACCTATTTTGTTATATTTGAGAGAAATGAAGATGCCATTAGAAAAATTAGGAAAAGAGGTGGAGATACCATTAGTGGATAGCAAGGAAGCGTATACATTATCAGGTTTTTTATTTGCTGATTTTTTTTTTATGTACAGAAAATAGGGAAGATGTGTAAGCTGTGCTGAAGATGTCGATAAAGAGATGGGGCTCAAATTTACTGAAGAAAAAATCAAAAGTAATGATTGTAAATGTTGGAGACAAAGAAGAGAGAGAATTTTTCTTGGGGGATATAAAGTTTAATGTGGTGAATAGGTGCAACTACTTGGGAATCGTCTTAAATAACCAGAGGAATTGCTTGGATGAATTGAAGAGAAATTATAAATGAAGCAAAAAAAAGAAAAGGACTGATAAAGAAATTAACTATTTTTATATAGTAAATATGATGTAGCAAGAATTGTGTAGGAGTGGCAATCATGTAATTAACCTATGGTAATGAATGATGTGTTAGAAAAGGGATGTTAGATTATCTAGAAAAAGTACAAAGAGAAGTAGGAAGACATGCATTAAATGCAAATATGTGGCTAGCAAAAGAGGCAATTCAAGGAGAAATGGGATGGTCAAGTTTTTTATATGAGAAATGCAAAAAGCAAAATGAAAATATCTCATAGATCATGATTTATGAATAGTAAGAGAATAGTCAAAACAGTATTTAATCGGGTTATGAGTAAAGGGCAGGCAGCAAAATGGGTGAGAAACATAGTATGGTATGCAGAAGATTTGGATAAAGTCTATCTCAGTATAGTACAGAGGCCGAGATGATTGTGTTAGGAGGATTGTCGAATGTTATAGTAGTGAATACTAGGATAGAAGAATAAATACATTAACAAAAAATAGGGAGATGGAGAACTAGTATGGAGAATAAAAAGAGCTTAAATATATATAGAAATAAACAGAATATTGGTTGTGAGATAAATTTATGATAATAGCAAGGAAAGTAATTTACTGTTTAAAGCTTGAACGGAATTATTAGCAACAAGGAAATATACACATAAATGGAGGAATGTAGTGATTTAGTAGGAAGGCATGGAAAATATTGGATATCTGTAAATTAAATGAAAATGCTTACAAGCAGAAGGGGTACAAGTAATGAAGTTGTGGGAGGAAAAATATAAACAAAGTGATTATATAGAAAATGAGTTCTTGGTTTTTATGCTGGGTTTGGAAAAAAATAAGGGGGTTTAAATATAAAGGCCATAGAGTAGACTAAGATTATCTTGTGGAAATGGAATGGAGCAGGATAGACAAGAATATGGGAAAAAATTTTAGGATGGGGAATGGAAACAGAAGGTAACATGGCTAACAAGTTTCTCTGGGCATAGTGGCTGAGAGATTCCTGACTCCTAAAAAAAAGCCACAGTGCATCACATCATATATGAAAGATGCAAAAAGCAAAATGAAAATGTTTAGTAGATTTAAATTTATGAATGGTAGGATATCCAAAATAGTTTTTAATTGGGTTATGAAAAAGGACAGGAAACAATATAGATGAGAAAGGTAATACAACACACAGAAGATTTAGATGATGACTTTATGTCAGTATAGTTGTACAAATGATGTAATGATTGTGATAGGAAAATTGTTGAGTGTTATAGTGGCAAAGAATGAGATAGAAGAGTAGATGCATTAATAAAAAATAGGGAGATTGAAAAGATGGAGACCTTGTATAGAGAGTAAAATGAATTTAAATATATATAAAAATAAACAGAATATTGGATGTGAGTTAATTTAAATTAATAGCAAGGAAAGTAGTTTAGTATTTTAGGCTTGAACAGGATCATTAGCAACAAGAAAATATACATATAAATAGAGAAATGTAGGTGATTTAGTCTGCAAGTTATGTAAGGAAGGCATGGAAAATATTAAGCATTTGCTAATTGAAAGTAAATGCTTGCAAGCAGAAAGGTTACAAATAACGTAATCGAAAAATTTAAAATAATTTTTTTTTAAAAGATATTCTGTATTTAAAGTTAGATGATGGAAATAACATACTGATTCTACTTGTTGAACTAAATAAAGTCGTTACAGAGAAAGTGGCTTTTTGGTGTTTATGATGGGTTTGGAAAAGGTAAAGGAGATCTAGATATAAAGACCATAGAGTGGACAAAGATGATGTTTTGAAAATGGGATGGAGCAGGAGAGAGAAGAATATGGGAAAAACTTAGGAAGGTGAATGTAAAAGTAAGGAAAGATAGCTGACAGGTTTCTCTGGACGTAGTGGCTGAGAGATTCCTGACTTTGACAAAAAGGAAGCCATACCACATTGCATATAAGTAAACAATATTGGGTGTTAATTAATTTACGATAATAGTAAGGAAAGTAGTTTTCTGTTTAAGGCTCAAACAGGATCGTTAGCAACAAGGGAATATACAAATAAATGGAGAAACGTGGGTGATTTAGTCTGCAAGTTATATAAAGATGACATATATAATGGAGATATTAATTTATATAGTGCTATGTTTATTTATGTAATAGTAATACTAACGATTAATCCAATGCACATGCGCTTTAACGAGATTATATAAATGAATAATCAATTTTCCAGACATGGGATATAGTATTTTAGATAGAATGGAATGAATCCACCCATTCTTTCTGACCCAAACGTTTATGTATGGGTAAATCTTAAGTGTGTGGAAATAAGAGTGTGAGATGTTACACGATCACTTTAAATTAGAGCTATATAAAATAATATCTCATTATATATGTTTAATTTCAACTAAAGAATAACAGTTCGTAAATTGTAAAGATTTTGCAAAGTGTCATTCGTTCAAACTTAACAAATGTAATTTAAAGTGATCGTGTAACATCTCACACTCTTATTTCCACATACTTATGATTTGCCCATACATAAACGTTTGGGTCGGAAAGAATGGGTAGATTCATTCCATTCTTTCTAAAATACTATATCTCGTGTCTGGAAAATTGAGTATTCATTTATATAATCTCGTTAAAGCGCATGTGCATTGGCTTAATCACTAGTATTACTATTACATAAAGATGACATGGAAAATATTAGGCATTTTCTAATTGAATGTAAATGCTTACAAACAGAAAGGATACAAGTAATGAAGTTGTGGTAGAATAAATTTAAACAAAGTGATTATACAGAAAGTGGGTTCTTGGCTTTTATACTGGGTTTGGAAAAAGATAAGGGTGATTATATATAAAGACCATAGAGTGGACAAAATGAGATGGAGTAGTTAAGAAAAAAATATGGGGAAAACATTTGGGGAATTTTCTATGGGCACAGTAACTGAGAGATTCCTGATTTTGATATAGAAGCCATAGTGCATCACATCGCAACACAGAAATTACATACTAATATTGTTAAGTAGATTTTTTTTTGTCACACTATGTATTTGTTACTTCATTTTTGTGTGATGAAAATCTTTTCTATATCATGTCATGTTTGTGCTGAGTAATAGGCCTGCAGGGAATATGTTATTTTTTGGAAATGTTGTAAATCCTTAATTATTTATTTTAAATTATGTAGAAAAGAATTTTTTGATCAAATTCAAAATACGTAATTTGAAATTGAAAGATGGATTGTTATTTTTCATTAAATGAACATTTTGTAAATAAATCTTGTATCAAAATCTTTAGATATAATAGTATTAAAGTATTCTAGGAAAAAATGGATCAGTCAATTAATGGATTTCTAATGATGACTCAAAACCCAATTGACATTAATTCCAGAACATAGAGCAGTTAGCCGACAAGTATTTCAAGGAAAACTAAATAAATTGAATGAATTTTTTAACTTCAATTTAAAAGGGATAATTATAGCTGAAAGCTGATAAAAAATACAAGGATTTTTTTGCCCTAGAAATACAAAAAAAAAAAGGACTTCCATTAAAAAGATTTACTGATAGCACAAATAGTAAAAGTAGATGTCTTTCCATCCTATATTAAGTATTCTCTGTGTTTGCAAGTAAGAAAGACTTGTGATTAATAACTATGACAGTATATGGACTGCAAATATTAACCATGACATTTTTTATCTTCATTCTTTTTAATTCTTAAGAACTCATTGACTTCAAGTTCTGATGAAAAAGTATAATAAACATAAACTAATTAAATGCACTGTACCAGGGCTACAGGGGTAAAATTGATATTTATCAGCTATATACGCATCTACATTTATTTAATGAAACCAAAACATTAACTAGAGTAATTAAAACGAAGTTTATTCACTTGTTAATAATGTAAAAAATAATAAAATAAAATGAGTAAAACCATTTTGGCTTCTTTAAGCAATTTCAATAATTAGCCACATGATAAACTGTTCATATGCATAAACATTATATACAAATCCAAATTATCTGTGTGTATCCATCTACTTTGGTTTTAAAATACAGACATTCTAATCTTATTTCTAATATCAGTCTTTAAACATCTCCCTGACTTCTACAATGATCAGCACACATGTATTTTCTACTTACAAGGTCACATAATCGCTGCTCATGTAATTGTAAGTACAGGGTTCTGCCACTGTTAGAACGTATCTAGTTGTATTTATGCAGTTTAGAATACATAGTAGAGCTTATTTAAATGTATAATCTGGATTTTCAACTTTATGCTTTATGCCGATAATAATTTAATATACTATTTGTACGTATAATACAAGATATTAAACTTTATTTACAATAAATATACATAACCTGTATATTTATACTTTACATTTGTCTTCAATATAATATTAAATCGTGCTTTCACACTTCCAACGTAAAGCTATAGCTTTACATTGGAAGTGTGAAAGCACGATTTAATATTATTATAATAAATATACATATAATGCATAGAACAGTCTATTCCTCCCCCACTGTAGAAAATACTCTTCCCAGTTACAAAAAAATATTATTGTAATCTTGTTGCTTGTCATCAAACTCTGGTGGGAGGTAAATCTCTTTTTTCCTCTTGATTATCCATTGCATCCACTGGATCTGGTTGCATCATCTGATTAGCTACCTGTGTACTTATTCCTGATAAATCTGGATGATGCGCTTGATTAACTATGGACATTCCTTTGTTTTGAAATTCTGAAGAGATGACAGTGCACTCCTTTTTTTCATTAGAAGTCCGCCATTCATTAGGTAATGTAATTTGGTCATTATCTGTATCTATTATTTCATTCTACCAAAATCGTAAATGATTGATGAGTCTCTTCACAATTTTTTCATTATTCAGTTTAACTAGCTGAATATACTTAGAGGGAACTTCCATGATAACAACAGGAAGTGATTTCCTTTTAAAATAACATGACTCCACACTAGATCACCTATTTTAAACTTTTCAACATTAAAATTATTATCCGCAATAACTTTTTTTATCAAGTGGGTGCAACACAACAACAGTTCAGCTGATGTTTTCATTATTGATACACTAGTGGTGAAATGTTGATAAAACATTGCATCAACCAAAGCTTCATGTATGTCTTTGTGAGATGTTTTCTTCAGTGTCACTTTGCAAATATCAGTGAGAATATCTTTTCTCACTTTATTGGATAAAACTCCTGCAATGTAAATCTGTCCCGTTATTTGATACTATTGTTTTCAGAAAACATTGGCCTGCAAAGATCTCTTTTAAGGCATGAATACTACCTTCTGCACTCATGTTTTTTACAAGCTTATATACCCATTTTGAATAAAAATCAATTGTAACTAGGAAGATATATCTGTTCATTGGACCTGCTTGGTCTAAATGTAAGCATTGCCATGATGACATTGCTTTTTCCCATGAATCAAAAGTCTTTGGAGATAAATTAGCAATAGACTGACACTCAACATGTCTTGATCAAATTAGGCCACCAAAATATAAATAAGCTAAAGCTTTCATTCACACTATGCCTGGATGTCCTTGGTATAGCAAACAATACTTCCTTCTGCCCTTCTGATGGCATAAGCACTTGCTCCATCCTTAAAATATGGCCACTACATGTAAATAGGCTTTTATGAGCACTAAAGATAGGTCTTGCAATGTAATTTGGTAGACTTTTTGCCCAAATCAAATTTAATTTCTCAAGCTTTTATATCCACGATCATTATTAGTACCCTTTTCAACTTGGAGCATCCAGCAAATGCAATAAAGCATATTTGCATTAGTAATTTCTTTTCCGGTCTTCTAAATTACTATATACTCATGTACTGCTAACAAATTAATCCAAAGAATCAAATGTTGGATGACATATTTGGAAGTTTTCTTATCATGTACAAAAATTCTCAGTAATGGACAATGATCTATGTAAGTAAAGAATTTGCATTCATACACATATTGATGATACTTTTAATAGCAAATATTATATCCAGAACTTTTTTATCAAGTTGACTATAATTTTTTTCAGCAACTGTTAGCATCCTTAAGGCATACACAATAGTCTGAAAATCCGAAGCATCGGTTGTAATAATCACTTCCTGGTCACTGTTATAATGTACAAAAAGCTGCTTAGATGTTAAAAATTGTTTGTTTTCTGGAAAACTAAATCATGCTCTCTAGTCGATTTCTGGCAGTGTTCTTTATGCAGTAACTCATACAATAGTGTAAGGACATGTGGCTTCCCTTAAAAGAAAATCTATCCTAGAAAAGCCTGCAAATCTTTTACATTCCAACTTTTCCCAGTTGAGGGTATTTTCCTTTCTGATTTATAACATGGCCCAGAAATTTAATTTCTCTTGTAGCCCATATACATTTAAAAAAATTAATTCTAGCTCCAACTTTGTTTAGTCTTGCACAAAGCATTCAACATGCATGTTTTCAACTCAGTTTCTGTTTGGGCAATTATTAAAATGTCATCTAAATAAGGAATAACTCCTTCCATGTCTTGGAAAAAACCATCCATTTTTGCTTGAAACACTTTTGGAGCACTGTAATCCCATAAGGCAACTTATTGCACTTATAAAGTCCCTGGGGATGAGTACTGATTGTTAGCAATTCAACAGTTCTGTCTGCAACAACAGGTATTTGATGAAAAACTGACTTTAAATCAATTTTTGTGAAGAATGCTGTCTTCAGAAGTGATTCTAAAACTTTACATACACTTGGGACTTGATACGCTCCCTTATTTATGAATTTATTAAGTGCAACACGATAATCTCCGCACAATCAAATGTTCCTGTCCAGTTTCATAGCTGTATTACTGTTGTAGCTCATGATGAATCTTCCACTGCAGTCAAAACATCTTTATTGATCCTGGAGACAAAACTTCTTTATTGATCATATCTTTAATAGACTATTCAACTTTGGGTTTTAAGGCAATAGAACCTATACTATACTATATTATAGGCTGAGCATTATTTTCAATTTCCATTGGTTGTTTTAAATTCAGCTAATCCTGGTTTAAATAAATGGGAAACATCTTTCTAACTTCTGTTTCTAGCTGATCCCTCTTATTTTGAGGACTTGATACTCTTCACAGTGTGTGATGATAAAATAATAGCTTTAGCATTAATATTCACGGGTATATTAACTTTTCTACATATGCCAATTGTTACTATTCACACTTATGGCTAATATCTGCATATATTAAAGCATGTATTTTCTTTTACTGCTGCTATTAATTTTTATCCAGTCTTTATATGACAACAAAGAAAGGCGTACCACTTTCCACTTCCATTGTAATTTTATTTCTGCAGACAGTAACATCTAACACAATATGATCATCATCTATCATTAATCTTGTAAACAATTTTTTCCACTCTTAATCTGCCTCCCTGTGATTTAAAGTCTGAATTTAATCACATTTCACAACTCTTATCTTTGTTTCTGCAGACACAAGCTAAATTTTTCCATTTTAAATTTATTACATTTCTTAACATGGCCTTTTACACCACAGCAATAACAGATCAATCTTGCCTTTGCTGTTTTCAAACTCATAGTTACAGCTTGTAGCTTTATTTATAGTAATCAAATTATTTTGCTTTCCGACTGAAGTCTGAAAATTCTGATGCTTCATCTAACATTACTTCCTGTGTCATTCATTTTCTGAGGGTTATCTTACAATTCAGATCATTCACCAAAGTTTTCCTCAGGCTATGGTCAGACATTCTAAATTACAATTGATCAAGCAACACGTCTAACTCGGAGACAAATTGGCATTGTTTCGTGAGTACACAAAGTGCTATATCATAGTCTATATACCAGTTAAGAGGTAATTGCTTTCTCACCCTCGAGACAAGATACCTATCTTGAAATTTCCAGCTGAAAATATGCATTTAATTTCACTTTTAACTCTTCATATGGAATGTTCTCAGGAGTTTATGGGTCACACAATTGTTTTGCAATTTGTAAATATCCTTGCCAGCAAATAACAAAAGCTTAACTATTTTGAGTCTATCTTTCTCAATTTTATTTATTAACCTATAACCCTCAATGTGCTAAACATAAACTTTCCATGACATGTTAATATCAAACTTACTAATACTACTGTTCAACATTGCCATTAATTATCAAGAATAACTTAACAAGTTTCTTACTTCATAAACTAATGACTACAGTCATTCCATTGTCGACTTGCTTCATTCTATTGTTCATCTGTGCCATTCTGCTATATTGTTCCAGTCAAAGTTGTGTATTATTTCAACATGACCAATAATCCAAGCAAAAGTACCTTGAATCCAACCATGCACAAGATACAGATGTCAGAGCAATTGTGGATCCTAACCTATTTGTTCTTCCATTTTGTTTATAATCTCATTCAATTTGTGCTTCCAACATTTGAGCTTTGTATAGTAAAATACAATTTGAAGTCAATTGTCTTTCGACCTTCTAAATCCACGTGTCCAGTTAATATTAATTCTTTACAAACAAGGCAAAACTCTCCATACAGTAGTGCCACCCTGTGCCAACCAGAGTAATCAATGGATGCCAGAAGGCTTGTGCATAAAAATCCCTATCTAATGCCTACTCACCCAATATCCCCAGACTAGTTTCTGGCTTGTGTGCAATCTTCCTTCACTTGAAAGTGAGACCCATTATCAAATCACAGACTATGTATCCAATTATCTTCATCACTCTCTATCTTAAGTCACAAGGCTGCTTTGGCTGAATTTCCAGCCTCCCGGAAATAAGCACCATAATTCTAAAAGAAAATCCACATTCAAACTAATATAAACCCATTCATCCTGTGTTCCAGTAACTCTATCTGTTGCCTTAGAACCTATCAAACATTAAGATAATCACAGCATTTTTTGATCTTAAACTAAGAAGTGAAAATAAGTAAACTCACTACCCTGGTTTGGGGGTTGGTGAGCAGCCAATTATCATAAACGCTGCATGACAAGAATAAATAGAGAGGACATTAGGAATTTGCCCTGCTTATTTCCTTTAAGGCTTCAAAAATGAATTAAAAATGTTTCTTTTCAGACCTGTTGATAAAGGTGATATCAATATGTTCACTTAAGTGAAACTATTACTTTAGTATCATTTGTTACAGTTAAATAAATTTTGCTGACTGACATTCTATTTGAGAATTCAAATAAAATTAACTTTCGGCTATAAAGGACACATATTAATATATTCTAGTAAATGTCATTCTATTTCCCAGACACTATTAAGAGCTCACTTATGTTTTCAAGAGCAATTATCTTCATGCTATTCTACTGCCATCTATTGTAAACATTAGTAATTATGAGATGCCAAAGTATGTAATGCTATTATATTTTCAGATTATTTTCTATCTTTTGGCTTCAGTAAGAACTAGGATTCGAACTTAGGACTAATGAGACATCATTCACTTCCTTATATTACTCAATCTAATAGCCTAAAATTAAAAAAACACAAATCTGAACCC
Organism: Epiperipatus broadwayi; assembly: GCA_028023455.1. NCBI lineage: Eukaryota > Metazoa > Onychophora > Udeonychophora > Euonychophora > Peripatidae > Epiperipatus > Epiperipatus broadwayi. Next base: position 5,028,410 of record JAQFVV010006260.1, on the reverse strand, counting down.
AAGCTAACTCACTACTTCTATATTATCCTTGGAAGGTTAATCCCAGCCACATTATCATGATTTCCTCATATGCTTCCAAGAGTAGTTGTCTTTAATCTAGAGCCATTTACTATAAGTCTGAGTAAGCAATAGATACTAGATGTATCATGCTATATCCTTAAAACAGTTTCTAGTTTTTGCTTTCATCAATGAGGATTAGGATTCAAAGCTGGAACTAATGCACCCTCAAGAAAATCCTAAAGTTTTGAATCCAAGCCAACTCAGTTGCCTTTAGCATTCTGAATAAAAATAGCACAATTAAAAACACATTGTTCATTACAAAAATGGCTAATTCTGTATAAGTACATACACACTTCTTCGTTTCAAATAAGCAATTTCTTAAAGAACATAATTTTTTTTTTTCAAGAAAAATCTTACCTTGATTGATCTTTCATAATTATTTCATGTATTCTTACTCTAAATCTGTTCATTTTCTTCATAGAACAATTTTTCCAAATTGATTGAATTTTGACCACTCATGGAGTAGTTTATTCTTAAATCCTGATCAACCATTGATATAGAAATCTTTTTATGACTACATTCAATTTTCTTTTAAATGTACTAATCAATTGAACTATTGATTGTGCGGTTTCATAACTAATTTTGGTCTTAACCTAATACCAAGAAGCTAACGAATATTTGGCTTTTGATAAATGGATAATCAATTCAGTATGTATTTACCATGTATCATAAATATTGAGCCATACTCAGTATGGATTTTCATATTAGGACTTTTTTTTGGATGATAAATTCTTTGTAATTTTATTACTTTTATCTGAAACCTAGTTCCCCACGATGGTGATGATGTTCACAGAGAATATAATATATATAAAAACATGTAGAAGGCAATACTATATACAAATAGGAAAGAAAAAAATAGGTAAAAGATGACTTAAATTTGGATACAAAATTTATCAGGCAGTTATAAAATGTAAATGAAGTAAGATAATAAATAGTTAAATTTGATAATATGGATTCTCATTTCAATTTATGCTAGATTCGATCACTTTCATGCTGTCTTTTTTAATATTATTTACTTCATTTTTTTAAAATCTAAATCTCCCAAATAATTTTCTCATCTTTTTAACATTTGTTTGATCTATAAAGAATTGTTTCAATGATTATCATTTTTAATTCTTCTTAGTTTGTACTATATCTATACTCTTATCTAACTTTGTCTCTAAATCATTATTATACAGAATCCTTCTATTTATTATATTCATGATTCTTTTGTTCAGGTAGTTTGAAATTCAAAGCTTTTTTAAAAAAATCTCATTCATTTTTAGAAGCACAAAATCGATTCTGATCATTGAATTTGTTCAAAAAACAATTTAAACGGCTGTTAATCTATTCAGTACCCTGTATATCCACAAAAAATCCCTATAAAAACTTTTTTTTTAAGTTTGTGATCATATATTAATATTACTAACATACATATATATTAAGATAATAATGCTTTGTTCAAAATTAGATTGTTTTATAAATGTAAATGACATGAAAACAGCACACACCTATTCAACACCAAGAATCTGCTATCAAGGGATTATCTTTTTAAATAACTAAACATCACATGATCACCATTCTTTATGGTCACACAAACTCTCTACACAGATGTGATGTGATGCACTGTAACTTCTTTTACGAAGTCAGTGATCTTTTAGCAACTATGTCCAGAGAAACTTGTTAGCCACTTTACCTTCCCTTTCCATTCCACACCCTAAGCTTTCCCATGTACTACTACATCCCATTACCACTAACATAATCTTTGTCAACTCCATGGTCTTTATATCTAAATCCCCCATATCTTTTCTCAAACCCAATTCCATGGTCTTTATATCTACATCCCCCATATCTTTTCTCAAACCCAGCATAAAAATCAATAACCCATTTTCTGTATAATCACTTTCCTTATATTTATTCTTCCACAACTTTTATTATTTATATCCTTTCTGCTTTCAGGCATTTATATTCAATTAACAGATGCCTAATATTTTCTTTGCCTTCCTTACATAACTTACAGACTAAATGACCCATGTTTTTCCATTTACAAGTATAATCCTCTGTTGGTAAAGATCCCATTCGAGCCTTAAACAGTAAACTACTTTCCTTGCTATTATCATAAATTAACTCCCACCTAATATTCCGTTTACTTCTATATATATTTAAACTCTTTTTACTCTCCATCTCTCTAACTCCCTATTCTTTATTAATGCATCTATTCTTCTATCCCATTCTTTACCACTGTAACACTCAACAATTCTCCTAATACAATCATCCCACCTTTTGTACAAGTATATTGACATAAATTCTTTATTCAAATCTTCTACATATCGCATTACTTTTCTCCCATCTTGTTACCTGCTGTTTATTCATAATGCAATTAAACACTATTTTGGCTATTGTTTTATTATCCATAAACTGCAATCTACCAAACACTTTCATTTTGCTTTTTGCATCCCTCATATAAATACTTGACTATTCCATTTCTTTGAATTGCTTCCTTTGCCCAGAGATGTGATGTGATGCATTGTGACTTCTCCTTAAACTGAGTCAGGAATCTCTCAGCAACTATGCCCAGAGAAACCTGTTAGCCACTTTACCTTCCATTCTCCACTTTTAAGTTTTTTCATATTCTGCTCCATCCCATTTTCACAACATAATCTTTGTCAACTCTATGGCCTTTATATCTAAATCCCTCTTATCTTTTCCCAAACCCAGCATAAAAACCAATAACCCACTTTCAGTATAATCAATTTTTTCATATTTATTCTTCTATAACTTCATTATTTGTACCCTATCTATTTTCAAGCATTTACATTCAATTAACAGATGCTTAATATTTTCTACTCCTTCCTTACACAATTTACAGACTAAATCACCCATATTTTTTTTATTTACATGTATATTCTCTTGTTGCTAAAAATCCCGTTCGAGCCTTAAACAATAAACTACTTTCCTTACTATTATCATACATTAACTCGCACCTAAGGTTCTATTTACTTCTATATATATTTAAACTCTTTTTACTCTCCATACTAGTTCTCTATCTCCCTATTCTTTATTAAAGAATCTATTCTTTTATCCCATTCATTGCCATTATAACACTCAACAATCCTAATACAATCATCCCATACTCTATACAGTAGCGCCATTCAGTGCAAACCAGAGTAATTGATGGATGCAGAAAGGTTTTTGCATAAAATCCCTATCTAGTGCCTACTTATTCAAGGCTCTTCACTGATGAAAGCCACAAGCTAGAAACTAGTCTGGAGATATTGGATGAGTAGGTACTAGATAGGAATTTTATGCAAAAATCTTTCTGCATCCATTGATTACTCTGGCTTGCACTGAATGGTGCTACTGTACGGAGAGTTTTGCCTCTGTGGATTATCTTTCTTACAAATAAAAGATTATCTTGACAACTTATTGAAGATTCTTGATGTTGATAAGCCTGTGGGCTGCTTTCTTGTAATTTATATATATATATAACAGTACCATTTTATGTATATGTAATAGAAACAGACAAAGAGCCTGTAAAATTCACCCATTTATTTCCCTCAGAGCCAATCAGCTGTGAGTTTTTAGAAATGGAGAGAAACGTATCAAATATTCAATTGACTTAGGAAGCCATAATAGGTCTCTATGACTTTGGGGGTAAAACTCTCTTTTACAGTAGACATTCAACAATAGTAAAAAACTGACTTCTATCAGATTTCACTTAATGGACTATATTTTTTACTTAAGATAGCTTGCAGTTCTAAAACATAATCTATAATAATCCTCTTATCAATGCTCATCAGCATTTCTATTTGTGATAACCATAATCCAAGACTGTTTTTCTTGATAACAGAAACTTTCAGCATACAAAGATCAATATATCGGGTTTGCACATAAACAAAAAAACAATGCAACATTTTTTTTTTAACTAAAATAAATTTATAAAATTAGTATACATATATAAAAATTTGGATAAAAAATGATGTATAAAGTTTTAACTGTAAACCAGTAGTAATCAATATAGAAAAGATTCATCATAGGCTGTAATCCAAAATGGCGTACAATACTCTTCTGTCACCAGTATGTTTCCAATATTTCTTGCGAAGAAAAAAAAATATTTTGACATCACTCACGAAGGACGACACCGAAAGTCCAATACCAGATGATCAATACGAGGAGCGTAAGATTTAACATGTTGTAGGTGGATGAGTTCAATAGTCCAATGTTGACCGTGTAAATGGTAGAAATGATTGGCAATCTTTTGAAGTGATGAGTTTGCCCAATCTTGCCATGACAATTTTTTATTGTTAAAACTGGTAACATTTCCATGAACATGGAGAAAGCCTCCTCTATCACCTCTAAGTGAACGACATGCACTGAACCAACTAGCTTCAGAGCTGGGGATTAAACCCAAATTAACTCTATCAGCAACACCAACTGGAGCAACCTAAAATTAAGATGAAATGTGTAAATGAAAAGCTAATTTAAAAGAAATAATGAAAATAATAAATGAAAAATTGTTTTAGAAATAAAAAGAAAATATCTAAATTTATAATTTAAAACAATTTATGAAATTGCAATACCTTTGGGTTAGTTTACATAATTCCAAATCAGAATAAAAAATTTTGGTTTTCAGGATTAGCAAGTTTTAATTATAAATTTATTTAACACACATTGTTTATGTAAGTAATATTTACTAAGGCAATAAACCCAAAGCATGTGCAGTTGAAAATGCGCAAAGGTAGGGACCTCTTCAGGTCTTAACCACAAGCTATTTACAATTTATAATTACAACTTTAAATTATTGTAATAGATTTCTAACTATAAGATCTTTCAATTGACTCGTAAATTGAACGATTTTGCGAGTACTAATGTATAATAGAAATTGTGGACTTAATCAGTGAAGTATTGAGTCGCTTCACGCTCTCAGATCTAACCGCTTCAGCTTCACCTATTTATATAGAAAGTAGGTTGAAGTAAAGAAGGTTCCCCTCTTCCAATGCGTAAGCTGGTGGTTAAAACCTGTAGAGGTCCCTATCTTTGCATTTTCAACTGCACATGCTTTGGATTAGCAAGTTTGTAAAATAGTAATTGAATTAATTATTATATATACAGTAAATATATCAATGAAAGTGGAATAGATATTCTTCATATTCTAATAATTTTTATTAGTCATTCATTAGACTAGAGATTATCCATTTAATGAATATTTCTGTAGTGTAATTTTCACTACACCACTGTCATGCAAGGTAGAGACTGATTTCTACCTATAAGGTGTTAAAAACGGCCGGAGCCCAGTCCTGCGAGAGTGGTGTAGTGAAAATTACACTACAAAAATATTCTGTTTATGTGACAACTTCTATAATATGATTGCTATATATATATGAAAGCCTAATTATTTTTGATAAGCTCACAAATAATTTTAATTTCTCAAATATGTAATGCTGATAATATAATTTATTCATGGAACAATTATCTTAGTAATATTTTGGAATTGTTCTGTGAATAAGTTATATATATATGTAAACATTGAAATGTAAGATTTTTTTTTTTATGTAGTAATTTAAATTAAATTTTAGCTATGGTGTAGCCAGACAAGAATCAGTTAAAACTAGTAAAACAAACTGCAATCATGTTATCTAGTAGTAGCATTCGTCTGATAAATATGGAACCATAAGTGGAATAAATTATTTTACATGCATGAAAATTTGGAACAACAACTTTAATAAATTTTCACAACCAACCAACAAAATTTTCATTCATATAAAATATTTATATCTAACTCAGCAATTATCTATGGTATGCATACAATTGGCAATACATGAAAGAAAAACTATTTTTGAGAATTATATTGAAACAATTTCTTCAAATAATGTAAAGTTTTGGATTTGGAGAAAGAATAATGTTAAAAAAATCGCTGATAAAGCTTATAAATTTTTGATGTCGTTTTGCATTAGCTATTTATGCGGAAAGACATTTTCAACAATGTTATATTTAAAAACAAAATTAATACTTGAGCATAATTACTGCTTAAAACTGATTATAAGTAATCTGATATTAAAAAATTTTTGTTTTGCAAAACAAGCTCAAGGTTCTCATTAATTTTAATTAAAAAGTTTTTTATAATATTTTGACTATTTTTTTATAGTTTTTTTTACGTAATAATTTTGGAAATGTTAGTAATAATAATAGATATGTTGTTTCTAAATAAACTAAATATTTATTTTACTATGGTAATTATGTTTTGGTTACTAAACTAAAATAAATATTTCTTATTTACCTACTTTTTTATTTTTTTATTTTGTTGCCCAAATTTTTATAAAGGGTGGTGATGCAGAGAAATTTTGACAGTCTTTGGGTGCAGAACTCAAAAATTTGGGTGCCGCTGATCTAATCCATAGCTTTTATACTAATGAGGTATTAAATGAAAAAGGCTTTCACTTTTAGTTTAATATGGATTAGATAAATACAGTTACTATTACAAGATAGTGTTGTTTCAGTTTGCATTGTGAATTTTAATTAATTGTAGTTTCATTACAGATATCTACATTATTGCAAGACAAAATCCTGTTATATTTTAATGTTTACATCTATAAGTCTAAAAAATCTTTAATATAAAGCTCACTATTCTTTTTAAAAATTCAAAAAAAATTTTTAAAATGTAAAAATAATTCTTAAATAAGAATAGAAATGTGTTCGGTCAGAGGTTGCACAATTTACAAAGATAGTTTTATGAATTTCTTCTTCCTTTCCATGTAATGGGAATCTTCATCAGAGTTCATAAATGATAGCAATGGACAAACTACAACAGCAATCTAACTTTTTTATGGCTTTACAAAAAGTTCCTGGACTTAAATATTAGCGCTTAACTCCAGTTTTCAATTTTATTCCTGTTTTGATTACTTAATAATAAGTATAAACATACACACAGTCCTCAAAATTAAGAAATTCTTCTGTTCAGCAATTGAAGAATCCTATTAAAGTATTTATTAAGAATTCTATCCATAGACATAGAGATCCTCTTTATAGAAGTAGGCTGCCAACATTTTGATGAAATCTCATTCAACTTTGCCAAAGCTAGGGTATCCTGTATTATTGTCGTGTTCTGAATAAAAATGAGACTGTATATGAATTTTTTCATCAGGTAGTTGTTAAATCATAGTTGAAAAATGGCTACCTAAAGTTTCTGTATTTTATTTTGTTTCATGAACAAATGACTTTTTTAAAAAAATTGCCTTACAGAAGCTCACTATTTTATCTCTTTCTCCTCCATTTAACTATATTTTTTAAAAAATCAGTTGTCCATGAAATGAAGGAATATACAGAAACTTTTCTCAACTTTTCACCAACTATGATTGGGAGAACTACCCAATAAAATATGAAATGGAGAGACATTAATTCTTAAGCAGTTTCATTACTACTCGAGACACAAAGTATTCCAGGACACCATAGCATAGACAAAGTTGAATGAAGTTTCATCAAAATGTTGGCAACTTAATTGTTGAAGAACGAATTTGATGCTTATAGATAAATACTTTTTTAAAGGCTTTAAATGGGATTCTTTGATTGCTGAACAGAGATTCTCAACATGGATGACTGATACATGGAATGTCCCAAAATTTCTTTAATTATACACCCATTACAATTCATATGTTAATATTTTGTGTGATGTAAAAAAAAATTACTTTACTAAATTAAATTATATATATATAACAATAATAATTGCATGGGAAACATTTTTTAAACTGATATATATTTTAAAAAAATGCATTAATAATACTTTAACTACTGGCATAATTCAATTCAGAGTGTCCAGCAGTGGCAAAATACCCCTATGATGATCAGGTATAATCACTTAAGGTGGTTACCTTTCCTGGTTATTTGCTATATCTTCTGGAAAAAAGGTCTTAACATATATATATATCTGAACGCAAGTTGCAATCTTTAGTGTCTGTTTAAGTATATTAGACTATTAATAAAGATGGGATTCAACCTTTATTATTAAAAGGAGGTTGCCTTGACAACAGTTTGAAATTGTTGATTGTTATTGATATTGGGATTGTCTAAGTGTGGACTGGTTTTAATGATTACTTACAAACCCATTTAGCCTTGAACATTATTACACTTATTATTTAATAGTAATTTTAGCGATTAAGCCAATGCACATGCACTTTAAAGATAAATTATAAATGAACACTCAATTTTTCCAGACATGAGATATAGTATTTTAGAAAGAATGGAATGAATCCACTCATTCTTTCGACTCAGATGATTATGTATGGGCAAATCTTTAAGTGTGTGGAAATAAGAGCGTGAAGGTGTTACACGATCACATTAAATTACATTTGCTATGTTTGAACGAATGACACTTGCGAAATCTTTACAATTTACGAACCGTCATTCTTTAGTTGAAATTAAACATATATAATGAGATATTATTTTGGGTGGATTCATTTCATTCTTTCTAAAATACTATATCTCGTGTCTGAAAAAATTGAGCATTTATAATTTATCTTTAAAGTGCATGTGCATTGGCTTAATCGCTAATATTACTATTACATAAAAAACATAGTGCTATATAAAATAATATCTCATTATTTAAGTAATATTTAGGGATGCAATTTGAAATTTATAATTGCAGTTTGTAATGTTATAATTGACTATTTATTAGTCTGCATTCAGAATAGGTTATATTTACTTGTTTAAAGAAGTTTATTTAAACTTTTTTGTATCAATAAATTCAATCTCTGTGGTTAAGTTGCAATCTTTAGTGTATTAGACCATTAATAAAGATGGGATTCCATCTTTATTGTTTAAGGGAGGTTGCCTTGACAACAGTTTGAAATTGTTGATTGTTATTGATATTGTCTAATTGTCGACTGTTTTTCTCAATACCTACTGTTTTTCCTATATAATTTTTTAATAACAAATAAAATGAAATAGATCCTAAGTAATAATTTCTTTTCATTTCCTATATTGTCCAGTTTCCTTGTATAATTTAATTAAATTTAAATTACTTATTATTTGATGCCAACTTCATTTCTATTTTCTCCAAAGAATATTTTTAAAAAAAAACTTAAACATAAAGTTAATCTATAACGTGTTGATATTTTTTTTACAAAAAACATCATAAATATAAAAATAAAATATATATATATTTTAAAGAAATGCTTTTATTCACATAAATGCACTAAAAGATAAATTTTCATCAGTTTTTAAAAACGAAAGGGGGGGGGTCATGTTTAGAAACATTACTCAATCATTAGCGATCTGATAAATAAATTGGCACCGATGTAAAAAATGGTCATTGGTTGCAATTAAACGATTCTTTGGGAATCTGACTTGAGAATTCTTGTTATCGATTTCAGAATAGACAGCTCCTTGATTTTATTTGTGAAAGCTGAAGAAAATTTTTATTTTTTTTTAATGCATTTATGTGAATAAAAGCACTTTAAATTTATTTTTTATTTCTATTTTTTTTTATATCTACAACACTGAATTATTGAAATTAGGTTTCAATAAATCATTTAGTTTTAAATTACAAGAAGTTCTGCTAGCATCCATGATATATATAAAATTAAAAATTTAAATTTTTATACTAAAATTGTTTGCAAACTCTAAAAAAAAAAAAATGTATAGGCATCAGGAATGTATATGCGCACAAAGTTTTGACTAAATCAAAAATTGGGAAATGGATCAAAATTGAGTTACAAGATTTCGTTATGATAGGTTAAAAATCAGATTTTACACAATAATAAGTAAGAAATTACAAATAAATTCAAAAATAAAATATTGTTATATATATATGTCCAAATAATAATCTATCTTAACCAATAAACACAATTCTCCATTTCAGTGCCATCTAGTGCAAAATAGAGATCACTGGCTTTTGCTTTTATCAATGAGGCTTGGAATTCAAAGTTGAAAAGGAATGCATATACACGGTGAGCAACCATATTTAATTCCATATTAACTATCAAACTTAAAACTTGAAATTCAAATCTACTTCAGTGATAAAGGCAAAGATCAGAAACAGGTCTGAGAATGGGAATTTAAATATTAAGGATAGAAATTTTATATGCTTCTAGTAATTATTAATTACCTAGCTTATACTAGATGGCAGTAAAGTGGAGAGTAACTTTTAATCATAGTGATTAAGCTCAGTGTTTGGTGGTTTGTTGTTACAACTTTAGTCATAGAATAAGGTGCCTAATGTTATTAAAAAATGTTGGAATTACATTAAAAGGAGAAATGTAGGGGAAAGAGAGATAGTATTAATAGATGATGAGGGAATAGAGTGTAGCTCTAGAGAAGAGGTAGAGAGAATCTTAAATAAATATGTAATGGATATAGAAAAGATGTTAGATGTGAAGGAATTAGTGATAGAAAACATGAAAGCAGGTAGTAATGGGAATATTAGGTTCATAAAAAATGAACTGAATGAGGCAGGGAAGAGATTGAAAAGTGGAAAGGCGAGAGGTTTAGATGGATGGGCAGCAGAGATGGTAATGAATTTAGGGCATAGAGCAAAAGCAATGTTATTATCATGTTTTAATAAGATGGCACAGAAGAGAGTTTTTCCGGGTAGTTGGAGTAATACAAGAATAAGATTATTATTTAAAGGAAAGCGTAAGGATCGTAAAAAGTTAAATAATTATAGACCGATAGCGGTAACATCAATTTTATATAAAGTTTTCTCATATATGGTAGCTGGAAGAATTGTAAAATGGATGGAAGAGAATAATGTAGTGGGGAAAATGCAAGGAGGTTTTAGGTCAGATAGGCATATAGGAGATAGGTTGTTTGTAGTTACACAACTTATGGAGATGAGTAGGAATTCAAGTAGATCGTTATATATGATTTTTATAGATATAGAGAAAGCATATGATAGAGTAAATAGAAATAGATTATGGGTAAGGTTAGCCAATTTGGGAATGGATGAAGCTTTAGTAAATATTATTAGGAAATTATATGAAAATAATTATTATACTTACCAATTAGATGATATAGAATCAGTTAAAGTTAAAAATGGGGAGGGATTTAGGCAAGGATGCCCTATGTCACCTATTTTGTTTTTGTTGTTTTTGAGTGAAATGGAGAAAGCAATAGAAAGACTAGGAAGAGGGGTAGAGATACCGTTAATAGGTAACAAGGGAGTATATACTTTGTCGGGTCTTTTTTTGCGGATATCTTTTTGTGTGCAGAAAAAAGAGAAGATATGGAAATTATGTTGAGGACATGTGCAAGGGTGGGTAAAGAGATGGGGATTAAATTTAGTGAAGAAAAATCAAATATAATGACGATTAATACCGGGGAAAGAGAAGATGTAGAATTTTTATTGGGGGATATAAAGTTAAGTGCGGTGGATAGATATAGGTATTTGGGAATTATCTTATGTAATCAGGAAAATTGCTTGGATGAATGGGAGAAAAAATTGGTAAATGAAGCAAAGAAAAGAAAGGGTTTGGTAAAAAAACTAACAGTATTTTCATATAATAAATATGATGTAGCTAGAATTGTATGGAAGGGAGTTGCAGTAGCAGGTTTAACATATGGTAATGATGCATTAGGTGTTAGGAAAAGGGTTTTAGATTATTTAAAGAAAGTACAAAGGGAAGTATGAAGACATGCATTAGATGCAGAGATGTCGACAGCAAAGGAGGCAATTCAAGGAGAAATGGGATGGTCAAGTTTTTATAAGAGAGATGCAAAAAGTAAAATGAAAATGTTTGTTAGGTTGCAGTTTATGGATAGTAAAAGAATAGCCAAAATAGTGTTTATTGGGTTATAAGTAAAGGGCAGGTAACAAGATGGGTGAGAAAGGTAATGCGGTATGCAAAAGATTTATACTTGTATAAAAGATGGGATGATTGTGTTAGGAGGATTGTTGAATGTTATAGTGGTAAGGAACAGGATAAAAGAATAGAAGCATTAATAAAAAATAGGGAGTTGGAAAGATGGAGAAGTAGTATGGAGGGTAAGAAGAGTTTAAATATATATAGAAGTAAACGGAATATTGGAAGCGAGTTAATTTATGATAATAGTAAGGAAAGTAATTTATTGTTTAAGGCTCGAACGGGATCTTTAACAACAAGAGAATATACATGTAAATGAAAAACTATGGGTGATTTAGCGTGCAAATTATGTAAGGAAGGTATAGAAAATATTAGGCATCTATTGATTGAATGTAAATGCTTGAAAGCAGAAAGGGTACAGATAATGAAGTTATGGGAGAATAGACATGAACAAAGTGACTATACAGAAAGTGAGTTATTAGTTTTTATGTTGGCTTTGCGAAGAGATAAGGGGGGTTTAGATATAAAGGCCATAGAGTTGACAAAGATTATGTTGTGGAAATGGGATGGGGCAGAATATGGGAAGACTTAGAGTGGGGAATGGAAAATCAAGTGGCTAACAGGTTTATCTGGGTATAGTTGCAGAGATATTCTTGACTTCCTTTAAGGAAAAGCCAAATACATCACATCACATGTTACCAAATTAAATTTTTGTATGTTAAAATCATTTATAAGATTTTGATGTATAAAAAGAGCAAGTTTTAGTTAAGCAATCAGAAGGAATTAAGATTTTACCCTTCATTTCTTTCTATTTTAATTAACTGTGAACAGATTTTACAAAAATCATTATGAAATTCAACAAAAATATAATTTAAATAATACCGTCAACTATTGGATCACTGAAAACTTATTAAAAAGATGTCAACACAGTTTGAAATGCTACCCATCAACACTATTAGTCTGAACAATGCTGAAATATTGCATTGTCATTGATCATTAATATGTGGACAAAATTTGAAGAAGACCCATTTGATACAACTATGCTAAAAATTGATTACAAGACTTGACCCAAACAAATAATAAAATTTAAAGTTAAATAAAAGCATTTAATAAAATTTAATCTTTATATCTGATTTTAAACACTTCAATACCTTTCTATTGTCTCCAAGGTGAATAATACAGCGTTCAGCAACATCATTTCTTTGTAAAGTTGCTTTTAATGCTTCAACAGCCTTTAGATTCCACTCACAAGCATGAACTATTGATGCACCAGCATGAACTAAATATGGAAGAGTAAAATAACCAATACCTAAAAAAAAAAAGGCCTTTACATTTAAAACAATAAACAACACATGATTACCACTTCTTATGCCTGCTTATAACTATTATTCAAACAAGCAAAACTCTCCATACATATTGCCATTAAGTACAGGCCAGAGTAATCAATGGATGCCAGAAGGCATTAGATGGGGATTTTATGCACAGGCCTCCTGACATCCATTGATTACTCTGGCTTGTACTGAGTGGCAATACGTATGGAGAGTTTTGCTTGTATGAACAACATTTACATTTAACAAACATTAATAATGGAAATTAATTCAAAACTCACCTAAAACACTACTCAATTTCATTAAATGGAAATTACTTAATTATATTTCTTAAGATGAAAATGATCCTTAATTTTTCTGAATAAAACTTCTTTTTTTTTTGTAAACTATAAGATTAAATAATAAATACTGTCTAGAATTACTGATTTCCACCAGTTTTCAAAATATATCAAATCTCATGACTGTATCAAGAATAACCCTTAAATATTTTTATTATTAAAGTATAATTTTCTCGGGAGTCGTGTCATCGCATTGTCAAAATAATTCTTATCATTGAAAGTTCATTACTTAAAAAAAATATACACAATTCTATAAAATTTCCTAATAGAAATTTTTAAAAAAAAATTACTGTTTGAATAACATGGTAACAAATTTAAACTATCTCTCCTCCTTCTTGCTGGAATAATTCACAAATCTAGTATTTCTTAAAAAAAAAAAAGGGATTTATCAAAAATTTAATTTAAAAAAAAAAAAAGACTTTCTTTAACTTTAAACCACTAAACATCACATGATCACTATCTCATACTAGCACATAATTGTTATTAAACAATTCAAAACAAAGCAAAACTCTCCATACAGTAGTGCCATCTTGTATCCATTCAGGTATCCATTGATTGCTCTTGTTGGCACAAGATGGCACTACTGTATGGAGAGTTTTGCTTTGTTTTCTTTAACTTCCGATAAAAACAGGCACTTTACTTATTTCTATAACATGCAATACAGCAATGCTACTCTAATAGTATTACATGTTTGTTAATAAACCATTTCTATAATTTACAATTTCATAAATAGAAGCATTTCATTAAAAGCAGCTTGGAAAAGTAAAAAAACCACGATCGTTCATCTTACTCTCATCTGATTACTCCAATGGGAGTTAAAATTCTCATCTATTAGAGAAATCAGATAAAGGATATTTTTTTCTATTTCTCTTTGTCTCAGTGTGACATTCTTGAAAACTTTTTCAATAAAAGAACATAGTAATGTGTGTCCATGTATCTCAACCATATGTGATTTTTTTAAAAAAAAAAAACATTTTATTTTTGTCTGAAACTTTGTGACGGCAATTTTACGTGCAATTATATGTTAGCTATTTCCATCATTTTGCAAATACTTTTTTAAAAAATTTAGTCTTTATTATATGATAAGATCATTGAAAAACAATTAAGAAAGTGCAGAGTAATGATTAAAAGAAAAAAACAGATGTATCTAAAGTAGCAAATCATGCAAGTATTAATGAAAATCTCTTTTACTGGGAAAAGACGGAAATATTGAACCGAGAAGAAAAATTAAAAAGATTTTTTAAAAGATTTATACACATATAATCACAAATAATACTATAATTCAATCTAATAGAATAATTCACAATATATAAAAATCATTTATTAATCTTGCTCTTAAAATAATAATAATAATAATAATCAGAAAGTCTCTCATAAATAAATATATAAAATCTCTACTAACTGTTGACTTTGAAAGAAAAGCCTAGTTCATAAGAGTGGCACCTTAAATTAACTATTCATGGATCTAAAGACCATAAGTTTGATTCCCATATTAAGACTGTCAATGAGTAGGCCAGTAACAACTAAAGAAGAGAGAAAAATAAAACCACCAGAACACATTGTTTTATATACTAGCCTGGTTGTTATTATTAACAATCAAATGTATTTAAAAAGTTTAAAGTTTGAATTTTTCTCAAACCATTTAATTTATACTAGACAGTGGAAATAGACTAACATGTAATTACAAATATATATATATAAAATAAAAAACAAAAATGAGGAAATAATATCCATGTAAATAGAAATAATCTTTAACCTTTGATGTTACCAAGAAATTATCAACTACTACTAATTGGCAATCCCTAAGGCCAAACCATAGGTTTAATTAGAAAAAATGGTTTGGCCTCAACGATTGACAGTAGTAATTGATAATTTCTTGGTAACATCAAAGGTTATAGATTATTTATATTTACATGGATATTATCTCATCATTTCTATTTTTTATTATAATAACAATCCATGGAACTGATACATATTATATATATATATTGAACTGGATACTTTATCCGATTCAAGGGTTCTATCATGTAAATTAGAAAAAAAAAAAAAACAAGTTTTATATGTGCAATAACACACATACTTATTTATTTTGAAATCTTATATTTTTAATTCTAAGTTGATTTTAGTATAAAATATTTTTTTTATGACGCTTGTTTTCTTTTAAAATAATTAAAAGCAAACAAAGTTTAATTAGTGCTCTTATATGTATTTTATTTAAACTAAAAAAAAAATTTAATGTTGATGTATTTTGAAGCTGAGATTTAGTTTTGTATTTTTTTTTTATAAAAAAATAATAATCATTTTTGTAAGATTAAGCCCTGTAAGATATTGTTTTTCTAATTAAGATTGTGCGGGAGATAACGAAGGACATAAATAGCTGGGTAATTGATTTTTTTTGATTAGAAAGGAGGATTCAAAGAGACTATTCTGTTCATTCAGTTTTTATTGCTCAGCTTCTTCTTATTGAGGATCGATCCAGATTTTAGCTGTTACTGAACTGTTGCATTGTGAAAGTGACTAAATTTTTTTTTGATATTGGTGCCACGGGAATCACCAAGTTGAATTTCCGTTGACCGACAATAACTCTATTTGCCGCGATAATAGCAGTCATTCAGACGCCATGCCTGTAATATACGCCACGAAGAATCTCCACAACATGATGGGCTGAGCCTTTCCAAAGATGAACCTCCGGAGCTCCAAATTGTGACTTCCATCATGACCTAACTGTCAAGTCCAGAGTGGATCCCGATAATGCCTCCAGACTTCTGAACCTGTAGTAAATGACATCCGTTGTAGAGGACTCTATAAACCGAGCTTTGTGTGAACAACAGAAATTAATATTATCTTGAGGTAACTTACCTTTCCATATCAAAATCAGGGCTAATCTCTAATTAAGTCTCTCGCAAATCTCAGCTTAATCTTAAAAAGAAACTATATTTACGATGTGTAATTTATCAATTTAAATATTAATGTATTTTTGTTTATTTTACATTACAATCTTAGTAGCAAGATTTTCAATCTTAAAATGTTGCTTGTTCGAGAGTGTAGGGCGAGTGATATTTTATATGCTTAATAATTTCTCAGTTTTATGATTAACCCTTGTTAAATGCTCAGACCGACCTTAGTAGTTTTCTTTTATTTTTGTTTGTTTGTTTGCTTCAGCATTAAACTAAATCAAACTTGGCTTTGGCTAGCGATTTCTAGGATATATGATTTATTTATTTTTGGTAGAGATTTATTTGCTATAATTCAGATTGCATAATTCATGTTTCTTTCTTGTGTGAGACTAGCCTTGGCTCGTTTCAATGTACTTGTCCATGAGCGTTTTGCAGAATTATGACATTCTTGGTTCCAACATTTCTTTTCTGGACTAAGAAAAGCTCGTCTGCACTGTCCCGTTATTCTCCACAAACATCCATCTTACTAAATCTCTATAGAGAAAAGGGAATTGGTTGGGTGAACCGCTAGCGAGAAGATATAAGCCATTATTGTGTTATAGATAAGAAATGAACTTGTCTGCCTGGTATTTAACGTAGTTCTGCTCGCATACACTCAATGTTAAGATCTGCTAAGTAAATGTATCGCAACACTCAATGTTATTTTGTTATTATGTTTAATAAATTTAAAAAGTTCTTATAAGTATTTTGGCTGACGTTTGTCTCAGTGTTTTCTCAATTGTCTGAACCACATTCATTAGCTTGTGCTCTCCCTGGGTTTAGTCCGGCACATTCATGTTCGTATATCCTGCCCACCCTTAAAATAAATGTCTAGTTCCGATTTTTGGACTAGTGGCGCCCTCATGGTCAGGATATACGAAACAAAAATCTTTCGTCCGGCACAATATTCTAATAGGAGAAGTAAATATTAACAAAAAAGCTATTGGTGGTGAGCATTATTTTTATCAAACAAATGGTGATCATGTGATATCAAACAAATACTCATTGATTTTGCATTACCCATATACATCTTCTTTGCTTGCAAGTACTTTTACTCTTCTCAGCTTTCAATAAATTTGATTATACTTTATTTCTAGCAGATAATTTTCTGTTACATTTGGTAACATTTTATTAAACAAATAATCCTTTCTTTACGTAATTTTGATAATGCAAAAATTTATTCTTGAGATGACAAAACCTTCCTTCAGTTTCAGCTGTCCAGCGGGGTTCCTCGGAGCTTTGTTATTGATAAAACAATATTCTGGGGAGAAAATATGAATTATCATCATCTCTAAGGGGCCACTTACAGATGTTTTTTCCCATGCATACATGCCATGTTTTCAGACTGAACAGAGAATAATATTCTATACCTAAAAGTGTCAATAATTTGCCATATTTTTTAACTTACTCTAGAACACCATGGACTTAAGAGACCGAGTTGCATCATAAAATAATGAAGCCTCCTTCCTTCATATATCATTATTCTTTTAATACACATGTAACTGTGTTCAATTTGAAAGTCTTGTACAACAAAAATATTTTTGTTTTCCATCCCAATTTCTATATCTCTGAATCATTTTTAATCTACCAAGTATGATGTTTGGATCAAATAAATATTTTATGACCATAGTCACTAAACTCAAGAGAAAACTTTGTATCTTAATTTTATTTGTGGGTAAGTGTGCATCTTTTTAAACCAATGGTTCAGCAAATTCCAATATATTTTCCATTTTATTTTTACTCATCTAATTGTTAATACTGTTTGTGTGCAATTAACTAATTATTAAACAAACAATTGTGATTATAGTAAAGCTTGTAACCTGAGATTAAACCTCTAACCTGATTCTAATAACACATCTATACAATGTGAATGATTTTAGTAATTGTAGTACTAATTTTGATAAGATGATAATTCAAATCAAATACCTGCAAACATGTCAACTACAGTCTCTCCTTGACATTTGAAACCTGCTACTCTCAGTTTCTCAGACACGTTACCTGCACTAAACATGCATTGAGTGACATCATAGCAATATCTGTAAATACAAAAATTTAAAAATTGTTTCCCAGTGCTAAGAAACAAAACTAAAATAATTAATAATATGAATAAATAAAACTTAAAAAAGATAATCCTATTTGGCATTTCTTCCAACGATATAGTATATTAAAATATATGAACTCCATTTGATATCAGAACACCATACAGACCAATAATATTAGAACTTTCATAAGTGTTGTTTAATAGCATACTTTTCCATCTTTTTCATGCCAGTTATCATAAGCTTTAGAAAGCAATAATAGCTGCCAGATGGCAGTGCTTAATAAATCCCATCCTGTGCTTTACTATCTAAAATCCTGACTAGTTTCAAGCTAGTGGCTTTGAGAAACTGGATCTAGAAGGAGACTAATTGGACTTTTAGGATCTAATGCATCTTCCCTCCAGCTCCTATCATTTACTTCCGTTATACTATCAAATTATCAGCCAAAACTGAAAAAGGTAAATGTTTTCAATATAAGCCAACCTGCTTGTATGGTCATGTTTACACAGAGGCTAAACTTTATAGAGTAGCGCCACCAGTCCAAGCCACAGTAATCAGAGTATATTTGGACAAAAGATGGGATGATTTTGTTAGGAGAATTGTTGACTGTTATAGTTGTAAGAAATGGGATGAAAGAATAGATTTATTTAATAAAGAATAGGGAGTTAGAGAGATGGAGAACTAGTATGGAGAGTAAAAAGGGGTTAAATATATATAGAAGTAAACAGAATATTAAGTGTGAGTTAATATATGATAATAGTAAGGAAAGTAGTTTATTGTTTAAGGCTTGAACGGGATCTTTAGCAACAAGAGAATATACAAGTAAATGGAAAAATATGGGTGATTTAGTTTGTAAATTATGTAAGGAAGGAATAGAAAATATTAGACATCTGTTAATTGAATGTAAATGCTTGAAAACAGAAAGGATACAAATAATGAAGTTATGGAAGAATAAATATGAAAAAAGTGATTATATAGAAAGTGGATTATTGTTTTTTATGCTGGGTTTGGGAAAAGATAAGGATGATTTAGATATAAAGGTCATCGAGTTGGCAAAGATTATGTTTGGGATGGAGCAGAATATGGGAAAACTTAGAGTGGGAAATGGAAAATAAAGTGGCTAACAGGTTTCTCTGCATATAATTGCTGAGAGATTCCTGACTCCATTTAAGGAGAAGTCACAATACATCACATAATACCAATCAATGGATAGTTATTATACTGAAAATAACATAAAATACTTAGTACCATATACTCGCAGAAAACAAAAATGTTAAACACAACTTAATCTTTGTCAGTTTTATGGCTCCTATAAATACATCACTTTGAAAATACATAGTATGTCCCTGTGAAAAAACGACTGGTCTTCTCTCCAAACTGATTGTAGCACTATTTCAAAAAATGTATTCACTAGCATAAACTTTAAGGTGCTAGCATATCTGGATCAAAAGTCACAACATGAAATATGAGTATTCAAGATGATCTACGAAGGTACAAAATTCAATCATATTCCATGTTATGATTTTGATCTATGCATGCTAGCACTTTAAAATGTATGCTTGCGAATACATTTCTTGAATTAAGAGATGGTGCTGCAATCAGTTTGGAGATAAAACCAGTCATTTTTTCACAGGGACATACTATATATTTTCAAACCGACATGTCCATACCTTAAAATATTTATTTAAACTTAGGGATTTCATGAGATTTGTTTTGACAATGAACTTTACAAAGAATTGGATTACTGACATAAAGTAAATGCATGGAATAACACATTTTGTAAATGTTACAATAATTAGAGAATCATAAGATCATCTCGATATGAGAAAGTCCATAACATATCCAAGAAGTGACCATCTTGCCACTGATAATCATACCTAATTAACATAATCACTATACATCTAGGTGTGACTACTCTCAAATCCAAGGCTCTTTACTGATAAAAGCACAAGTTAGAAACTAGTCTAGGGATATGGGATAAGTAGGCACTAGATAGGGATTTTATGCACAAACCTAAAAGCATCCATTGATTATTATGGCTTACTACTGTATGGAGAGCTTGTCAATGTGTTAACATAATTACATCGATTAATTGGAGATAAGAAAATCTTTTCAACAAAATAAGGGATTTATTTTTAGATTAGTTTCGAATTTTATATTCTTTTTTAATTCACTTGTTTGTTTGTTTTTATTAAAAAAAAAAAAAGTTTTTAAAAACAAAACCTATTTTGACTGCTAAAAGGATTGGTGATTTAACAAATTATTTAGAAACTCATATTACTTTTCTATTTTATTAAGTTGTTATAAATAAACAAAATGAATTTAATATGATCAATTCTGTTACTACGTCTCTAAATAATTTCTTTATATATATTTAATATGCACAGCATTTTTCCAATGAAGATTATTAGTTTTATGATGCGATGCACTGTGGCTTCTCCTTTATCGGAGTTAGAAATCTCTCAGCCACTATGCCCAGAGAAACCTGTTAGCCACCTTCCCTTTCCATTCCCCACCCTAAGTTTTCCCCATATTCTTCTCTATCCTGCTCCATCCCATTTCCACAACAGTATCTTTTTCAACTCTATGGCCTTCACATCTAAATCCCTGTTATATTTTTCCAAACCCAGCATAAAAACCAAGAACCCACTTTCTGTATAATCACTTTGTTTATATTTACTTTCCCACAACTTCATTATTTACATCCTTTCTGCTTGTAAGCATTTACATTCAATTAACAAATGCCTAATATTTTCCATGCCTTCCTTACATAATTTGCAGACTAAATCACCCACATTCCTCCAATTGTGTGTATATTCTCTTGTTGATAACGATCCTGTTCGAGCCTTAAACTGTAAACTATTTTCTTTGTTATTATCATATATTAACTCGCACCCAATATTCTGTTTATTTCTGTACATATTCAAACTCTTTTTACTCTCCATACTAGTTCTCCAACTCCCTATTTTTTATTAATGCATCTATTCTTCTATCCCATTCTTTACCACTATAACACTCAACAATTCTCTTAACACAATCATCTCACCTTTTGTACAAGTATACTGATATAAATTCTTTATCCAAATTTTCTGTGTACTGTACTACCTTTCTTACCCATCTTGTTGCCTGACCTTTACTCAGAACCCAATTAAAATACTACTTTCTCTTACTATCCATAAATTGCAATCTAGAGAACTTTCATTTGCTTTTTGCATCTCTCATATAAACACTTCTCATTTCTCATTGAATTGCCTCCTTTGCCATCCACATATCTATGCATATCTTTCTACGTCTCTTTTTACTTTTTTTAAGTAATCTAACACCCCTTTACTAACACATAACGCATTGTTAATTCTCTTCCATACAATTCTTGCTACATCATATTTATTATATGAAAACACTGTTAATTTCTTTATCAGTCCCTTCCTTTTTTTTGCTTCACTTATCAATTTTTTCTCCCATTCAGCCAAGCAATTTCTCTGATTACTTAAGACGATACCCAAATAGTTATAGCTATTTACCACATTTAACTTTATATCCCCCAATGAAATTTCTTTCTCTTCTCTTTCCCCAGCATTTATCATCATTACTTTTGATTTTTCTTAGCTAAATTTAATCCCCATCTCTTTACCCACTTTGCATACATCTTCAGCATAATTTCCATATCTTCCCGACTTCTCTTCAAATTGTCTCTAGCGCCATCTCTGAACCAACATATGTGTTATGTAGCAATATAGTTTAACTATCCACCACAAAAAATGTAATTATATAACATGTCTGGATAATGAATTACAATATAAAAAATGTAACAATATATTTCATACATTCACAGTTTGTTTTCAATACTCACCCTACCATCATAAAATCTTGAAAACCAGTTGAAAACATTCTTTTGACTCGTGATTTAACTACCATACACAGTTTGAATCATTTCAAACATTTCAGTTGAGGTTTGTCCCAATTTAAAGTACAATTTAATGTTAGCTTAATGTTTTATCAGATATGAAACAAATCTGTCAAATTTCAAATCGTAACTTGTGATTCAAACACACTATTATCTTAAACTTTTTGTGGTGAATAGCTAAATTATATTACTATAAAGTACATGGATTAATTCAGAGATGGTGCTCCAGGCAGCTTGGAGAGAAAACGAGTCACCTATTAACTGAGAAACTCCATATATGCAAATTTTACCGATTTAATTATCAATTACATAGACATATTTTTCAAATGGACATCAAATGACCTATTGATATTTCTCTCCTAATGAAATATTCTTTATTACTATAAATTTAATTCCATATATGATATTATAAGGTGTCTTATATTAATTACTTTAATGGATCACCAATTTACTATTACTGGTTCATGAGTATGACTGATGTGCCATCACGATTCAATGGCTCACCAATTTACTATTAGTGGTTCATGAGTATGACTGATGCGCCATCACGATTCATTTAACGTTTTTATTCTCACAATGGATTACATGAATGTATTTGTTATTAATAATTTTCTTGAAAGAGACATTACTTTCAGTATTTACAGTTTTTTCTTCAAATAACTACAATGAAAATATTTTTCTCGAGAACCATAGCTATTTTTTAATCACATGGTCCATTGCTTAGGAGTTCATATGATATTGAGCACCACCATGTTGAACATTTAACAGCTTCATCCAGTCTGGAATTACTGTTCATGTCATCTAAAACTTTAACAGATTGAACATAAAGCATCTCTGTTCAGTTAGTCTGAATTTGGTTAAATGCATGGGGATCACATGACATTTTAGTAACATGCAACTGTTCCCATTTGATTGGTCTGAACTACGATCAATTGTTAGAGAATTCATGCAAACCTTTAATATCCAAGTGGCAGATTCAACACTGAATAATTAGATCCAGTTAGTCTGAATTATAGTTAATCACTCAGGAGATCATGGGATACTTTTAGCAGCTTGAGTATTTAGCAGTTCCATTCGGTAAACTGAATTATAATTAATTGCTTGGGAGATCATGTGATAAATCAGCATCCTAGTAGCAGATTGAACATTTAATATTTCCTTTCAATTAGTATGATCATAGATTTTTTTATTTTATTTGTGTATCACCTGATAATCGATTCTGGAATGTTTACTCCCAGTTCCACATTCCATCAATGTGCTAAACTTTAAAAATGAACCAATTAACAAAAAAAAAAAGATTAATTAATGTAAGCAATTATCATTCAGATATCATCAATTTAATTAGTAATTTATCTTTTTATTACCAGTTTAAGATACCAAATGTTTTTCTACCTGATGCCATTTTCAATATGTTCCACCCAGCTATCTTCTCCCAGTAGTAACTCAACTAAAGGACTACGCCAAGCATCTGGAGTAATTTTTGATTTTCTTCCAACTCTTTTAACATCAAGAGCATCAGCCACTTCTTGCCATAACTGTTCTCCTAAAATAAGAAAAGAATAGTTTATTAAACTCCAAGAATTCCCTTCATTCTGCTCCACAGCCATCTACCATAATCTTGAGTAATCAATGAATGCTAGATAGTGTTGCTATCAATCCACATTCTCCTATTTCTGTTTATTTCATGAGTGAAAACTTAGAATTTAAAGCTGGAATAGCTGCACTAATACTATTCCAATTAACCTCAATTCAAAAAATCTTAAGCAGATAGATGGCTCTGCAGTAGAATAAAGAGAATTGCTCTTGGAAGCCTATGTTAAGATTAAACGGAGAAAGTCAAGTAATATTTAATTGTTGTTTCATTATGCAACATCTGACATAAGCTTTAATTAAGACAGTACCAAAGGATTGGCCAGTTAATGGCAGAAGGTCTCAACTCAACTACTATCCATTAAACTCATTCTGAATCCAAGCTAATTACTTAAAAGATTAAAAAAAGGCTAGCCTCGAAAATAAAAGGGGGTGCTGGCATATGCCAGCGGTTGACTCAATCTGCATTGTCAATCAGTGAGGTGGGTTACTGTTTTTTAATGAAATTTTAAAAAAGATCATGTGATATTTGAACAACGATAATATAACAAATACATCACTTAATATAGTATAGCAAGTTGAATGTAAATATTGAAGCGATCAAATTTTTACCTGCTGCCAATCACAAAACTTCATCAAACTAACAGAAGTCATAAAATGATTTATTTACATATACTAACTCTACATTTTATAGAATGAAAAAGTCTGGACTGGATAATACCACTGATCAAACCTTTTCATTCTATAAAACCCAGTTAGTAGACATAAATAGTTATTTTATATGTACTGTTACTTTAATAAAGAAAATGGCCTTCTGGGATTGAAAATGGATGAAAATTTGCTCACTTTAATATTCTATATATTTGAAATAAAATCCTTGTCTTTTACTTCACCAATGAAAAATTCCTAATAACTTTAAATGAGATAGCCATTACCTCTACTAGCCACTTACATTACTAGCTAAGGCATCATATTAAAAGAACCAAATTCTCATAGTATGTTTCATAAAATAAATTAGTCATTACACTTATTAATCACTTATAAATTAAAGCATCATATTGTAAGAACTTAGATTCAAAAACGAAATACTAAACTTTAGATGCCTTTGATAAACCAATTCCATCAGAATATAGATTTTTATAATTGTGAAATATTCATCCACATTCTTTAAATATTTCAATATTAAAGCAAATTATTCTAAGACAGAGATGAAACAAAGTACAATGTATGATCATTACTTAAAGGAACTAAACATCAACATTTATTCTATAAAATATATGTATGGTGAACGCTGATTGGTTACTTCTTTTAGCATGATACTTAAGTCTATATTGTAAGTTAATAGAAAATTGATTGGCTGCTTTATATATAAAATTATTAGGATTAGTTCATTTATATTATTTCCAGTTTAGCATTATGTATATTTAGAATACTTATCTAAGTATGTAGCTCATAATTTAATATTTCAATTAGGGACCGGCTTTCTTCAAAATTAGAACTAAATGGAAGAAAATTTTTTTAAAGCGTAGGAATGGAAAAAATTTGAATGAATTTTGATTGATTAGCAATACATTATTACATTATATAATTTAAGTATCCTTAAAAATTATCAAATGCTTACATAGGTAAAGTCTTTAAGTAACTCCACTTCAGGGAAAAACTCTCTCCATTAGCCTCTCACAGAGGAATAGTGACAAAGCTTGCTAGGTGTCTAGGAGGGAATGCTTGAGCGCTCTTAAGAATAACTAAATTTGCCAGCCAATATCTCATTAATTCTATTCACGAGTGAAAAACATTTGTTTCACACATATATATACACATATACCTGATTTGTATATACATAGGCCATAAATGCCACTGACTAACAAGTTATTATATGTAATTCTTATTACTGAAATCAATACTTAAATCAATAAAATATCAGCAAAAAGTGGTTCCATTTATTATGAAAAAAAAAAAGTGTTGCCATGACAACAGATTATTGATATTTTAATGGTTTATTTATGCATTGGCTGTAACATAATTTATATTATATATATAAAATCAATATATAACAAATATTTTATTTATATAACGCGATGTTATAAATTGTAATAATAATAGATTACTCCACTGCACATGCGCTTTACAGATCGAACGCTTTTTAATGAATACTCTCCTTTCCAAACATAAGATAAAAATCTTTTTAAAATATAGAATGAATCACTCTATCTTTTTCATTCAAACTATATGTATAGGCAAATTTGAAGCATTTGGAACTGAGAGCATGAAGATCTGTAAAGTGCATGTGCAGTGGAGTAAGCTACTATTATTATTATAAAATCAATATGCGATATAGGGAGTGTACCAATAGCATTAAGAAGTTTTTATTGATAAGTGCCGAAAAAAAAGCATTAAAATCTCTATCTAGAATTATACCTATCATCAGACTGATTGTTTTCAAGCTTTTGGCTCACCTCAGTGAAGAGCTAGAACATTCAGACACTGATCTAAAATAATAACTCAAAAGCCAGCACTTATCTAATATGTCACTATTAAGTAGAAAATCTGAAATTTTTAGACACATAAATGTCTGTAAATCCAACTATCTAACTTAAATAGCTATATAGGACTGAATCAAATTCAGACCTACCATATTTTAATAGCTTTAACAATATAACATTGCTAAAGCCTCAAAGGCAAAATTATAATCATTAATAAATAAGCATTTATTTTTATATGCCCATATATAAGCATTTGGGTTGGAAAGAATAAGTGGATTCATTTTATTCTTTCATAAATACTAGTATCTTGTGTTGGGAATGAAAGTATTCATTTATTATTAACACTGGTAAAAAGCGCATGCACAATAGCTTGAAAAGGCTGATCTTTAATGTATTATAATAATCAATAAAGCAAGTCATATATGTGTGAATTTGCTTTTTAACTTGTATTACAGATATGCAATATAGGCACATGCCAATAGCTCTAACAAGCTTTTATTGATAAGTGGCTTTTGAGTTAGTATTTTAGATCTAGTGTCTGAATGTTCTAGCAAGTTTGAAACTGATCAGTCTGAGGATAGAAATAATTCTAGATAGAGATTTTAGATGCTTTCTCTTCGGCATTTATCAATAAAAGCTTGTTAGAGCTATTGGCACACTCCCTATATTACATATCTGTAATACAAGCTTAAAAAGCAAAATCATGTGATAGATGACTGGCTTTATTGATTGTGATGATTATATAAAATCAAATAATGTACACTTCCACTTGCAACAAGTTTGCATGCAAGCAAATATAATTATTTCAGTATATTTTGAGCCTAGATAATGTAAAAAACATACTAATGCTGTTGTGTTTATATTAATTTGATGAGGTAGTAATGTCTTAAATTTGAAGACGAAAGTAGATTTCTTTCTGCTCACCAGTTTTGGTGCATGCACCAAACTTGGCATATTGTGGGATTAATTTTGACAAACTGAACCCCTGATTATAAAGACAAAAAATAAACTAAAAACAAAGAGCTTTGCTAATTGCTCAACAAGCTTTATGATAAATGCTCTGAGGAGTGCCAAAGCCAAAACCATTGATCAGGGATTTGGGTGTGGTTCCTGATAGAGATATTTTAAATGCTTTCTCTTGGTAAGCATTTATCACAAAGCTTGTTGAGCAATTAGCAAAGCTCTTATTTTACAAGCTTAAAAAAAAAGAAATGGGGTCATATGATATATGATTCTATTTTTTATTAACTATTTATAGTTTTTGTTTTAAGTCTTAAGTGATATTAAATTGCTAAGACTACTAATATATGGTTTGGCTGAAGATCTCTCAGCCCCATATAGCTATGTGAGTTGGATAGCTGGGTTTGAAGACATGAAGGTATCTGAAAATTTCAGAATTTCCACTCAATAAATAACTTTTAGATAAATACTGGCTTTGGGTTGGTATTTTTAGATGAAACCACCCTAGTGCCTCTCTGAGGGGTACCAAAGCATGAAACCATTGGTCAGGGTTTGTTTGTGGTTTCTGATAGACGTATTTTAAATGCTTTCTCTTGCTAAGCATTTATCACAAAGCTTGTTGAGCAATTAGCAAAGCTCTTTATATTTTACAAGCTTAAAATTAATCATATAGAACAAGAGTTCCCAAAGAGGTCGATATCGACCACTTGGGGTCTATTTTGAACTTTCTAGGATTCGATAGTATTAATAAAAAAATTGGGGGGGGGGGGCGATAGACAGCAAAAATAGACCCCTTCCTACTGTTATTTCTTTGCTATTTCAAAATATCTATGATTTCAATAGGTCTCTAATTAAGAAGTAAAATAATTTAAAAAAAAGAACTTTTTTAATAAAAACACATTACATACCAAAATACGAAAAGGTATAATGTGTCATTAAAAGAGTCACACATAAGAATGCATGAAAATACATGCAGTACAAACATGTCTGGGCATTGTCTTATCGAACGCATCAAAACAAGAATGCACATAAAAAATTGTTGCATATCCGCACTTGTTCATGGTGGGATGAAGCGATATTAGCAGAATCTATCAGATTTGTACAGTCGTGCTTTCATAAAACACTATAAACTGGTTTGTTTGATGTGACATGTATTTATTTGTGATTTGAACTTTGAAAATTATTTATTGAGGGGCAATACTATGAAAAAGAAAATCAGAGGACATAGTTTATTAATTCGAGATAGAACAAAATACGTACTTTATTGTTGTTTTTTATCACAGGGGCTGTCGAAATTATAATAAAAGTTTTTTTCTTACAATAATAATATGACTGAACCAAAAATGAAATGCAATCAGTACAGCTTAGACTATTGGAAGCTAGGATTTGTTCTGTCATTATCAAGCATTTACCAATGTGCCTCATATGTGAAAAAGTCTTTAGCAACGACGCTATGAAACCATCAAAACTAGATCACTTGAAAAGAATTCACCCTGAAAAAAAGAAAAAGATTTGTCATATTTTCAATCACTTAAAAATAAAATTCTGAAGAGAACTACAATAGATAATATATTTGTTTCATCATCGAAGCAAAATGACGGATTAAGGGCATTGTAGATGCCTACTCATCGCAAAGTCTGATGAGCCCGCACACTATAGGGAAGAAACTGATTCTATCGGTCATCATGGAAGTATTGAACACTGTACACCACAAACCTGCACAAGATATTATAAAAAGGATTCCTTTGAGCAATAACACAGTCATGACATGGAAAACTGTTTGTGTAATCATTTGCAAAAAAATGTTTTTTTCCCTCCAATTGAACGAGTCAACATTATCTAGTAATAAAACATTGTTGCTGGCTTAGGTTTGCTTTATTCAAGATCAGGAAGTACATGAAGAGCTGTTTTCTGCTAGAACTTTAGAAAGTGACACCAGGGGCAAATTGACTTCTAATTTAACAGAGCTATTTTTTAGAGAAAAAACCAATTCCATTGACAAATATAATATCTGTTGTGAAAGATAGAGCACCAGCTATTGTTGGTCATTATTGCAGTTTCATAATTTACCTGAAACAACACGGATCTAAAGTGCTTGCAGTTCACTGCATAATCCATAGGCAACAATTAGAAGCCAAGAACCTTAGAGACAAAGTGCGTCAATCGCTTCAGTTTGTTACAATAACTGTGAACAAAATTCAAAGAAATGCTTTGAACATTAGACTGTTCGCTCAATTATGTGAAGAAAGCGTCAAGGATTTATATTGATTGGTTGTCCATACCTAAGTCTGCTGGCTTTCAAAAGAATTACATTGGGTGAGATGTTTTGCACTTTTTCAATCTGTTTTAGAGTTTTTGGAAGATGAGGATTCCAGTTTGAAAGAAAAGTTACTTAAGAGTAAAACAGATATTTCTTATTTAACCCGACTTATTTGCAAATTTAATAATGTTAATTTACAACTGCAAGGAGACAATTTTAGTCTCATCAAAGCAAAATTGGTCATATCGGCTTTTGTTGCCAAATTAATGTTTTTTAAGCAAAATATTGCAAGATCTGAGCTTTCCCAGTTCCTCAACTTATTTAAGATAGGCACAATCCAAGAAGAACCCATCTTGCTGTACATCAACCACTTGGAGACTCTTCAGTTAATATTTCAAAACTAGGTTCGAAGATATTCTATCATTGGAAATACGGATTGGACAATAAACACATACACTACTAGGGCAGAACCAAATATACTTTTGCAAGATGAGCTGATAACCATCAGCACAAATGAGGATCTCATGGTACAATTCAAACAGGGTTATCAAAAAGTTTGGCTGCAACAAGATATTCCATTTCTGTTCCCGGCTCTATGGACTGTTGTAGAAAAGTATTTGCTGGCATTTCTATCATATCTGGTAGAGAGAGTCTTCAGTGTAGTTTTAAACCTGCTTCAGAAAAGACATCGATTGCATATCACTGAACATAGAGATTTGAAAATGCAACTCACTACTTCAAAACCAGACATAAATTGTTGACAGATCACCAGGTGCACACATTTCATTAAATTCAGTTTTCCAAGCTAATTTATTTAGTATTCTTATTTTTATAATTCTGATTAAAATTTTTCGTTGTAATTTTGTTGTTGTTTAATTCTGTCTGAATA
Source organism: Epiperipatus broadwayi (assembly GCA_028023455.1). Taxonomy (NCBI): domain Eukaryota; kingdom Metazoa; phylum Onychophora; class Udeonychophora; order Euonychophora; family Peripatidae; genus Epiperipatus; species Epiperipatus broadwayi. The sequence goes on along the minus strand of JAQFVV010006260.1, from coordinate 4,997,852 downwards.
CGTTGATTTTTTTTCACTGCATTTTTATGATTAATAAAGTGATTTCAATATTGATACTTATTTTGAATTTACATATTTATTTCATAAACGTCAAAAATTAAAAAAAAACTCTACTGGTATTTTTTTTGCTTTAATTTTCGTTAATGCAGGTTTCAACATTAAATGTTCCATAAGATAATGTCATATTCCAAAGGTCCTTTTATCTTTTTCAATGATTAATTACAAGTGATTAAAATGAAAAGTTTGATATCTAGTGAAATATTTAATACCGAGTACTATATAAATTCATTAATTTGAGTAAGTAAAGTAAATGACTAGGAAGGGGGGTCGATGGTTTTAAAAGTTTTTGATAAAGGGATCTGCGGCCGAAAGAAGTTTGGGAACTCTTGATATAGAATGTCAAAATTATGTTTTTTAAAAAAGAGAAAACATAATTTGCTAAGCCCATCTGAAATTTTTCCAATCAGACACAATAATCGGCCTTTCCAATTTCAAAGAAACATTGAGAAGGAGCTGAGAGACAGAGGATATAATAAAATATAGCATTTTGCCTGCAGGAGAATTATTTTTTTAATTTCCTGCATATCCAAGAAACATATTAATCAGAATCAAGAAAACTCCATTAAAATCAACCAGCAGACTTTGCAATAATTTAAATATGAAATAGATTACCATTTGTAAGGTACTAAACTGTCTTGAACCAAACTATGGTAGAATTTATAGATATTTGTATACATAATGTAATAGTAAAACCTTGGGTGAACCTGGGGTGATGGAAATTCATCATCATCAAACCCAAGTCAAAGACTCAAATATACAAAATATATAATGAATGTGAGCAATGACTCCAAGCAGCAAAGAAGTAATTATAAGTTCACCAGCATTACAGATGAATAATAATAATCATTCATCATCATGAATAATCAAAAAATAAAATCAATAGTCAACCTTATGACTGGATTTGAAAGTGGTCTACTATAAACGAGGCTAATTATTTTGCCACTGCCAAACATAGGGCAGCAATACAAACAATAGACTTAAGTACTAATCCAACAGAATATAAAAATTTAAAAAAATTATGCTGGAGTACAGAAACACGCCCACAAACATCAATGCCTCTGGCCATTTAGTACCATTAATGCACTGTCCAACTATAAACTTAATTTCTAATAAGAAAAACTAAATAAAATATGCATGGACTTTAAATGATATCCCTTTGTGACATCCAGCATTAGACAAGTAACGAAATCATCATCATCTGGATGTCCATAACACTAAACATAAACCCCAGTCCATATAACTAATCATTATGCACAAATCCAGCTCGGAGAGCAAGAGTTCTATAACTGTTACTGTGAACAAGAAATAATACTAACATATAATGTTTAAATCCTAGTCTACGATTAAATAAATTCACTAGAATAACTTAATAAAATATAAATTTATTAATAACAAAATTAAATTAAGATGTGTTGAATACGTTATAAATTCAGCACTCTGACTTTGATTAGAATATAAAAAATATATATACTATTACATTGTAATTTACATACATCTCAATAGGTTTACATAAACACATCTATATATAAGCACACAGATGTGCCTATACAATATAAAATTAGCATATATGAATTTCATAGTTATAAAAAAATTAAAAATTCATTTTTAATAATACATAAATGATTACGTTTAACATGTAAATAATGACTGATTTTAATATATGAGTACCCAGGCTATTGTGTGTACACACTGAAGTTTATATCCTAATGATATTTGGTATTTTATTAGTTAATAAATAATAAACTTATTAAACCATATTATATTTTCACAAGACATAATTAATTCAATGTCAAAAAACATATATACATAAAATGAATGCACACATATGTATGTATTACTATTGTCTTCTTACAAATCAAAGTTATTAGTACATTTTATGTAAAAGTTGTTTTTTCTTTAAAATATATATATATTACTTTTTTGACAATTCTTGATAAAAGTTTTTTTTCTTTTTTTTCAAGTTACTTTTAATTGTAAACGTCTTTTAAAAAAAGATTACTAGAAAATCCTTTTAAGAAATTCTGTTTTTCCCCCCTTCCTTTACAATATTTAATTATCAAAATTGAAATAAATCCTTTGTAAATGTGAATGGAAAGAAATCATCAGGAGACCAAATGATTATTCACTCTTATTTTTTTTAAATGGCTACTATAGTCACAGTTATTTACTTTCAAAACTGATAACTTAAATATTTAACTTTAAAGCTAAGTGTTTAACATAATCTCATTTTTCAATAGATGTACTCACCAGCTAATTTCTTCCATAAGTACTTGATACATATCAGCATGGAAAATCTTTATATGACCGACAGTAATTATATGTCTGTGCTTCTTTGCATATTGATAAAATTGTGTATGTATAAACTATAGCACAATACTTTTTTCATTAAGCTGGCTAGTACTGGAGTCTTTCGATAAGGTGGCCTATTGACATTTTCAGGAAAGGCATAAATCGGGTAACTATTGGCCTTCAGTCAGCTTTGTTCAGTCTCCATAATTTGGTGGACTTCAGGCATGCCATCTAATACACAATATGGGCTATGAAACACAAAATGCTGGTCCTTGCTTCCATGTGAATTCAAACTCTGCTATTGTGACCTTAGCAGTAACTCTACATCTTGCATTCAGTTATAATCTCATAGTAATAATACTATCCCTCTTGTAATTCTTTTTTCCCAACCTTTTTATAATCAGGGGTGGAAATTAAAAAACAGTAATTAAAAGTAAGTTTTCTTTATCTTGATTGAAAAAAGTTAATGACTCTTTTCAGTTCACTTTAATCCTTTCAAAAACAACCTTGTAGGATTTTATCAAAGTACACCTGGGTCTCTTTTTATGCGGACTTATTTAACACGATTTTGAAGTTACGCGATTCATGTTTCACCGGAAGTCGAACTCCAATAATGCGTTATTACTTTAAATAATAAATTTTGCGCACTTACGTTATATTGAAAGTAATAGCACATTATTGGAATTCGACTTTCATCTTAGTAATTTCAATATTTTCAGTGCTTTATAATAGTAAGATTTTATGCAATAATGAAATTAAAATCATGATTTCCACATTTTATGTATACACACATTAAATTTTACAAGATTATAATTTAAATTTGTTCAAACATTGTGCGTGTTAATTTTGCATTTTAAATCACATTCTGTTTTTGCTTTTTAAAAAAGAACGTAATCAATTATTAATCATTTAGTGTCCGCAAGTTTATTTTTAAAAGGTGAGTAATAGCAGTGAAACGAAATTTGATTTTTAAACGGAATTGAAAATTAAAAAATTAAAGACAAAAATAAAAGTTTAGATACAGAAGAAAATGTAGAAAAAGATAATGAAACAGAAGTGGAACCTGTTCCTTTCACTGCAAAAATGATTCGAGAAGGTCTTCAACTTTCTAATCAGTTGGCAAATTATTTTCTTATAAATGACACTAATCACGAACGTGCTCTTAAATTCCAACGAGAGCTAAATGGTTGTATGTCTGGATATCGCGTTCATAAACAATTAATAAAATCATCATCTCAAAGATTAATTACTAATTACGTTGTCACCAGAAAACAATTAACACAACATGAGAGTGAAGTTGGCGCTAGTTGTATTTTCCCTTGTGAAGAATCAAAAACCAGTTTGCAAACGAACCTGTTTACCGGTAAATAGCGATAATAATTAAAACGTGTATAAAAAAATGTATGCATAAAAATACATATTGTTTTGAATAAAATTAAATATTATAGTTAAAAAATAGTTTAAAAAGTTTGTCTTGTATCAATTTTTTTCAAATTTGAAATTTTTTATTAGTCATATTTTATTTCCTTATTTTTTTTTTTTGTGCGAATTTTAAAGTAATTTTACGTTGGTGCTTTGCTGTTACGCGATTTTTGAAAAATCACAGTCCGTATCTCCCCTTTTTCAAGGTAAGTTACGTCTATTTTTGCGCGATTTCGTTTGCGCGTGTTTTCTGAGGAACCTATCTATCGCATAAAATGAGACCCAGGTGTATTTAATTAAGAAAAAAATCTTAATCTAATTAAAAACAGATAGGGGAATTTTATAATTACCAGTATATCTATTGTAACATAAAAACACACTTGTTTTAATTTCAAAATCAGAATTAATAAAACATTAAATAGACCCTTTAAATGCTCGATATAATTTTTTAAAATTCAAAATTATTATTTAACTCTTAACTGTTATTCCAGTATATATAATAAATATCTATAAAAAAAATTTGTTCATATTTGTTTCTACTTTTCCTTTCAACTTTATATATATATACATGCACACACATTATTATTCATGAGACACATAACTATCTCAATATCCAAGGCTTTCTTAAAATATAACATATTTTAATAACTAATTGTTTTTTTAATGTATAGATTATTTAGAAAGTTAAATTTTCCCCCAGTTATTATCAAAATGAATTTTATTAATATAATGTAAGGGATCCTATATATGTGTTAGTTAAATGTTTTTGTCTATATTTATAATTAACATTTGATATTTTGTTTATGATGTTTTATCAATTTATTATTTTTAATCATCAAAAAATAATATCTCCAAGAAATTTTTGAAATCTGTCAAGAGTATCTGGAATAAATAATAGTCTGTCATTCTCTCAGTAGTCTCATCTCCAATGTGTGCATATTAATTTTCTAGCGATCCTGAGTGTTCATGTTCTAAGGAGAGAAAAGCAGAATTTCTATTGTGAGTATAGTGATGATGATATTAGGAGGTAAAATATTCATAGGTGGTCTTTCTTAGAAGTGAGGCCCTGAATGTGACAAAGTTCAAATCTGGGTACATTCAAATAAACCCTTATGAATAAATGTTGAATGAGACCCTTTAAGATAGGATTTGTTATATGGAAAACAGGAAATATAACCAGATGTCTTATATAAAGATTTACATAGGAAATTATAGAAAATAGTTTTAATCGTGATCAAAATTCAATTTTAATCAAATATCAATAATTCTTTAGATACAGCGATGAAATGCATATTATGTTAGAATAATTTATATTTATACAGGAAGCATTAACTATGCATTGATATAGGGATAGATATATAAATTGTCAATATAAGTATCATCATCATCTTCAGAGTAATGGCTTACCTGCACAGTATATACATATATACCTTGACTTCTCAAGGGTTTATAATTTGTGTCTACAAAATATGAAATGCCACAGATGTGTGCAATATTTTTTCATCTATAGGTTACAGCTCTCACTTTTTCTTCTAACAATCCTTCATAAAGAATATCTACATTGTTTTATTTTATCATTATTGATCTCTTTTTCATTTTGCCTTGTTTCTTCTATATTTATTTTATTTTTTCTTAATATCTCATTATTAATGATCTATATTAAGCAGTAGGAATAGATCGACAGTGGTAATAGTTGCCATGCCAACACAATACATCAAATAATGAAGATGAAAATAACTGCAAAATACTTCCGATACTACAAGAAAAAAATTTCTGAAAAGATAAAATACCATTCATTAGATCACCATAGTAGATGACTTCAGTGCACCTAATAATAATTCTAGTCATAGTAATCATAATAGTAATAGTGACAATAATAATAATATTAATAGTAGTAATTATAATTAGAAAGATTATTACATACCTAACGTTCCCCATATAGGATCAGTGAAGCTGTTAAAAGGAAATAACACCATATCCCCATGTTTCTCCCAACGGTTTGGAATATCTTTTGGCTTAACTGTAATATTGAACAATGAAGCAAATTTGGTGATTCTATTTACTAATATTTGCCATGGCGTTACAACCAATTTTTTCTGGTAGGTGTGGTTTAAAGTAGTTATGTCAAAATCAACATCATCTAAAATATAATGACCGTTTGTTAACAGAGCCTTAGTTTCAATGACATTTTTGTTTGCCAGAGGTATAGCAACTAAATAAGAGTCAAGTTGTTGGATCCTACGAGAAGTGTCAATGCAATCCAGTGAATTTAATAGCTCCCTTAAAAAAATTACATTTTAGCACTTTAGTCAATGTTATGAAATCATATTATATGCAAACAAAAACTATTTTAGTATTTTTATAAAAGTATTCTATGAAACAAGCATTTACAGAAATTATTTTATAAGATTGTGGAAAATTTTACTAGGGGGGAGTGATAGAATAAAAAGAAAAATTGAAAGCACGATTCTGAGAAAATAAAAAGTATCAACAACAATATCATCACATTTACATGGGTATCACAGCTTTTGAAGGAAAAAAAAGTACTAACAATTTCAAGTTCAGATAATGAGCAAATTTAATTCAGAAAAAATATTCTGCCCAACTAGAAAAAATTGTTTTCTACTAAAAAAATAAAAAGTAAAATAGAGATCTATGAATTTTGAATGATTGCAAATCCAAGGCAAAAAATCCTCTTTTATTCAACTTCATATTTGCACGAGCAGTATCAACAAAAAAATGTAAATATAGTAAATTGTTATATTTTGATTTAAAAGTGTCAAACTTACTCCACCCACAACTTTGACACCATCTATTCTAGAAAAACATAATAATGATTATTCCTAATTAATTATTAAACTAGAGATTACCACTAGTCAAGATAAAAACTTTAAACCTCAGTTAAAGATTAATATATCTGATTTTTTTTAATTAAACACACACATATGGAGTTATCATAACTAAGTTGTAAAACAAAAATAGAGTGGAAATGATCAAGCTCCATAAAGAATGGAGATCTGACCATAAATAATCAATCCATTTGGAGATAAGGGTAGCCAACTCCTGACAAAGCTAAATGGCAGTATTCTGATCGTCCACTATATGGCTAATGCAGTGAGACAAGTTCATGTTCAGGACTGGAAACTGCTAGAACCTAAATCAGATACGAGGTAAGTTGTCATAGTATAGCCATATCTATTCGTGATGCAGGCTCAATACAGTTGGGACGGGTAGATAAACTTAAAGAGTACTTGAAATCCTTTACAAAAATAGGTGAAAGTATAATCATATATATATTGTAAATACCCAATTGTATATTTATTTTATTAATAAATTATATATTATAATCATAATTTTACTTTCCTGTGTTTATATTAATTCAGGAATAAACATAATACCATATTAGGTAGTATTACAAGAAAGCAATTTTCAAAAGAAAACTTGAAACTGACTGTACTTTTTTCTCCCTCCTCCCTCTTTTTTTTTTAAAAAAAAAATCAAAAAATTTAAAAGACAAGTAATACTGAAAACTTAAAACAAACCTGCCAATTACAAATAATAAGAAATTTTAAATTACATATGAGAAATCACTTTTCCAGATAAAAAGAATCTTAATTTTATTGATTACTTATTCCAATATTGCTTCATGACATCAACGTAGTGTTTAAAGAATCAATTAAATATAAAATAGAATACAGATATCCTCCTAGTATATCAGTATCTACATTTCTACTATTTGTCAATTTTTCCCTCAAATGTAGTAAATAATATTTTTAATATGTACATACTTTTATATATACTGCTACGCTACAAATTGTGCTAAGAAAGTAAAAGCCATAGGAAAATACCATTAATGATTATAATCAAATATTTACATTGAACATAATACTCTCAATGCCTAAGTAGAGAACTGAGCATATATAAGTCTTGCCCAAAAACGGAAATTGATGTCTAGGCACTGTAGAAAAGTGTGAAATCTATGAATAAAATAGTAAATTATATAATTAAATATATTTTGGAACAATATACAACAACTAAATCAACAATTTGAAACATTTATAATATTAAAAATAATAGTTTTTAAAAACTAACATTTTTTAAAAACGTTATTTCATTATCAATTTTATATTGAATGGGTAGGTCTCTTGCTAACAGCTGGCCAAAAAAGGGAAAAACAAAAACTAGCATTATAATTGAGCTCATGTATGTATTACATCAGCAATTTTACGGACAGAAAAATATATATATATGCCAATCAGTATGATTAATATCAAATTGCAACATTTGCATTAACATCATTGGTAATTTTATCTTTAAACATCACATGATCACAATTCTTTATGCTTACACAAGCTGTTTGCACAGAGGCAAAACTCTCCATATAGTAGCACCACTAAGTGAAAGCCAGAGTAGTCAATGGATGCAGGAAGGTTTGTGCACAAAATCCCTACCTAGTGCCTACTCATCCAATATCCCCAGACTAGTTTCTAGCTTGTGGCTTTCATCAGTGAGGTGTGTTGGATCTGAAAGCACTGCATCTAGATCTTAGAATCTAAATGCAATCCTCCAGGAGTCAACTTTTACTTTAAATAGTTAACTATAAAGCTTTCAGCCCAAAATGAAACCACAATGATTTGAATTCAATCTTATTAGCTTGTATGGTCATATAGATCTGAACTCAGTTCAGCATCAGTAATTTTTTGGTGTCTTTGATTCTTTAATAACCAGTTGCCAAAATCCTATTGGGCAGAATTGGTATTAAACCACTGAGCATCACATAATCATCATTCTTTATGAATACATAAGATATTTACACAGAGGCAAAACTCCCCCTTTATGTTTAATAATATACATTTACATTACTTCCAGCTCTGGAAACCAAGACTTTTATAAAGACAAAAGCCAGAAACTATTCTGAAGATGGGAATTTAACATGCAATCAGATATCTAATAATCATTAATTACTTAAGTTTACCACAGATATTACTAAAGAACTGCTAGCTCTATTCATTTTAATCAAATAATAAAGTAGGATGATAATGATAGCACATCGTAAAACCAGGATATCAGTCATAAGTCTATCAGTGGTAACTATGCCAACCAGACCAAATTTAAATTTTTTTATGTTTGTGCAAATTTATTAACCGCCAAATAATTAATCAAGTTTATTTCGGCAAACTGTTTATACACTTGCAATCACGTATACATTATATTTAATAATATTTTACACAATTCTTTACTGAAGACTGGAATATTATACCAGTAATATAAAAATTATAGTTACGCTATCTTATTATAACACGGATCTTTAAATTCACAATTAAAGTGCTAATATAGTATGTCTTTTAATATATCCCTTCCTTGAAGATCGTTTAGAAAAAAAAATGCTGTTGGTTTAATTGCTCGGAGGTTCATAGAAGTTCAAACATCAGTATCGATCTGGAGAACTTCCGATCCGTCAAACACATATATATATACCATTACGTTAATGTTATTATTTAATATAATATTGATTACATATATGCTGACCGATCCCTTTTATCATCATCAATGTTTTCTATTCAATCCTTAAAAAAATTAATTTCAAATATGTTACAGTATTTTTTATAAAAAGTTAAGTCTATTTTCAGTATCTTAGTAATCTGCAAAGGGGGAATTTGACCTAATAACAGTGAAATTAATATAATGATCAAGGGCTATTTTTTTTTACAAATATATTTTACATCGTTTTCAAAATCCTGTTTAATTTTGTTATTCGTTTAATAATTTCTTTAACATTAATGCTTTAACTTCCGAATTTCTCTAAAAAGTAATATTAAAATTTAACAAAATGATAAACCTACCGAAGTTTTTGACAGTATTTTTTATTAGTTACAGCTACATCGATAGTATTTTTCTTCTCACAGGAAGTAGCCATTTATTTTTTCCTATCGGAAGTGACGTTTTGTTTATACTTCCTTCGTTTTGATTTGGCTTCATAAATTTAATGCGCATTATACAAATAATAAGCCATCAACTTTGTTAGAAAAAAAAGTAGTGTAGATAAGGATTGAAGAGAATTCAATAAAAAAAACAATAATGTAAAAACGTAAGTGTGTGCCAAACTATATACGCATACTCATTTAACCACACGCAATAAACGTATGTATACTAATATCTGTATTATAATAATTAAAGCTAGAAGATATAACGAAGAAAAAGTGCAATTTAAAAAACGATTTTATTTTGGTTGGGTACTGATGTGATGCACTGTGACTTCTTATACGGAGTCAGGAATCTCTCGGCCACTATGCCCAGAGAAACCTGTTAGCCACTTTACCTTCCCTTTCCATTCCCCGCCTAAGTTTTTCCATAGTCTTATCTATCCTGTGCCATCCCACTCCCACAACATAATGTTTATCAATTCCATAGTCTTTATATCTAAATCCTCTTTATCTTTTTCCAAACCCTGCATAACCAATAACCCACTTTCTGTATAATAAACTGTTTATATTCATTCTTCTACAGCTTCATTATTTGTATCCTTTCAGCTTTCACGCATTTACATTCAATTAACAGATGCCTAATATTTTCCATGCCTTCTAAATCACCCACATTTTTCCATTTATGTATATATTCCCTTGTTGCTAAAGTGAGCCTTAAGCAGTAAACTATTTTCCTTGCTATTATCATAAATTAACTTGCACCTAAATATTGTTTACTTATATATATTTAAACTCTTTTACTCTCTATACTAGTTCTCCAACTTCCTATTCTTTATTAATGCATCTATTCTTCTATCTCATTTCTTACCACTATAGTATTAACAATTCTACTAACCCAATCACCCCACCTTTGTATAAGTATACTGACATAAATCTTCTGCATACCCTACTACCTTCCTCATCCATCTTGTTGCCTGACCTTTACTCATAACCCATTTAAATACTATTTTGGCTATTCTTTTATTATCATAAACTGCAATCTACCAAACATTTTAATTTTGCATCTCTCATATAAAAAGACCATCCCATTTCTCCTTGAATTGCTTCCTTTGCTGTCCATACATCTGCATCTAATATAAGTCTTCCTACTTCACTTTGTACTTTTTCTAAGTAATCTAATACCTCTTTACTAACCCATAAGGCATTGTTACCATATGTTAACCCTGCCTGCCACTCCCTTCTATACAATTCTAGCTACATCATTTTTATTATATGAAAACTGTTAATTTCTTTATCAACCCCTTTGTATGTTTAGGCTATTAACGAGCTCCACATGTGATAAATAGTGGTGTTCATTTTCAGATTTGAAGGTTAACTGTGCATAACAAACTACTCACTAAGAATTCCTGTTGCCTTGTAGAATAAGCTGTTTCGGTCCTTCTTCAGTAACCATAGTTAGTGTAGACCCCAGTCATTATGAGCTAATCATCCATCATTTATTTTTCTACATCACAATGAGAGTGTGTATCTTTACAATTATATTTCCATTCTTTAACAATAGCACAGCATTCTTGACTCTAATTCTCTTTTTTATTTTTAGCTGAAGTCCCATGGCAGGAATATATTTAGTAAGCTGGAAGTTCTTTGTGTTTTTTACTCAAGGCAGTAAAATTACTAATGGCTGGGTTAGAACTGGATTTCAGTGAGTAAACAGTGTTTACTGGCAATAATTGTATGTTTAGGCATCCCTATCTAATGATCCCTCTGCTCATCATGGAAGTTGAAGATATAAAATGGTCCATCATACACAAACTGGCTAGATTGTATCAGATTACTCATTACAGCAATATAAATAATATCAATAGTAGTGGTAAAACAGAAATACTTAAAATAGGTATTATAAATCTGATTTTTATCTAAAGATAAGTACATGGAAGCTGTGAATTTTACTTGATACAAACTCTTCAAGAGTGAATTAGAAGATAGTGAACGATGGCTAAGAAATGCCAAGATTTAAAATCAATTGGTGAAAATAGTATTTCAGAGGAAGAAAGTTTAGTAGAACTGGTGAATAACTACAAGTTTTTTGGAAGAGCAATTCAGTCAGCGAAAGAAAAATGCAAGGTGTTGGATTTACTATAGATTCTAATTTAGTCTCTTCTGTTGTTAGTATTTGTTATTAGATTAATGAAACCCAAATGATGCTACAACTTTGACTTGGAGAAAGAAAGCTTTTATTTCTTGGTGTATTTCAGCAATACCGTTAAATGATCTTTTTTTGCTTCTTGGAGATTTTACATTGATACAAATACTGTGGCCAAAAGTTGTTGGAAATAATGGTATTTGGTATTGTAAATTCAGTTGGTCTCTTTAGTGAAATGAATACACAACAAATGGTTGGACTATCACAAACACTTGTTTATGCAGAAAAAAAAACACTAATGAAATGCTAAATGTGTGTGTATATGTACGTATACACAAAATATGTATTGCTAGTTAATAATTATAAATGTAAAACTAAATGGATTGTTAATTGTGTATTATAAGTAATAAATGACATATTAACGCTAAACTAAAAATATGTGTATGGATGCCAAGGGCATTCACAATATTAAATAAAGCATTAGACTAATTAAATAGTTTAATTAAGTAGAAACTACAAAGTAATTTATCAAGAAGGATTAGATAATGTAAATAAAGCCATTGCTTAAAATAGACAATTCTAAAGTCATGGCATTATCTAATCAGGGATCGAATAATAACTAAAGAGATGACCACCACATGGACAGTGGATGGCCAATCACGGAAGGCTTCTCTAAAATCAAAGAGAGAGAAATAATAAATCTAGAATTGAACTGAGACAAGTACACTTGCTAAGTGAAGCTCTTGAAAGGCAGATGTGCCATTTCCTTGGGTGCTCCAGTCAGCTCCTTCCTTCACTTAGCCTTGCGGAGAGGTTTACCTCTGGACATACCAAAGTAAACCTAGGAACTATGTAACAGGTCGTATTGATCTTATTATTATTTTATTATGCCTTCGGGCTCTTATTTATATATATATTTAATAATTGTATTTAATATATATATATACACATGTTGTCTATCATTAAAAATATATTTATTACAATAAACACCTGTCTCCCAGTAAATTAGAGGACAACTACAAATAAACAGAAAAAGATATTTCTTTTCATTTTATGTAGGCTTATTGAAAATATTTACACTTTCGTGGTTATTTAAATATATGTTATATTTATAGTAGACATGTGTCTCTAGCTACAAGCATTAAATATAAACATCAGATACGATTATTATAATTAACAGCATTTTTAATTCTAAACCCTTAGCAAATAAAGAGTTAAGTTTTGTTTGAGTGGTGTGAACATGTGAATTTTCTTGGAATAAGTTTGTATTACTAAAAAGACTACTTTTTTCTATTTTCATTTTCCTAGTTGCAGTTATGATTAATCATCATCATGTTCTCTTCCCTGTGATTTTCACAAAGCAGGCATTGATAATAGTTATAAGCGGGAAAGATTTAATTAAGCTACTTATTAATAAACAATCGAGTTGAATGGAAGCAATTAAGTTTATAAGCTAAAAATGGTTGTCACTGTAAATTTAGGTCAGAATATGTTTTGGTAGAAGACAATTTGTACGTAGAGAGCATGGACTAGCAGATTTTTTTTAATGGTGTAAACTATCCAGACTCCTTATATATGCACTAAATGTTGAAAAGTCAGAAAGAATGCATTATAATTCAAATGTGCAATGGTTTCACGTATATAGAAGTTAAATTTTATAAAAATGATTTGCTAGAAGTTCTTGTGGTCCATCCTTGACCACATTGTGCTCCATAGAGGAAACAGTGAAGTTATCTAGCCGACATAATCTAGCATGAAGAAGAAAGCTTAATTGTTCCATCCCATCTCTATCGTACATGAACATATACGTGTACTTCCCTGAGACCCTAATAATGACCAGCCAAACTACGGATCATTGGAAAATATTATGAGCCATTTTGTAAATTGAAAAATCCAGAACTATTTAAAAACTACATGGATAAATTGTTTATATCAAAAATGGCATAGGAGTAATCAATGGCTGAAGAACTCTTTTTTTATTTTAAAGAAACACTGTTGACAAGTGGAAAATAAGAAAAATCAATGGATTATTATATTTGGTTCAAAGTATCAGTTTTTTTAACTGCCTTTCACTAGCAAAAGACAAAATACAACAGACAAAAGATAAAGAACTAAAACAAAAGATAAAAGACGACTAAAAATAAGAATAATTATTTTATGTTGTTGTTTTGTCATATAAACATATATATTTTTCTCAGTAGTTAATCATTAAGGAGACCCTTTTATTCCTCTTGGAGGCCTTAAAGAAACTGAGTGGGGCAAATTCCTAATGTCCACTCCATACGTTCTTGTTGTTGCATCTGTTATTACTATGTGATTATTCATATAGTATACGAACATGGATGGGCTGCTCACCAACACGCATTAGCCAGCATGGTGAGTTTATTGGCTTTTTACCTCTGATACAATCATGACAGGCAAAAATAAATCATGGCCCTTATTCCCAGGAGGCTGTAAAGTCACCAAACAAGGCGGCCGAAGGCGGAGGGTACTAAGAATCCCCTGATTGTGGACTCAGGCTGCCATTTGATGACGACTTTTTATTTAGGTACTTACAACTGCAGATCATTTTCAAGTGAAGGAAGATTGCAAGAGTTAGAAGAAGAACTGTCTTATATTAAATGGGACATTATTGGACTTTGTGAAGTTAGAAGAAAAGGTGAAGAATCAATTGATTTAAAAAGTGTATATGTACTCTACTATAAATGCACAAATATTGGAAATGCAAGTGGAATAGGATTCATTGATGGTGTATCGGAGACCTTCATCCTGCAGTGGATTGATAATGGTTGTTGATGATCATTCTAAATATTATATATCTATTTGCTTTGGAGTAAGGTAATTATATATATATTAATGTGTACTTTCTAATTGAGGAATTAGATATATGTATGATTTATTATTATTATGCATGTATATAATTCAACATTGATGAAGCATACGAAATAATAAAATATACATATATATTATATGTGTATTTATCTAGTTTATAAGAAAAGAAAGAAAAAAAAAATATAGTTTATATTATCTAGTGATGTAAATACCTTGTCAAGAGCTGTAACAACAATTGTTCGAAAGAATAGTAGAGGTAATTTGCATGTTACTACTGGAATAAACTGTCATTGTTATATCTATTTTTGCTTATTCATTTTTTATTTATGGGCATTAAGTTAACTGGGTAGTGCAACATAACATTACCAATAAGTTTCATGAATTCTAAAGCTATAATCTGATGTTGACAGGATCTCTTCAAAGGGTATAAGTTCAAATGCAGTTACTAGTACCCATTCTACATCTTTAATACTATTATCAGCCAGAACTAATAAATATTCTAGCTCACCTTAGGTACCATGGATTACATCCATATGATGAATAGTAAATACTACTGTGTGGAATGAACATTATTAGTAATAGGCTTTAAACTGATGTCCCTCGGTATGCTTATCATAGTTTATGATTGGACTAGTAAACCAGTTACTTTTGTGACCAAGTGTGGCCCAATCGTAGCAGTAATATATAGTGATTCACATTATTCATGTCAAGTTAGAGAAAGCTAAGACAATCTTGGTCTAGAAATTGTTTACTGGTTATAAACCAATAGTGTTCAATTGCGCAGAAATTTTGTATTGATATTATGATAGGTCAATTTTTAATAAACTTATTCAATTATTGTTCTACATGAATATTTTAGAGTGGCATTTAAAAAAGTATTAATGAAGTAATAAATTACTCTGTCTTTATAATTTAAATTTAGACCATTTAATTGTAGATTTTAAATATATCTAGATTAATTAAATTTCAACAACAGTTTGCATTTGCACAATAACACTTTGTTTTTATATAACCATGATAAGTTGGATCATCTTTTTCTAATCATGGTTAAGCAACTATAAATAAGTGTTTTGCAGTTGACCTGCATTATTATATCTAAGTAGATGACTATAAACAAATAATACATTATGCTGAATATATGTAAAGATAGATGATAATTGCAAATTACTAACAAATAATAACTGAAACCCTCTCTAGCCATTGTATTCAATAACTTTTGTAATAAGAGAATAACCATCTCCTATTATATTTAAACGGAGTTATCCAGAAACACAACAGCTGAAAATGCAATCTGAAATCAGTCTAGATATTTTAATGTAAGTTGATTTTTGAATAACTAATATTTAAGCTTACAGAAATGAGCTTTTTTACACATTTAATTTTTTTTTTATACAATTAAAAATATGCATACTGAATGGTATGTTACAAATGATTATGGTATTTGAGCACTTGAAATTTGGTTTATGCTTTAATTTATGTTAAATTTGAAACTAATGCTTTTCATCAATCAAGGAATGCCAAAAAGTTTAGACTTTGTGGCCAATTATTCCAAAGTATAAAATGTGCTAAAACGCATGAACACACAAAGCTGAAGACAAAGAAATATTAGCACAGATTAATACAAACTAAATATCTGTAACTAACTATGTGGCTAAGTGTTTTCGAGGGCCAGGGTCCTCATATTCATAGCCATCTTGTAAATAAATAAATTGATTAAGAGTGATGCAAATTTATGCAAATGAGAGTTACATACTCCATTTCCTGGAGATCATATAACAAGTCTTTTCTATCTATCAAGTTGTTATCTTCAGCGATAAAGTAAACTTCTTTTATTTTTCTCTTGAGATCGTGTCACTCTCTGCAAAGGAATTTATTTTAAAAAGTTGAACTGCCCTTTATGTTATCCAATAGCATCTTCCACTCATAAAATTTTTCATAGCATTAAGTTCAATTTTTAAAATATTTTTTTTATACTTTCTATATTTAATGTATTTTTTAAAATCATTGTGAGTTATGTAAATTCTATTATTTTGCATATTACATTATATGCTAATTTTTTTTCTTTTTTAACTGAATAAATGCAATCTTCTTTATTTTTTGATTTTTTGTTTCTTATTTCTTTAATTTAAAAATTCAAGTTATCAATATATATATGTTAAATAATTGATATTTTGTTTAAAAAATGTTTTTAGTCGAGCATTCGTGGTCGAGAGGTCAGCGACAGCGGCTTTTTTTAAGCAGTTGTCCCGGGTTAGCAGGTTCGCTTCCCGGCTGATGCTATGACACATGAGGAAGAAGAAAAATGTTTTTATTCAAAAATATTTGATTTTCTTTTTTTAATATATTTCTGTTTAATAAATTAAAAAATGAAAATGGATATTTATTTTTTTTATTAATTTATTTTTTTTGACTCAAAATTGAGTACCATTTGACTTAATGAAAGATACCAAATGTTGAGAATATAGAGTTATATCTCAACACCTGCTTATTAAGATGAAGTAGATGGTTTTTATACAAGCATTTGAATTTATTTTGAGACCATTTTCATAGAAGATTTTGATCCTAGAAATAGAAAATAATTCAAATATATCAATACCATGGAAGTAGATACCGAAACAGAAGTGAAAACAACACTGATTTGAAGCAAAGTTTAAAAAAAAATCTATCCAAATGAAGATAGAGTTGGACAGATAATACATATTTCAAACTGTAATATACTTTCAGAATCAACACAAGAAGTGATTACGGAATTGGAGATATTACTGACGTATATACCTCAAAATATAGTTAAAACAAATTATATTTAATCATGTTACATTTTATTAAATAATTGGGAAAATAGAAATACTGAATAAATTTTATTAATTTCTTTCATAATTAATAAATTAAAACAAGGTATATAATCTAGATCGATCAGTTGCTGCTTATAAAAAATACGATTGTAATCGGATATCAACTTCACTTCTATACTAGTATGTTTTGCGGGAGAGAGGTGTCAATCTATGCTTTATTAAATAGTCTAGCATGCGGTGACATTTGCTTGATAAATATTGATGTAATATTAAAATGACTTTTTTCTTAACATTACTGTATTTATAAATATACCTGACATTATTTCTAAAAATATTGTCACATCCGGTTTTCGATAGGTATATATAAACTTACCAAGTTTTATAAATTTTAACAATTTTTATTATATTAAAAAATTATATTTTTTTCATTTTAATACTTAAGAATTTTTACATTTTAATACTTAAGAATTTTTACATCACCTACTGTATGTGATGTGATGCATTGAGACTTCTCCTAAACGGAATCTCTCAGCAACTATGCCCAGAGAAACGTATTAGCCACTTTACCTTCCCTTTCCATTCCCCATCCTAAGTTTTCCCATAATCTGCTCCATTCCACTTCCACAACATAATTTTTGTCAACTCTATGGCCTTTATATCTAAATCCCCCTTATCTTTTCCCAATCCCAGCCTAAAATCCAATAATCCACTTTCTGTATAATCACTTTTTTCATATTTATTCTTCCATAACTTCATTACTTGTACCCTTTCTGCTTTCAAGCATTTACATTCATTTAACAGATGCCTAATATTTTCTATTCATTCCTTACACAATTTACAGACTAAATCACCCATATTTTTCCATTTACATGTATATTCTTTTGTTGCTAAAGATCCCGTTCTAGCCTTAAACAATTAACTACTTTCCTTACTATTATCATAGATTAACTTGCACCCAACGTTCCGTTTACTTCTATATATATTTAAACTCCTTTTATTTTCCATACTAGTTCTCTATCTCTCCAACTCCCTATTTTTATTAATAAATCTATTCTTTTATCCCACTCCTTACCACTATAATACTCAACAATCTTCCTAACACAATCATCCCACCTTTTGTACAAGTATACTGATATAAATTCTTTATCCAAATCTTTTGCATACCTCATTACCTTTCTCACCCATCTTGTTGCCTGCCCTTTACTTGTAACCCAATTAAATACTATTTTGGCTATTCTTTTATTATCCATAAACTGCAACCTACTAAACATTTTCATTTACTTTTAGCATCTCTCATTTAAAAACTTGACCATATTATTTCTTTTTGAATTGCCTTCCTTGCTGTCCATACATCTGCATCCAATGCATGTCTTCCTATTTCTTTCTGTACTTTTTCTAAATAATCTAATACCTCTTTAACACAATGCATCAATACCATATGTTAACCCTGTTACTGCAACTCCCATAAAATCCCTTTTGTTTCTTGCTTCATTTATCAATTTTTCCTCCCATTCATCCAAGCAATTTTTCTGATTACTTAAGATGATTTCCAAATAACTGTATCTATTTACCACACTTAACTTTATATCCCCCAATAAAAATTTCTACATATTCTCTTTCCCCACTATTAACCATCATTATATCTGATTTTTCATCACTAAATTTAATCCCCATCTCTTTACCCACCCTTGCACATGTTCTCAGCATAGCTTCCATATATTCTCTTCTTTCTCCACACAAAAAGATATCATCTGCAAAAAAAAAAAGACCCGACAAAGTATATACTCCCTTGCCACCTATTAACGGTATCTCTATCCCTCTTCCTAGTATTTCTATCACTTTCTCCATTTCACTCAAATACAACAAAAACAAAATAGGTGACACAAGGCACCCTTGCCTTAGTCCCACACCATTTTTAACTTTAACTGATTCTATATCCCCTAACTGATACGTATAGTAATTATTTTCATATATAATTTCTTAATAATATCTACTAAAGCTTCATCCATTCCCAAATTTGCTAAACTTACCCATAAATTATTTCTATTCACTGTATCATATGCCTTCTCTATATCTATAAAATTCATATATAACTGTCTACCTGAATTCCTATTCACATCCAAAAGTTGTATAACTACAAATAAACTATCTCTTATATGCCTATCTGATCTAAAACCTCCTTGCATTTCCCTCACTACATTATTCTTTTCCATCCATTTTACAACTCTTCTAGCCATCATATGTGAGAAAACTTTATATAAAACTGATGTTACTGCCATCTGTCTATAATTGTTTAACTTTCTATGATTCTTATTCTTTCCTTTAAATAATAATCTTACTCTTGTATTACTCCAACTACTCGGAAAAACTCTCTTCTGTGCCATCTTATTGAAACAGGACAATAGCTTTACTTTTTCACTATGCCTTAAATTCATTACTGTTACTGCTGTCCATCCATCTAAACCTCTTGCCTTTTCACTTTTCAATTTATTCCCTGACTCATTCAGTTCATTTTTTCTAAACCTAATATTCCCACTACTATATGCTTTCATGTTTTCTATCACTCTGTCCTTCACTTCTAACATCTTTTCTATATCCATTACATATCTATTTAAGATTCTCTCTAAGTCTTCTCTAGAGCTACATTCTATTCCCTCATCATCTAGTAATACTATCTCTCTCTCTCCCCTACATGTCTCCTTTTAATGTAATTCCAATTTTTTTTATTCCCATCTCTTCCACTTTTATTAATATCCTCCAACAATTTACTATTCAATTTCATTCTCTCTGTATAATTATCTATTTTAGCCAACTTTTTCTTTTCTAAGCACTCTTCCATTTTAGCATTAATATTTTTTTCACTTTCTTTGTTCTTAATAGCACATTTATATTCTCTGCATGCTTCTTTCCTCTCTTTTACACTTTGACAAATTCTCATTTTTTATTACACTTATTCTTCTGAATATTCTCACCTAAAATCCAATTTGCCACTTTTTCTATTTTATCACACCGGTCCTTATATTCATCCCCAACGAAATCTTCCCTGTTTTCTTCAACTTGTATTTTATACTCTTCCAACTTATTCTTATCATTCACTCTCCATTCACATCTTTCACTAGTGTTTCTACTTTTACTTCTATTTTCCATCACATTACTAATCATTTCTATTACAATGAAGTTATGATCACTAGTACATACTCTCTCTTCATTATCAAACACCTTAATTTTCCATACTTTATTCACTCCCTCTTTCTCTAACAATACATAATCTATTGTGTGAAATATATTATTCCTAGATCATGTGTATTGTCCCTCATAAATATTTGATAAATTTCCAATGCTCAAATTCACTCTCTGACAAAATTTCTTCCAAAGCTGTCCATTCTTATTAGCTACATTATCAATTTCTTCAATATGTCCATTCATATCCCCTATAATCATTATTCTCTTCCCCTTTTCTTTAAAACTTTGTATATCATTAACTAGGCATTCATATATGCTATTGTTCCACTCCATTATAGTTTGACTATCTCTCAGTGGCTATATAAACTATAGACATCATCCACTCTTGTCTACCCAACCTTATTTCAATCCACAAATGTTTTTGACATTTAACAATATTTACATTTTTTTTGCTACCATCCCTTTTTTCTTTTCTATTTATACCATGCCATACCAAATGTTCCAGAATAGGTTCTTCTTCTTCTCTTAGAAGTGTTTCCGCTACTGCTAATATCTCAAGCTCTTCATTTTCAATTGCTTTATTTAATTCCAGCCACTTTTTTGGTCTCCTACCACTTTGCATATTCAAATACCCAATTATAACAATTTCTTCTTTAAGCCAATAAATATCACATGACCACCACTTAAGCATCACATGATCACTATCTTATACTAGCACATAATTGTCTGGGGATATTGGATGAGTAGGCAGTAGATAGGGATTTTATGCACAAGCCTTCTGGCATTTCATTGATTACTCTGGTTGGCACAGGATGGCAATACTATATGGAGAGTTTTGCTTTGTTTATAAACAATTATGTGCTAGTATAAGATAGTGATCATGTGATGCTTAATGGTTTAACACCAATCCTGCCTAATAGGATAGTAGTGGCTATGGTTGTTAAAGAGCCAAAAACACCAAAATGTATGGGTGCTGAACTGAGTTCAGACCTATATTACTATATAAGCTATGGAACTTAGATTGAAAATAATTTTGTGTTTTCAATTTCATTCTCATAGTTTTGTAGTTAAGTAGAAATAAAAGGTGGGTGCTGGAGGGTTGCATTAGATCCTAAGATCTAGGTGCAGTGCTCTCAGATTCAAAGCTCCTCACTGATGATGGCCACAAGCCAGAAACTAGTCTGGGGATATTGGATGAGAAGGCATTAGATAGGGATTTTATGCACAAGGCTTCTGGCATTCATTGATTATTCTGATTGGCACAGTGTGGCAATACTGTATGGAGAGTTTTGCTTTGTTTATGACCACCACTTCTTATGCTTCTGTATAGCTGTTGTTAAAACAGGCAAAACTCACTATAAATATTGCCACACACAGCAAGCTAGAGTTATTAAAGAACCAAAGACACCAAAATTTATTGGTACTGAACTGGGTTCAGACCCATATGACTATATAAGCTAATGGGCTTGGATTGAAAACATTAAGGTGTTTTCAGTTTAAGACTCATAGTTTTGTAGTTAAGTGGAGATAAAAGGTGGCTGCTGGAGGATTGCATTAATCCTAAGATCTAGGTGCAGTGCTCTCAGATCCAAGGCTCCTCACTGAGGAAGGCCACAAGCCAGAAACTAGTCTGGGGATATTGGATGAGTAGGCACTAGATGGGGATTGTGTGGCAATATGTATAGTGAGTCTTGCCTGTTTTAATTTCTTCTTTTCTAACTACTCTTGTAAATTCTTTTCTTTCTTATCGATTACATTTATAAATAACTTTCTTACCATTAATTTTACAGATCCATTCCCTCTCCATATTGACACTTATATCTAAATCAATTACCTTTTCCTTATTTCTTACATCCTATCTATTCTTCTTTTTTTTAAATAATACTGCATATCCGCTTTTATCACGCCCTCTATTAAAAAAATTTGTATATATAAATAAAGTAAGGCAATAAAATGTAATATCATATAAAATATGTTTAATACGTCCTTTTATATATTATTAAATTATGCAAAATAAGATGTTAAATTGTGTTCCTGTTGATAATTTAATATATTGTTTACGACTAAGAAATATAACGGAAGATAAGTTTAATACCTTACATTAAAGTGTTACATCTTCTTTAAAAGTGTGTCATTATGAGTCCTTCCTATACCCGCGGGCACCATGGCGCCCGCAGACCATTTTACATGTGCCCGCCGCTATCTGAACACAATAAAAAATTATCTGATGCAAATAAATTTAATTTTTAAGATTTCTTATAAATTATTATATTATGTTGTAATCAAATTGTAGGTCATACTATACTTTTACAGCATAAAAGGGTCTATCATTAACAATATCCAACTATAAATTTACATTGAAAAAATAAATGGTGCCCAACACCTGGCCGGTATTTTAGAATGTGCTCTTAAGTGTAAAAAGGTTGGGGACCACTGCTTTAGAAGTTGGTTTACTTACATATAAGCTCTATCGAACACATGGTTGTGTGTTAAAAATATTGTGCTAATATTGTTTTTGGTTTTTTTAGTGAAAAAAATTTCCCCCAATATTTCCTCTTTTAAAATTACAAATAATCGTTGTCTTTGCTCCATTTGTATTTCACTATATGTGCACAATTAATGAATAGTGGAATTAACTTCAGACATGAGAATTAGTGCACATATATAACAAATAATATTCCTGCTACTACTGTCTTGGAAAATAGGATTTTTTTTGCTCCATTTGTATTGTGCTGAGATTGAAATAGCCAGTCTGTACAATTGATGAACAGTGGAATTAACTTCAGACATGAGGGTTAACTATGGATAACAAATAAACAATATTCTTTCTGCTGCCTTGCAAAATAGGATTATTGGTCAGCAGCGCACCAATACCATCTTTTCTGTTTTCATTCTTAGATCACTTAGATAATTAGAGCAGAGACCAGATGACAAAATGATCTCATGCTTATATTAGCTGTAACAATCAAATTATAAGCTTTTCAATCATATTTTCATACTTTAACTAATGTACCAAACATTTATGATTCCATCTCCTTTTTTCATGTTTTACCACAGTATTTATGACTCCACATCCTTTTTTTTATTCATATTAGCTCAAACTCCTCAAGAATTAAGAAAACAATACAGGTACATGCTTAATAGATTACAAATCCTTAGTTATCATCATTGCTCAAAGTACAGTGGAATCTTGAACTATGCTATATTTTGCTCCAATACCCTTCACATACAAACATATATTCTGTATAATAATTGTGTAATGTCTTTGCCCCTAAGATTTTCCAGAGGGGTAGAAAAACACTTACAATCTGATCGAAACTTGGCTGAACAACTCTTAAAATCGTTGTGCCACAAATAGCTCTTAATAGCTTTACGTATCCATTTCTGTTGACAAGACTGTAACAAGTGTGGATACGTAAAGCTATTAAGAACTATTTGCGGCACAACGGTTTTAAGAGTTGTTCAGCCAAATTTCGATCCGATTGTGTTTTTCTACCCCTCTGGAAAAACTTAGGGGCGAAGACATTACAAGATTGGTGCAGTCGACAGGATTGGATGATTATGTGTAACGTAAATAAACTTTAACTTCTGGAGTGAGGGGAGGAAGTGTTGTATTCGTTGTGAGAAATAAACAGCAAATTTACTAGAGACAATTTACTCCAGAAGTTTTTGATTTATTTTATTGAAAGTAAAAATAATTATAATGGAAAATAATTATAAAAAAAAAAAGTTCGACAGCAATTTTGAATCGAACATTTTTAAGTGAAAATTTTTTTTAATAATTATTTTCCATTATAATTATTTTTACTTTCAATAAAATAAATCGAAAACTTCTGGAGTAAATTGTCTCTAGTAAACTCGCTGTTTATTTCTCACAACGAATACAACAAGTTGATGTTTTTATTGATAAACTTTGATTAGAATAGAATATTACTTATTAAACTGCAAGTATATAGTTCTTTTCAACAAATACATGTATATAACACAGATGTTTTTTTTAATATTATAGCATGCATACATATATACAATAATGTAATTATTAATAATATTTTCATGGATTACATTTACACAATACAGTTTATTGAGTGTGCATTCATTCATTCTATTCACTGATATAATAAGAATAAGAAGAAAGAAAAATAATCATTCATATTTTCATTTTTTAAATAAAGTAAATAGAAAAATGCCCAATTTTTATCGGTATTAAATATACTAAACATCACATAATCACCATTTCTTATGCTTGCTTAAGCTGTTAAAACAGGCAATACTCTCCAACAGTAGTGCCACTCAGTGCAAGCCATAGTAATAGATACAAAAAGATTTTTGCATAAAATCCCTATCTAATGCATACTCAACAAATATCCCCAGACTAGTTTCCACATTGTGGCCTTCATCAGTGAGAAGCCTTGGATCTGAGTGCTGCACCTTGCATCCATTGACTACTCTGGCTTGCACTGAGTGGCACTACTGTATGGAGAATTTTGCCTGTATTAAATATATTGTTGACAATATTCTTTTTATTAATAAATTTTTTATTTTATACAAACATGGTAGTGGTTATGTTATCAAGAATCTCTAATTGTTTTGATGTTTTTAAGTCAGTATCAACTTTTAGAAAGTTCTAAAATTGTGTAAAATTCAAAGCATTATACTTATATTTTATTATATAAAATACTGATCCAATTCAAAAAGAATAATAATAGAGGAATAAACTATAAGTGTTTTAATAAAACCTGAAGAAATAGTATTTATAAATATGATCATGTACTGTGCATCAAAAATATATTTAAAATGTTTAATTTAAACTTGGTGTTCATTTGCTCAGAGATGGAAAAAATGCTACTTTCACATCATAAAATATATTAAATTGTCATGCTTTGTTAGCCGAGAGGTCATTGCAGCCACCTTGCAAGAATACTAAACAGAAATGAACATGGAAACATCCAAATGAAGGTACAGAAAAACTGCATTACATTTTGAATAACAGAAAAACAGAAAATACGTCTTTCAAAATTGTAATGTTTTTAGAGGTCATCGCAGCCACATTGCAAGCAAGTAGTTGTTTGCAGATGGTTGTGGTTTCGCGTCCTGGCCAATGCTATGACATATGAAAAAAAATGTATTAAATTTATAAACTTTAACATTTTTTTGTTTGTTTACATTTTTATTGGGTAGCATATAATTGAAGCCATATAATTAAATAGATTGGGTTTGGAACTGGATTTAAAATAGGAATTCCAACTGTTAAGGATTTTATGAAAGTTGTAATTAAACAATTTGACCATTTTTATAGAAAATCTGATGGTAGATTTGAAAAAAAATTAAAATTTTGGAATTAATAATATTTTAGAAGTTATAATTAAACATTTAAAACTTGGCAGTGAATTATTTATTTTCCTGTGTATTGAAATGTAAATAAAGAAAGAAAAATACAAATTATTTTTTCTCTTCTTCTTTTATTTCACATTTATATATATAAAAAATCAGAGTATAATGTATTAAAATTTCTGTCCATAACATGTTTTGAAAAGAGTAAACAGGATGATTTTCAAGGATGTTTTTCAAACAAGTATATTATCATAATGATGCAAAAGTTATATTTTCCCTAGTTGGTGATGCATATGTTGTTTGAAAACCATATGGTGTTATTTTATATAAGGTTCTGAGTATCTGCTTTATTTATTTGCCATTTAAACATTCGGAAGGCCTTTTTATTTGCCATTTATATTAAATTGCGCTTAGTTTATCACCAGGGATATACATTTAATATCCGTAAAGATTATACATAAAGGAGTAACAACATCATGTATAAAACATGTTTGGCAATATTTTTACCAGGTAAGTCCACATGCCATTAATTTATATACCATAATCATGAACTGGTGAAGGACAAAAAGTAATTTCATTTTTAAAAAAAAACCCCCCCCCCCACCCCACACTGCCACCACACGAGAGAAACAAATGGAAGGAAGGGGGGCAGGGGGCAAAATCTATATATCCCACCCCATCACCCACCATCCCCCCACAGCCTTTTGGGTGGGGGGCGTCGGCCGGGGGGGGGGTGGGGAATGGGGACCATGAGATGGTAATGGTTTAAATTTCATTTTTATTCTATGTAAATGAATTCAATAAGTAATGATTTTACATTCAAAATCGTTTTTGATGTTTTACAACTTAGTGAAGTTGTTCATGAATGGAATATATTTATAAATTATTTTCCGAACAAAAATATAAATAGGTCTGAAACAACCAAGTAGGAATTATTACTGTTATTAGTAGTATTATAATTCCAGAATGCAGCAGTTTGATTCCACATTGCTTTGTATGCTTGCACAATCTACTTTTGAAGCAATATTAAAATGTTCCATGTTGAAGAAAAAACAATTCTCTGCTAAAATCGTGATTTGTATAGTCATGTTTTTCTGACTATTGTTAAAGTGTTTTAAAATATTCCAGTTACAACAGTCAATATGATGATTTTATTTAGGAAAAATTAATCCACCATGTGTGGCTAGATAACCAAAAACCTCATCAATCAAAACAACTGACAAAATGCAGTTGGATCCAGAAATTAGTGCTGAAGTTTGAAAAATCAGCTTGCGCAACACTTCTATAATGTCACAAAGGAAGAAATGGATAGTATTATATAAATTATCCAAGACTATATAGATAGTATACCTCATATAATGTCACCAGTACTGCTGTATTTACTTTTTCTTTAACATCATCATTGTTCAAGGAGAAGACCATTATTGGAAAAGCTAAGAAAGAAGTAAAATATTAAAAAAAATGGTACCTGAAAAAACCATGGTTAGTGCCTGTTTCAATATTTAACATGGTAAGATCTTATCATTGTAAATACCATAAGACCTTAAACTAACTATAGCTTAAACTTAAAATATTTTTTCTTATTATAATATTTTTGGACATATGTTGATAGTTGTGAGTACACACATAACACTTTTATTTATTCATTGTTACAAATATAGGGGATTTGAACTCAGACTTTCAAGCACCCTTCAGCTATCCACACTATCTCATATCACTGATACACATGACCACACACATGCAGAAAAGATAAATAATCACCAATATACAAATTTCATGCTGAACTAGCACTCATCAGATGGTCCAGATTATCATCTCCCACACATATACATAGCCAGTGCTCAGTTTATATTAAGATAGTGAATCTTCATACTTTAATGGACAGGCTTCAATCTACTTGAACCTCCAACTCTTCAGCCATCCTTACCGTTGAAAATCTGATGATGGAAAGCCCAAATTCCATGCTGATGCCAATATTATTGCCATGCCAATGTTGACCTCAAGTCACTCTGACCTCTCATGTATAGGACCTTATCCATTTAAATACATAGAAGAGGGATGGGCAGGATGTCGGCTTAATTTGTAAATATTTGTAATACAGGCATTCTTTATATATCTGGAGCTTTGTTAAACATTTATTATTAATCCATTTATTTTGTAACTCAATCCAAATATATGCTTTTTACATCCATATGCTAGTTAATATCAACAATCCTGATAAATCATGCAATCCACTGGGGAACATGATGGGATGGCTATAATAATTGATGGTAATTGTTCCGTTAATAGTATTCCAAATGTAAACTTTCATTTTAGGAGGTTTGGCACTTTTGAGGTTTTTTTTATTTTATTGAAACTGAAAATCATATAAAATATTTTTAGCAGTACTTGTACTTTTAAATTATAGATCATCATCACATTGGTTAGTATTATTATATATTTTGAATAACATTTTTATTTTTATGTTATTTGAATTTTATTAATCATTCACCTTTCATATTTATTTAAATCAAAATTTATGATACAACAGTACATAATGAATATATTATTATATTATTTAATATCTTGTTATTGTGGTATCCAGGTTCAAACCCATCTTTCATCTGTAATATAACATACCATATTGTGGTAATTTTACCATTACAATATATAAATGTATCTCAACAGTACATAATGAATATATTATTATATTATTTAATATCTTGTTATTGTGGTATCCAGGTTCAAACCCATCTTTCATCTGTAATATAACATACCATATTGTGGTAATTTTACCATTACAATATATAAATGTATCTCAACAGTACATAATGAATATATTATTATATTATTTAATATCTTGTTTTTATGGTATCCAGGTTCAAACCCATCTTTCATCTGTAATATAACATACCATATTGTGGTAATTTTACCATTACAATATATAAATGTATCTCAACAGTACATAATGAATATATTATTATATTATTTAATATCTTGTTATTGTGGTATCCAGGTTCAAACCCATCTTTCATCTGTAATATAACATACCATATTGTGGTAATTTTACCATTACAATATA
Organism: Epiperipatus broadwayi; assembly: GCA_028023455.1. NCBI lineage: Eukaryota > Metazoa > Onychophora > Udeonychophora > Euonychophora > Peripatidae > Epiperipatus > Epiperipatus broadwayi. Next base: position 4,968,815 of record JAQFVV010006260.1, on the reverse strand, counting down.
TAAATGTATCTCAACAGTACATAATGAATATATTATTATATTATTTAATATCTTGTTATTATGGTATCCAGGTTCAAACCCATCTTTCATCTGTAATATAACATACCATATTGTGGTAATTTTACCATTACAATATATAAATGTATCTCAACAGTACATAATGAATATATTATTATATTATTTAATATCTTGTTATTATGGTATCCAGGTTCAAACCCATATTTCATCTGTAATATAACATACCATATTGTGGTAATTTTACCATTACAATATATAAATGTATCTACAATTATTAATGCATATTAATATACAATATGAAAAATATAATATAAATATTTAAAAAATTATATACTGTAATGGAATAATACATATTTAAAAAATTATATACTATAATGGAATCATGAACCACTTAACCAATAGTTATTATGAATATTATTCTAGGGAAATAACTATTTGCTTATCAGTGATCAGCAGGCAGCCATGTATAAGGTGAAGTGACTATAACCTAAAATGTAAGCATATTTGGTGATATTCACAGAATGTGACTGGACTGAAACTACGTCAAACATAAGTCTTCATTAAAATCCAGTCATATTTGCCAATTACAGTCCATGCCACATTGATATTTTTATTCTAGTTTAGATATTAAAATAAGATATTTGTCTGACAGATGAGAAATTGATGACAAACAATACTTAAATAATACTAATGTATTTATTTATAACAACAACAAAAATTAATGTAACTTCTCTTATATTTGTATATGTACACATTCAATAAAACTCAATATATACAAAAAAAACTATTTAAAATGAACCTGAGAAATCAATCTTATATCTTTAATTTTCCCTACACTTAAGTGATTTCAATGTTTTCGGGGTTAACAATAATAATGAATAACTCTAAGAATATTGAAAATTAATGTTTTTCATTCTTTTATAAGACATTTGAACTTAACCACGTAATTTGCCAATCTCTTGGTTCCATAATAGCGGATTCATCAATATTGGTGTTGATTTGCCACCAGGTCTATAGGTACATAAGGTTTTAAATGTTCACATTGTAAGTACCTTTTATCCCTTGCTCATTCTCTAATATGATGACATTATTTCCATATCCTTTCTGAAGGATATATGGCCCATGGTATAATGGGAAGAACTTCTTAAATTCCTTCTGGCCAGTATTGCTGGGCTTGGGTGCTCAGAGCCAGACTTTTTCTCCTTCCCAAAATTGATGGCACTGGGTAGGTCCCCTCCTTTTATGAATTGTTGCCATAATGTGCTAATTGCATTCATGCAGCTTCCTAGTCTCTTTCTGGATTGACCTGGGTTTCCTCCATATGCAACGGTATTTTGAAGAGGTTTGGGCAGGACTTTCCTTGGTGGATATAACCCTGTAGACTCATTTACAGAGTTATTAATGTAGTCCACACTCTCCTCAGTTTTGTTTATCCATCCCCTGTGATTGGTAGACGTGTACATGCGTTAAGAAAAAAAAGAAGTATTTGCAAACTAAATTACTTTAAACATTGTAAATCAAGTTACTGATTATTAAAAGACTTCACCAATTTTTCTTTTATTTTGTTTTTCTGTCGAACTCAACACATTTAAAATATTAATTGTCAATTTAATATTGAGATCTCTGCTCATTATTAACATATCATCATGGTTTCACATATAAATTTATAAATGGTAAAATTCAAAGATTTTCCCGAAAACAATACGTTTTTTTGAGTCATGCTTTGCGAATGCTTCACATGTCTGTATGCAACTCTTCTTTGGTACATTATTACTTCTTGTAATCCATTATTAACTTATTTTATATAATTATTGGATTTTGTTACAGCATCATAATAATATCCAACATTGGTAGGTATAATTAGTCCTTTATTTTTAGTATTTGGACATCAAAGCCAAGATCAACATCCAATTAAACTTCTACCCTGTATTGTGCATAAATATGAATAGAAGTGAATACAAATCATTTTCACAGCTGATAATTTGTGACCTCCACAAAACTGGAAAACTAACAGCTATGGCTGACTAGAAAGCTTTTTCCTTGTTGCCTAACAACCGCCAAAATACAATTTTCTTCATCTTCCTTCTTTCCTTATGTATTGATTTCTATGTTTACATGTCATACCAGTTTTGACTGTCCTGCAGTCATAATCAGAGCTACATTATCCAAATATACAATCATACAATTAATACTGTAATGGTCAGGGTGGCTCATAGAGTCTTACCGTATCTGCACTAGAGGGCTCCACCAGGCTGTTTAAACCTGTAAAATTTATATAGTAGGCAGATACGCGCTGTTAAAGATCCAATTTTATTTTATTGACCATCAGCCCTTGCCACTAGCTCATGGAGTAGCAGAGGTTTAAAACATATTTATTAAAATATCTTTATAATAAAGATTAAAAAAATAAACTAGATCACTGCCAGTACTAATAACACAAAAGATTTTATTCACGTATATATATGTGACAACACAAACTTGAAAAATAATTACCATAAAAAAAAAATTATGCTTTATGTTTCATTCTTCTTATTATTTTTTTTACTTTAGTTTTTAATCTTAGAAGGTTGAGAATAGATAGGCCACCTAAACATGCACTTAAAAGATTTTCAAAACATTTGACTTCAGGCTAAAAATCCGCAACCACACCAATGCTCACTTCCCGATATATATCCACAACCAATGCAATGTGAACATGTTAGCACAGAAACACGCTGACAGGAATGTGCATCTAACAGAATGATATTATTTGAAGAACATGAGACCTTCGTCCAGTACAGAAATGTATGTCTGTTTGGCGAAGGAATCATGCATATAAAATAATAAAGAGAAAACGCTATGTATGGATGGGAGAGTGGTCTATCTTGCCGACTTATAGTCCCATCCATAGAGCTGAAAGGGGTCAATGTCAGGGGAAGTACTCCACATCCATTTCAATGCCATGACTACTCCTTTGGGGTCATGCATTCAGTTGGGCATGTTGCCCTAAATGCTAGCACACTTCACATTACATTGATATAAACATCCATATATCCCTCCACCAGCATTGACACAACTATGAAACAAATAGTCTGAAATTAAAACCCCTTTAAACTAACATATACTTAAATGAGTCTAAGCAGCCATCTACACCCAACTTATATTTAAGACAATTTACTAATTTAATTTATTACAGCCTCGGTAAATATTACTTACGTAATCAATATGCGTTTAATAAATTTATAATTATAAAAAAAATATTTACTTTAGGGTATTTAACATTTTAAAATCATGCATTGCATTCAACTTGTTTTTACATCAAATAATATATTTGACCTATTTTTAAAATCTAATAATGCACAAATAATGATACGTATTAGCTTTTATCTTTAAATTTAGGTTTGCCATCGCAAACTCCTACCCTATTACAAACAGATCTTATACTAAGCATAAATAAAAAATATAATGCATATTTTAAAACAAGTTACGTTCAGGTTTTAGATAAGACTTTTAAAATGGCAAAGTTTATAAAATAAAGTTCAAATTTCATCAAAAGAGAAAGTCTATAGTTCATCTTTAAAGGAAAATAAAGTTTGAAAATTTTAAATTAAAGAGAGTTTATATTTCATTTTTTATCATTTATAATTTATACTTTTCTTTCTCCGGGCTCGTTCCTTCGCGTCGAAGATCTGAGTTTACGCAAGGGCCATTTCTTGCGAGTGATGACGATTTATGAAGCTTTACGATGATTTCTGAGGATGTTATCAGTGGTTTAATCCTGGGATCCATGGAGATGAAAGCTGCCTTTGGCTGGCCAGTCCGAGGGAAGTGCGATTAAACAGATTACATTTTCTTTGGTAACAGTGACAATAACTTTTTTAACTTTTCAGCAATGACAAACGAATTCAAAATTCTAATTAATTATTTCTTTTGAATTTTCCTTTTATACTCCTGAGGCGTCTTATCTAGGAATGTGCAAATCCATCAAACATATTCAGTAGATTTTCCTCTCTGGTCTGTGTATATCTTGGGTGGGAAAAGCAAGCCTTTTGTTTCTATTTCTCGACTCTCATCTATTTCGTAATCATCTTTTTAATGGTCATTTTGCCCTAAGGATTTGTTTGTAATCTTATTTTTATTAAACTCTTTTCGTTATTTTTAAAATTAAAAGGTTTTTATTATATTTATTAAAAGATTAGAATCTTTGCTTCGATTCTATATTTTTTTAAGCTTATTTTATTTCAATATTTAAATTAAACTTATTAATAAATTAATAACTCATTATATGTGCATTTTGAAGGTCTGTGCTTTTAATTCAGTATTATATATTTATAAAAAAAATTTACGTACTAAAATTTAAATGTAACGTATATATATATATCCCGTTACAATACATAATCAAAAGCAAAACCACAAGAGTCAGGTTAGGATGTATGTTTTTGATTATGTATATAAATATAGTGTGCGTTTTTGATTTTGATTATGTAATAATTGTATGATTATATATTTGGATATTGTAACTCTGATGATCACTTCAGGACACTCGAAACTATGAGGTTTGGTGTCAAAAAAAATAGTATTGTTAAGTGTATAAGAAGGTTGGAAATGATATTAACAGCCAACATCTCAATAACAACTTTTATAACAATAGGAAAAAAAAAAGCCTTTACAAAATATTCTCCCATTGTCTAAAGGTTAATTTGTGTTTGCTTTATTTTTTTTATTAACATTTAATATTTTGTAAATAATTAATTTTATTTTTAAATTATATTTTAAAAGTAACAAAGAAACAATACTTTTATTTCTTACAAATTTATTTTTTTTAATTTGCTAATACATTATGATTTGCTTTTTTTTTTTAAAAAAAAAATAAATCTTTAAAAAGTTTTAAAACCAATAATAACTCTTTTTATTTATTTTCAGATATTATATATGTGATCCATGATAGAGAGGTTATAATATATTCACAGTTTGTCATATATAACATAATGCGAATTTGACAGGGGCAAACTCTCCATCCAGTAGTTCCATCTAGTGCAAGCCAGATCAACTAATGGGTGCAAGAAAGTTTGGGCATAAAATCTCTCGCTAGTGCCTACTCATTTAATATCCCAAAACTAGTTTCTATCTTGTGGCTTTCATGTGTGAGAAGCTTTGAATCAAGAGCACTGCACCTAAATCTAAGGATTTAATGCAATCCCCCAACAGCCACCTTTTACCTATTTAGTTAAGTCCAAGATGAAAATGCAATAATGTTTTCAATCCAAGCTCATTTACTTGTATAGTAATGTAGATTTGAACTCAGATCAGTAACTATACATTTTGGTGTTTTTATTTTTAAAAAAACCCAGTCATCATTAACTAGGGGCAGGATTAGTGTAAGACTCCTTAAAACATCACAAAATATATAGATACTCATCTGAGTCCCGATCTATATTACTATAGAAGCTATGATCTGGATTAAAAACCTTACTGTGCTTTCATCATGAACTCATAATTAAATGGCTAAAAGGTGATGGCTGGAGTGTTGTTAAATCGTAAAATCTAGATGCAGTGCTCTCAGATCCAAGGCTCTTCACTAATGAAAGCCACAAGCTAGAAACTAGTCTGGAATATTGGATGAGTAGCACTAAATAGGGATTTTATACACAAACCTTCTTGCATCCATTTATTATGCTGGCTTGCACTGAGTAATGATACCGAGTTGAGAGTTTTGCCTCATTTATTCTGATAGTATAAAATTATGTACACCTTTTATATACAAAGTATATAATATATGTCAATTACTTTTTGGATACTTAGAATTATGAAAGCATTTATATTAAAGATAATTTTTAATTTGTTGATATTTAAATTTTAAAACACCATTGTTTTATTATTCAAGAAAGACAATCGTATGCTGTCATAATGAATATAGTCTTTTGAACTTTCAATGTTTGAAATATTTCTCATTGTTATACAAGTATTGTAAATATATTTCCTTATATCTAATAAATTACCAAAATGTATTTAACTTCCACAACTAAAACGTCTTATTATTTACTTTTATCACATGATCACCATTTCATGCTAGCACATAACTGTTAGAAAACAGGCAAAAATTCTCCATATAGTAGGCAACAAGGCAGAAACTAGTCTGGGGATATTGGATGAGTAGGCACTAGATAGGGATTTTATGCATAAGCCTTCTGGTATTCATTGATTACTCTCGTTAACACAAGGTGACACTATTATATGGAAATTTTTTGCCTATTTACTTTTAGATATAGCTGAGTACACTTTCAAAGTGGAGTAACAGAATCGCAGCGCTGTACATTCTTAGCTGAATCTAAAGTAATTAAATAAAATCTTTTCAGTTGTGGACATTAAAAACATTTTGCTAATTGTTATATCCGCAAGAATGTCTGTGCGGTCATCAAATAAATATACACAATATTTTACTTAGTCTGAATAGTGAATAGTTTGCAACACTCTATCTCCATTGTTCTTGGCAATTAATGCTCTGCTGTGTATGCTCTCCAACGAATGCTCTGAATATACTCTGTATTCTCTGCAATGGATGCTCTCCAAACGAATGGTCTGCAACGAATGCTCTGCCACGGATGCTCTCCAATGAATGGTCTGCAAGCGGATGCTCTCCAAAGAATGGTCTGCAAGCGGATGCTCTCCAAAGAATGGTCTGCAACTTATACTCTGCAATGAACGCTCTCAATATCTCCGCTGTGGTCTCCTCATCTTTGTGGGCCCTTTCAGCTACACCTGTGGACTACATTTCCACTGGGCGCTGGTCATTAACCCACTAGTAATGACCGCGAGATATCTCTACTCAAAAACTACTAGACGTCTACTGGCATTGTACTCAAATAACTGCCGACTCAAAAACTGCTTTTCTCTGCATAGTTGTTACACAGTCTTTTATTGCTTGCTGATAATTGTAGCAATTAATCTTTGTCCAATCAGGTAACATCTTTTATCCAGAAATATTTACAATCAGAAAATATCTCTTGGAATTATCATCCGCCATTACGTTAATTTACTTCCTCTGTTATCAGCGCGCGATCTACAACAACCACTCGAACAAATTCTAGTTTTTCTGGAGTGCACAAACATGTCTGCCATTTTTACAAAACACTACACTAATTTATTACAAATATAAAGGAAAAGGAATATTAACTTATATCTAGTGTATGTTGTTTTGGGAATGAACATTCCTATATTCAGAATGTCATTGTATCAAAAGAATATTCACTTAATTTATTTTTGCAATCATTTTCACACTTATTTCTAACTAATGTTTAATACTACATAATTGTAAACTATTATTTTAAGTTAAAGATGTATATCTCTTGATTATAATTATAGACTTTTGATTAAACTAATTTAAAAATATTAAAGTTCATTGCTATTTGGCAAGTCAGAAGAAACAGGCAAAACTCTCCATACAGTTGTGCCAACCAGAGTAATCAATGGATGCCAGAAGGCTTGTGCATAAAATCCCCATCTACTGCCTACTCATCCAATATCCCCAGACTAGTTTCTGGCTTGTGGCCTTCATCAGTGTGGAGCTTTGTATCTCAGAGCACTGCACCTAGATCTTAGGATCTAATGCAACCCTCCAGCAACTACCTTTTATCTCTGCTTTACTATAAAACTATTAGAATAAAATTGAAAACAGTATTTTCAATCTAAGCTCAATAGCTTATATAGTCATAAGGGTCTGAACCCAGTTCAGTACCCATACCTTTTGATGTCTTTGGGTCTTTACCATAGTCACCACTATCCTATTAGGCAGGATTGGTGTTAAACCACTAAACATCACATGATCACTATTTCTTATGCTAGCACATAACTGTTATTAAAACAGGCAAAACTCTCTATACAGTAGTGCCACTCAGTGCCAACCAGAGTAATCAATGGATGCCAGAAAGCTTGTGCAGAGATAAAAGGTGGCTGCTGGAGCATTGCATTAGATCCTAAGATCGAGGTGCAGTGCTCTCAGATCCAAAGCTCCTCACTAATGAAGGCCACAAGCCAGAAACTAGTCCAAGACTTCTGGAATCCATTGATTACTCTGCTTGGCACTGAGTGGCACTACTGTATGGAGAGTTTTGCCTGTTTTAATAATGATTATGTGCTAGCATAAGAATAGTGATCATGTGATGTTCAAGTCAGAAGAAGTAGAACAGAAGATTCTGGTATGTAATTATTCATAAACTTTGACCATTCACTTCTGACCCTCTACTTTAGAATTAAATTACAAAGACATTAAATTCATCAATTGCATAGTATACATGTAAAACAATTCTATTTTTTAAATACTCATAAATAAAAAAACAATTCATTAGCCTAGCATACTCAGCTGAAGGTGTCAAAAATGATTTTTAACTCTAGAATAAAATCTTTCTGTTAATTAACGTATACAAAGACAATCAAAGTACAAACATAAATAATATGAGATCCAGTATTAATATAAGATGGAAAAGTCTTAAAATAGGCAAAACTCTCCATACAGTAGTGCCACTCAGTGAAAGCCAGAGTAATCAATTGATTTCAGAAGGCTTGTGCATAAAATCCCTATCTAATGCCTATTTATCTAATATTCCCAGACTAGTTTCTAGCTTGTGGCTTTTCATCAGTGAGGAGCCTAGGATCTGAGAGCACTGCACCCAGATCTAAAGCTCCTCACTGATGAAAGCCACAAGCTAAAAACTAGTCTTGGGATATTGGATGAGTAGGCACAGATAAGGATTTTGTGCATAAGCCTTCTGGCATCCATTGTTTACTCTGGCTTGCACTGAGTGGTACTACTGCATGGAGAATTTTGCCTGTTATAATAACAGTTATGAGTAAGCATAAGAAATGATGATCATGTGATGTTTAGTGGTGTAATGGAAAAATCTTATTGACATTGATGGTATATCAAAATACTATTTTAAATCATCTCCACATGATTTATGATTGATAAAGTAAGAATTATATATATTTAATGGATTTAAATCATTCAAATATTTGCAAATTGCCATGGGAAATAATGATGCTAATAGGAGAAAACATTGAGTAAATTATGACTATAAGATGGCACTTAGCTGAGATATAGACTTGTGGGATTTTTAGAAACAAAAGCTGTATAATGTCATTCTTTTTAATTTGTGAAAACTTTGAGAAATAGACTTAATGTTTGCCATAACAATGGTACAGCAATTAATATTGTAACCTCCATGAGAAAGTTTACATGCATGGCTTTTTGGTAAATGCATTTTTATTATAACTATAATGGTCAAATATTTAATATAACTTATTTGTCCACAATGTTGTAACATATATATATATATTGAACTGGGTCCCTCTGAATAAACCTTTTTGCTGAGTTTAAATACCTTTTAACTTTTACTAGGTTTAAATATTTTTAAACATAACCTTTTAATATCTTTTGGAATTCAAACTATATAAGTTTTAATATTTATTTTTACACATTTCTAAATTTTACGGGAATGAACCAGCACTTCAAATAGAGGGAGAATACCATTGATAGGATAACTATCAACAATACTCACAGTCAGATTAGGCTGTATGAAGTATAACACAACCACATTTCCTGACCATCATCCACCTTGACTGCTGAAATAAAAACCTGCCATACAAAGCATTTTATTTGTTTTGAGGATCGAACTCAGGTGCCAGCTGACTATATGTTATACAGCTGGCATGCTTCAGATTACAGGCATACCAATCAGAACTTGAAATATCCCAAGCTAACTCCTACTCTTAATCAAGGGGTCCAGCATATGACACTGTGACAAGAAAGGGAGAGAATATACCAAATAATACTTAAGCAAACTAACATTTACTCAAGCCCACATATATAATTAATCAGATTAATTTTTATATAGTCCTTCATTAGAGCTCATTTCATTTTTACAAAAATATATCTACAGACCATTTTTATGGAAACCTATATTTACCTAGGCTTTTGTGTGATGGAAATGACACATTTCCTTTGTTTTTGTTTTGCATCAGTGTTACTTTCCAAGCAGTTAGCTTATTGGTCTCCCTCAATGGTTTCAGGTCTTGACAATGGGAGAGTATGTGATGAAATCTATTTCACCATTTAGACATTGGTTCCAGATATGGACAGTTGATTTTTAGCAGAGGATTTTGGGGGCTGAACACTTCTAAGACAGTTTAGCAACACATGTTGCTAGGTCTATAATTTCTGCAATATTTTCCACAACAGTAATAAATGGTTCTATTTTGTCTTTAGATTTTCTGAATCTCTGGAGCAATGAATATCACAATGCATTAATAACAGCATGAAGAGTGGAATGATCTAACAGACTCAAAAGTGAAATAATATAACAATAGATGGCGCCATTATATACCCATTCTTTTCCATTATTTTAATTTCTTATCATTATTTTTAATATCGATTGTAACTTGAATATATTTTTTTAAAATTAATTTTTACATTTTGTTTTATCTAATTGATTTTTTACACTTGCTTTAATCTTTTTTTTTTCTAGATTAATCTACTATCTCTTTGCATCTACCAAACAGATAGTTTACATAGATTTTTAATTAATTCAAGTTACTTTTACCATTTCTTTATCAGCAAGTAATCTTTTAAACTAGTTATATTTTCGAAAATTTTTTTTTACAAACTAATTTTTTTTCTGATTTTTTCATATTTACTTATTTTTACAAATTTTACTCTTTTAATTTCTTTAAAAAGGAGAGATTGAGTTTTAAATCTTTTTCTATTTTAAATTTTTTCTCATCCATTCTCAATACTAAAACTTTATTTTTAAAAAAAAAAATATAAGCAATCTTTTTATTTTACAAAATTGTGTTTTTAAAAAAATCTACTTAACTAACATGTAATGCAGATATATGTAGGTTTTATAACATCTCTCCCACTAGCGTTACATCATACCCCCTATGTTTGAGAGGTAAAATATGTCAATTTGACCCATTTTGGCTCTGACACTTTATTTTCTTTATTACTATTTGATTTTTCACTTTGTTTTTTTTTATTTATTTTTATCTAAAATAAGTTTTGAATCACATACAGATCAATAAACCACAGAGGATAACTTTTTTACGCTGCTCTATCTTATAGGCCATAATCTACATTGACTGACACTAATTATATCATATGTGATGACAACCAGGGACAACATGCATTTTTCTGATGTCTCCAAAGAGGGTGAATACCATGAGTGGCAGATTGTTAAATGTCATTAAGCATGTAATAGAATAATAAAGAACAGAAGAATAAAGTAACTTCTATTAATACATCAAGTGTTGTTAGCTGAGAGGACAGCACAGCAGCCTTGCAAGCAAGTAGTTGGTTGCAGATGGTTGTGGGTTTGCTTCCTGGCCGTTACTATGACATATGGAAAAAAAACTTCTATTAATATATTCTAATAGTAAGAATTATAAGAAAGTATATAAATGCCCTAAGCAATTACATGCATATTTCTCTAAAAAGTAATCAATTATAACTAACAATTAATGATATAATGTATGTTTATTAAGTAACATAAATTAATAAATAAACAACTAAAAACTGAATAAATGAGTTGTTTATTATGTGGGTAGTGTCAAAGCTATAATAATTTATTAACAAGTAAATTAATATCATAAATATCCAGAAAATTATACAATCAAAATATTAAAATTTTATGAATGTTAAATATAACTAATGATACATCTACAAATTATTTTTATACAATCTTCGTTTTAGCTTCTGCTTAATTTTATTTGCATATTGAGAATATGCTTATGTAATATGGCTTACTATATTTTAATGTATTACAGATATTATTGAAACAATTAAGAAATTGAGTTGGAATGGGCATAATGCTAAAATAAATAAATAGAGGTTGATGTTTTAAATTCTATCTCTAGGGCTTGTAAAATACCTAGAAAAAGACTGCACATCAGATAGACGGATGAAACAAGTATGTTATTTGATGTGAAGAATAGATGCCAAGTATTAGAGAAATTGGATTAAACTTAGAGAAACCATCATCATGTAGTGAATCAATAATAGTTGGAAATGATAAATCATGCCTTTTATTCGATAATCTAAATTTTTTAAATATCCTCTTTCAGTTTGTCCAAAATAAAATAAAATAATTTATTGCTGTGGAATTCATAAGAAATTGATGCATTGGAAATGACTTATCTGGGCCATGACTCATGGATCCAAATATCGAGAGTCTGATATTCTTTTACTTTAACACAGCACAATGGTAGAATGACAGTCCACTGCCCAGATGTCATTTCCAGACTCAAATGTTTTAAGAACTTTAAAGCAAATATTAATGCAATTGTGGAATGTTAGATTCTACAGCAGAAGCCATCGATCACGGCCCAAGTGTCATTCTTATAAACTCCCTAGCAAGGATTTTATTTTTTGTTAATTATCTATTGCTTATCAATTTTAGTGTTAATTCTTTTTTTAAAAAAAAGCAATTTCTACGAGAGGTTATAGATGCTTTCATACAGTATTGCTAAACAACCTCATGCAAAAGTTAAAATATGTAATTTTAACCTCAGCTATTTTGGTTTGGTTTAATTACCTATAGTGATATATCCTGCCACAGTAATTTATTAAAAAGGTTCTTTTAAAATGAAATAAAAATAGTAAAAGATTTATATTATTTTGTCTGACCTCACAAATAATCATTTACGCAATTCATTCCCAAACTTTATTCACGTCTAATTAAGATTATGATTTTATTTCTCTTTTTCTAAGCAGTAGTTCATAATAATAGGCTGCCATCTGATCAAATATTATATCCAAAGACTTAGAAAAATATTTTTTATTATTCAATAATGGAAACGAAAACTAAGTAATTAAATAGTTACTTTTATTTTTTTTTTACAATAACTTATAATGAACTAAACAAATTAATTCAAGTGCTTTATTGTTACGATAATCATTTAATGATAATTGAATTAAACTGAATAAGAAAAGAAGTGTAAAAACGATGGCGGACATGTTTGGTTTCCGCTGTATCACTAACAATGACGTCATTTCCATTTTCTTTGCTCCGTTTGGGGGAGAAGTAATCGAACTGCTATGGGTTGTGGTCTGCTCTTTTTTCATTTCTGAACTCCATTAAAGCCTATTCCACTTTGGTGGAATAATCAGTGCTGCCTGTTACAAAAGACCTGTTGCGGGTGGAATTCAACGTATCCTATGAAAGTTTAGATTTTTGTCTTCCAAAATCAAAATTAAATAATTTATTATTATTTTTTTTCTTTATTTATTTGGGGATAATGTCGCAAGTTCAAGCCATGAAGAAGCAAGTTCTGCAGTTGAGACAGGAAGCAAATATTCCTAGGATACCCGTATCCCAGGCCTGTGAAGAGTAAGTTTTTTTTCACTTCAGTTTTGAATTATTTTGATTGCCATATTTATTATTTTGGATAATGTTGCCATTTCAATCCCTTTAGATATAATTTCAGATCGAAAATGTGTCTTTAGATATCAAAGTCCTCAATTTTTTTTTTATCAAATCAATATTATAGTCTCCACTCATTTTTGCTTTCAGGATTTCCTCAAATATTTTGGCATTCCTGAAATGACTCGCCATGATGATATTTTTCCCTGTTCTGCGTTATCTCATCTGCCATATGTATCAAACTGTTTCCTTATTCTAATTCATTAACATGTATATATTTTTACGTTTCGTTTTACGTGTCGTATTCTATGAGCTATGATTGTAAATAGATCGTGTTTGTTTCAAACTTTGTGATATTACAATTCATCCCCATTATTTTTCTTTGGCTCAGTCTATGAATTTGCAGTTTGTGTATTAGCGGCGGCACCATGATATACTTTCTCGAAGTCCAACTGCTTGAATTTTTAAATTTAGGGTGATAAAACTTAATAGAGTAGATACACGAAATCTTTTTCTTTTAGAGAAATGTACATTTAAGATTAAAGTAGCATTAGTTACTTAAATATACTGGTTTAAACCTGTATGCGAACTTTAATATGGCCGTTTTGTTTTATAAAATTTAATCTTTAACTATTCTTTTAAAAGTACAGTTCGAATCTTAATTATTCTCAGTGCCATTTTTTTTTCTCGCCAATTGTTCTGATTAGCTTTTTTCTAAAAAAGTATAATACCTCTACTATTTAAATTTTTTATAACAAAAAAAAATTAAATTATATACTATTATATGATTTAGTGTGCCCTATTTGCATTCTTATAATGGTGAGGAAATGCCCACAATTCCAAACATTGGTGGGACGGAGGGGTTGGGGGGGGGGGATAATGAGTAAAAAAAAAAAAAAAGCATAAGAAGGCAATAAAGTATCAAATTGTATTTTTAAATCACTGTAACTGAATCATCATTCAAATAATAGTTCTTATCCAGAAATATACTTGCATCTTAAGAGTTGTAGTTTTCAATTTTGTTTGTGCTATGTATGATTTATTAACTTTTGTACATGTCAGATTTACACAGAAATGTGATAGCGTGAAAAAAAACTTAACATTCCAATAAACTGACTCGACATATTACAAGGCATATCTTTTAATATCAATAATAATTTATTCCAACACACATACATAAAATACCCATTAAAATTAAAGCAAAAAATTATAAATTGTTTTTCTGTACTCACTTGGAGTCACTGGTAGTGGCTGAATAATTAATTACCTTTGGATTTATTTGTACTCTTCCAAGAGTCTGGAGTAAATAATTAAACTAATGGTAGTTTAACAGTCGTTATTAATTTAGATTTTTTCTTTTAAACAAACCTCCCTCCTGTTTTAAACATTTATTAATCCTTTGCAGACTGTGATTAATTTAGTTCTACGATTACTCAAATTGCCATGTAGTTTGAGAATTAGAATATGGGCAGACTAAATTATTTTCAAATTACTAAAGTATATACTACAAAGATGTGATCAGTTTTTAAAAATATATTAAACTAAATCTGAATGCATAAATTGCACTTTGTATCATGCTGTTTATAATATGTCGATTTGCTATTTTAAAATAACAAGCTCTGATCAATGAGCCATAGTAATATTTCCTGGGTTTTTTGACAGTACAACTCTCATCTCTGACAATTGCAATGGATGTCTATGCACATTAGCTATTTCATATTTTTATTCTTTAATAATGAGCCAATTCACAATCTCTTTCTTCTTAGAATTATGTGAACCGATATTCAATAGTGATGTCGCTGCATAGAAATTTGAAGATAACAGCAGACTGAACTCATAAGAGCTATAAAACGAACCCAATAAGATATTTCTTTTCATACAGTTTTAAAATAAATTGTTAAACTGACTGTAACATTATTAGGTCTTATAGTCTATGTTTAAAGCATCATGAAGAATAATTCCTTAAATTGTATTCTTTGTCAGGTTTGACATTTATAGTATTTATAGTAAGTTGTCTACTACAGTTTTGTTTTAAATTGATTATTTTTAAGATTGAAAAAGAAATAAATGATATTATGAAGGTTTTTTGTTCACTACCAAGAATAACTGCATGTATTTGTATTATATATGTAATTCTCAAATACTTGAATCGAGGTTCTTTCTAATTTGAATATTATACATCACATTGGGATGGGACTAATGTTGTAACTTCTGCATTACCTGAAAAATTCTCAAATATAAATAGTAATGATGTATTGGTTATTTTCTCTCTGTGCATTGATATAGCTTAATAATTATTAAATTTGTCTCATGTTTATGTATGATTTGATTAACAAAATATATGTGAAATTGAGAGGAAAACCAATCTCCCCCAGGCTATGAAACATTCTGCATGTTAGCAAGCCTGAGGGAAACTAATTTGCTCTTAATAACATATACATTAAGCTTTGCTAATTTGTAAAAGCTTGGATTTCTACCTAACATAAATTTAATGCTGTATTTATTAAATATTTATAATTAATTGATTTCTATGAATTATTTGTAGTAAAATCAGATGTAAGAAACAAATTACTTGGCCTTTTCCAGATATGGATTCTTATTTTCTACAAACTCTTAAAAAACTTAAAGACAGAGACAGAATCTTATCTACAAAATTTTTATACGAGGAAACTTGGAAACTTTTTCGGCTTTCTAGATAAAGTCCTTGATGACCAAAATATTATGTATTAATTTATTAAGTTTTGTCCTTTTTTACCATGATGTTATCAGGTAATTATTAATTATGCCTATAGTACCATTTGTAAACATATAATATTTGTTTTAATAAAGTTATTTTAGAAAAAAAAAAATCAGATTGTCCCTCACGTTTATGAATCTATGTGGAAGTTCAAATTAATAACGCTGAGTTTACATCTGGCTTAAATTTGGAGTTCATTCCTATTTCAGTGTTTGTCAGAAAACGAAGCTATAATTAAATCCAAGAATAAGTTGACCATTTTGTTCTTAGGATTTTTGATAAAGAAAGTAGGGTATGCATCTATATTTATCAGCTTATAGAAATTGGTCTGCTTTTTTTCAACTGCATATATATATGTATCTAATTTATAATGAAAAATCATCATACAAAATTTGGGTTGAATAATATACGATATATACACATCCTAGTGTTATGCATTTGTTTTTATTATATGCTTTTGTGTTATCTATTATTTTCATAAGTTAATAATGATATTTTATTTAGGAGATTTTATAAGTGGTCTCAGTTTAACTTTCAGTTTGATTTCGGAATGAACTATTCATTGCTTTACAATCAACTCTGATCCAGAAAGAGAAATTGATACAATTGTGATGATTTTAGAGTAACCATTGAAAATAATTTTACTTCGGTCTATTATTAATCAGAGAAGTATATTTGTATATATTTTACATCTTTTATAGATGAATACCTTTTATCATATGCGCGCACACCTATCCAAACATGAAATTAGCATGGTTTAATGTACATGTAATTAAGAGGAGAAAAACACTCTCAAGCTATAGATAAATATCAGAAAGGGACCACATGTGAGATGGATAGATGAAATAAGAAAGTGTGCAGGGATGATGTAGAGAAGAGAAGCTAAAGATCAGAGAAGATGTATTAAACTTGGAGAGACTTTCATCCTGCAGTGGATTGACAATGGTTGATGATGATGATATTGAACAAAGGGTCAAGAATAGAATGAATGTGCATATTCTTGTAGTTTTTGATGTTAATAAGCTTATTTTTGCTTATAACATCATAGCTTGATGGAGAATGTTTTTTTTCTTTTTTTAATTACTTAAATATTAATCTATGCCACTGTCATGTTTATTTTAACTTCTATTTGATTATTTTAATAGTTATTAAATGATATACTTCATCTGGATGATATAAAAATTTTCACTCTGAATTTTCACCAGTATTGGTAAAGTTAAGCTTATAGACATAAAAGCTCTGAGAATAGGTGGATTCATTTTAAGCTTGACCCTCCTCTTAATTTATACACAGTCATGCATACAAATAATAGCAATCACTCACAATCAAGTACAGCCACTCCAACTTCAAAAGGCAAAAAAAAAAAATAGTATCACGCTAGAACTTTCCATACTGTAGTGCCACCCTGTGCCAATCAGAGTAATCAATGGATGCCAGAAGGCTTGTGCATAAAATCCCTATCTAGTGCTTACTCATCCAATATCCCCAGACTAATTTATGGTTTGTGGCCTTCGTCAAATGAGGAGCTTTGAATCTGAAAACACTGCACCTGGATCTTGGATCTAATACAACCCTCCAGAAGCCACCTTTTAACTCTATTTAACTACAAAACTATGAGAATGAAATTGAAAACACAATATTTTCAATCTAAGCTCAATAGCTTATAGTGTTTATTAACAATTATGTGCTAGTATAAGAGATAGTGATCATGTGATGTTTAGTGGTTTATCATGCTAGAAATGAGTTTCCTTGAACCATAAATATGTTCACATATAGAACATGCTAGTTTGGTATTCTGTTTTTTTGATATTTTGAGATGCCGCCTTTTAACTTCTTTTACAGTAAATTTTTCCTCCCAAAAGATTTCAACACCATGTCTTACCGTAGCTCTTCATTGTATTTTATTCTCATCCATATTCAACATTGCATCTTTTGAAAATGTTTTAGAGATAATCTTTATAATAAATAGTAAAACCATACTCAACTTTATTGTATATATGTAAACACAAGTTATACATTTATATATACTTGAAATATCTGCACAAATTTTTCTTATTCTAAAAATATCCATAATGCATTTATTCTACCAAATGTTAAAACTCAAAGTTCCATGTTAATTAGGAAATAGTTTGACTGAATATAAAGGTAAAGATTTGTTTGTATCATAATTTTATTTTTAAGAAAAGATTTGAGCTGCTTAGTTCAAGAAAAGTCACTTGATAAGGGAGAAGCAATAGCTTTTGAGGGGGTCTGAAATGAGAATTGTGAAACTGTTCTTAAAAATCGAACAAATAACTTGATAGAAATCTTTTAATCGAAACAAGATGACTGTCAGTAGGTAAAACAGTCCTTACTTGATTGCTTCATGATTTTCATTTTATAGCATGAAGCAGAAATGAAGATACTTGTTAATAGGAATGCGTACACAACAGTCTATGTCCATAGGTATGTTATAGACTTGAAGAAATGATTGAAAGCTCGATGTATAGAACACAAAGCCAGAGGATTTCTGAAGTCAGTCAAATTTGTTTTGTTGATTTTGCATAAATAGTTTAATCAATAATAAAGTTCAGTCTGACTCATCTGTAATATGGATGCATATTTTAAGTCAATGGTTAAGCAACCGAAGTCTTCCGCATCTGCTTGGAGATTATTTATCTGACCTTTCACTGACAATCAAGCCATTTCATTTCTGGACTGGAAATGAGTCTGATTGTTTTCTAATATATGTTTGGGCTCAGCATATTCAGCATAAATTATAATCATTCTTCAGTTGAATTGTAGTCACATTTATCAAGCTGGTTTTAGCAGTAATATTTGAAATTTTGTATACAATTGTATTCTACTATTTCCTAAAGTTCAAGGATTTTCTCCCATGGATGGCTAATTGTAGCTTTGATATATGATTGTTTGGGGACATTCCAACAGTAATGCTTATTAAATTTTCATTACCCCCACCCTCTTTTTTTTTTTTGGCTAAAGAAAGTTTATTATATAGAATCAATATTTGATAAAGTTTTATTGTTCAAATCACAATAACAATATATATTTTTCTTCATGGAGCCCATTTTATATATCTTTTGTAATCATGTTTTTACCTAAAGATTTTACATCATTTAAAGAAATGCAGAATAATGGATCATTGCATTGTCAGAATTTACTTATTCATAGAAATAAATCATTTAAATTATTTCATTAGTTTGCTGTTAAAGTTTGTTCATTGTTCAATTTATTATGTTTCACCTTTGAGATTGAATCCAATTATGTGGATCTTATCTGAACTTAAGATCATATCAGCAATGTAATTGATGACTTGAATCACAATGAATAACCATCTGCATTTTGGTAATCTTAATATCATTGCCTGTTAGCATCAATGCTTTTCTTAAATTGTTCATTACCATTAGCGATTATAACAATAACTTTAAGAGCTAGAAGTTGTTCAATACAATGCGATTAAAAATACAATTAGTAATTTGGATAGAAGTCTTGTGCTTTGTCTTTCATTTTGACATTCAAACATCGCATGATCCAAGTCATTTTGAATAATTTTAAATTATTGCTATTTATTTGAACAAACAATATGAACACACTCTTCTGTGCATTTTTCGTAATCCAAACACAATATTTTATTATATCCAAATTTCGAGGAATTGCCGATGGTTTTGGCCGTTCAACAGATTTTTTCAGATATTTAAACAATCTGAGAGAGAGAGATCTAGCCTTTTGTAACAGAATGTGCAAGTTTCAAGAATCACGAACGAGTTTTTGCTATTGTTAATGGATCTCTTCATTTATCTCAAACTGATTTAGTTTAATAAATAACAGATAATAACCAATAAGAAAGATAAAATATAGACTATGCAGAAATGCTATTGGAACTAATAAAACAGTTTTTATTTAAAGGGGAAGAAGTGAGTATGTCACATCTGATAGAATGATTTAGTAATTGTAAATTGGAACGAGATAATGGGTAGAAGATGTAAATGTGTTTATAGCAATATATTAAAAGATGGGGGGGGGTATCTTAAGCTTGGGTTTTCAACATATGGCATTTGATGCGTATAAACTTCTAATTTTATCCTAGGCAAAGCCATTATATGACTCATCAAACAGTTACCAATTTATTCTTACTATTCAAGGTAATGATTTGGATTAAAATCCTAGGTTTGAAGCCTAGCCAACATCTTATGCAGTTACAAATCTATTATTACTCTAGTTTTTGTATATAATGAAACTTCTAAAATCAATTTGCTCTATAAAATATATAGATAATGTAAAAATCAAACGATCAATAAGATACATTTCTGGCAGAACCTGACTTCATCATTTGGCCGTAATCCTTGTCCACACATCTTAGTCATCATGGTTTAGTATTTATCTATAGTAAGCAACTGTAATTCAATTTTCCAATGCATTTACTTTTGCAATCATATTGACAATACCATTTAGGATAAGTATTAAAGATTTAGTAGTCTTTTTTATAGGCTAACAAAAATGATTAATAAATAATCATTAATATTTA
Source organism: Epiperipatus broadwayi (assembly GCA_028023455.1). NCBI lineage: Eukaryota > Metazoa > Onychophora > Udeonychophora > Euonychophora > Peripatidae > Epiperipatus > Epiperipatus broadwayi. The sequence continues at coordinate 4,948,144 of JAQFVV010006260.1, read as the reverse complement.
TCCTAGAAGATTTTGTCAAAATGAGTGCATTTTAGCAGTCGTCTTATAATTTAAATATAGACACTTATAGGCTTTTAAATATTTTTCTAATATAGATCAAATTAAGTATCACGATATCAGACATTCAATGCTAACAACAAATTATCAAACTTCCCAGTAAACAGCATAAATTGTGATGTGATGTATTTGGCTTCTCCTTAAACAAAGTCAAAGAATATTTCAGCAATTATGCCCAGATAAACCTGTTAGCCATTTTATTCTCCATTCCCCACTCTTAAGTCTTCTCATATTCTGCTCCATCCCATTTCCCGACATAATCTTTGTCAACTCTATGGCCTTTATATCTAAATCTCCCTTATCTCTTCGCAAACCCAACATAAAAACAAATAACTCACTTTCTGTATAGTCACTTTGTTCATGTCTGTTCTCCCATAACTTCATTATCTGTACCCTTTCTGCTTTCAAGCATTTACATTCAATCAACAGATGCCTAATATTTTCTATACCTTCCTTACATAATTTGCATGCTAAATCACCCATAGTTTTCCATTTACATGTATATTCTCTTGTTGCTAAAGATCCCGTTCGAGCCTTAAATAATAAACTACTTTCTTTACTATTATCATAAATTAATTCGCATCCAATATATATTTAAACTCTTTTTACCCTCCATACTAGTTCTCCAACTCCCTATTTTTTATTAATGCTTCTATTCTTTTATCCCATTCCTTACCACTATAACACTCAACAATCCTCCTAACACAATCATCCCACCTTTTATACAAGTATACTGATATAAATTCTTTATTCAAATCTTTCGCATACTGCATTATCTTTCTCACCCATCTTGTTACCTGCCCTTTACTCGTAACCCAATTGAATTAAGGGTAGCTCTCCACTGTAGCGCCATCTATTATAAACTTCAATATTCAATGATTATCAAATACATCCACAATTCCCTATTCTTAATATTTAAATCACCATTTTCAGACAGGGGCTGGAATTCAAAATTTGAAGTTGAAGGAGTGCAGACATTTGGTAAAACTAAAATTCTGAAAATAATCTGAGGATAAAGATTTAAATATTAAGGATAGTTTTTGATAATCATTGATTATTCAATGGCACTAGATCCTCAGACACATATTCTAAATCTTCTTGTCTAAGTCATTTGATATTTCTAGTGATACTGATCAACAACAAATCTTTAAGAAAAAGGTCATTAATAATACCCGCAAACTGCTAGCAATTTGATTTTGAGATATTTGTTCAAACAAGTGCCAGGATACTGCAATTCTGATGTAAATTATGACCTACATTAATACTTTTTCACCAATTCCCAATGTGAAGGAATCTTTAAAATAATCAGATAACAAAAGTAAATTAAGTTTTATATGTAGTTTATTTCTCTTGCCAAACTCATTGTATTGTCACCAGGGGTCATGCTAGCTGTTATTAGTCTTTAATAAATAGTGGCAATAATTAGTTATGTTATATTAAATTGAAAACACTGACTTTACCATGTTCTGCCTAGCTGCTATAAAAATTATAATTGCTTTTCACTGTTACTTTTTTTTCAGTTTGATCAAGTACTGCACAGAACATCAGAAGAGCGATGTCCTTGTCACTGGCATTCCTCCTTCGGACAATCCTTTCAAGGAAAATAAAGCTTGTATTATAGTCTGATCAGGTGAGGTGTGTGATCTTATGCTTTCGTTCTTATTAACAATAGTTCAATCCTTACAAGATCTCAGAGTTTTTCAGATTGTATTATGACTTGCAGGATCCTTACCATTCCAAATCACATTTTGTAATCTCAATTGCAAGATAATGATTTAATGCGGTTATTAGAATGTTGGATTTAAGAAATAAATGTATAAGATTTGAAAGACAGGCATTCTTATACCTGGAACTCAATTGTAAATATAGGGGATTTGAACTCAAGACTTTCAAGCAACCTTTAACTATCCACACTATCTCATATTACCGATACCCATAACCACACACATGTAGAAAAGATAAATAATCACCAATATATGTATTTTTGTGCTGAACCAGCACTCATTAGTTGGCCCAGATTATTATCTCTCGCACATATATATAATCAGTGCTTAGGCATTCTATCCTCAAATTTTCAATGGTATGGATGGCTGAAGAGTTGGGAGATTGGAGTAGATTGAAGCCTCTCCGTTAAAGTATAAAGATTTGCTATCTTAATATAAACTGAGCACTGATTATATATGTGTGTGTGGGAGATGATGACCAATTGATGAATGCTGGTTCAGCACGAAATATATATATATCGGTAATTATTTATCTATTCTATATATGTGTGGTCATGTGTATCGGTACTATGAGATAGTGTGGATAGTTGTAAGTAGCTTGAAAGTCTGAGTTCGAAATAAATGTATCCAAATAATTTTGTTATTTCTGGTACTTGAATTTCATATGATCTCAGTGGAAAAATGTATATTTATATTTTTGTAAGAATAATAAAAAATTAGATATACAATTAGTTGTATATCACCTGTCAGTTTTCTTCAATCCAAGCTCATTAGCTTATATAGTCCTACAGGTCTGAACTCAGTTCAGTACCCATATGTTTTGGTGCCTTTGGTTCTTTAATAACCATAGCCACCACTATCCTATTAGGCAGGATTAGTATTAAACCCCTAAACATCACATGATTACTATTTCTTATGCTTGATCAAACTGTTAAAACAGTTAAACTCTCCATGCAGTAGTGCCAATCAGTGCAAGCCACAGTAATCAACGGATGCAAGGTTTGTGCATATAATCCCTATCTAGTACATACACATCCAATATCCCCAGGCTAGTTTCTAGCTTGTGGCTTTCATCAGTTAGGAACCTTGAGAGCACTGTACCTAGAGCTTAGAGATAAAAGATGGCTGCTGAAACATTTCATTGGATTCTAAGATCTAGGTGCGGTGCTCTCAGATCCAAGGCTCTCACTGATGAAAGCCACAAGCTAGAAACTAGTCTGGGGGTAGTAGGTACTAGATAGGGATTTTATGCACAAACCTTCTTGCAGCCATTGATTACTCTGGCTTGCACTGAGTGGCACTACTGTATGGAGAATTTTGCCTGTTTTATCAGCTTGAGTAAGCATAAGAAATGGCGATCATCTGATGTTTAGTGGTTGATGCCAATGTTAAACAAATCTTAGATTAAATAGAATTGTATTAAAGTTGTAAGTCATAAGTCGGCTTGAAGAGCAGAGGGTGCAGCTATGCACCAATTTGTTCATATTATTAAGTTGGCAGCACCAGCAGTGTAATTTGGAATGTATTTATCCAATTTTGGAATTGAATGTAATAAAAAGTGATATTTTCTAGGCAAATTATATTTTTTATTGATTAAAATTCATAAATATATTTTAGCATGTATAAGCGATTTAACCCGCTGAAGAAGAAGCTGTCAGTAGTAACAAAAACAATTAAATTAAATTAATCTAGGCCTAGTACTTTCTAGGTTTTCCCTCATATTCATGGCCAAAATAGGTAATAAACCATTGCTGTAATATATGAATATTTTCCCTGCATAAGATATGTCAAATATTCATTCAAATTTTTCTGTGTCGCATGTCATAAATAATTTGTAATTGTTTAAATTTTCTTATTAAGATTTTAGTTTTGTTAAGAATGAACAAAATAAGTTTTGTTTCCAATTCAGTCAACAGTACAGATAATCAAATCTTATAAAATATATTCTTTTCCACAATAATATATTCCATGGAATGCATAACAGTTTAATAAAATAATTAAACTCCTTAGACAAAACTCCTAGTAATTTGGATATTAGCTGCAGAATGAGACTTATGGAAAGGCTTACAAATGTTGATAAACTAGCAGTTAAGAAAGAAAAAAGGTAGTTTTAGTTACGAATAATATTTCTGTACTATAATTTCCATTTCACGTCTCTCACGCAATGTAGGGAATGTTTTCTATCCACTTATTAACACATTGCGGAAGGACATAATCATAAACATATGATCAAAGACGTGAAATAGATCTTTTTCATGTCTTTGATCATTTGCTTATGATTACGTCCTTCCACAAGGTGTTAAAAAGTGGATAGAAAACATTCCCTACATTGCATGAGAGACGTGGAATGGAAATTATACTACAGCAATATTCATTACAGGAAAATCTCTAGTTCAGCGGGTGACTAATAAAAATTATTAATATACAGTTCTAGTTCTCTTTAAAAAAAAACAACAAACAAAAAAAATATTCAGCAAGTGGCAGTCTGTATGGAAGCAATTTTAGAAGATTTGGATAAAGACTCTATGTCAGTATTGTACAAAAAAATGGGATGATTGTGTTAGGAAAATTGTTGAGTGTTATAGTGGCAAAGAATGAGATAGATGAATAGATGTATTATTAAAGAATAGGAGTTGGAGAACTAGTATGGAGAGTAAATTGAGTTTAAATATATATTGTACCATTTAAAAAAAGTAAATTTGGATTTTTTTTTTTTGAGTATAATTTATTTTTTTAAAAACGTACAATGAAAGTAAAATTGTTCGTTCGTATTTTTTTTATGTAATTAAAAATAAAAGTAAAATTGGAGAGAACAAAAGACACACAAATCACTAATCTAGATAAGCTAAAAGCAAAATATTTCAGCTAATTAAAGATGGCCGAAAGCATTGATAAAAAAGAGAACTTTGCAATTGAAAACCAATAAAAAAAATGTGCAAGATTATAAACCTAAACTTTGCAATTGAAAACTGATAAAAAAAATGTGCAAGATTATAAACCTAAATTCTATGATAAAAAACTGCGCAGAAGTCTGAAAACTGGGCCTTGAGTATAAAAAGAGAGAGGCCAGTTTGATCAGTGTCTTGTTTTGTCTATCCTTTCTACAGTTGGTCCTGGATAACAAAATATATCCAGGATCGCTCTACGCTGAAATAATTCTGCATGTTGGAGTGAACCGGAGCTTCCGCTGACATCGTTCCTGAAGATGGACACCAGAAAAGCCTTCATGACCGACTAGTAGAATAGACCACAAGATTACTTATAACCAATGGCCGAGCTCATTCTAACCCAAAAAATTATGCATAGTAATCTACAAGCTTCTTGAACTCACTAAACTTACCGGTAAGCTATGACTCATTATTATTCCCGATTGTGACTAAATTGTCGACAAACCATTCTAAAAAAATAAGCTTATAATAGGACCCCGATAGAGACTTTAATTTTATTGATCAAGAGACTTTTATTTAACCAAGAACTTTTTAATTGTTTAACTGTTATTTTGTGTTAATGGATTCATATCTAGATTAGCGTGTGTTCTCTCCAATTTATTTGATTGGTAATTTCTCTATTTTAATCTGTTAGAATAAAATTGTTTATTTCTAATATCAACTTTTCATTTGTGCATTATTAATAATAATTATTAATATTATTAAATTTATTAATAATGGACTAATTAAAAATTCAAACGCATTTGCATAACCATAACAATCGTTAGTTACAAAGCTATGAGTATGAGATTCAAACATGAAATCTCCAAAGCGCTTAGCAAAGCTATTATAAATTAGAGTAAAATTATAGCTTCACTATTTAATGCAAGAAAAAAAAGTCACATACTTATAATTAATTTTAGTTAAGTGATATTTAAAAATATAATTTACCTTTGCCAATATGTTATTAATAAGCTCCAGGAATAATAATATTTAGAAAATAATTCTAATTGATGGTAAAATATAATACCGATTCTTTAAAAACACTTTTTTTTTTTAAATTTGCAAGATGTTATGTGACGATTTCAGTGGATTCTTACAGAATCCAGAATCCTGGCGCCTTTCAAATAAATTAAAAACATTTTGTCGATAGCGTAAATTGTAACAATTACTAGGTAGATTTGATCAGGAAATATAGTTATGTTTTTTAGAAATAGAAATACAATTTTCTTCTTTTTGCATAACTTGATCAACTCGCGCATTTATTGCATATAGAGGCCTAGTCAGACGGAAAAATGTTACAATATATATATAAGTAAACAGAATATTGTGTGTGAGTTAATTTACAATATTAGCAAGGAAAGTAGTTTACTGTTTAGGGCTGATCATTAGCAATAAGGGAATATACACATAAATGGAGAAATGTGGGTGATTTAGTCTGCAAGTTATGTAAGAAAGGCAGAAAATATTAGGAATCTGTTAATTGAATGTAAGCTTACAAGCAGAAAGGGTACAAATAAAGAAGTTGAGGAATAAATATAAACAGTGATTATACAGAAAATGGGTTCTTGGTTTTTATCCTGGGTTTGGAAAAAGATAAGGGGGATCTAGATATAAAGGCTATAAAGTGGACAAAGATGATCTGGAAATGGGATAGAGCAGTATAGGAAGAATATGGGAAAAAACTTAAGGTGGGGAATGGAAAAAGGAAAGTAAGGTGGCTAACAGGTGGACATAGTGGCTGAAAAATTCCTGACTTTGATTAAAGTGTAACCATATAAGATCACATAAGGGTATTATTTTGTACAGACCATTTCATTTTATAACATTTTAATCACGTTTTGTTTCCATTAAAAATATTAGCATTTTGCGGGCTTTTTGCTTTGTTTAGTCTATTTCATTATAACCTTGAAACAACTTAAGAACAGGGGAATGAGCCAAACCCCTATCATGGAAATTGTCAGCAGTAGCAGGGTGTCTTTAGTTTTCATCGATTGCAAAACCATCGTGGCTGAGATGAGACAGCCATCTAAACTGATGCATACCAACTTAAAGTTGATGTCAATGATAATGCCATAAAAATCAAAGGCGTAATGCAGGTCCTGATTACTTCTAACAATGGTAAAAAAATCAAAACTGCTATTATATATAGTTCACATCCCTATAAACTCCCTCATTGGCCATAATATGCTGCCTAGCCCATTCTGGGGAACTTCCAATAGCATACACTTCATGCATCTTTGTTTTAGGCGGGAAAAAAATACCGTCCGCTAGACAAGGAAGTTCTCGCCATAGTGTTTGGAATTTGTAAATTCCATCAATATCTGTATGGACATCAATTTCAAATAATAACTGACCATAAGCCGCTGTTAGGAATTCTGGGCACAAAACAGATGCCTGAACACTTAAGTTCTTATATATTGAGATCGCTTAACATACTTGCAATGATTACAGCTTCGAATATAAAAAAAAAAAGCCCAAGAAAATTGGTCATGCTGATATGCTATCGCGAATGCCAGACCAGTTAGAAAAAGAAGTAAGCTATGTAGAAATTATTTACATTGATACACTAAAAAGCCAGATCCATAATAGCTCAAAAGTAGTCGCGTGGACCAGAGAAGATATTGGCTACAGATAGATTATGGAAAAAAAGCAAAAGTTAGCCAAAACAATGACCATCTTCCTGCACATGGAGCTATGGAAAGCTCTGGAACAGTTGTCCATCTGTAGAGGATGTATACTTAGAGGTGATGAAGTATTAATCCCAGTAAACAGCAAATACTCTTACATAAAGGTCATCCGGACATCTTCAGAGTGAAAGCATTTAGCTCATAGTTATGTCTGGTGGCTGAAAATTAACAGTGACATCAAAATGTGTAAAAAAAACTGCACAATCTGCCAGTCATGTGCAAATGCACATCCAGCCAAGTATGAGTCTTGGAAAGAAGCAGAGAAACCATGGGAAAGAATACAGATCGATCACTGTGGGCCTATTCGGGATGGGCTGAATATAAAACAGTCAAAAATATAGAGTCCGGATAAAACCATCAACAAACTGATGCAGATTTTTATATACTGTGACTTTCCGGAAACCCTAGTATCCGATAATGGTACAGGGTTCACATCAGAAAAATTCATGGATGCTATGCATGAATGGGAAATAAAGTACATATTTACTCCACTATACCACCTCCAGTCAAATGGACTGGTCATGAAAGCTGTGCAAAATTTAAAGTCAGTCATCAACAAAATGGGAAAACAAAGACTGCAGGAAGTGTTTTTCAACATGCTTCTATTTTATGGTTACAGCTAATTTGGCCAAATCTTCCGCAGAGAAATATTTAGGTCGTAGATTGCAGACCAAGCTTGATAAAATTGTACCATCTAAGGATATTGAAGCACCTATAGATGCAAATTACAAATTTGCTCTGCAAGAATGCATATGGGTCAGGTCATGGCAGATTTTGGACAAATGAGGAAATTATATGCCATTTCAAGCAAGTGGTAACTATCCAAATGAAGAATGGCAGACAAGAGTGGAAAGATGAAAGTAGACAATAAAAACCACAACTAAGGATATTGAAGCACCTACAGACGCAAACTACAAATTTGCACTGCAAGAATGCATATGGGTCAGGTCATGACAGATTTTGGACAAATGAGGAAATTATATACCATTTCAAGCAAGGGGTAACTATCCAAATGGGGAATGGCAGACACAAGAATGGAAAGATGAAAGTAGACAATTAACACCACAACTGTTTCCAAAAAAGATAACAGCAATGCAGTCCCAGATGACAATATGAAAGTAGAAATTAAATCACTCCTTATGCTGACGAGTTGTGTGGTATTCAAGAACAAGAAAATGCTATAAATCTGGAATCAAAAACTCCCCAATGTTCAAAGACGGAAAGAAAAATTCCCTTCCACCTTAGTGATTATGTTTTAAGAACAGGAAAAAAGTAAAACGCTAATCTCCGAACTTAGGGGAGGTATGTTAAGTATGTATGTATTCATATATACACATAAAATAAGTAATATCAAGGAAAATGATATATTTGTAAAAGCAAATATATGCGCATGTACGCCTTTGGCATACACATTATTTTAAATAGCATTTGGATTAATTAAATAGTTTTAAATAAAAGAGGAAATCTTATACCTATAAAGATTAACTACAGTGATAAATAATCAGTATTAACAGAGATATTAATCTTAGTTAAAGTAAAGAAAGCCGCTGCAACATTGGAATGTTTACTTCCCGATCAGACTTGATGATAATGAAAACACATTGCTAAAACTAGATAGAATATGAACTGCGCTGATCACAAGAATTGAATATGGGAACTCTAAATATGAACCACCATGTGAGTAAGTAATGGCCAATCAAGAGAGACATTCTACAACACCCAAGAATGCATGGAGAAGAACAGGACTTGCTAGGTAAAGCTTCCGGAATGCAAACGTGTCATCCGACAGGTGCTCTCCATTTCACCTTAGTCTTGCAGAGAAGTTTATCTCCAGACATACAAAAGTAAACTTAGGTAACAGGTCATATCGATCTACATTATTTTGTAAGCCTTCAGGCCCATATATTATGTTTAGCGAGCTATGTATATAGAGTATGAATTATAACGTATATAATTGCTAATGATTTGTTATCTTTATGTTTAACCCCCTGTAAATAAAATTTTGTTAACATTTAAGTTACTTGCCAAGCCATTTCACATAGTATTCCTTTATTTAATTATGTTTGCAATCCAGCAGGCGATAGAGTCCTGCTGGTCACAGCAAAAAGTTTCATTGAAGGACTGAAAAATTCTGAAAACACAGTGGCAAGATTATAAAACCAATTGATACGTTCTTTAGCTCGCAGAATGTGTTACTATTGAGTCCACTATTGTAAAAATCACATCATCATTGGATTGGACGTCATAAAAACAAATTAACAATGGAAGACTTCCGAGAAAGGTGTTTTATGATGAACATGAGTTTTGTAGGAGAGATAGACCCCTCGTTGTTATAGAGCTTATTTCAAAGGCATTCTAAATAAGTGCAATGTCAACAGTTTCCATTGGGAAGATATGGCAGAAAGTAGAATATATTGTAACGCTATAATTAGACATGGTGTTGAAGTATTTCAGAAAGAAAAGTTTTCTGCTGAGGAAACAAAGATAACACCACTAAACAAATAAAATTGCATCAGCATGTTCTATATATGGCTGTATTTGTATTTCGCAAATTGGTTTGCAGTCACTGCCAAACTCATTTTTAGAGTAGAAACCCCCCCCCCTTCTTTTTTTTGGGCGTTGGAATTGCCATATTGACTTTTTGAGTGGTTATTTATTATCACATTATTACTATTTTTTTTTTTTGTAAATGTCTAGCCACCATTTAATTCTTTTATTTATATATATAAATTTTAATAATTGTACATATTATATTAGAGTCTGGGAATGGAGGAATTTTATAAACAGCAATCGGTTTGGCTCTCAAAAATTTTAAGTAGTTTTAAGAAATAATTAATCAAGGAAATTATAATACCATAATAAGAAGGGGAAAAGATAAATAGTTGTTATAAAGATAAATTTAATGTTTTATTTGATCTAATCTTTTTTTTAACCTTGTAAATAAAAAATAATGAGCTGTGCTAATTGTTACAAAAAAAAAGATTAGATCATATGATATACGACTTTAATTTGTATTGACTATTTATAGTCTTTTGCTTTAAGTCTTAAGCAATTTTTTATTGCTAAGGCTATTAATATATGGTTTGGCTGAAGATCTCTCAGCCCCATATAGCTATTTGAGTTGGATAGCTGGGTTTGGAGACATGTAAGTCTCTGAAAATTTCAGATTTTTTTTAATAAAAAAAAAAAAAAACAAGAAAAATTTATTAAACAAGAAAAAAAATTGTCAAATGAAATTTACATGACTTTGAATTAAACTGTCTTTTGCTTCAAAGAAACTACTCTGGTTCTAGTCCCAAACAAATTCTTTCCTTGTAATTTCGGAGTATGCTTTGAAAAAATTGTTTATAAAAAAAGTACCTTATTCCATGTGCCCTGAAATAAATTTGAAGGCGTGAGCATTTTGTCTCTGTCTTTAATTTTTTTAATTACTCATTTTCCACTCAGTAGATAACTTTTAGATAAATACTGACTTTGGGTTGATATTTTTAGATCTAGTGTCTGAAACTACCCTAGAACTTACTGAGGAGTGTCAAAGCATGAAACCATTGATCTGAGGTTAGGGTGTGGTTTCTAGATAGAGATTTTTAAATGCTTGTCTCACTGGCATTTATCAATAAGCTTGTTAGAACAATTAGCACAGTTCATTGTTTTTTTTTTTTTCATGTTTTATATTTATGTAAATCAAGCTGCTAATCTTTGAAATCAGATTTGGTATCTGTTATGCTTAAGTGCCTGATACAGCACTTATTTTACTCTAGTTTTCGTTATCATGTGTATATGCTGAATAGCATGTATTATGTTTAATAAAAATTGGGGGGGGGGATCAAAATACAAGCAGCACTCTAATTATACCATTAAAAGATCACATGACTAACTAGCCATCACGATATCTTTGCTTACATTTTGATAGTCATTAGCATAATCTAATGTCACTACTTTTAATAATCGATTGATTACAAAAGCTTACACTAGATGGCATAGAAGTGTTGAGAATAGAAGATTATACCATAATTATGTTGTTGTTTATATATTTTCTTTATTTGTATCCTTTAGTTCGGTAATCTTTAGTAAGTCATGGCGGGTTTACTTATCTAATTTGTATTAAATGCGTATTTTATGTGTGTTTTGTTAACCATCATATTTGTTAATTATAAAAAACATTTAGATATAAATGGTATATCCAAGTCATATGTACACACAAGCAGGTAAATGAATAAATAGTTAATCACCCATATTAATGTACAGAGAAACCAGGATGGCTCACCCACTATCCAGGATTTCATCATGAAGCAGGATCTTATCTGATGATCCTAAAAATTAACATCAATCCTCCTGTTTTGTTGATGTATGGGAGACCACAGTAATTTTTTTAGTAACCTAATATCTCTGAGATGACTATATATAATAACGAAATGATTGTTTGTTTTTTCAAATCAATTATTTGTTTATACTTGTGTGTGGTTTGGTTAATCTTGTTTTTTTGTGAGTTAATGTACTCAAAGATTTTTTTTTATATTTTAATATGATTTAATACTATTTATTTTCCAGGCTGCACTTCTCGCTTGATGTTGTCTTCGTTGCTTTCACTGCCGAATTGCACCTCACTTTTTTTTCTTTTATACACTGACCATCACCATCTTTATATGTTTGTTTAATGATGAAGCGACACCTAGTGGTATTAATTTCTGTAATTATTGAATAAAGTCTACTTAATAATATATTTCTATTTCATATATTGTTTCTTTTCTTTACTAAATACAATTTGGTTATAAACTTTTATATAAACAAAATAGATGCTTTTTAAATTGTCTTGTATTAATAACAATGAAATGGCTTTATTGCTCGGGAGTTCGTAAGAAGTTTGAACGCAGATGTGCCAGAACTGGAATTAATCGAAGGACTTTAGGCTCCCGAATTTGACAAGCTAAATCATGCAATATATTACCTGTATTAATAATATGTATTTACGTGACCATATGTTTGCTTCGTAAGATTTAAGCAAAAGCAGGTGGTCTAATTAAGCAACAACGTATCATAACAATAATCATCATTGACACACACGGACCAATGGTCCATAGCAGAGTCTGTTGCTCAAAGTCCATGAATCATGTTCAGTTCTGAGACTTCCAGTATTCGAATTTCTTATGAACTCTCTAGTAATAAATTGTTCAATTCAAATAAAAAGTTGTCCGAGTTCTAAATGTATAAAAGTATATCTTAAATTATTAGTAGCATTATACATTTTTTTCATACACAAGTTTAAATGGAAGATAATACAAAACAGTCAAAATCTTCACGATTTTATAGAAAAGCTATAATTAAAGACTGAATGGTCGATTTTATTATTAGTATATGCCACTTATGAGTAGAATAATAAATTGTATGCTAAGTTAATTTTGAAAGGAGTCGTGTAGAGCGGTTCTTTATTAATTTATTAACATGAATGTAAAATGTAAGCTTTATAGTGCTCACAAATACAAACCATGAGCAGCATTTGAAGATTGTAAAAGCTTAGTGGAGTAATAAATTTTCTGAGTTTTAGCACCAAACTCGAAGCATGTGGTGTCATATTTCATCATGTTAAACGTGTAATTTATTGACAATAAAAAGAATAAAATTTAATATGCGATAGTATAAAAATATACTAAAGGTATTAAACTGGATGTTTTAAGAGTAACATGAAAGCCATGGTTATTCTTTTGAAAGATTTTGATCGATTCAAACACAATATCAATCGATATGACTATAATTTTGTTATAGAATTCACAATCCTGTCTTTTTAAGATGTAAAAGATTATGAGTAGGATTTTCATTAATTGAAAGAAGGATAAGCACATGAGTAAAGTTTGCTATGACTACTTTTATTACATTTTTCTTATTATCAGGATCATTTCGTGGGTTTGCACTGTTTGGGTGCAAAATTTTAATGTTTCATTGCATTAAAAAATCCTAAAAGTTGTCAAGCGTTGGTGGCCTAGCGGTTAGCGTAGCTGCCTTCCAAGCAGCTGGCCCGGGTTCGCTTCCCGGTCATCGCATTTGACATATGAGAAAATCCTAACGTTCAGTAACACATGAATGAATCACTATTACATTGAGAGGAATGTTTATTAAAGGAAAAAACACTAATAGTTATCGATAAAACTATTTTAGGTTTAGTGTTAATTGCTTTATATTTTTGTATTTATCTTACCAGTCTTATCTATTATATACAGCCATTATTTCATGCACTCATTGCATATTCTTTACTTTATTCCTAGAATGTTTGTTCTTGTGCTAAGAACAATGATTAAAGTAAGTTATATCGAAGTTCATATTATATATTTAATTACCCAATAGCTCAACCCTTACTCACATTTCTTTTTAAAGTGATAAATATGCATAAACAGTTCAACATATCATTTATTCCCAATTTTTTATGAATGTGTTCAATTCCTTTGTCCCTAAATTGTGCTGTCTGGGTTCTTTGCATCCCAGTACAGAATAAGCTTGATCATTATAATATTATATATAAGGTGCTATAACTTCACTGAAATTGATCAAGTGAATCTCCAAAGAGTGTATCAATATTCAAATTCAGATTGCAACAAGTTTATAAAAATATTTTTATATAAGGGATTCGAACTCGGATTTTCACATGATCCTCAACTCTCCATGTCAGCTCATATTGCTGACCCACCTGATCACACATGTTGATGAATGGATGGCTGAAGACTTGTGGGTTGGAGTAGTTTGAAGCCTGTCCATTAAAGTAAGGAGATAAGCTATCTTAATATGAAGCTGAGCACTGATTGCATATATATGTGGAGATGGTAATCTGCACCAACTGATGAGTGCTGGTTTAGCACAAAATACAGATATTGGTTATTATTTATCTTTCAACGTGTGTGATCAGGTGGGTCAGCAATATGAGATGGCATGGAGAACTGAGGGTTATGTGAAAGTCTTGAGTTCAAATCCCTTATATATTACATTATATGTGCAGGTGTGTGTAAGCCTGAACAGTGTATTAAGTTAAAAATATTTTTAATAAATTGCATAATGTAGGACAAAGGTCTTTCCAATGGCCCTTCTTGGATGTAAAGGAACTACACAGCAGATTGAGGGTTATCAGTAATGAGGATTTGAATATCTTTCCATCCATGTTTTATCCTCTAGCTAAAAATAACCAGATACCCATTTACCAACCACTACCTCTATGGTTAGCTGAATTGTCTATAGGGGAAAATCCTAAGCCTTTTTATTTAACCAGAATTGAATCTCTTATTATAAGTGTGGCAGGTAAATACTTCTGCATGCCTACTATATCAAAACTAAATACATATCACTTAAACAAATCAACATCTGCAATAATTATTATATAGTCAACACTTCACATATAGCAGTAGTAATGCTTAAGATATGTCTCTGCAATTAACAGATACCAAATCACAATGCCTTGTAGATCCCAGACCAGTTTTTGGTTATCATCTATAGAGAGGAACTTATGCATATTGCCAGTTAGCAGCATCTTTTACCACACACTAATCTAGACATCTTGCAATGTCAAATATCCTAAGGTTTTGAACCCTAAATATACTTTCATATTTAGGATGCTGACATGCAAAATTTTAGAGTATTACATCATTTCAATTAACAGGAATTAAAAGAAGCAATAGGATGACTAATCTAGTCCACTATAGAGGATGATCAGAAAATAGTTTGGTAATCTCCTTTGCTTTCAATATTTAATAAAAAATATTGACTTGGAGCACTGGAAATAATCAAGCTGCATGCATGTTCAATGAACTTTGAACTCTTGAGTTCATCACTGGATTAAATCATGCAGGATATATCTACTGATTATTTATATAGGTATGATCCATGAATAGAGAGGTGGATTGATTACTACTGTGTCAAACGCAGGTAAAATCTACATTATTGTAGTTAGGTATAAACCACATTCAAAAGCAAATATTTAACATTATGTATAAAAATAGACATTAGTTATAAGATTAAATAGTGTTTACAATTTATTTGAAAAATAAAACCAAAAACATGGGATTTCTAAAACAGTTAATAGTTTAATAACATTTTGTCATAAAATGTACATCATTCAAACAGAATATAAGACAGTCAGCAGTACTAATTAAACCCAAATGAATGCTGTAGAATTAATAATCTCAGACAATCTTAACTGCACTGTTAAGAATCCTTATTAAACTAATGCTCACAAAGGTTCATTAGAATGCGGTATTGTAACTGAATTTAAAAGGCCTAATTTTTATGTAACTTTCAACCTTGTCCATTATGGCTGGATGATTGCTTATATCAAAATATATAGCAAATATTGTGCTACCTGTATAGAAAAATATTTTTTTCAGTCTATAAGTCGGAATAATCAATGAGCAATAGATAGAAGTGGAATTACATCTGCCTATCCAGAATTCTTTCTGGTTTATAACCTTCATTAGTGAGGACTTTTAGCTTTAAAACTGGAACTGTAGCATCTTATAGCAAATTTAAAATTTCAATTAACAACTTAAATTAAAAAATCTAAAGATTTTGAATTTAGGACAACTTCCTTGTATAGTTATTAATATATATATGTGCTCTGTGCACAGTTAAATCTGACTTACATTTAGTCACTTAAGTTTTATACCAACTATATTTTGTTTATGATGGTATATACCAAAGATTGGGAATCTTTTACTGGTGTAGTGCCGAATCTATGTTACAATGTTATTCTGCAGTGCCTATATGATTCAATCAGTCTTATTATATATAGTATAAAAATTGGTCCGGTTATAATGGGCTTCAAAATTATTACTTTTGAAACTTGTTACATTTACCATTGTCAAACTCCCTCCACTTACAACTTTGACACCATTCATTTCAGACAAATACACTAATAATTATTAGTAATCATTTTCGAAACTAGAGATTATCTCTAGCACAGATATAAACTTTAAAACTTAGTTAAAGATTAATATATTGATTTTTTAAATTTACACACAGACGGGGTTATTTACTTTTCTCTGTCCCGTATATAATATCTTTATAGATATAATAAACAGCTCCATACTTCCCCATTCTTTTTAAATTTCATATAAATAAAGTTATAATAAAAGACAAATGACCCCTAAGATGCATTTCGTGCTGAACCAGCACTCATCAGTTGGCCCAGGTCACTATCTCTCATATATATATTTATTATATGCAAAGTATTTATCTAGAGTAAATTGTTACATTTTCATTTACCATTGTCAAACTTCCTTCACTCACAACTTTGACGCCATCCATTTCAGATAAATACACTAATGATTATTACTAATCATTTTTGAAACTAGAGATTATCTCTAGCACAGATATAAACTTTAAACCTCAGTTAAAGATTAATATATCTGATTTTTTAAATTTACACACACGGAGTTATTCACCTTTCTCTGTCCTGTATGTAATATCTTTATAGATATAATAAACACTTCCCCATTCTTTTCAAATTTGAAACCCATTATAATCGGATCTTATATTATTGATTATTAAATCTTTTAAAATACATAGGATCATATGTGAAAAGTACTTTGGTTAAATTATATTGCATTCGAAAAGATGTTTAAAATTTCCTTTGGCATGGAGAATCCTGTTGGTACTTTTAAAAAATGTGTATTGTTTACAAAATAGCAGATTAAAGTATAATAAACAACAAACACTTCTGTTTGCATAATAGCCGTGTCAACGTTTATCGATTAGTTTTTTGGTTGTTTTTTTTTTTGCCTTGATAAGAACTTAGATCGAAAGCGTTTATTAATTTTTATGTTTTTAATATCATTAACTACAGGCGTGTTGTTAGATTAAGTAATTTAGAATAGGCGCCTTTAACTTTTAATAGTTTAATTTAAAAAGTTGATTAGTGAACTCTAATAAAATAAAAGGAGTATTTTTCTAGAATTCATCAAAAATGTTTCAAAGAAACTCATTTTTGTGATATATATCCTTCTTTTCTTTAAAACTATGGACATGTCTTGCATTGGTGGTCGAGAGGTCAGCGCGACTGCCAGGCAGTTGCCCGGGTTGCGGGTTCGCGTCCCGGCAGATGCTATAACACTTAAAAAAAAAAAAACTATGGACATTTGGAATTTAACTAAAAGAGAGAGAAAAAGATTTTTAACTTTCTTTGAGATCCGAAAGATATCAAGTCTCATGTTTTTGCAGACTCTATAAACTTTTTTTTTTCAAGTAAATGTGTCAAAACTTAAAATGTATTTTTAGATAATTTCGGTTAGAAGTTATTCAAATGAATTAATCGATATAATATTCTGCCTGAATATAAATTTAATCTAAACACGCAATAGCTTACGAAAGTATCAAAGGTCAATTGACCATAAAAAAAAAAATCCAGGCAAAGTTAATTCTCCGGGGGGGGGGGGCTTTCTAATCTCACTTAGCTCTTATCTTTGCTGAAAATAGCAAAGATCGAGTGAATGTTTATTGTACAAAATAATTAATAAATTAAACTGAATCATGGTTTCCATTTACATGTGAATCGCTCAGAGCGCAAACGCGTGCGCTGGAATTAAAAATATAATTTTTTACTATTTCAATTCAGGGTACCATTCTGTGCGGTTGTCGACCCCTAGTATATACCATTTTGTTAAAAATTATTGTTCTTAAAAGCATACATTAAATGTTAGCAGATTGACTCGTGTTTGTTAAAAACTATTAAGATATACATAAGATGCCAATTTACACATTGCTTGTTCTTTTTCTTTCATCATGGCTTTTGTTATCAAGTGGCTAAAGGGTAGAGATGATCAAAGGTATTAAAAAACTAATAACATAATATATAGCTTTTAGATTTATGAGTATGGAAGAAATTGGCTTAGATTGGAAATATTAGCATGTTTTTAGTTTGGGCTGGTAGACTGATAGTAAAAAAAAAAAGATGATTGATAGAGGAAAGATGCCTTAGATTCAAAAAATCAGGTGGCTGCTTAGAGATCTGAAAACTTTTAATTGATGAAAGCCATAAGCTAGAAACTGGTCTGGGAATATTGGATAGGACTGCTCTGAATAGGGATTTATTAAGCAGTACCATCCTGCTGCTATTGATTACTAAAGTTTTCACTAGGTGGCGTAATTGTAATGAGAAAAAAAAATTGAAAAATCATTTGTTGGTTTAAATCAGCGTTTCCCAACCTTTTTTGGCTCACGTACCACTTGGTAGTATATCATGCTAAATTGTACCACTTCGTAAAAATGATTGTATTTTGTGAAATTTGTTATTGCGAGTGTGTTATTTTATTTGCATTATACATATTATAGGGTGACCATGTATTCACATCACATAATAAGAGAAATTACATTGTAACATGCTTAAACGTCATGCTGGATTATAAACTCACTGAAATTATAAACTCACTGTAACATATATGTATGTGTTTGTTCAAAGTATCATATTTATCTACTATTTTGTCATTTTTCATTTACTAATAAATGGTTTTAATAAAAACACAAAATTATAAAAACCCAATTAATATATTTTTTTATCATAATCAAATGTTTTTATAAAATAAATTTAATGAGATCCTTGTGCTTGTTTCGAAGAACATAATTTTTTGAAATTTGGTTCAGAAGATGCAAGATATACCCTTAAGTCTACAGCTGCATTCAATCTGTTTCAATACTTTTTTAAAAAAATATATATATGAAGAAAAAGCTCTTTCTACTAATTCCATACTAGTAAATGGTAATAATAATTTAAGAGCTTTCTCAGAAAACTGTTCATATTCTTTAATGTTTAACCAAAATTAATTAGATTGTGTCGATAATTCTATTAAATTTTCTTTCTCTTTTATTGATAATGATGTAGCTTTTTCTAAATTTTCTTCATAGAAGGGGTTTGAAATCCACTTATCATTTGTGTTTTCGGGTTTTGGAAAATATTCCATGAAAGACAATTTTAATCCTGTTAAATGTGCTATTATATTTTCTGTATATCTTGAGACAGACTAACCTTATTTTCAAACAAAAAAATATGTAGAGTTTCGAATTTTTCCGGTTGATTGTTTTCAATACACTGTTTCCAAAAATCTAATTTCTTAATCATACTTTCAATTTTATCATTAACATTAAAGATCGTTATCGAGTTATTCTGAAGTGTCAAATTTAAGTTCATTTATTTGCAAAAAATATCAGATAAATATGCAAGCACCTGAAGCCAATCAAAATCATACAATTTCGAAGAGAGATCAAAAGGATTGTCTTAAAAAAAAAACCTGTGCTTCTTGTCTAAGTTCGAATAAGCAGGTTATATAGGGATCAATGAATTTTAATAAACAAAGACGATACAATCACAAACAATAACCTGTCACTTGTAAGCCATGCGGTGAAGTGAATGAGAGTGCAGCACTATGACAACAGTGGCGGCGACATCTCAAGTTACTGGTGGCTAACGGCTAAATTTAAAAGTGCACTCCAAAAAAAAAAAAAACGATATCAATTGCTGGATTTTCGATCATCGACTGTACATATTAACAACTTTACTGTATAATATTATTCATTAAAATAATTTTTATGAATTATAGGAAAAAACGTTTCTATGATATTTTTATGATTTAATATTTTTTATGTCCGCCATTATTGATTATTTTTCGTGTACCACCAACCAGCAACTCGCGTACCACCAGTAGTACGCGTACCACAGGTTGGGAAACGCTGGTTTAAATGATCCTAGTCAAAATATATAAAAAGATCTACAGATAATATAAAATTGGGATCAAAATGTATGCTTACTGGCCTAGAATTGTATCTATATAACCCTGCAAACAAGCTAGCTTGAGTTTAAAACTAGACTTTTTTAATACCAGGTTATTAATAGTATTAAAAACTGAAAATATTGATGATAAATGCATTTGGGTCAACTTCAAATGTATGTCCTCACTGGTAAAGGTCAAAAACTGGTATGGGAATGTGTATAATAGTACTATTGCATAGTGATAGGCGATTATTCAAATTTATGATAGATGACTCTTAAGTAGAATGAGAATTTCCTGAAGCTTGTTTTACATGTAGTTAACGAATAAGAAATGTGCTTCAACCATATAGAGTTCAAAATATTCTGCTAATTTTTATTGGTCACAAATCTTATTTATATTTAAGTATTTTTTGCAATGAAATATCAATCCTTTCTACACACAGTGATTAAAACTTATATAATTAACTTTGTAGAAAATGTATTTTTTATCAATTATTATCATTACTTTTATATTACATTATTATAGTTTAGTTTACTAAATCGAATATATTTTCACACATTTTATTAATGAACACATCTCATTTTTTTATGAAATAAACTTTAATAATATCAAATTATATACAAATATTGATTATATATTCAGAAGAAAAAAAGGATTCACATAACACGATGATCATTACAACAAGTGTTTGAGGGCAGATGAAAATGATTCAGTTTTATGTAGATGAATATTTAATTTATGTTATTTATATCATTCTAAAGTAATGTACAACTAAGGAACATATTCACATGCTCACCATTTCTTATGCTTGCTCATAACTGTTATTAAACAGGCAAACTCTCCATACAGTAGTGCCACTCAGTGCAAGCCAGAGTAATCAATGGATGCCAGAAGGCTCTGTGCATAAAAAGCCAGAAACTAATCTGGGAAGGTTGGATGGGTAGGCACTAGATAGAGATTTTATGCACAAGCCTTCTGGCATCCATTGATTATTCTGCCTTGCACTGAGTGGCACTACTGTTTGGAGAGTTTTAGCTGTTTAAGGAACATTGTTCTGCCATATTTTACTTATTGTACTTCTAGGTAAGTATTTTAGAGCATATAAACATGTACTTATATTTAATGAACACAGCTCTTGTAGTAGTCCCTGCATATGCAGTAATTAGTTTCATGGATTTCTAAAAATAAGAATAACAGTGAACTATATTTAATATGCAATATATACACAGACCTATATAATTTAGATTTAAAAATATACATATTTAGTTAACAACAAAAAATGTACAGTTGAGAAGAAGACACTAAGGTAAGATATCTAAAATGAGAGCAATCTCATGATCAAATACTCAAAATGTGAAAACGGTAGGGAGATTATTCATGAAGATCCTATTTACACAAGTGGTTGTACATGAGATTATTTACTTCAAATTTTTTATTTTCTTTTTAATATTGTGGGTTATGGAAATGATGGATAATGAATGTAAAGAAATACAGGAAAGGGCTACTATAGCTTAATTTAACTCATTAAGAACTAACATATCCGTTTTATAATCCACAATTAAATTTCTCTCACACACTTAGAAATTTTCAATTGTGAATTTCTTCATATTTTTGTGCACATTTTTCAAAGGTCAAAAATTAAAAATAATATCAATTGATTTATCGATCGGAAGTTTGTAAGAAATTCAAGCATCGGAAGTGAGAACTGGGCTGTGAGTCATATACTTTGAGCTCCAGAATCTGCCACTCTGTAATTGCATCAAACTATGTGGGATATTTCCCACAATTCTATTTCAGGCAATCATACATGTGATATAGGTTTAACATTATAAAACAATATAATTAAAAAAGATGGAGTCTTAACGAGAAGAGAGCATACCTATTATTTTACAATTTAAATCTATTAAGACAATTGACAGTTAAAATTTAATTTGACACAGTTTATGTTTCAGTCCAAAATGCTCTCCAATAAGTATGACACATTGTATCTTATAATAACTGTCCAACTAAATTTCTGACTCTCCCCATTGAATTGCTTACATTTTAAAATAAAATGAAAGTGATTGCATGTCTGAATCATGAGTGAGATGCAATGGTGTATTTTGTGCTTTACTCCATGATGGGCCAATGGGAAACATTAAATGTGATTTTAAATTGGAGAAAACTGTTCCAGAAATGTTTGAAATGGTTCATACTATTTACAGCAGTTAATTTTATGAGTCACAAGGGCATTTTTAAATAGATTGCAAGATTTTGTGATGACATGGAGATTAGTGAAGATTAAGTACAAATGCCTGAAATACATTCACATTTTATGTCAACTCATAATTCGGATAAGCTAGCACCCCTTAAAATTTTGTGCTGAATAGCATAATTTATGAGTTCATTCACAGATGGCACTGCAGGCAGCTTAGAGAAAAAACAGGCACTTTTTTATTGAGTCACAATATTGTAAAAGTAGCTATATTAGGAATATATATATTTAGTATGGGTAAAGGACCATGGATTGAATCTTATGGACTTGAATTGCTGATTATGCTGTTTTTTTTGGGGAAAAAATTTATTATTCATTAATTAGCTATGTTGCTGTCATTGAGCAAAAACAAGGGATTATGATGGTATCTGGAGGGAGGGTAAAGAACAAAAGAAGAGAAGTCATTAAACCAGATGAGGTGTTGGTTGGAAAATAATTGCCTAGAACTCATACTGTAAACAACTGTTGAACTGGAAAAAGATGCCACTAACAATTCACAACATAGATGATAAGCAATGTGCAATAAATCTATAGTTCATTACAGACAATATTGTTCTACACCTTCTACAACCTTGTTTTGATAAACCTTAAAGCAGAAGATGTAAATAATATAGTCTGTAAATATATATACCTTGCAGAAATATTACGAAAATCATACCCTTTTCTTTATTTTGCCGTATTATCCTATATAAATACAATTTATCCAAACCACTTCAAACACTTTTTAGCAAAACTCTTTATTAGTAAATATACACATACATCTATGTTTTGACTGCCCTGCAGACTTCTTCAGATAATTCTTGAGACCTAAAGTTTCATAGTTTTTGATCGTCTATTAGTGCACCACTCATTCCAATTTAAAATTTGCAACAGGTGCTAAATACACTATGATTAGCTTTGACCATTTGTAATCTGCTGCTGGATTCTTCATTCTTAAATCACTGAATTTCAAGTGGATATAACCATTATATGAAAGCCAGAAATGCTCAAATTTGGCTGTTTTGTTTATGAATCATTCTTGAAGATGGCCAAAGTGCTGAAATTCTTGGGAATTAAATACTGTAGCTCAAGATGAACCAAAAACAATCATTTACTAATTAAATGGGTCATTATGGTATACCAGAAATATAAATTGTCAGGATTTCCCTGCCCTTTCTATACCCCTCCCCAGTATCATCAAATATTCCAGTCGTAACTGGATCTAGTATATAAGGGTTTTAATAGACAATGTTACAACTGTCCAAGGAATTTTATTTGTTTAGTTTGATTTTCTGCACATAGTTTAAACCAAAATACATGATTAAACATGTATCATGTTTCTTATCTGAAGTGCTGTTGACCAATCAGTGCCATTCATTTAGGTGCTTTATATGCATGGTAAGTTATCCACCTGGTGGCAATTGGAATAATTTTATTAGCCAAAAAAAAAAAAAGACATTAGCACTCATTTATGAAGTTGCTGATGATATATGATGATGACGGTTATACTGCTCTTACAAATACAATTTATTTAATTGAATATTTAGATAAGAAATGTGTAAAATGAAAGGGATTTGTGAAATATATATAAAAAAACACATCAACATTCTTTCATAAACTTATTTAATAATTGTAGCATATAAATGTTATATAAAAATTATTTTATTTATTTTATTTACAGAAATATTCATTAATCAAATCAAAATTAAACAAAAAAATATAGTTTTGTTAACAATAAATATTGGGCAGAGGAAAGCAATTAAGTTCATAGAAAAATAACATGAATTTATATGGTTAAATAATTAATAGTGACAATATTAATAAAATCAAAATTTAAACTAATAAACATCAGTTTTTTTAAAAATTTAAATACTTCAAACATTTTTTAAAATTAAAGATGGGTAATATTGATTTAGCAATCCTAAACAACATGCTTACTATATTGAATAAATAATTATTCAGATATATTCTCTGTCTTCGAATACGCGCAAATTTGGTACATTCGACTGTACATATTGAGAAAGATGTAGGACTGGATTAGAGGTTACGAATGCGTCCTCATGTACAATCAGTGTTATATTTCTAGAATTATTTTAGATAAAGTTGATTTATTGAACATATACCATATTTGAGAAAGCAATATTTTACAGTATCAAATCTTCTACTCTATATAATACACAAAATATGATTCTCAAAATTAATGGAGAGTATCCCTTTCTTGATTCTCCCTATATTATAAGAACATAGGAAAAAACACTTTGATAGAAAGATTTATAAATCAGTAATAGGGTATTAATATGAAGAAATTTATGTAAATAATATAATAGATAAGTCAATCTACACAGACAACAGATGATATTGATATAACTTCCCATAACAAACAAAAATCTTCCAATAGTTTAATTATACTATATGGTTTCTTCCAAGACAATTTATTTTAAACAGTACAGACATATGTAAACTGTATCCTGATGAAATGATAACTGGTCACTGCCTCTCTACAAGGTGTCTGCAACATTATTTATGAATTAATGCATGTGTTAAATAATAAATAGTTTAATTATCCATCACAAATTTTTAAGATGTCACATCTGAATTATGAATTACACATGAAATGTGACAATGAGTTTTGAACTTTAACCTACAATGGTACAACATAGCATTAAATTTTGGTTTAAATTAAAAAACTGCTTCTCTAAACATTTTGAAATGATTCAAACAGTTTACAGCAGCGAGTAGTTTGCAAGATTTCATAATGGCAAGAAGCAGTGCAGATTATCTACAAAGAAAATTAGCGCATTAAATTTTTATGGTGAATCACTGAACTGTCATTTCATAACACCTCCAGTTTAGAGGTAGCAATCAGGAGGTTTGGAGAGAGAACCAATCTTTTTAATGGGACACTTAGTATATTTAAGGAAAATATTGAACATAAATCTACATATACATATACACAAACCTTCGTTCTGCCTTATCAGGCACTATGTGATAAAGATGTACCAGATGATTGGAAGAATGCAATAATAATATTAATATTTAAAAAAGGTGATAAAGAAGATATTAGAAATTACAGACCTATCAGCCTTTTATCAATTTTATATAAAATTTTTACCAAGATAATTACAACTCGTCTACAGAGAACATTGGATTTCCACCAACCAAAAGAACAAGCTGGATTTAAAAGTGGTTTTAGTACAGTAGATCATATCCAGGTATTGAGAGAAGTTATAGAAAGGACAAATGAATATGAGTTGTCATTATGTTTTGGATTTGTAGATTATGAAAAGGCATTTGATTCTATAAACATTTCTTCAGTGATTAAAGCATTGGATCATCAAGGTATAGATTCAGGATATTGTCATATTTTAAAGAATATTTATAAAAATGCAACAGCAACAATTAGATTACATAATGATACTGGGAAAGTCAACATTGAGAAAGGTGTAAGACAAGGTGATTCCATATCTCCAAAACTTTTTACAGCAGTGTTGCAAGAAGTATTTTGTGGACTAAAATGGGAAACTAAAGGGGTGAAAGTAAATAGAGATTATTTAAGTCATTTAGATTTCACAGATGATGTCATTGTTTTTTCAAATAATGCTTCAGAGCTGCAGGAAATGTTGCAGGAGTTATCAGATGAAAGTAGGACTAAAGATAAATGTTAAAAAGACTAAAGTAATGTTTAATCGATTTGCTCAAAATATGAAAATAAAGATTGATTATGATGAATTAGAAGAAGTTAACAGTTACAAATACCTTAGTCAGATTATTAATACAGATGGAAACATAATGGAGGAAATTAATCATAGAATTAAACTTGGTTGGAGTGCTTTTGGTAGAAATAACTTGATACTAAAAGGAAATATGCCTACGTGTTTGAAAAGGTTCTTACTTATGGATCTGAGACTTGGACACTTAATAGAAGAGCAATGCAGAGACTTCAGATCACTCAAAGAAGTATGGAGAGATGTATGTTAGGAGTAACAGACCACTCAAAGAAGTATGGAGAGATGTATGTTAGGAGTAACAAGAAGAGATCAAAAATGCATTGTATGGGTAAGAGAACAAACAGGTGTTACTGACCTCATTAAAAAAATTAAAAGATTGAAGTGGAGTTGGGCTGGACATATTGCTAGAAGAGATGATAATAGATGGACAATTGAAATTTTAAACTGGATTCCAAGAGATTGTAAAAGACCCAGAAAGAGACCACATGTGAGATGGATGGATGAAATAAGAAAGTGTGCAGGGGTGATGAGGAAAAGAGAAGCGAAAGATCGGAGATGGATTAAACTTGGAGAGACCTTCATCCAGCAGTCTATTGATAATGGTTGATGATGATGATGATACAAATGGCCTACAATGTTAAAACATTCCAGAAGCACTTCGGGAGAAATAAATACAAAATTAACAACGTAGATCTACGCTGTCAATTTAAACTTTGTCTTTATTTCTCATAGAAAGTGCTATGGAATATTAAACCATTACAGGTCGTTTGTGAATCTATATTGTAGGTAGCATTTGCAACTTTCTCTTTATCTATATATATATCTATTCTATATACAAAATTCATAAGATGATATGAAAGTAGTACCAAATGATGTAGTTTAGTTCATTAAAAATCCCAGATGTATTGTTAATAAGCAATTAAATTGGTCACCTTTATATAAAAAGAACAAACTTGTTAAAAAACTAGCAGAAAAGAGTATCTGCTTTTTTCTAACAGCTATCTTTGCTGTAGTTTTAAAAGTTATCAGTTATCTTTCTATTAATTTCATTCAAATCTGAATCATGTTCAAAATATGTTAATATTTGAAAATGATTTGCAAGTTCTAATTTAAATTCAATTGGAATGGTTCTGAAGATTAAGAATATCAATTATGATTATTGTTTTTCTTAATAATTTTTGTCTCTAGTTTTGTATTAATATGTATCTTACATCTCACTAATTGATGATCATTTTCTTTGCTGAACTTATTAAGGATATTACTATTTTGAAATACATATTTTTTGTTAGTCAAAATATAATCCAATTCTGCTGTACCTCCATTTGAATGCTTCCATGTCCATTGCCATTTAGAACTTTCTCAAAAAAAAATCAATGAATTTTTTCTTTCTGCAAACTCCACAAGACTATGTCCTCTCTCATTTCAGTCATTATTAACCAAATTTACCTACAACTCTTTCATCTTTTACTTGTTTACCAATTCTAGCACTAAAGTCTCTTTTTTACAATTTTAAAATGTTTAGTCTGACCAAAAGCCTTTTGTACATCCATATAAAAATCCTCTATTTCTTCATCACAATGAGAACTTGTTGGGGCATAAACCTGAATTATCTGGATTTGGTTTCTATCAGTAAGTTAATTAACTAATCTTGCCACTCTATCTGATATACCATCAATCACCACAATGTTGTTCTTCCACTTTTTATTTATAATACATCCTACTGCACTTATACTTGCAATGTTTGTCTTTATAGTACACTTCATGTCCACTTTTTAAATCAATTGTCTCTTCACTGTTTTTTCTTCTCAAAGTCCAATAATATTCCATTTAATATTAAACTGTTCTTTCCGTTTTTGCAATCTTCCTTCATGTGAAAGTTATTGCAGTTGTAAGTACCTAAAGAAAAGGTCATAACAGCGATATGAACTGTTGAAGTATGTATGAGTAGAAATGTTTACACATACATTCTCAAAGATGTTCTACAAATATAAACTATCTTCTCAGAAGAAGATTAATGTTTAGTTTCATTCAATTATATATATATTTATTATGAATAAATAAACTCTTCTTAAGTTTCAATTTATTTATTATGGATGTGACCTAATTGATATTTTGAGATATTTCTGGGATACACAACAGTCTTTTTTCAAACAATTTACTCCTTCCTTTTTTAAGTCAATCCTCAATGCACAATAGAATGATGTCATATGTTGTCCTGTTTGTATTTCTTATGCATATATTTAAAAATCTCATTCATTCACATGGTTATCGAATGAACTTTGGGCAGTACAAATCACCTCCATTTTATAGTTTTTTTAAAAACCATTAACATATTCTAACATTAATAAAATTTTATGCTTAGTCTATTTTATTTATTAAATTCACTATATTTTTATATGATAAATATTTAGGGTACTCTTTTTGAATATTTTTTTATTGCAATTATAGGCGATTTGAACCCAGACTTTCAAACTCCCCTTTTGTCATTCACCCCATTTTACATAACCAATATTGACACATGACTACAGACATGCGAAAAAGATAAATGATTTCCAATATGTGTATTTCGTGATAAACAGCCCTCCTCAGTTGGTCCAGATCATCATCTCCCACACACACATATATAATTAGTGCTGGGTTTATATATTTTTATTATATTTATTATCTAATTTATATATCAACTTGATATCCTTTTCAAGTCAATTATATTTATAAGTATTCCAATATTGCCATATGGTGCTTTTAGTATCTACAGGGAAGATAGTCTCCAAGAGAAATAGATGCTATCTTCTTACCCAATTGCTTCCCTTCCATCAGATTATTTATGATTAGTCTCCAGAGTATAAAGACTTATTTTAACAATCTGAATAGGAGAACCTGAATCTAAACATTTATTTAATTAATCATTATCATTAATTAGGAACATTGTTCTCATAAGTCAGTTATTTCATAAATATTACCATTCCAATAGAAACAAGGTTTTAATTTTACAAATTAATATATTTGTTTAAAATACTTTCACTTATCAGAACATCTCTATACAAGTAATTAACAAACAAAAATAGCAATTATTTGAAAGGAACTGTAAATGGGCTTTAAAAAAAAGATAGATCTCAAGAAGTTAGTATGAGGTTTATTATGTTAAGAAGTAGGTAAATCTATATAAGTGTAAATCTACATAAGTTATGAGTCATGAATTTTAGCAAATAATTGCCAGTCATCTTCCAATCCAATTTTTAATGTTTCTTTTTTTATTTTGTCAGTGAACTTTTTTTAAATACATTAAGTATATCTTAAAATAATATCATCTATGTTCTTTATTATTTTTTTACAATCCTTTTTTACAACCCACTATTGATGGTTTCGATT
Organism: Epiperipatus broadwayi; assembly: GCA_028023455.1. Taxonomy (NCBI): domain Eukaryota; kingdom Metazoa; phylum Onychophora; class Udeonychophora; order Euonychophora; family Peripatidae; genus Epiperipatus; species Epiperipatus broadwayi. The sequence goes on along the minus strand of JAQFVV010006260.1, from coordinate 4,918,679 downwards.
GCCCTAACAATCTTCTTCAGAACTTCTATTTATATTTCCAAATCTTAAATATAAGTAGAAGGTCTGAAGAAGATTGCTATGGCAATTGAAACTGCCAATAATGGGTTGTAAAAAAGCATTGTAAAAAAAAGTAATAAAAGAACATAGAAGATAAAGTATATCTTAAAAGTTATCTTTCCTGTTCTCTTTCATATTCATATCTTCAAAGCATCTAAATTTTGTTACTTTTCTTCTTTAATTAAATACTTTTAACTTCAAGTGGATTTTCTTCAAATTTTGTGCATGTTGGGTTTCAAGGTCAATGCAATATAACAGTGGAATACTTCAGAACTGTCTAGCTTAATAGCATTGATGGAGTGCATTTCAAATCACATTCAAATGGGTTCAATAAGTTTTGAGTCATGTGCAATAGACCATATGATATTTTTTAAACCAACGCTCTTATTTAATTTGAGGAAGAAATTTTAGGGGCATTTACAGTTAATTAAAATAGAAAAAGTGAAATTTTAATTTTTCTTTAGATTGTACATAAAACTTGCTTTTTTAAAACCACTACCATAATAAAAATAAAAATCTTGTACTTGATTGTTAAACTACTTCTACTGAACAGATATTTTTTGGGTGCACATTCTTCTTTTTTTACATTTGAATAGGAATACCCTTCCTGTTTACGTAAAAAATGAATTAGAGAAAGGATTTTGAAATATTGAAATGAAATACTATAACATCACAATATTTCAGGATTATACAGCCTAATAGTATTGGTGGGACACATTTCAAGACACATTAAAATCAGTTCAGCAAGCTTTAAGTGATGCACAATAGATGGTGCTATATTTTTAAAAAATGTTTTAATTTGGTAGCTATTGCACTAAATAGTGCTTACAGTTAATTAAAACAGAAAGAAATAAAGGATTATCATTTACATAAAATTTTACACAGAAGCTAACTTTCCATACAGTAGTGCCATTCAGTGAGCGTCAGGGTAATTAATAGATGCAAGAAGGTTTGTGCGTAAAACCATATCTAGTGCCTACTCATCCAATATCCCCAGACTAGTTTCTAGCTCGTGGCTTTCATCAGTGATGAACCTTAGATCTGAGAGCACTGCACCTAGATCTTAGGACCTAATGCAACCCTCCAGCAGCCACCTTACCTTATTAGCTAACTATAAAACTTTGAGTCCAACATGAAAACACAATAATGTTTTAAATTCAAGCTCATTAGCTTGTATAGTCATATAGATCTGAACTCAGTTCAGCATCCATACTTTTTGGCGTCTTTAATTCTTTAATAGCCACAGTCACCATGAACCTATTGGGCAGGATTGGTTTTAAACCACTAAACATCACATGATCATGATTCTGTATGCTTACACAAGCAGATCTATACAACTATACAAGCTAATGGGCTTAAATTTAAAACATTATGGACTCAAAGCATTATAATTAGTTAATAAGGTAAAAGCAGCTGCTGAAAGATTGCATTAGATCCTAAAATCTAAATGCAGTGATCTCAGATTCAAGGTTCCTCGCTGCTGAAAGCTAGTAGCTAAATAGGAATTTTATGCACAAGCCTTCTTGCATCCATTGATTACTCTGGCTTGCACTGAATGGTGCTACTATGTGGAGAGTTTAACTTGTGTAAGCATAAAGAATGGTGATCATGTGATATTTAGTGATTTAATACCTAAAACTTTCTTTTTAAAATACTGGATATATGATGATATTGCTTACATTCTCAGATTTTAAAACTGAATATGAATAGATTTCCTGTTTATGATAAATGATTTAAAAAAATTGAAGTAATATAAGAGTAGACTCGAATGTGTATCTTTATAGTTTCTCATTCAAGTGTGTCATACGCTTTGTTAATTTTGTATATAAAAAAATTATCTAAAAAGTGTTTTTATTTAATTTGGTGACCAATGCACTAAAGACCAAAAAGTTTTTGTTTTTATTGAATCACAGTTTTGGTTGTTATATATAACTCTAAAGAAAAGTGTGAGAGCACCTATAAATTAATTAACTAAATCATTATTAAATAAAAAAAAATAGCGATAAATTAATTAAATTTATGGATACTCCACACTATTATTTAAACTTACATATAACAACAAAAATTGTGGTTAAAAAAACCCCAAAATTGTAGTTAAAAAATATATAGCTATTTTTTAGTCCACAGAGTCAAAACTCTTCATACAGAAGCGCCACTCAGTGCAAGCCAGAGTAATAAAACAGATGCAGGAAAGTTTGTGCATAAAATTCCTATCTAGTGCCTACTCATCCAATATCCCCAGACTAATTTCTAGCTTGTGGCCTTCATCAGGGAGGAGCTTTGAACCTAAGAGTGCAGCACCTAGATCTTAGGATCTAATGCAACCCTCCAGTAGCCATCTTTTACTTTTTTAGCTAACTATAAAGCTTTGAGTACAAAATAAGAACACAATAATGATTTCAACCAAAGCTCATTAGCTGGTATACTTGTATAGATCTGAACCCAGTCCAGCATCCATACTTTTTGGTATCTTTGGTTCTTTAATAAGAACAGCCATCATATTCCTATGAGGCTGGATTGGTATTAAGTGCTCATTAGCTGGTATAGTTGTATAGATCTGAACCCAGTCCAGCATCCATACTTTTTGGTATCTTTGGTTCTTTAATAACAACAGCCATCGTATTCCTATGAGGCTGGATTGGTATTAAGTGCTCATTAGCTGGTATAGTTGTATAGATCTGAACCCAGTCCAGCATCCATACTTTTTGGTATCTTTGGTTCTTTAATAAGAACAGCCATCATATTCCTATGAGGCTGGATTGGTATTAAGTGCTCATTAGCTGGTATAGTTGTATAGATCTGAACCCAGTCCAGCATCCATACTTTTTGGTATCTTTGGTTCTTTAATAACAACAGCCATCATATTCCTATGAGGCTGGATTGGTATTAAGTGCTCATTAGCTGGTATAGTTGTATAGATCTGAACCCAGTCCAGCATCCATACTTTTTGGTATCTTTGGTTCTTTAATAACAACAGCCATCGTATTCCTATGAGGCTGGATTGGTATTAAGTGCTCATTAGCTGGTATAGTTGTATAGATCTGAACCCAGTCCAGCATCCATACTTTTTGGTATCTTTGGTTCTTTAATAACAACAGCCATCATATTCCTATGAGGCTGGATTGGTATTAAGTCATCAAACATTATCATTCTTTATGCTTACACAAGGTGTTTTTCACAGAGGCAAAACTCTCATACAGTAGTACCACTCAATGCAAGCCAGTCATCTAATCAAATTATAATTTTTTCTGAAAATATTATATATATAAACAAACATAGATAGATGTAAGTTCCAATCACAAGTGGGCTAACATTCATTGTTTGCTTGGCATACTACATTAAACAACTGATCAATTATAGAAATAAAGAACAGCCTTTTATATAGTTCTGTGATTTGGTCACGTTTATATATGGTTACTGGATTATGATTATCTCATTCACTATGCTCGAAATTTAAACTATTTAATTATGTATAGTGTGTGCTCATGAAAAGATGATTGATCTCTCTGCAAGATACCTGCAGCACCATCACTGAATCAATATGTTTTGGTAGCGGCATAGGTTAGGAATTTGCCATAAAAATTTTAAGGCTCTAGCAGGTCTGAAATGTGATAATGTGTTTCATATTGTAATCCACAAAGCAATGACACACTAACATTAAATTTTGTTTCGTATTGGGGAAAATTATTAACACATTTGAAATAATTTAAACTGTGTATGGGAATCAATTGTAAGCCCAAGAATATTTTCAAGCATTTTGCAAGATTTGATAATGACCGAGAAAGCATGAAAACAATTGACGAAGGTAAATGACTCAGTTGTATTTCATGAATATTTTCAAGCATTTTGCAAGATTTGATAATGACCGAGAAAGCATGAAAACAATTGACGAAGGTAAATGACTCAGTTGTATTTCATGTCATAATCCAATTTTTATGGTAGCAAACTAAATTATATCACTAGATAACATATACTTTATATCAGAGATAGAACTGTAGGCAGTTTGGAATGATAACTAGTCATCTTTTTACTGGCACATACTGTATATATATTACACAAATTAATTTTATAAATGCCATATCTTTAGCAAGTATTTATCACAATCGCTTAACACAATTTAAGCAAATGATTATCAATCATTATTCATTAGATTAAAAATTATAACTTTTTAATCTTAGATGTATATCCTCAATTTAATACAGTTCTAATAATGTTTATATCTGGGCTAGAGATAATCTCTAGTTTAATAAATGATATGTAGAGTAGATCTTGTGAAAGTTGTGGGTGGATTAGGTTTAACACTTGTAAATCAAAACATAACAATGTAAATTATTGAAAAATATTGGTCATATGATAAGGGTATATGTGAGAGATTGTGACCAATGTCAACTGATGATTGCTGGTTTAGCACTACTTAGGGCCCGATTTGTCCTTTAATGTGTTCATTCATTTATTTCAAAAACGTGTGATGCTTCGATTAAGTACATCCATAAAAATATTAATATCATTAAAATATTCTTAGACAGGTAAATAAAAACATCCCATCTTTTAACCAATCACTTTCTTTATTTAGATTACTAAGATCTTGACTTCATATGTTTGTAAGAGCAGTTCTCTTCATCCTAATTTAGAACCATCTTGTGTAAAAATAAATCAATACCAGATCATATAGTATCTACAGTGCTATTGGTTCTCTCTTTCCAAGCTGCCTGCAGTGCCATCTGTAATATAGTGATATAGTTGTGTATAATATCCCCAATCTTCAAAAAAAATTTCACTATTGAATTCGAATCCTCAATGGTGAATGATATTCACTGATTACTCAAGGTTACAGTAGATGGCTCTGGAGTAGCATGAAGAGCTTTCTTTATTCATGTAAAGCAGTCTTATAATTATGTCTAACAAACATGTTTACATTTTAAACATTCTGGTAATTTGCTAGTAATTCCTAAAATGCATAGAATTTTTTAAACATAATTTATAATTTTTAAAAATTACAAATAATAATGTAATAAAATTTGTTGCTTTACTTCCAATAAATGAGTTGTTCAAATTTCTTTCTGCTTTATAAAAAAATGATTAAATACTTCTTGATCGGTCAAACAAATTGCTCTTCATAAGAATGTTTTTTTTTTTTTAAAAAATTTTTGTTCAAAAAATTTGCTATGAGATCATGCTTGTTGATATAAACAACCGTTTCACAATTTTTAAAAACTACTTCATCAATGTTTCTTTTTATATCTCTGTTAGTCATTAAAAAGTTATGATGACAATATGAATATAGATTAGAAATCCTAATTTTATATAAGTGTAAACATTGCAAGATTTATCTATTAAGAGCTATTCCTAAAAAAAAATGACATAACTCCAATTTACACCATAACCTTCGGCAGCAAACTCTATTTATGTTCCTTCAGTTCCACGACTTAGTGTAAGTTTGAGTTAAAAACAGATGCCAGCTCTGGATCACAAACTTCTAGCATCTATTGGTTACACAAACTTACACAAGGTGGCAGAACTGAATTAGTATAAATAGGTTTTCTCCTGAAAAACTACTTCTAGTAAAAATAGTAAGAATGAGGCATTAATGATTCATAATTAATATGAGTAAATAAATAGATTAGCCATTCAATCATTCATTGGTAGACATCTGTAATCATGTGATTCTGGAATAAAAAAAAAGGAGGCAAAGAAAAAAAGTTGCTTATTCATCAATACCAGCATCTATTTAAAAAACAGAAAGTTGAAGAAGAAAATGATAAAGATGAGTTTTGTAATGACTGTACAAACCAATTCATGATATAATGTCTGGAAGCCACTAATTAACTTGGATCTTAGAAAAAAGTGAAGAAATCAGGAGAACCCTCATAGATAAGTATATGAAATTTCTACCGACTGCTGCCTTTGGCAGAATAGTTCAGTTGGTTAGAGCTTTAATTTAAAATTCAATAGTCAAGAAAGTAAAGGTCCAGGTTCAATTTGGATGCTAATACTATCACTAGTAAGGCTAACAACATCTGAAGAATGTAGAAAAAGTACCACTCAAATATATACTAACCTGTGTACTATTACTAATAGATAAATGTAATTGGAAAGTTTAATGTTAGATCATGCCATCACCACAAATCTTCAGGCAAACACATCCACATATATCTCAAAGTTAATCCTGTAGTCTGTTGATTTGAATTTTGCAATATTGCCTTTTAATTCCTATTGCAGGTCTCTAATGGGTTCTTTCCTTAGGCATATGTTTCCAATGAAAGCAATCAAACACAACACTTCTTTAGACTATATCAGTAATAACCTTTAGATGATAAACATAATCTGCCTTTTGTGAAACAATTCACTGTAGTTTTTTTATTAAAAAAATCTGTTTCCTATCCAATCAAATAAAAATGTGCTTTTATTGTATATCAAATATCATCATATCTGGCAAGCAGAAGATACTTATTGGTTTTACGATCTTGCCAATATATTTTCAGAAATTTTACAAAAATGCTTAATATATAGGAGGTTTGAACTCAGACTTTCATACAAACCCTCAACCATCCATGCTATCTCATACCGCTGATATACTTGATCATACATGTTGAAAAGATAAATAATCACTAATATACATATTTCGTGCTAAACCAGCACTCATCAATTGATCCAGATTATCATCTCCACACATATATACAATCAAAACTCAGCTTATATTAAGATAGCCAATCTTCATACTTTAATGGAAAGACTTCAATCCATTCCACTCCATAACTCTTCAGCCATCCATTTCAATGAAAAATGATGTAATGCTCAAAGCCCACCCTAGTGCCAACCTTCTCATCCTACCCACGTTGACCACAAGTCACACTGACACCTCATGTACAGAACATAGTCCATTTACATACATATACAAGGGATGGGCAAGTCTGAGTTCAAAACCCATATATATTACATACATAAGTGCAGGTATGAAAAAGCCTGTTCTGTAGAAAAAAAAAATCATATTTCAAAAATGCTAATTGAAAAATTCCCAGTGCCTTTACGTATCAGCAATAGGAATGTTTACTTTCTGTACAATAACTTTTACATATTAACAGCATTATATACAATTAATTTAGTTCAAGTCATTGTATTATAATAGTGGTAAAATACATTATTTTTTTAACTTGATAAATGTAGCAGCAGGAACAAATTGTCACATCACAAGATTAGAAAGTTATCAGCGGTTTGATATGAATGTGAAAAAGCATAGCAGGTCTAATGTGTAAGTACCATCTGTGTTAAGTAAGTCTCCATTTTGGGAAAAATAAAAATTTTTACTTTTAGTCTACATTTTGAAACAAAATTTTATCCACTTAAAATAAAGTAGAACAGACGAATAGATTGCTTCATCATCATGACATTTCCTGCTATATATTAGATGGTAAATACGGTATGTGTATATTTTAAGCATTTTGTAATTTAGTGATTGTTTTGTCCATATTTAAGGTAACATTTGGGAATTGCATAGAACTTTTTCACATTTATTTTTTTGTGAAATTCATATTTTTTAGTATTAATTATATTTATAAAATGCATACTCGTTACTTTAAAGCAGTGTTCTTCAACCCTTGGTCTGCAGCCCGGTGCCGGGCGCAGAACTTTTCTGCAGGTCCGCGGGCTAGACGGGCAGTAAAAAGTTTGTAATAATAAGAGTTTAAACTTTTAATTAATATAGCCAATTTTTATTTATTTTTTCATCTCATTTTTACCCAATTAAAAAAAAAAGAAAACAGAACGAAAAAAAAATCTAATCAATCATTCATAAATTAATTTGTTTTTCTAGTTATCACAGATGTTTATGGGGGGGGGGGGGTAGAATTAAATTTTTTATTACTTTTCTAAAAAAATTAAAAAAAAAAGTTTTTATTATATAAACTCCATATATATATAACTTTATCTTATATTATTAACATTGTTGTTTTGATCAGTTATAACAATTATGCTTATCTTTAAGAAAATTTATCTATAGACTTCTGCCAGTCTGCGAAATCTTGTTATTTTTGCTGGTCCGCGGAAGCTTATCCTTATTTTTACCGGTCCGCAGGTGTGAAAAGGTTGAAGATCACTGCTTTAAAGTAATATATATTAAGGCTACAACCAGAGGTCCCTACTGTCGTTTTTTCAGGTGCATAGTTTTAAGGTTGTAGCCTTAATATATATTATTTTTAGTATTGTAAAAAATGTACTTTTTCAGATTTTTTTGTGAAATTCATATACTGTAAGAAATTGATATTTGTAATATTGCTAGATTTAGTCTTGTGCAATTACTGTTACATATTAAAACTGCTACGCCTTTTCACATATGTATTCAGACTGCTGATAACTTTGTAGATCTTGCGAACATATCATGTACCCATACTTTGATGAATTTGTCATTTTAAGTTTGTCCAAGGTCCAAGTGTACACGTTATTTGATCAGATCACAAGATTAGAAAGTTATCAGCATATTGATATGAATATGAAAAGGTATAGCAAGTCCAATATGCTGCAGTCTAATATGTAAATACCATTAATCCGTATCATCTCAATATCTAGCTAAGTCAGGCTTCTTATCAGAAAGCCTTCAAGATAATTAAATTGATTCATATTATTAAGCTAATTAACAGTCCAGTTAAAAAGTTGCCGGAAATCTCTCTTTCAACTTAGTTAATAATCATATGTTAATGATTAGATCAAAGTCTTTTCTAAACTATATTCAAACATTAAGAATATTCTGTGGACGAATGTTTGAATCGGCAAAAGTAATACAATCACCAGCATATTGTAAATTTAGAATAAAAAAGGAAATAATTTTCATTCTAATTTTTGATCAATTTAAATTTAAAGTCAATGAACAAACTTATATCATATGTTGATATATAATTTACGAAGCCATTTACAAATTGCTCCAAAGATCATTAACATAAAAATGGAAGGCAAAGTCAGAAATTGCTCACATTTTTGTATTCACACCAATTTTCGTAAAAAAATCCCTTAGATTTTCAATTATTAGTAATAAATCATCCTCTCGGTGAATAAAATTCATTGGGCCGATTAATTAAAAACGTTCAATTAAATGATTCATATGCTTTGGCCAAAAACTGACAAAAACCATATATTAAAGTTCATCTTTGCTTACTTATTTTTACATTTGCCTAACAATAAAAATAATGTCTGTAATCCTTGATTCTCTAAACCTACTTTGTCTCAGATAACTATTCATCTATAGGAGGAAGCAATCTACTCATTAAAATTTTTGAAAGTACTTTTGCTATAATGGATATGATATTCCATGATGATTACAATCTTTTTGATGTCTTCAATGAAATTTCAACATTCCTGAACATGACTGGTCAAAAATACTTCAACATTTTATGTGGAATATGCAAATTAGAAGTGGAGAGGTTTAGTTAGATCTTTGATGACAAACAAATATAAATTTACATGGAGGATAAGCTCTCCATACAGTAGCATCACCAGTGCAAGCCAGAGTAATCAATGGATGCAAGGAGATTTGTGCATAAAACCCCTATCTAGTGCCTATTCATCTAATATCCTCAGACTAGTTTCTGTGGCTTTTATTAGTGAGGAGCCTTAGATCTGAGAGCACTGTACCTAGATCTTAGGATCTACTACAACCCTCCACTGATGAAAGCCACAAGCTAAAAACTGGGGATATTGGATGAGTAGGCATTAGATAAGGATTTTATACACAAACCTTCTTGCATCCATTGATTACTCTGGCTTGCACTGGTGGCGCTACTGTATAGAGAATTTAGCCTCTGTAAACAGCTTGTGTAAGCATAAGAACTGGAGATCATGTGATGTTTAGTGGTTTAAAAATAAATTTATTAGGCAAATTACAATGAATGCATATTAAGTAACTATAAACCAATGAAATCCAGATGTTTACTTATTAACATCGTAGTTGTTATATAGGTGCACAGTAACTAATAATTTTGATTGGAAATAGAGTGCAGAAATCACCAGTCTTCTATTGTACACCTTTCAGTGGTACAATTACTGAGTTAAGTTTCCTACAATAGTTTTCCATTGCTTCTAACGAAGTCACTTCTTCTACTAGCAAGCATCACTTATTTCTTCTCAGTTTTTACATCTTTGGATATATTGTTCTCTAAAGATCAAGTTATCAATCTTTTTAAGATGTGGAAGAGAAGTAAATAATGGAGGCTTGACTGAAAGTTATTGGGTTTGCTTAGGCCTAACAAAATACACAGTTCAATTTGTTGTATTTTTGTAAAAATATTATACAAGTTTGTGCACTCCAAAAAAACTAGAATTTATTAGAAAGTTTTTTTTTAGATCGCAAACTGATAACTGATAAAAATTTAATTAAAGAATTAACGTAACAGCGATCGATAAAATTCCAAGAAATATTTGCTGATTGCAAATATTTCTTGATAAGAGACTGAATTGCTTTATATGGTAAGAAATTCTGAAGGCACAATTTAATTAGCTATAGACCTAAATACCTTACCTTATAGGGAGAAGGTAATTAATTGTAGGAGTAATCAAAATGCTATAAAAAGAGCATTAACAAGTACGTGGACCAGTCGAGGGCATATCCAGTTGATTTTCCAGTTCAATTCCAAGTGTAGTAGCGATCTTGTGTCAGTGCTTCAGTTAATGTGCAGCACAGTGGAAATGTGCTCGTGGACAATAGCTGAATAGGCCCACAGAGATTGGGAGACCATAGCCTGAGGAAACTGTCCGGATAGAAGGTAAATGAAGAGTTGAATTTCTAGCGGTTTCAAGTGCAGTTACTGGTAGCCTGTTGCAGAGACAGAAGCTGTAAGGAGCTTATGGTCAGTCGTAGTGCTATACTATGATGTGTTCGTGTGCAGCTTAACTGGACTGGGGCCTATGAGTGCGTAAACTGAGCCCATTGGGAACCATTTTCATAGCAGCCAGCCTGAAAGTAAATTGAGATTTGAACATTAGTGAACTGTTGAGATATTGTTGTTGCCGACTATTCGCTATTCAGATTATTTCCTTTTTATGTGTATTTGTTCACTGGTCACCCAGTCTTAGTTGGAACACAGCACAATTCATAAACTATTGTTATCTATATTGAAGTGAAAAACTTTTTTATCGAGTAAAAGTAACCTCTGCTGGATTAATTTTTATAAATACACATGTATTTAAAAAACAATATATAGTATAATTTAATTAACAATCAAATCATAATATTTAAATATAATGTTAATTTTTGCTTTATTTTTACTCTTTAACATTCAGTGTATTTTTATTTATGGCTTTAAATATCAGTAAATAACTGAGATTACATGTAACTGAAAGGAAATAACAGAAGTTTCTAATGAGTTATATCATGCTTGCAACTCTATCATGACCATCAATCAGCTCAGAAGCTAGACCAACCTCTCAGGCCATAGTTACATTAGAAACATACATTTTGTCAAGCAATACATATAACACATGTTACAATTCAACTTCTTATACACATTATTTTTAGATAAACCCTAACCTTAATTTTTTTTTATTAATTACAATTCTATCATACATTACCAAAACATATGATCAAACACATGGGAAAAGGATAAATGATTCCCAAGATGTGCATTTCATGCTGAACCAGCACTCATCAGTTGACTCAGATTACAATCTCTTACACACATCGTCATTTGTTCAATATTTATCTAGTTAGCAAATTAGTATAGATTAATTGACAGGTTTCAAATTTTCTGCAGTACAACATTAATATAAACAACTCTAATGGAAATATCTTAATAACTCTATTAATCATTTATCAATCTAGACTTTATCACTAGCTTAAATAAGTTTTTTTTTAAAAAAAATCTCATTTAATGGATAATGTATCTGAAGTGGCATAGAGGTTCCAACACAGATTTCTTTGCCCATGTTGACAGTACTGATAAGTTTCACACTTTTCACATAGTATCCACTTTTAACTCCTTGTAGAGGGATGTACAATCATTTACTATATTCAGAGGCAGCACTTTCTGGACTGATGAATGGTTGTGATAGAGTTGCGAGCATGATACAACTCATTGGAAGTTTCAGTTACTTCCTGTTCAGTTACGTGTAGTCTGAGTTATTTACTTATTTACATATAACAGAATTTTCACTTTATATTTAATGGTTGCTGAAATTAAAGCTCTGCTTTGATCCTCTGAATATAGTATAATAATTGTACAACCCTCTTCAATGTGTTAAAAGTGGATACGGTCCCCACCTTGTGTGAAAAGTATGAAACTTATCAAGTCTACACGGGCAAAGAAATCAGGTGTTAATATCTCTACGTCACTGCAGATACATTATCTATTGAATAAGATTTTTAAAAAAAACCTATTTGAGCTAGTGATAATATCTAGGTTGATAAATGATTAGTACAGTTATTAATATACTTCCACTGCAATGGTTTATATTAATGTTGTACTATAGAAAATTTGAAACCAGTCAATTAAACTATGGTTTATATTAATGTTGTACTATAGAAAATTTGAAATCAGTCAATTAAACTATAGTAATTTGCTATCTAGATATATACTGAAGAAATGATGATGATTTGTTTAGGAGACTGTGATCTGGGCCAACTGATGAGTGCGGATTCAGCTTGAAATGTGCATCTTGGGGATCATTTTATCCTTTTCACATGTCTTTGATCATAAGTTTCACTAACGTGTGATAGAACTGTTAAATAATAACGAAAGAAAATTATATGTATAAAAAATTAAGGTTAGGATTTCTCTAAAAATAATTATGTATATGAAGTTGAATTGTCACATGTGCTGTATGAATTGTTCGACAAAATTTATGTTCCTAATGTATCCATGGTCTGACATCTGGGCTGATGAATAGTTGTGATAGGGTTGCAAACATGATATAATTCATTAGAAGCTTCACTTTAAATATCAGTATTTAGCAAAAACAAAAAAAGATTTCTTAAGGTCAGATAGTGCAACTTCATGGGTCTGAAAATTCCTAAAAACAAAATAGTGCAACATACAAATATATTAAACTATATTTTGCATTTCTCAAGGTTTTCATGTCAGTTTTTCCATTTTTAAAATGGAAGCCTGGACATCTTATCCCAAATCCAAGTAAGTTGATAAGTTTAATATATCATTAAAAACTATGATTATCGTATCACAATTTATTTTTATAACTTTTTCTTCTTCCAATATGTTAAAAAAAAGCACTATTATCATATAAAGGAATGTGATACAATTTTCTTCTACTTCCTCCTTTCCTTATGTATTGATTTCTATATTTACATATCATCCCATTTCTAATCTTCTTATACACTTAACAATACTATTTTTTACATCAAAACTTTACACTTAGTTTCGACTGTCCTGCAGTCATTATCAGAGATTATGAAGATCTCTGATGATGTCTGCAGGACAGTTGAAAGTATAAGAGTAAAGTTGTGATGTAAAAAATAGTATTGTTAAGTATATAAGAAGGTTGGAAATGGTATGATAAAGGAATGTCATATACTATATTTATTTAATTCTGGATTTGCTTTATTAGAAACTACAAACCATCCATCATAAAGAAACTTGTAGAGATTCTAATCAAAAGATAGATTCACCGGAGACTTTATTCAGTCTTTCAATTCTGCCATTGAAGACATATATTTACAGTTGTTAACTATGTAATTCATATATTTGATTATGTTTACATAGATTATCATCATCATCAGTTTCAACCATTATTGATCCACTGCAAGATGAAAGTCAATCCAAGTTCAATCCACAGATTATTGACTGATAAATTCTGTTTATGAAGCAGATGAATGCAATGACCATAGGTTGTCCTGAATCTATTGATAAGACTTCAGCCATACCCAGAAAGACTAAACGAAGTGGATTCTATTGTTGGATTTGGAATAAGATATTTATTTGAAGTACTATAAAAATTCAATTTTGTACATCGTAATTCTTCGATTATAGATTTTTGATTGAAACAGAATTATTTTAAATGAATCCAAAATGAGCTTACTCAATTCCATAATTAAAATAATTCCATATACAGAAACATGATAAAAGCGAAAATATAAAATGATTTTACAGTTTAATACTGTCAAAATTTATATCAGATATTAGTCTCACTTGTAAATTTAAACAAACAACATTTGGTTTTATATGCTTTTATGTAATATAGTCAGATTTTTTATCTGCCTGTCTGATAAAAATTGTGTAACTCATTTTTCACCCACTTAATGTCTGACATAGCAGAAACTTTGCATATATATGTATACCCAACAATAATTAAATTTTTGTAGAATTTGCCAACAATTTTAGCAAAAATTAATAAAAAATTTAAATTTTGTAGTAATTGATAGTAATGATATCTAACGGCAGTCCGTGTAATTTAAAAGTGAACAATTAATTGAAATGTTTTTTTATAATTCCGTGTTACATAGTGATAAAAAAAATTAAAGAAATATTTTTATTTGCATAAACGTAATAATTAAAAAAAATTTTTTTTTTTCCGTTTTAACAAATATAAATGTGGGAGATTTATGAAATAAAAAAATCTAGTTCCTATAAATGGATTCAGGAGTCTGAAAATGTTACTACAACAATTCAGAAGTAACATTCCCAAAGAATCATTCAACTAAAATTGCAATAATGTTCACCTTCTAATATTAAAATCAATTTATTTATCTATAAAAAAATATTTTTTTACTCGATGAATAGATTGACATTGTTACAAGAACATGGCTGTTATTTGCAAGTTTATTTAAATAGTTCTTTGGGAATGTCATTTGAAAATTATTACACTGATGTTCACAGATTAGTTTTGTGAATACGTTTATAAAATAATAGGCAAAACTCTCTCCATACAGTAGTGCCACTCTAAGCAAGACAGAGTAATCAATGGATGCCAGAAGGCTTGTGCATAAAATCTCTATCTAGTGCCTACTCATCCAATATTCCCAAAACAGTTTCTGGCTTATGGCCTTCGTCAGTGAGGAGCCTTGGATCTGAGAGCACTGCACCTAGATCTTAGAATCTAATGCAACCCTCCAGCAGCCACCTTTTAACTCTGTATAACTACTAAACCATGAGAATAAAATTGAAAACACACATATTTTCAATCTAAGCTCAATAGCTCAAATAGTCATATGGGTCTGAACTCAGTTCAGCACCCAAACATTTTGGTGTCTTTGGCTCTTTTACAACCATAGCCACCACCTTCCTATAAGGCAGGATTGGTATTAAACCTTAAAACAACAATTATGAGCAAGCATGGAAGATAGTGATCATGTGATGTTTTAAGGTTTAACGTTTATAAAAGTTAGATTTTTTTTTATATATGCTCCACGCTTTTATTAATAATGGCTGAAGAAATATTTTTTTTAATTTTTGTATAAATTTGTAAAAAAATTTACATTCTGTATATTTTATTTAGATATACAGTACTTAAAATTTCTATTCCATCACACATTTTAGAAACATACAAATAACAACATCTAAAAAAGATAAACGATCACCAGAAAGCATTTCATACTGAACTAGCATTCTTCAGTAGATCCAGACCACAATTTTTTATATACATCTTCAATATTTTTCATTATTAATGATACCAAATTATTACAATTTGATTTACAAGTATGAAACTTACTGCAGATATATTAACCTTTTACTTAAGTTTAAAGTTTATATCAGGGTTAGTGTAAACATTTCTTCAGTGATTAAAACATTGGATCATCAAGGTATAGATAGATCCAGGATACTGTCATATTTTAAAGAATATTTATAAAAATGCAATAGCAACAATTATTTACATAATGATACTAGGAAAGTTAACACTGAGAAGGGTGTAAGACAGGGTGACTCCATATCTCCAAAACTTTTTACAGCAGTGCTGCAAGAAATATTTTATGGATTAAAATGGGAAGCTAAAGGAGTGAAAGTAAATAGAGATTATTTAAGTAATTTAGATTTTGCAGATGATGTAGTTGTTTTTGCAAATAATGCTTTAAAGCTGCAAGAGTTATCAGATGAAAGTAGGACTAAAGATAAATGTTAAAAAGACTAAAGTAATGTTTAATAGATTTTCTCAAAATATGTAAAGATTGATTATGATGAGTTAGAAGAAGTTAACAATTACAAATACCTTGGTCAGATTATTAGTACAAACAGAAACATAATGGATGAAATTAATCATAGAATTAAACTTGGTTGGAATGCTTTTGGTAGAAATAACTTGATACTAAAAGAAAATATGCCCATGTGTTTGAAAAGGAAGGTTTTTAATAAATGTGTTTTACCAGTTCTTACTTATGGATCTGAGACTTGGATACTTAATAGAAAAGCAATACAGATTTCAGACCATTCAAAGAAGTATGGAGAGATGTTGGGAGTAACAAGAAGAGATCAAAAACGCAATATATGGGTAAGAGAACAAACAGGTGTTACTGACATTGAAAAAATTAAAAGACTGGAGTTGGGCTGAACATATTGCTAGTGACATTGAAAAAATTAAAAGATTGGAGTTGGGCTGGACATATTGCTAGTAGAGATGATAATAGCTGGACACTTGAAATCTTAAACTGGATTCCAAGAGATTGTAAAAGATCCAGAGACCACATGTGAGATAGATGAATGAAATAAGAAAGTGTGTAGGTGTGATGTGAAGAAGAGAAGTTAAAGATCGGAGATGGATTGAACTTGGAGAGACCTTCATCCTGCAGTGGATTGATAATGGTTGATGATGAGGATTATCAATAACATTACAATAGGATTATTAATAATTTTTAATGACGGATTATTGTTGTCTTTTCATGTCAGCTCATTTCATGTCTCTATCTTTAAACAATTAAAAAAAAAAGTTTTTTTTCCCCCAAAAAACAAAAAAATGTTTATTAAAAAGATTTTAAATCTTGAGCAATTTGTGATTTTAATTGTTGATCAATATAGTTTTAACAAGTATTATATACTTCGTGCTAATATAATAAAGTATATTTAATTAGGACATCCAGGTAAAAAAGTTACCGAGAACAGTGTTTTTTTATGTAATCTACTCCCGTTTGTGGTTTAATACAATGATAGACCCTGGAACTCGAGGTCTATGGATCATGACCTAGGTCTGCCACTTCCGGTATTCGATCTTTTTATGAACCCCCGAGCACTAAACCATTCAATTTTTTTTATTATTAAATACAGTTGACTACAACTCTTTGAAATCAATAGTTCTGCATTCTAGTAGAAACACTTAACACATTATCACATAATAAAAAGTTTTTGTAGTTGTTTTTATATACAATATATAAAAAAATGCAAATAGAAAAACATTATACGGTTGCTTACTTTTGCCGAAGATCCTCATTCTTAAATTTTTTATCTCGATTTTGATCGTAGTTAACAGTGATGAATGAATTCGCTAGGAATGACAAAATTTTTAAAATATTTATTTTCAACTAGCACGTTGTAATGTTTATTACTGATTCCAAATGATTTATTGAAATACAGAATTTTACATCTGATCGTACGGTTTCTATTGAGTCATTAGGGTTCGGTTTTTTAAATCACCTGGAGAGAAGGGAATCCCCATTCACGAATGTTCTCGTAGTAGTTTCGAGATCCGGCGGCACGCCCAATTAAAATATTCATACGCCCTGCATGAACATTCTAATTACTTAAATTTACTTTCGAGTCAAGTAATTTTATTTTTATAATAATTCAATGAAAAAAATATGAACATTTATGTCAATTATAAACTTTTGACAATAGGAATTTAAAATTTAAATATTTTTCATCCCTTTTAGCTATGATTTATTTTATTTTCTGACTGCCATCTTTGGATGCTGTCCGGTTTTGTAACCGCCACGGCTTAGCGGAAGACTTGATGTTATTCGAAAAAGTTACTGGAATTCAAAGTTTTCTAATAGTATTAGAATATTTTATTTAAAAATTACAACTGTTTATATATTCGGGAAAAAAATATTGCATTTATTCCTAGATTATATTTTTCTTTCGAGACAGTTGCTGTACAAGGTAAGACGGAGCTGCTTGTTGTGTGAGGTATAAATATATATATATATGGAACTTATATTTTTTATTTGCCTTGTCACCCATTCATTTATTTTTTAAATTCGAAATTTAGAAAATAAAACTAAATGTTATAAATAACAACCTTGACACTTATTGTGTGTTATCAGATACAAACTGTAAACGTTCGTCCAAAGTTAAGCCATATCCTTTGAGGCTTTAAACGTTAATGTTCTCTCAAATTTTATCTCGAAAAGTTAACTCTCTAAGATGAGATTGACATTTAATAGATTATTGCAGCCACTAAATGATTGTTAATAGAAAGTTAAAATAAAGATGATTCATACTTAATAGTTTTAAAGAGTTTGGCCGCATTTGATGGTACTATTATTAATCCACGTGTAATATAATTTTTTTTTTTAGTTGTGTTGATTAAGACTTCAATTTCATCCATTGATTAGTTCACAGATTATTTTAAATGTTGCTTGTTCATTTTTGATGCGTTATTTATGACTAAAAGTCTGATTCTGAT
The DNA here is from genome assembly GCA_028023455.1 of Epiperipatus broadwayi. Taxonomy (NCBI): domain Eukaryota; kingdom Metazoa; phylum Onychophora; class Udeonychophora; order Euonychophora; family Peripatidae; genus Epiperipatus; species Epiperipatus broadwayi. The sequence continues at coordinate 4,900,079 of JAQFVV010006260.1, read as the reverse complement.
CGGATGATCATTTATTTTAGTACGCCTACTTTTTATTTATAAACGTAGTTACACTTGAATAAATCTAGTTTATATTTTTAGAAATTCTTTTCTCGGTAAAGCAAACCAGTATAAATTTTAGGTATTTCATATATTATTTGATAAAATGCGTGTAGACTTGTCCCACCTCCCCTTTTTTTATTCTGAGATTAAAAATACATGTGTCATTGAGATCTATTTTAAATGAAAACAATTTCGTGCCCCTCCTTTATATAATATTTTTCAGCTTTAAAACAAATAGTTAATTCTTTTTTGTTGTTGGATCACAAAGATAAAAAAAAACATTAGTATTATTTGTACACGTTTTTTTTATTAAGACTATTTAAATTTAAGGTGTAAATCAAAATGTAGATGTGCTAGAATTAATTATATTGAGATGACAATCATTGATAAATAACGATGATTTAAGAGTTATTGCTTAGTCATAAATTCCTTTCTTCATCAGCTTTGAGGCAGATAATCAACATATGTAGTACTAAATATTTTATCTTAAAGAATTTTCAATAAATAGATGCAAAGCTATTCGAGTCGTAAACCATAATTTTTTTAGATTTTACAAGTCCTTATTTTTTTATGTTTGCATAGTCGTTTTTTTTTTTGATTAATAATTTCTCGTAATTCACAATATTTGAAAGTAAAGTTGCAGTTATTGGTGAAAGCAAGTGGAAATATATTGCAGAAGACGAGCAACTTCCCAGGATTGAACTCAACAATCTAATACGACTGTATCTAAAAATATTAATTTAAAAATACATTGTAAAAAATAATTGCTTGTGAATATTAGTTAAATGTTTTGTTAAAGATATTTTAAAACAAAGTAGTTAGGTTATGAAAATTCAGGACATATTACTCTTGAGGCAGTGGCAGAGTATAGATATTATTCAAGGGCCAGAGGGAGAGAAGCTCTACTTTTGATTATTAGACTGAAAAAAGATCCGGTATTCATGAATATATTCTGACTAGTGACCATAATAGTGAAGATGTAGAAAATGGGTGAAAAAAATTTTAAATATAAAAAGAAAAAAGTTTATGATGATAATGGGAATGTAGTAGTTTTAGGGATATGATGATAAACATTTTTAAAGAAGATAGCATGGTAATATTGAAGATATGGTTTTAAAATCATGAGCATTTGTTATATAAATAGGATTTAGATTATATTTTGATTCTGATTACATTAACAATTAAGAATATCTATTCACATTCTGGACTTGATATCAGTTTGGATCCTAATTTATGGTAGAATTGTGATTATCTTTTAAAAGAATACTTAGAGTTGACAGAATTGGAAAGGAATTTATGAGAGAATTTGTATGATAAAAATAGCAAATTTTCATTTATGTTAATTGATTAATTGGAGAAGTAAGATGAAAAAGGGTGAAATAATTTGAATAATAAGGAAGTTGTAAAAGCTTTTAACTGATATCCCAAAGTGATAAGATATAATTAATAGCTAGAGGGAAAATAGTATCAAAGAATTGGTAAAGTTTTACAGCAATTTGTGATTGAAAAGAGCAACTAGTAAAGTTTTTATAAATATTTTTTATCATGCCAGTAAATAAAAGATCTTTTTTGAAAATTATTTTAATCCCACAGGTCCTTTAAGCTGCTGTTGAGAAGTCTTGAATAGACATATGTTCCAATAGATTAGTGTAAGCTGTATAACAGATGGGGGAGCCATTATCCATAGAACAAAATATCCTATGACCACCGCTTATGCTTGTGTATAACTGTTGTTAAAACAGGCAAAACTCATTATACTTATTGAAGCTGGAAATATAGTACATATTTCTGCTTCACCTAGTGCCAATGTCATCAGCACTAGTTTGGGTTTGAACCCAATCTTTATTAACTGACACCCATCTCATAATAGGTGGTAGTATATTTTAATCAATATTATAATCTTTTATATTTCATTAATCTTATTTTATAATTAAAACTAACCTTTTTATATTAGTTTATTTTATATTTGTAAAAATGTATACTGTGTTTATTTTCTTGAATTGAATCCTAGATATCTATAAAATGTTACAAATATTTCAAATTCTTTATTAAAGTTCATTTTCTTCAATTAATTAGTGGGTAACATTTTATATTTATCTTTTAATCAATGTACACTTGAGAATCAATTATTTAAACAATGTAATATTTTAAGAAATATTTTGTAAATTTCTACTTACGTTTATGGCAAATATCAGTTTGAAAGTCATTGTACCAAATTCCTAAAATTTTTCTGAATAAAAGTTACATTTTTGTTAATCTAAACCTTAATTAAATAGGCTTGTTAATATGCTTGTTGTTGTTTTTTAATTAGCAAATGAACCCTTGGGGCATGTTCATGCAGAATTATAATTTCCTTTAGCAAAGCAGGCACCAACCTCACAGAACTGCTTAGAGCAATTACAATTGGTGGTCAGTATAGATTGAATCCTGTAGATAAGACCAGAACACATAAATAGTGGAAAATTTGATTAGGGTGGGATTATTGTGTTTACTGGAGAGAAGTGATTAATCTATATATACATCGTGCCTAAAGAAATGACGGGGTGAAAAGATCGGTCGTTTGCTTCTCAGAGGTCTGTTCCACCAACTCATCCATGCCTTTCCAGTGCTTAAACATCTAGCCGGAGACTGTCTGTGTCTGCCTGTATTAACTGATTGATTCTGAGGTAACGTCCAATTCACCACGAGCCATTGATTTTATTTTACTTGTTTTCAAAATCTATATTAATTTATATTTTATATCTGTGTAATGTTTATACGGCTTGGTTTAAAATGCGTCTTTTAAATTTATTCAATTTAAAATATCAATTCTTATAAAATTTTACATTATTTTGATGCGGCAAATTAAATTAATTTTTGTCGATTTGTTTAGATTATTTGACTTACTGAAATGGCCAACTACAAAATTCAATGAGCTATTAATTTTAAATCATGTTATTTTTTTTTTTAATTTAAAAATCATTACAAGAAGACTTCCTTTCGTAAATTAATTAATAGAAAGCTCATTTAGTTTTGTACATCATATATAAATTTATTTGAATGATTGAAATTATTTTAAAAGTATCTTACTATTACCTCCAATTTAAAATAGCCCTGTAATTATTTCTGAAAGAATAAATAATTTTAGTGAATCAATTAAGTAAAATTTATCATAGAATTTTATCAATGTATATATTTCATATATATATTTTATTTGTCAGAAAATATTAAAATTATGCTTTACAATTTATTAGTTTGATATTTAATGCCCGTCTATGTTAATTAAAAACAGTCTTATTTTGTAATCTTTTATAAATTATTTAAGAACTTATTAATAAATGAAATATTTGTGAAGTGTGGTAAACAATTTATATTTTAGTTAACTCTTTTTTTCTTTATATATATATATTATATTTATGATTCATTCATTAGTGGACTAAGGTTTGTGGGGACTTTCAGGGAACTGATTATTTTAATCAGGAATTCATTTATTAATTTTGCTAGTGATACATTATCTATATATATGTCTAAGGCATTATGTATTTATAGCTGCAACCATTCATTTAATATTATTTTTGCTTTGCTAATCACCTCTTAGGACCTTCGGAATCTGACCAGTCCAACCTTTTACATTCCCTCAAAGTAGACGTTCATACCAAGGGATTTTTTCGAGCATTGCCATTTAAGATGTGTATGGGAAGTACAGCACATCAAAATATTTTATTATTCAGAGACATGCTTTGGCTAGATGGCCAACATTTCTCTTATCTACCTGTACATATCAGGAATTTCTTTTAGTAAAGCCACCCAGAGGTTCATAACAGACCTCATTTATTTTGTTGTAATCTATAATAGCATACTGCCTTTTTCATCACGTCCTTCACAAACAAATTTCATAATTAATTAAATCTGACTGTATAATTGTCAATTATTTATTTAAGAACTATTTTGCTTCCCACACTCATTATATACAAATCATTTTAACTGTAATAGTGTTTTAAATGCCCATCTTTTATGTCTTGTAATATATATATAAAACAGATTTATTTGTAATATCTTGAAGAGGGCTAATAATATTTTATTGCTAATTGGTTTTTGGCCGACCAATTAACGAACTTTTACATTGTTTGTCAATGCCGCATCAAAACGAATTAAAGAAATAACCAAGTTGTATAAACAAAGACTTAACTTATTTTGTACTAAATTCCTTAATAAATTCCTATAATATTGTTATTTTAAATAAGCTTAGTTTGTCATCACTCCCAATCTCTAAGGTTAATTACTCTACTTATTTAAATATTTCTTTGATTTAAATTCATTTCTGTGTAATGTTGCCATAAAGAATTATCATTATTACTGTTCAAACCATTAATAATCAATCAAATCATATCTGTACCGTTCTGCAATCGTCAGAATCCATTAAATCATTAAATTTTCATATAAACCCTTTTATTATTTTGAGTCTCTATGTGAACCATAACTTCCAGCTGGGACGGAATAAAACCAAGCACTGCTAGTGTCATCACAAACGTTATCCATTAGTCAGAGAGGCAATAGTTTAGGCAAATAGGTTACGATTCATCCTTGTCCTGACATATGTATCTTGTGCATGGTTGGATTCAAGGTACTTTTGCTTGGATTATTGGTCTTGTTGAAGGAATACACGATTAGGATCTAATGCAACCCTCCAGCAAACACCTTTTATCTCCATTTAACTACAAAACTATAAGTCTTCAACTGAAAGCACCTTAATGTTTTCAATCCAAGCCCATTAGCTTATATAGTTGTAGTTTTGTAGTTAAATGGAGATAAAAGGTGGTTGCTGGAAGCCTATTAGCTTATATAGTTATAGTTTTGTAGTTAAATGGAGATAAAAGGTGGTTGCTGGAGGGTTGCATTAGATCCTAAGATCTAGGTGCAGTGCTCTGATCCAAGGCTCCTCACTGACAAAGGCAACAAGCCAGAAACTAATCTGGGGATATTGGATGAGTAGGCACTAGATGGGGATTTTATGCACAAGCCTTCTGGCATCCATTGATTACTCTAGCTTGCTGGGTGTGGCAATACGTATAGTGAGTTTTGCCTGTTTTAGCAACAAAATACATATTAAGCAAATGAAAAAGTAATTGATAAATTTCATACATTTTGTAAAAAATCAAAAACAAGATAAAATGTTTGCAAACATGAAAATAATATATTTAGAAAATGAACTTGAAAATGTTATATTTAGCAATCAAAGCAATGCACAATAATTGTAGAATTAATACATTCACAAAAGTATGATAATCATAAGCATTTCGTAAGAAATTAAATGGGCAATGAAAACAAATGCAACTCCATTACTTTGGGGATGCTTGTTATGTTCATGCTTATTGAATGCACATATTTTGCAATCATTATATAGGTTTGATCGCTAAAATATTATTGTTTTTGATTTTTTATGAAATATATGGAAATTTTTGATGATTTGTTTGCTTGCAATCCATATCATACTATTATGTGAAGAATGGCTCCTTTCTGTGGGAAAACATAGCCTATACTAGCATAAGTTATTTTTATGTGAAAGACTATTTATATATAGAAAACAGAGATGGCATGCAAATTGCAAGAATTATTTTTGGAATACTATGTATTTGTAGGGTGGGGGCTTATTAATTTATAGTGATTTTGAAAATGCATTTAATGTAGTGAAGTGAGAACTTTGTTGGATATGGACAAAGAAAGCTGTTGTAGATTGGAAAGAGAAATGCAAATGAATCGAAATATGTAAGATTCAATTTTTATTGCAGAAATTAAAGGTGGAGATGAGGGTGGTTGGACATGTTCCGGATTTATTATATGCTTAGATGAGTTGTTATCTTTATAAATGCATTGGGTAGAATGAAATTAAAATATACAGAATTGATAGAGCTTAAGCAGTATCTACATTGAAAATAAATGCAAATTTTTAAATTAAGGAAATAATTGTAGTAATGCGCTAATTAGCAATTAATTATGGATTATATTGATATCTTACAATATTTGAAAGGTTGGATAACTGATGAAATTAGTGGGAGAGAAAAAATCCCAGAATTATAATAGCTAAACAGACTTTTAATGAGAACAATTATTTTGTGCCTCTGAAGCAGAAATAAAACGACTTATTAAATGTTTGGCTTTATATGGAGCTGAGACTGGACAATTGGAAAAAAAAAGAAAAGATTATCTGTTTTTGAAATGTTGATTTGGTTAAGAGGAAATGACATGTCTAATAGTGTAGAAGCATTGAAAAAGAGGAAGTAGAAAAAATTATGAAAAGGAACAATGAATATTCATTTCAAAGCAAAGGAATTCTGAGGTACTGTATGTTGGAAGAGATTATAGAGTAAAAGAAAATAAGAGTTCGATTAATAATCTATAAGATTAGTTGTTTTCACTGAACGCTAGGTGATTTAATGCTATAAATCCCCTTACCGTACACTGTGCTAAGAGTAAGATCGAAAATAACTATTTCTTGGAAGCATATATGAAGTCACGTGAAATAGATGCTAGTATTAAACTTTAACACAGGAGTAGTTGGGAATATGTGAAGAGAATGATCATAAAAGATTTGAAAAAAGTAGTTCAGGTTGGCTTGTGAGATTTTTCTTTTGGAAAATATTTGACGATGTAAAATGAAATCACAAGAATTCTAAAAATAATTAATGTTTACAGATTATATATAAAATGGTGCTTTAAACTAATAAAATGAATTAATATTTTTAAATTTGATTTGAAATATGACTTTCTGAATTTTGGTTTTAATAATTCACTTGTAGAAAATGTTTTCTAGTGTAAGATAACAAAAAAAGAAAATATGTGAGGTTGTTTTATTTTAGAATTTGAAAAAGAGAATCTGTTAATATTGTAACATTGTCGTAAATTCTTCTAAATTAGTTTTCTTATAAGATATTACATAACTAGAGGTTCTTTGGAAAAGAATGCCTTTATTTTAAATATATAAAAACTAAAATTTAGTTAAAATATTTTATTTGGTGATAATAATGATCAAGATCTCTTAATCGACAAGCTAGTAAAGTAAATAAAAATAATATTGTTCACTATTAAAATTATTCGTAGACCCCTTTCAAACCTATAGTTCTATAAATGTATGTGTTGTAGTGTCTAAAGTTGTTTTTAAAATCCATATTTCTTTTAGAAAAACATGCTTTTGTTTAAATTTAGTCAAAAGAGTGGAATGTGGTTTTTATATGTTAAATATGTCTAGGGAAACATTTTATAAAAGTATAGGTAAAAAAGACGGAAAGACAACTGTCTTAATACCTGATCTCCACAATCTGTTGCTAGTTCTTAAATCTAGTTTTGAAATGGAAACATATTTTGCCAATATGTTTAGCCAAATGAAGATTTAGAAACGCCTGATTTTTTTCCATTACTTGTATAGATTAGCTTTGATAATGATAATTGTGGTTTACTTGAAGCACATTAAAGATTATTGTTTGCTATCATTTTCTGGCTTTTTATTCTAGATTAAAGCATTTTCTTTTTGCCATTGAATTAGGTGAATTACTACAAATTTTTTTTACCTGATATGTAATTGTAATGGAATATGCTCATAAGTTTTTTATCAACATTGTAAATGTTTGCACACTTGCAGATAAAGATAAATGATAATAATAATGGATGATAATAGATGGACAATTGAAATTTTAAACTGGATTCAAAGAGATTGTAAAAGATCCAGAAAGAAACCATATATGAGATGAATGGATGAAATAAGAGTATGCAGGGGAGAGGTGGAGAGGCTAGAGATCAGAGATGGATTGAACTTGAGACCTTCATCCTGCACTGGATTGATTGAAAATGATGATGATGATGATTTTTAATTTTGGCTCATAATGCATATATGGACAACAATGAATTTGGTTTTTCCAATTTTTTTATAACCATATCTCGGACATTGCCTGATTTTGTTCTTGATTCTACTAGCCTTGATATATCGATTGGGTCTTCTGCATTATCAAGGAGACTGTTGTGCATCAATTACTGTCTTTTCTGGGTAATATTTAATCAGTGCAGTTCTGACAGTATCTCACTTCTCTTCCACTAATTAATTTCATTTTATATTCCTTTTTACTAAGGATCTGTTTTTGAGATAAACTAGTTTAATTCTAATGCTCGTTATTGCAACATATCTATTTCAATGGAAATTCTTTATTGTTTCCAGTCAATACCTTTTTCGAACCCATAATCATTGATCTAATTATTGTCTTCTTATACAACAGTGATACTCAAACTTTTGGCTTCTGAGCATCGTTCAAAGAATATTAAAATTTCTCTGTACTGCCACCCTTTATAAAAAATTTCAGCATCAGAAAAAAAAAAAGGCAAATAAAAAATATTTATTTTAGTTTTTTTAGTAATCAAAATGTAATTACCATAATAAAAGTTAAATATTTAGAAACAAAATATCTATTATTATTATTACTAGCATTTCCGATATTATTACACAAAAAAACTATACAAAAAACAATCAAAATATAAAAAAAGCCTTATAATAAAAATTAGTTTTAAGCATAAATTAGCTTTAGTATTAATTTTGTTCTCTATTTTTTTAAAATATAATATTGAAAATCTCTTTTCGCAAAAATAGCTAATGCAAAATGGCAGTTTGGTGCTAAAATGTTAATGATTTAGAGTGCAATAAACCTAGACATTTTTGTTTTAAAACGAGCTGACAAAGGTAATGATCAATATAATGGAAGTGTAGTTTTAATTTTTTTTTTTAAAACCAGTTTTACAAGATTTGAATAAATTAAAAACTTAAATATAATTTTTCACAAATAGTTTATTTTTCGCATCCCACCAGTGGCATGCATACATAAATTGAGAATGCTGCTATATATTTTTTATCCATTATTCTTGATATATTAACTGTGAAGTTTTTGCAAGTAAAAACAAAAAAAAATTATACAGATTAGACAAGTCTAGTAATGTTTTTTTCCGAAGTTAGTTCACAATTCTGTTATTTTATAGGAATTTGTGTATCCTTAAGAATTATGTAAGTAGATTTAAATTACCATTTTTGTTCTGATTTTCACGTGTCCTTTTATGTTCAAGTTTTTCATTTGTCATTCATCTCTTGCAATCTTTACCTCAAAAACATATCTAATTTCTTAATTTATTATCTTTTTAAATATAGTATTTTTTCATTGACTCTTTCAGATACTATGACAGCATTTTTTAATGCTATCAAACATCAATTTTCTACCAAGCATCTTACATTCAACTATCAGCCTTTCAAGCTAATTGTGCATGCGCTTTGGCTGACATTTGAATGTAATACAATTGTAGGCACAGCGCTATATAAAAATAAATGCTTATTTACCAAGCATCTTAGAAAATTTCAGTCATTTTTTGCAGTAGTTATTTTTTTTAGTAAATGACTCAAATGGTTATTTGAAATGAAACATTACAGTTTTAGAAGTATTCATATGTAGCAATGATTTTGCTGTATTGTTTGTGGTAGATGAGAAATGACTTGCATTTAAAAAAGTGTATGGAAATGAGATGGAATTTGAGTTTTAAGACGTAAAAGTAGTAAGAATGTTAGTATCTTAGCATTTGACTTTAAAAAGCAGTTATCATTTTTTAAAAAAAAGAAAAATTGTGGATGGTCATGTGATTTTCAAAAATGCAAGCAACTTTTTGAGCTTTACTTATAGAATCTGTCATGATATGCAAGAAATGTTTAGTGTTCAATTTTTATGCAAAATAAATAAGCAATTATTCAGCTGTATTTTAATTCCAAAATTGATTACAATATCTTCACACTTGGAGTATTTGAAACATCACATTTGCTAATGTGTGGGTCAGCATTTAATCTATTCTAAATATTTATTATTTCCCATCTTACTATTTTGAGTAAAAATAATAGTTAAACAATAAATATTTGAATTAATGATAAAAATTATAACAAACAATAGTAATTGACATTCACAAAAAATAAAGGTTGCATACTTCTTAAATAGCTTTCCATTAAACATTACTGAGTTTTGTAAAGTAAAGATCATTTTATCTTTACAAGATGGTAATTATTAAAACTTTTCACATTTCCTATTTATATTTTGTTTTATTAAAATCTATGAATAAGAATTCTAAAAACAATATTTACATACGTTACTGTTCAATTCATAACATCTGAAAAATAACTTCGTAGTAAATCGTAAGATTTGCGTTGTTTGTTTATAAATAATAAGCAGTGAGTTGAATGTGAAGATGTTTAAAAGCTTGACGCTCTCAAGTCAAAATACTTTAGACTGGTTTATATATATATAAATTTAAGTAAAAAGAAAAGTGGAACCATCTTTTTTTGTAAAATCTTTGTCTTGTGTTGGGACTTGAGAGTTCCCTACACAGTCATCATTACATCTGATTGGCTGTCATATAAGCATTCTAAAAAAAGCACGTGAGAGATTTCTGCCTTTCACTTTAACTATCTAATATATATATCTAAATAATAATCCATAGCTTTTTTGCTTTTTTATTTTCTTTCTGCATCTATTTAATAGTTCTATTAAGCATTTTTATTAGAGAACTTATAAATGTCAATACTTTTTTTATTTAAATAAAATCTTCATGAATATTGCGTTTATAAGCATTGTAATTTATACAATTATGTATATATTTTATTTATATAAATATATACTCAATGCATACATATTTTAATATATACTCATTATCAGTGTAGTAGTTTCTCCAATTTTATTCCAGTACTCTTAATTCATAGCCTTTTCTCATTATATATTTTTTTACCCCACATAATTCATCGACTTCTATTTGTTTATATATAAATTGAATTTGTCTCCCTAAGTTACGTGTTAGTTATTTAACTGATTAAAAACATTTTGATTTCAGTTTGCGTTCATAGATTTATAAATAACTAAAAGGGTAAAAAGTAGTTGCTGGAAGGGTGCATTAGATCTTAGAGATCTAAGTGCTTTGCTTTCAGATCCAAGGCTCTCACCGATGAAATCAATAAGCTAGAAACTAGTCGAAATATCAGATGACGAAGTACTAGATAGAGATTTAAATGCGCAAATCTGTCATCTATTGATTTCTATAGCTTGCACTAGGTGGCACGTTTATGTGGAAAGAGTTGCTACTATTTTAATAACTTGTGCAAGGAAAATAAATGGTCAGGTGATGTTTTAATGGTTTCTAGCTTTCATCATTGAGGAGTTTTAGGTCTCTTGATTACTAAATTTATACTGGATGGCATAATTGTTTATGAAAAGAAAATGCTGCTGAACTATAATATTTACAGTTTACTCTTAAAATACATTAATCACCCCCCCCCCCACCCCCAGTTTAGAGATGACAGTTGCTATATTGAAGTATTGAAGAATCTTGTTTAATTAGTTGATCTTCATAGATGATATTTTAAATTTTTCATGCATTATTTGATTGAGAATGCAATTCTCATAACTTTAGTTTATACATTTCGGAGACAAAATATATGGTATTATAAAACTTAAGAAAATTTAAGAAATATAAACATTTTTGTATTTACTTATTCATTGTCTATTTTGATAAATAAGTTTAAAATACATTTTAGGAACAAGTTTAATTTCCTCATAAAGTTATAATTAAAATAAGATATGAAAATAACTTTATTAATTTATGCTATTGATATTCAAAAAATAAAAAAGTCTATTTTTCTTTAGGCTTTTAAACATCTTGCAGCAGTGCAAGAAGATTCTTTAAGAGATATTTTTTCCTTGAAGATCCAAATAAATAATAGGCCATACAATAGATTGTTCTTAAATGTTTATTAAAAGGAATATCGATAAATTATAATTTGAAAGATTGTATATATATATGTATTGTAAGGGTTACTTACAATTCTGTTAACCTCACTTATTTAAGTAAAAGATCAAAACGTCATCTGAAAAATATAAGAGTAAGTTTATGAATAGTAAATACATTTTTTTAAAAAAATACACATATATATATAACTTAAAGGTTAAACTATAAAACCTTAATAACAAAAGTCAATTCAAATAAATAGTTGTTTTAATAAAATTAAAATAAAATGATTATTTTAGATAATTCACATATACACATATTAAATGATTATTTTTAAATCATATCTATATATACAATAATAATTATTTAAGTTGATTAACCTTAATAATCAAGACGTAAACTTGGAGATAACCTTAGGTCAAGTCACATCTTAGCAACTAAACAAATAACGAAAGTCAATTCAAATAAATAGTTTTAATAAAATTAAAATGATTATTTTAGATAATTCACATATACACCTATAAAATGATTATTTTTAAATCATATATATATAATAATAATTATTTTAGTTGATTAACCTTAATAAGACAAATTTGGAAATAACCTTAGATCACGTCGCATCTTAGCAACTAAACACAAAGGAAATAAAATTTAGAATTCAATTATACAGTTATTAATTATAGTAATTTCAACAATAGTTGAATATGAAATCGTGAAATCAAATAGTATATTTAATTAAAACATGTTACCGGAAGTTGATTCTACTATAAAAGCTGGATCAAATAATTTCAAAATTAATCCTATCTTTTGCCAATGAACTAGCCACCATATAGTCATTTTGCTGTGTTCGAATTCCTTACATAATAAAAGATGGATTAAAAATTTAAACGAATCTTCTTGTTGATAAAATTTTTATTAGAAAATAACTTTAATTTCACTCAATAAAAAAAAGTAAATAAATTACTCTTTAATATTATCAATTACAATTTCAAAATGAAATTATATATATATTTTATTTATTAATTAAAGGATCTAATAATAAAATCGTTCTAAATTGGAATCATAAAGACGATAAATTTTCATCAAAAAAAGTATTTATATATGTAAATTAAATTATATTAAGAAGATAAGTATATAAAATATGGTGTGAGTAAAGACCATTTTGCCATAGGATCGAATGTTATTCCTTGATCTGAAAATAATGTAATTGTTTATTCCTATTGTAGTGCCTAAACTATATGTACTTCATCTATATAATTTAAAATGCAATTTCAATTTATATCGAAATAATTTATGGAAGAAGATGTCAACATCATATAAGAAGAAGAATTCTGAACAACAGAGTATATTCATTGACTCACTGAAGATTAATAATCAGGGAATAAAGAATTTTATCCTTAATGGACATTACTTCATAAATTATGGAAATAAATAGGACAATATCATAAACTTTTATTACATCTTAGCGCTTCGGATATCTAATTTTATTTCCTTCGCTTCCAAAATCTGTTTATGTTGAAATAGTCCATTTAAGAAAGTTATTAAATGAAGAGAAATGGAAAGATCATTGATTTAAATATTTCTTTTTTAATAAAATTTAGATCTTCCCTATAAAAGTGACTTGACCGAGGTAAAATAACTTAATATGGAGGTAAGATTTTATTCTTCATATTGATTTAATTCTTGACAGAACAGAAATTTTTGTTTATTACTAATATAATTAATTTAGTAATATTTGTTTATTATTCTTTGTGTAAATGATTAACATCCTTGGGTGAAAGATCTTTTATTTCATAATAATGACTACATATTGAAGGGGATTCTTATAAAATTGGAATTCCTATACAAGGATTGGATAATATAAAATCTTCATTTATACATAAAATGTTAATATTAAATTTAGCTAGTTAGTAGTATTATAATTTTTTTGTTGAATTTATAAAATTTTATTTCTTGTTTTACAATTTATTAAAATTTGGTCGTGTTATGATACATATATATTATGGGGATATGGGAAGGTATTATTTTAATTTGATATTACAAAATAGTAAAAATGTATGTAAAGCACTTATTATAATATTTTTTTTTTGTTATTTGAAATAAACTTAAGCTGTTATCTGTTAATAAATATGTTAAAGTTTGTTTTAAATTCAAGGAGGTCTCTGATTTATTTTATTTATTTATTTATTTTCCGAAATAAATAAGATATGAATACACATACCTATATACATATATCATACTAATTTAATATCTTGATAATTTGGTTGAAATTAATTTTAAAATTGATTGAAATTATATTAAGTACTATTACTGATATAGGATATTGATGGAAACACCTGAAGAGAGTTAAATGTAAAAACTGCAGAGTTCAAATACTGAGCATAACTGAACCATTTACAAATGCGAAGATTGAATGAATTAATCTAAATTGCATCTGTATAGAATATTTAATTTTAAATTATCTTGTTTGAAATGAATTCAATCTTGGATTAAAGTTAAATCAGATCATTTATAGCATTCTATATGAAGACCCTAAATCCGATTATAGTTAGATGCGACCCCTTGGTTCTTTTAGAGGATCCGGATCATTACAGTATGTTGTTAATTGCAGGTATAGGTCATTTATATGCACACAAATTGTTGAGTAACTTTCATTGAAAATAATAACAATGTTGTAACTTATTTTCCGGTAAATAATTTTGAAGTAATAATTCATGGGATCCTTTATAAATTTTTATATTTTATTACAGAAAGATTAAATAATGAAAAACTATAGAAAATTTTTAATATCATCTTTTATAAATGGTTTCTTAGTTTCTTCATTATTTATTTTAAATTCACAATAAATAAAAAAAATGTTAAAAAGTACATTAGAAAAAAATGTATAATAAGAAGTTAATAAATATTTCAACTTTGATGGACACTATTTTTTTTATCAGTTTCCAGCCAGTTAAAATAAAAAAACAAACACTTTTTAGCAAAAACCTTTTATTGACCTATATTTATGCCCAATCTTGTTTCAACTATTCTGCTGTCTTCTTCAGAGCTACTTATTTTAATTTTTTTTTTTTTTTAAAGTAAATTCATGGACAATCTTACATTTCGACTGTTCTGCAGTGTTCTTCAGAGCGACTTACATTTTAATTTTTTTTTTTTAAAGTAAAAAAAAAACGTTTTTACTTTTAAAAAAAAATTAAAATAAAAGTGTCTCTGAAGAAGGCTGCAGGACAGTCGAAACTTAAGATTATAAGTCAATAAAAGGTTGTTGCTAAAAAATGTTCAAAGTAGTGGATAAATTGTATTTATATAAGATATTACAGGAAAATAAAAGAGGTGGTGAATTTGGTAATATTTCTGAAAAAAACAAAAAAATTATTTAAAATCTACTTTTTAAATCATATCATGTTTCCACTTTATATTTGTAGAGATTGGAAATGAACTTATAGAAATGTTATCCATTTGCTTTTATGTTTTTCAGTTTTTTAAAAGTGAGTTTTAATATTATGGTTTATATTTTGTATTAAATTACATTGTAGGCAGTAAGTTTATTACAAGGAAGTAAAAACGGGGATGTAAATAACATTAAATTGATGAACATTTTAAAATTCCAAAGGTTAAATAATTTAGTTTTCAGCAATAATGTTAAAAATTGATAAAGTGGTTTTAAATATCAAGGACTTGTGTAAATAGTGTTAAGCAGGGATAGACTACTATTGTAAATAATGTGCAAAGTTTATTGCTGGGTTATAATATTTTATTGTCCCACTGCTTCAACAGTCTATATACAAGAAGATCATTTTATATTTTTAAGAAATGGAAGTATAAATATATTCTTGACTGTTGTACTGTCTCATATTACTTAGTTATAACAAATCCTGCAACAATAGTGATAATGAAACCCACAAAATTCTGCTTCCATTAGTTTATGTAATGTGGATATTAGATTTCTTTTTTTGGTTAAATCTTAAAATGAATCTATTAATAAGGTGAGATAAAGACGATAAGTTTTAGTTATAGCAGGCCATTGAAACGAGGATGGATCAATAACTGATAGCATTTCTAAAGGGGTAAAAAATGTCAACAGAATGGCACTGGAAGAAATTGAAGAGACAAATTAATTGATTATTGAATGTTCTGGTACTTTGAAAATGTGCTGAGATGCTTCACGTCGCATATAAGAACAGTACTCAGAAATTTGAATTTAATATATAGTAGAAGCTATCCAGGAAAAAAATAATGTTATAAAAATTTAGTTTTTCTTAATAGAGCTGATACTTGAGTACAAATAGACTTTAAAGCTAAAATGAGAATGAACTTTAAAATTAAATTAATTATTATTATATTCCAGGTAAGCTATGACTGATTACATGAGAACTGATGTACTGACTAAAAATACTGATGCCAGGATGAAGAAAGCACTACTGGTTGGAGGTGTTGTTTAATAGACCCTTAGTACCTACTTTTAGCTTTATATATTGTTTTATTTGACAATTTTTAAATATCTGGATGTAAAATGCTATCGTCTATGATATTGTGGAGTAGAAAAAAAGAAAGGAGAAAGTCAGACATCTGTCATAAATTAAAATATATGGAATAGATATTGGACAGATCTTCGAATGGAAAAGTTAGAGACAAAACTAGATGGGATACCTATTTTGTTATTCAGAAGGTAGATCATACAAAGGGAATTTGCTAGCTCTTTTATAAATTTTTCAATTCTTATATTTTTTAAACGAGGTCAAAAGGCTGGTTTTACACAATAGATAAACAAACACTTCTACAAGATTCACTTTATTCTTTAAATTTATCCAAATGCACATCTTATAAGCCTCCTGTAACTAATTATAACTGTATAATAGATTAAAAGCTATACTAAGCCTGTATATTCGGAGAAAACGTAAATATTAAATAAATCTTATAGTTCAGTTTTTGCACAGCACCGCATGTCAGCCGGTCACGATTGCCAACCTAGAGATCCAGTAGTGGTTTGCAGAGAGCGACACGATCTCAAAAGGAAAATAAAAGAGGCTTACTTTATCGCTAGAGATAGCGACACCATAAATAGAAAAGACTTTCTACAAAATATCCAGGAAATGGAATATGTAACTATCGCATTTGCATAAATTTGCATCGCTCCTAATCAATTTCTTGTCTAATTACAAAATGACTATGAATATGAGGGCTCTGACCCTTGAAAGTGCTTAGCCACTTACTTAAGTATATATATTAAAATAAATAAATATATATTTATTTGTCTTCAGCTTTGTGTGCGTTTTAGCGCATTTTATATTTTGCACTTTAGAACAATTAGCCACAAAGTTTAAACTATTTGCTCATTTAAATAAATCTTAATGCATTTATGGTGCTGAGTCCCTTTTGCAAAAACAATTTATATTCAAAACAACAAATGTAAGTAGTAAGTACAAATTTCCTTCCTTTCAACAATTGCTTCTAAAAGTGTGCTGATGTAAAATGAATGTAGAATTTAAATAATAAATTAATTTTCCCTATGATCAGATAAAGTTTTTATCCTATAGCTAGATTTTTTTTTAATGGTGCCTGAATTGCTCGAAACTCGTATTCAAAAATTAAAGCAAAAAAGTGATTGTAGTGATACAGTTAAGTAATGCTAGATCGTAACATAGAAAGTTATATTATCAGTAGTAGGATGCTTGTTCAACACAACAAACCTACCCCTACAGATTATCGATTAATGTATATAAGTCAATCCAATTTTGATTCCTTGTAAAATGAAAGTTTCTATTCTAGATATTCTATGGGAAAATGATGTTTTCTGATTTGGTTGACACAATATAATATTGTGATGGAAATGAGTAATTGTCTACAGATTTGAACAAACTCGCAGGATTATCAAACAGCAAACTAAATACTTGGGTCTACATAGATTGCTAACGAGAATCAAGAAATCAGTATGGCAGTATCTGCCAATTTGATGAATGACTTCATTTAATGATATCATCGTACTGAGAGATCCGTTCAGATAGAGTAACCAGTTCATTTTTCCTGTTGACCAGATTCCCTCATGTCTAACTCCCCTTCTCAATTTTTTATTGCACGAGTAATTATTGAGTAGTTTTAAAATAACTGTAAGAATTGAATTGTTTTTATATAATGCATTAATATTTTTAAAAAGATGTTAACTATTTCTGTAACAACCTGTATTAAGAGTATAGAATGGTTTCAAATTGGACACTTTATTTTGTCATTTAGTAATAGTTTTTAAATACAATTCGAGAGACTCAGTGCAAATGTCTTGTAGGATTTATATTTAAAAACATTTTAATAAAGATGTGACTGACACTGTTCTTTGAAGCTTACATTTTACAATAAGTTAAGCTGTTTTCATTGACTAGTTTTAATTGTTAAAATGCTTTTAAAAAAATTCAAACCTTTTTAAAACATTTTTCGCAACATATCTCTTGTTCAAGTATTATTGGCCTGACCAGTTGCAGTATTAACATGTGAATCAAACCAATCACATTTGTGAATACTGAATTTAAGATGATACTCTAAACATTTACATTATTCTATCAAAAACTGCTTAGTTAGAATCTCAGCTTAAATTCAGTTATTATGATTCTAAAAATCAGCTATTCCATTCATGCGTTAGTTTTGTCACAGAACAAGCCAGTAACACCTGAAGAAGAAAAGAGAATAATATTACTTGAAGTGTGTTATGTATTAACTTGTGTGTTATTACTATCTGAAAAGTTTAAATAAGAATTGATTTTTTCTAAAAAACATTTCTAACAATTAAAACTAAATGATGGTGATAGTCCCAACATGCAACTGAGCAAAATGTCATTATTATAAACTTTCAAATATATTTTACAATAGTATTTTTTTGTTTTTGGTAAATACCGTTTTTTTGTTTTGCTATAGGTTGTGGATGCATCAGGCAGCATGGGTAAGCTTTTATCCAAGATATTTGGCAATAAAGAGATGCGAATCCTAATGCTGGGATTAGATGCGGCAGGCAAGACAAGTATCCTTGAGAAAATCAGCCTTTTAGTTTGTTACATACACTGTTTAACGTAGAAATCACTTCATCCAGAAGTGGCATGCAAAGTAGACAATCACTAAAATGAAAGTAATATAATTTCCTACTTCTTCTTTTCCTATGTATTGATTTCTATTATATCATATCATACCATTTCCACCTTCTTTGACACTTTATCAATACTTTTATTTTTATTACACTAACAGTTTCGACTGTCCTGCAGTCATCATCAGAGCTACAATATTCAAATATATAATTATACAATTATTACACTTATCCACATATATATATATATACATAATTAATACACAATATAAACAAAAGTAATTATACATTTTAATATAATCTTTATCAATAATCATTTCCCATTTTATTATCTTATCTTCTAAATAATTTTATCAATATTTTATATTACTTTATTTTATATCACTTTATTTTATTTTTTAAATACTATTTAATATAATAATTATAACTTTAACATTTATTTTACTATTTAATGCATATTATTATCATTTTTTTAATATTATAAAATCAACTTCTAAAAAAAAAAAAAAAATATTTAATAAAAATAAGACAAAATTAGAGGTTGATTTTATAATATAAGAAAAATGATAATAATATGCATTAAATAGTAAAATAAATGTTAAAGTTATAATTATTATATTAAATAATATTTTAAAAAATAAAATAAAGTGATATAAAATAAATTAATATAAAATATTGATAAAATTATTTAGAAGATAAGGTAATAAAATGGGAAATGATTATTTATAAAGATCATATTAAAATGTATAATTACTTTTGTGTATATTGTGTATTAATTATGTATATATGTGGATAAGTGTAATAATTGTACAATTATATATTTGAATATTGTAGCTCTGATGATGACTGCAGGACAATCGAAACTGTTAGTGTAATAAAAATAATAAAAATAAAAGTATTGATAAAAAGAAGGTGGAAATGGTATAAAATGAAAGCCGCAACAATCTAGTATATAGATTAGTTGACATTTAAGCATATCTCATATCTGAAGATTCTTAGAGGTCTTATTTGCAAATTTGTTCGCAATATTTTGCACATTCGGAATGTTAGAAATACTTGGATGTTTTTGAAAACTTGTTGCACTTGTAGTCATTGGTAGAGAAACTAATTCGATTGACAGTTTAGTGTTTTTATTACTAAATAATGACAACAACTTGTATTACTGCAAAGGGTAGTAGAAGAGATAAGCAATATCTCCTTCACTAGATGCACGATGAGCCAAGAATTGATGCCCAAGAAGGAAGCAAAACTGGCAGCAGAATTGTGTTCAGCTGATAAGAATCACTGGATCGATATCTAGCATTTACAAGATGGTTAACTGCTATTATCCTACGTTAGCATTTTTTTTATCATGAATATTTTTGTATGGTGGCCATCAGATATAACTTCTGGTTTCTTTTGGTATACCTTTAGATTCAGCGGTGAATGTCGTTTTAAAATGCGTACTGTATGATTATTTTTCAGCAAAATATATTTATCTAAATGTTCTAAGTTTTTTCAAGGGGTCCACGTAATCTCTAGGCTATTATTTGTCCAGGCATCTGACTCATTAAGCCTATTTGGAACTGCCCAAGGATTTCCTTGTTCACTTTGTAGTTGGACTGGCAGGGCTATATACTATTTGGAAAATAAATGATGTTTATGTATTGTAACGGTCAGGATGAGCTGATAGTTGGAAAACCACCGCCCGGGTGACTTAAACCACCACAACTCATTCTAACCCACATACTACTTCATTTTTTTTTTTAGGCTCGGTGATCAGAGAGATGTAGGGACTGTTAAAACTAGTTTATTAGCTATATGACTTCTCTGTGGCAAAACAGGACACCCAATGCAATGTGTATATAAAGTACAAACACTTTATTAGTAATTAAAGTTTCAAACAAATAAACAAAAGAAGTGACTGCAACTTAATTAGGTTGCTAGACTTATAAGATCGTGGAATTATATTAATTGGTGATTACAAATGTAAAACTTTCAAAGTATAGTGGATCTATAAATAAGGGACCTCTGATGGTGAACACATTGGATCTTTGGGGCAGATATCCCTCAAAGCAGGTACATGATAGTAATTAAAATAAAATAAGTTTACTTTAACTCTAGAAAATATGGCTAAATAGATAAATGCATAACTCTTATGATTATGACCAATAAAAACTGAAATATCAAGCATTAATATATACAAGGGATAAGGAAGGCAGTACTGAGTTGCTAAAGTAATAAATAAATAACGAATATGATCGCCTCCGCGATGTCATATCCAAGTCTTATAATAAGGCAATGACGGGAATATATTTGCTTTTTGCGAAGTTGAATGGGTCGTGGTATGAAGGAATGAACATCTTCATATAACTCTTAATAACTCTCATTACAGGCAGAAATGATCCACTGCACTGGTAACAAGAAATAAGACCATACGGGTCTGGAAAATGGAAGGAATGTTCCCGCATTTGCGTGGAACTTATTTAGAATGAACCCGTCAATCAAGTTTTTTGAAGCAGGGATAAACGCCTGCTGAAGAAATGCAGTAAAAACAATAAAGAAATTGGACAATCCAGTAACGCTATATTTATATACCATAATAATAAATATTTGGACTTAAATCTATAAAACGTAAATGGTCATGCCATAAGTTTATCACATGCAGATATCTATGCTATAGGACTAAGTCAAAGTCTACGCAGTTAGGATATATAATAAAAGATTTTATAACGAAATTAATTCTGCTTAGAGATCTGCCCATAGGTCTTACAGATATAAAGAAATTATTGATATGATAGCCTACGACGCTAATATTAAATTTGAAATAAAAGTTTTAAAGAATTAATTATCATATCATACAGTATACATATATATTTGCCAAAAGTAAATAAACGAAATTTTTTGTTTTTAAAAAAATTGAAGGTTGTTTATAAATCCAGGGTATGCAGTATACATACTGTATATACTTTCTTATAAAAGAGAATAAAGTTTGCTTTAACATTTTAACACTATCTTAATTTTAAATTTGAAAGTGTTATGTAAACCATTCAAATACTAATTTTGAAATAATAAAAAGAACAAATTAAAATCAGAGGGAGCGGAATTTAAATATCTTGTTTTAATTAATTACTGGACTTTTCTTGAGATAATGTCAAATATTTTAAATCATTGAAATCTTTTACCACATTTACTTCCGTCTGATTCTTAAACAAAAAGACTAGCAAAATTTAAGAAAGATTGAGCATATATTGCAATAGTCAATCTTCCTTACTATGTATAATTAAGCGTGGTTAAGGAAATATTTAGATAATGAATAAGATATCTAAATAAACATTTTACAGAATGATTAGTTTATAATTATTTAAAGCAAAGAAGGAGAAGCTTTTATCATTTAAAATTTATCATTAAATCAAATTATTATTTAGTCAGACCTTTGAAAGATATTGGCAAACTAGTAGAATTGGCTGATTGCTCCGTGATATTATACATGGGGTTTTGTATTGGTGGCAATAACATAATATGTCAGCAACATGATTGTTAAATGTAGGCAAGGGCTCCATCAGGTACTCTATACTCAGCTGCACCGGAGCTGGGCAGAGAAATTGTGGCAATCTACTCCCTCATAGCGTGATGTAATTTAACCATTTAAAAACTTTGCAAATAAAACTTTCCAAAACTACAAGAAGTGTATACTAATAGATTATTATACTTCGTTATTAATAAAGCTCGATTTTTAATTCATGTTAAAGAATAAAATTAAAGGTATATGCTGTGTATGTTTAATGAAAACATGAAATGTTTTTAATTTATAGGCAAAAACTTGATTGATTTTAAATAGATTTATCCTAATTTTGAATGACTAGGCATTTTGATACCATTCTGCTTAACAACGAAGATGAATTCTATGATTTACAGAGTGAGTACATCAAATTGCAAACACTTGTTTACCTTTAATTATTCAATTAATTTTGGCCATGTTGTCAAAAGGTTGTTATAGCTGAAACCGTATTGGAACAAGTATCTTATTTGGAATCTTCCTTCTCCAACTTTTGAGCAATAAACCAATAAAATAATCCACTTTTGATTTTTTTTTTTACAATAGATAATTGGCTTATCTTGATAGATATCATTTGCAGATGGCAGAAGTTAGAGATGAATATTATCTGACACTTTAACTTCTACAATGACTGAAAATACAACCTTTAGACATAAAATTTTTAATTTTTCTAAACATTCAAAGTCATCTTGAGCAGGACTTTTCTAAAATCAAAAGTAGGAAATTGTGTCGTATTTTTAATTTTAGTCATTCCTTGATTTAAAGTAAGGGGATTTGGGAGGGGGAGGGGTAGCGGCAACTCTTTAGATTAACATGATTTATTCTAAAAATCAATATAATATTGGAATTTTAATTGTTATTTGCTATGTTTTTAATTTTTCTTAAATTGTTAAACAGCTATTTTATATAAATTAAAATTGGGTCAATCGGTTACCACAATCCCCACAGTTGGCTTCAACGTAGAAACTGTTACATATAAGAATGTCAAGTTTAACGTCTGGGTAAGTAGAGTTCTTGAATTGGTAATAATTTGATAATAAATTTGTAACATTTTTTTGTTAATTACTTCCTTTTTTATTTACGTTTGTATTTGTCAAATCATAAAATATTTAGTAATTTTTTTTTTTTGTATATAATTTCCAATAGGATTCTTATTACCATTGCAGCCCTTGTGTTGATTTTACGCAACCAATGATAATGTCATGATTATTCAAAATCATAATATAGTTGATTATTCAAACACGTTTGTTTTTTAGATTTTGTAATGAATAAGTTCAGTGAATATCTTCCTATGTAATACTATAATATAATAATTATGCTTAGTTAACATATATTTAAGAATTATCTAAAGATTATCAGGACAAATCGTATAATTATCAGATAGTACAGAATTTGTTTTTAAATTTTTTTAAAAAAAATAGATTCTAATTTTAACAATTTGTGATTGAAATGATTTTTAAAAATTTGTTTTTAAAGAAAAATAATTCTAATCCGCTATCAGTTGACATTCTTCCGAAATTTTTATTATGCTAAAATTATTATTATGGTTATTTCTTGGAACATAATTAGTATGAAAAATTCAAATAAAAGCAAATAAAATAATTATTTTTAACCATGTGCTTAATGTGTGTTTTTTAAAAAAAAACATAATACAAATTCCCCAACATGTTGAAAAAAATTTTAGGAATAAGCAGCAAATGGAAAATTTCCGCCTTCTAGCGATCGTTGAATAAGCAAATTTTATCTGATTAACAAAAATAGATTAAATAACTGTGATGAAAAAAAGAGCCACCGAATTCACTGAAAAACAACCTTTCGTACTGCATAATTTTTCCAGCCATGATAAACAAGCACCATTAGGCATGACAACAAGGATTCCATGTTGTAAAGTTCAGAAACATCCTCGATGAGATATCAGTGGTTTTTAATCTCCGTAAAGATCAATACTATTATAAATTACTAATCCTAATATCCACTTTTTTCCTTATTATTCAGCCTAGTTAAGTAATAATATAATAAAATGAAAAAGTTTATAATAATTTATAATGGTTACTAAGTTTAATGGTAATAATTTTAAAGTTTAAATTTTATATAGTAATATTTAGAGTGATTATAAAAAATTAATAAAGAAATAATATAAGATTATAAGTTTCATATGTTGATTATATTTTGCAATTTTTAGTGCACGATAATATTAATTGATATGAAGGACTACTGATTTGACTTATGTAGTAATAATAATTAATGATATAGGTGTAATAAAAGTTGGGAATGTTTTAGAGTATGTATATATGGTTAAGGTATATATGCGTATATATTTGATATAGATATATTGAAAAGGGTTTTATTTATGTATTGTATATAATAGGATTATTATATGTAAGTAGTATAAATGAAGAATGTATATGATATATGCACGTATATTGTAACAGTCAGAATCGTCTATCTCGCTAACACACTGCAGAATTCAAACCCCAGACACGAAACTGAACATTCTAGGAGGGGTTGCCTTCGAGATATACTAAGTTCGAATCTAAAGTCCAAATTTCACAGCGCCATCTACGTGATAACGCATCTGATGCCACTACTAGTATAACCTTTGACCGGTGCCTGGTGGTCAGGGAGAAACAAAAGACTCTATACTAAAAGAAGTTTGAGTGGCTAATTAACGTCTATGGATTTACAAAAGAAATGCAGAAAATATATATATAGACCGAGACAGTGATAGGAATCAATAAAATAAGAGATCAAATTTAGTTTTAAATAATTTCACAAAATTTATTTAAATAAAATATATATATAACGCCACTATCTGCTTATATGAGACAGGGACGCGTATTAAGTAATTGTGGGCATTATATTTCAATAAATGACAAAAAGGTTTTAAAACAAAGTGATATATTCTATTCCTCGGGCTAATAGCATTACGATAATGTGCTTGACGAGATAGGAACATGTGCGAGGTGCTTTGAGCAATTATACAAGTTTAAGAAAATATTTGAAAATTAAGTGTTCTAAAATATTTATTGATTTCGAGAATAAAACGGACTAAAGCTTACTAAGCAACAAAGTGGGAATGTGATCAAAGCATTTATTTGATAATAATATTAATAGAGTTGCATTGGGAGGTTAGTATTGCTGATAATGAATTTATTAAAGATGGAGGGTGTGACACGTTTAAGTCACGGATGCTTTGTAAAATAAATATAAAATAAAACAATAATGGAATATTTGGAATGATTACGGAGGGCATATCGCCGCTAACCTGTAGGAAAGTATTTTATGAAGAGCCGAAACTTAGCGACTGTGTGACGATTGCGTTTAATTCCCAGGTGTGTCATTTGGAAACACACTCTGCCTGGAAATCGCAAAAAGGGCGAAGAGAACGGCTTTAGCCGTGTAAAGTATCCTTGGAAAATAAAACAAAGCGGTCTCAACAACCAATTCATTTACCAGCAATACGAGACGAGTGTATACAAAACATACTGAATGGGTTTTACTTGGATTAAGAGAAATGCCCAATCAAATTCCCAGAAATTCATTTAAAAGGGTCCGCACATTCTCGACGTCAACGATGAACTTTGTAATTAAAGTAGAGCACGGTAATTTAAATAGGAAAATGCATGCTTGCGGGTTTGAAAAGTAAGTATAGATTTATATACGCAATCATGCATTAGGGGACACATTTAATCATTGACCTCACACATACTCTCATATTAGATTAAAATCAATAACATGTAGATTTTAAACTATGTGATTATATTATATATTAAAGAATATAATCGCCCTCGAACGAATGATTTGCAAGATAATAAAATTGGAAAATTATTAAGAAATTTAAAATATGCCTTCATAGCGGCGTCTTATTTTCAACAGAGGGAATAATTCACTCGGTCAAAGACGATTCTGACACATTATCATAATAAAATAACAGAAAGTTTAATCAATAGAAAATATTAACCCAAGGATAGAGAGCAAAATGTTGAGTAAACACGTTAAAGAAATACATAATGAAGTTATGTGAAATATAAGAAAAACAATTTTAGAATAGCTATAGCATGTTAGTTAGGATTCACAAGAGCTCTTGGGTTAATTTAGGGTTACCTCTGGAGAAGCATTTTTAGGCAGATTGATGGTCGGCAGGTTTTTATGTAATTTAACAGCGAAATCTGGAAATGTTCATATTTTTGGCAGCAGCAGCAGTTCCGGGGTTCCCTGTGTGATAACTTCCGATGGTCTACGGCAGCAGATGACCATTCCGGAGAGAAATAGCCTTCTCGCGCTCTACTCTGTCATGTCAAGATTTACAAATTACTAAAATAGAACTCAGAATGATTTCTCTTAGAAACATTAGAAAAAAACTGGAGAACAAAAGAAAACCCTTCTTTTTATAGTAGACGTTAACAATAGAACTGCCCTGGAGCATTACAAAAATATATCGGACTTATCAGCTGTAATTAAATCTATCCCAATGTCTAAAGGAATTCAACATTAATTAATTTCTTTTGTTAATTTCCCTGTCGACATTCGGATTACAAACTAGATTTAATTAAAACTTTTATTAATTAAAGAAAACCTTAAGTGGACATCTGCTGTTTTTAGATAAACTTATAGAACATTAACTAATTAAACTATTGTCCCTGATTTATTTAAACAGAAATATTTGGAATAACTTTTATTAAATTAAAGAAAATGATTTTACTTTTTAAATTGCAATATTTGAATCTATTTACTAAACGAATATTTACTAAATGAATTTTATTTTAAATCAAAATGTATTACGACAGTAATATATTTGTAAATAGATTCAAACAAAATAACTTTAACAATTTATAATTTTGATATGTTTTAAAATGCATATCATAGTGTGTGCGCAATTACAACTTATATAACCTCCTTTTTAATAAATCAAAATTATGTGAACATATACATAATCTATAATCTTTTATTTATTTGGGAATGACTTATATATATAATACGAGAATTGTACTCGTGGTTTAAAATTAGGCGGGATTTTCGGTATATAAGCATATTGCAGACACACTACTATAGATTGGGGTTCAAACTAAGGTATGAGGGTAGGAAATAGGTAAGAAAAGGTGAAACGAAGATCTGCAAAGCAGATCTTACTGTTTCAATATATAGAAGATATAGGTGTTAAGGTATATGTAAAAAAATGAGTCCTTTAAAGCTAGATATAATGTTATATGTTTTGTAGCTCTGAGGAAGATTGCTGGGCAATCGAAACTGTCGGATTAATTTTAATTTAATAAAATAAGCATTGAAAAAGTAAAAAAAAAGGGGGGATTTTTTGTTTTTTTAAAATAATTTTATCAATGCATAAAGATAAATTGATAATGTACTTTGTAAAGATTTCTTTATAATATTTTATTAATATTTAAGCTGTTTACAAAAAAATATGCTAAATAAATTTCATAAGCGAATGAAATTAATACGAATGGATGAAGTAACAATTTTTTATATTAAATTAAAAATTATTAAATTATAAAGAATAAGCTGTCTATGTGTCAAGTATAAGAAACATGTTTATAGTAGTATTAAATGTAGCTGTGCAAATAGTAAAATATTTTACCTGACAGTAAACCCACCTTAACTTTATATTACTAGTTGATCAATTAATCCACCAGGGAAATTATTAAACCTATTGATAAAATACCTGAAAAGTTTTATTATGTAAACTAATATTTTGTTAAATAATTATATTGTAGAATATTTGTTGTTGTGAATTGATTAAAGAATCACTAAATTAATTCACCATGAAAAGTCATAATTAAACAACATGATCAATTTGATGTGGCTGCTGAAGAGGTGAAACTTAGGAAATAAGATAATACAATCTATTGATTACAATTGATCAGCATAATTTTTTCTAGCTTTCGTAATATTTAAAGCCATTGTAAATTTTTATTGGCCCTTTTTCATTATTAAATGCATTCGTTTTAAAATATCGATTGGCTGTATGATGATAAGTCTCCACAAATTCAAGTGTTGTATAGCTTCTCCGTTCCACATCTGTCCGGAAAATTTTTCTTATCCATTATTTTTTTGATGATATCAATGTTAGAATCCTCTCACCCAAATATTTTGCTCCCAATATTCATTTCTCCATCCTTGATTGCATGGCTTCAAGTCTGGATTATTCTTCTGTTAAACTTCAGTTCCCATGCACCTATAAGCACTGGTTAAAATACTTCCGTCAAAAATCTTGTCAAACATATACACGTCTTTTCTTTTGATATTAAGATATTTCTATCAAAATATTTCCATACAAGTTAATCTTATATGTAGTTGTTAATTTCTTCTAATTCATTACTATCAAAATTCACCCACCCACCCCCGCCAATAAAAATTATTTTGGTCTATATCAAGAAAATCCAAACAGTGATTTGGACAAAATAATGCGAAAATGTGATAGATATCCTTAATAATTGTTTATAGGCTTCATTCATATCAGGTATCTAGCAAGGATGTTGGACCTCTCTCTCAAGGTTTGAAGAGATCACTATTCACTTCCATTATCATCATAGCAATTATTTGTAAAAAGTATGATCATTTTAACTGTTGGAGATGTATAAAAAAAAAAGGTAAAAATGACTTTTGTTATAAGTATGCAAACCAATCTATGAACCATAAATATATCTGCACCTTTATCATGCTGGTTGTTTAATCTGTTAATTTGACATTCGCAAACTTCAGGAAATTTGTTGAAAGATAAAGAGGAAGTTTTTGGTTTTTATTTATTTAAATTAAAAAGTTCACCATTGAACTTTTACTGCACCCTGATAATATGTAAATTTGACAATGGAATTCATAATCTTTGTTTTGTAAAACTAGGAAGTAAAATTAGCTTGGACACTTCTTTGTTGAACATCAGTTTTTATTTCATATTTTTCAGGTTTTCCACTACTTGTATTATCAACCATTGTCAATCCACTGCAAAATGAAGATCTCTCCAAGTTCAATCCATCTTTTCCAATCTTTAGCTTTTCTTCTCCACATCATCCCTACACACTTTACTATTTCATCCATCCATCCATTTCACATGTAGTCTCTTTCTGGGTCTTTTACAATCTTTTGGAATCCAGTTTAAGATTTCAATTATTTATCTATTATCATCTCTTCAAGCAATATGTCCAGCCCAACTCCACTTCAGTTTTTTAATTTTTTCAATGAGGTCAGTAACACCTGTTTGTTCTCTTACTCATGAATTGCATTTTCAATCTCTTCTTGTTATTCCTAACATGCATCTCTCCATACTTCTTTTGAGTGGTCTGAAGTCTCTGTATTGCTCTTCTATTAAGTGTCCAAATCTCAGATCCATAAATAAGAACTGGTAAAATTACATTTATTAAAAACCTTCCTTTTCAAACACATACCATATTTCCTTTTAGTATCAAGTTATTTCTACCAAAAGCACTCCAACCAAGTTTAATTCTATGATTAATTTCATGCATTATGTTTCCATCTGTATTAATCTTACCAAGGTATTTGTAACTGTTAACTTCTTCTAACTCATCATAATCAATCTTTGTTTTCATATTTTGAGAAAATCCATTGAACATTAATTACTTTAGTCTTTTTAACATTTAACTTTAGTCCTCCTGCAGCTCTAAAACATTATTTGCAAAAACAACTATATCATCTGCAAAATCTAAATGACTTAAATAATCTCCATTTACTTTCATTTCTTTAGCTTCCCATTTTAATCCACAAAATATTTCTTGCAGCACTGCTATAAAAAGTTTTGGGGATATGATATTACCCTGTCTTACATTCTTCTCAATGTTGACTTTCCTAGTATCATTATGTAATCTAATTGTTGCTGTTGCATTTTTATAAATATTCTTCAAAATATGACAATATCCCGGATCTATACCTTGATGATCCAATGCTTTAATCACTGAAGAAATGTTTATAGAATCAAATGCCTTTTCATGAATGAAAACACTTAAGTAAACATTACAACAAAAACTTTATGGCTGAATCAAATGTCTTAAAAACAATCTGTAAATCACATTTTTGCATTTTAATGCCTTTACCTGGAAATAAAAATGTCAATAGTGCTTTTGGTTTCTCTAAAAGCATAGTGATTGGACAAACATTCATCTATGATTATAAACAAATTCAACAAAATTTTTGAAAAGTACTTTTGCTATAATGGATGATAATGGTATATATAATTACGGTCACCTTTTCTATTACCATTATTTTTTAAATAAAAGTACCAATTAAAAAAAGTTTAGGCACCAGAAGTCATAAGTTTAGGACATGATTCATAAAGCTTCAGCTCCAAAGTCTGTCAGTCTATCGCCACACCAAATCACATGAGCAAAAAACATCATCAGATGACCCAACTTCATGGATCCATTTATTGTACTTTTAAATAAATTTCCAATAATTTTGAATCGTAACTTAACACGACTATATTTTAAAACTTTTTTAAGGTATCTCAACTAGACCTGCCATCTTTTTGAATTTAAGATTGCAAGAGCTGTTTTTACTTCACTAATCTTGAATATCCTCATCCAAATGTAAAAGAGTAGATAGAATGGATATATTATTAAAAAGGTTCAAATTTTTGTATTATTCAAAAGACGGCAATGTGCAATCTGCTGACTTAATAGGATTATGATTACTTTTATTATGTCAAAAAAAAATTAGCTCAACGGATATTTTCTTTACAGTAGGATTATGAAGTTTTTCATTCAGCTTGTTATTCTTCTGGGCAATAAATGCCAGCACTTTAAATTAAGTCAGTAATTAATTGTTATTATATGCATAAATTTATTGTTAATTTATTGATATATATATATAAATTTTGGTTGTATTGTTATAATGTTTACATTTTTGTAGATCTGAAGAAGACTGCAAGAAAGAGTCGAAACTGTAATTAAAATAATAAATATTTTTTGCTTAAAAGGTGTAAGAAGATTGTGATTATTTAAAAGATATATTGTTGTATAAGTCAGTAATAAATGGTCACTAGAAAAAGACTCGATGATTTTTTTATTTTTAAAGAATCCAAAATAGTCTTAGTAGTATCCTTGACACATTTTTTAAAACTATTTTTCTAAATGTGAAACCTTGAAAATTCAAATTGACTGGATCAGTGTTTAACAACTGCCAAAATTTAACAAGTGTGGTGGTTACTTTTTCCATAGGAATATCACATTTCCCCCCAATATGTTCAGAATAGCCACTGCCATTTTAATTTTGCTGCATATTAGCCTGATCTGTTCACTAAGCTGTATCAGCAAATGCCCACATAATATTAACTTCCTTTATACTAATTTTTAACGTAATCCAAAAGATAATATTGTTTTGAATATAGTTGCAAACAAGTTCTTTTATATCTATTTTTCTAGTGATAAACTATCAGTCCATGAGTTATGTGAAAATTCAGTAGCATTCTATTTGAATTAACAAGCACAATGTCATTATTTTCTAATTCTATTCCAAACATTACTGTTCTGATAATGTGCCCATTAGAGATTCCCAAAGGACACATTTGGGTTTTGAATGATATTAATAAAATATCACTATTCAACAAGAAATAAAATATTTTTTTGAACTCTCAAATCTAATCTTTGGAGCGTAAATGCACTGTAATTTTTTTAATCCTGGACGCCATTTTGAATTTTAAAAAAAATATAACATATATTTTATACAATATCTTCAGTTAGAGTACATTAAATATAAAATTATATATATTGTTAGGAAAAGCAAATATGAAGGAATATAATAAAACTACAGAAATATAGTCATTCGTTACCTTAGAAAAATTTATAAAAAATTTTTTTTAATACTTCTAAAATGCTTATTTTTACATAGATTCACAAATTCTAAATTTTGATAGTTAAATGTTGAAATCACATTTTAATAGATAGTTTCTTCACATTCCTTATAAAATTATGGAAAAAATGCTATATAACATGCCTTGCATAAGATAATTCTTATAAAATATTGAAATATATTTTCTGGTAACTTCCATTTTTACTAGCTGACCCAGATCTTGTCCTTCCTTATAGGTTCTTTCTAATGAAAAAAACCCAGTAAGTATTGCATATCAGATATAATGCAAACAGAACATAAGTAAATTATAATTTATTGAAAAATAAAATTGGTGCTTGTCTTATAGATAAAGGTGCCGTTTTCATGCTAAAACTATAAAATATGACCATTCCCGGGCCGTTGATTATAATAATTTTGCTGTGCTTTTTTGTAATGCGAAAATAAAAACAAAACAAAATCGTCTTTTATAAATATTATTTTTTATTAACGTATACAATTTAAATGATAATAAAAAATGTAAAATAAAATCAACAAATTACAATTTGATTCATGTTTTTTCTATCGTATATTTTTTTAATTGTGTTACGGCTTTTTTTTTATCAATTTTCTATCATATATTTTTTTACTTGTGTTACGACTTTTGTTGTTTAACTAAAAAATAATAATCATAATAAAAAGTAAAAGTTCTTGGTCTGTTTTTTATTTTTTTAGTGTTCGTTTTACTTTTTTTTTTTACAGACAAAGAGATATTACGGCTATTTTTTACTTCAAACTGAATGACAATAAAAAGTAAAAGTTGTTACGGTTAGGTTTAGGGGTAGTGTTCTGTTGTTTGTAATGCTAAAATAAAAAAATTCAAAATCGTAACCGCACTCGGACAGAAGAAAGAAACTCAAACTTTTTTAAACAACAACAAACACATATAAATGTCTTCTTTATTTATTAAACATGTTTATAATATTTAATTTTTATGAAATTTACAAAAAATCGTGTATAACTGTACTTTTCTTACTGGATATTTTTTAGGTACCGCTCTTTTTTACTTCTTTGTCTCGTGGAATGTTACGAACAGTACGTTACTTGACGCGTTACCTAATTGCAACTCACTAAAAACATAGATATTTAACATTTTCCCAATTAAAACTTCAATACAGTACATTGTAAAAAGTCTTAGAATTATTATTTTAAAAAAATCTGAACATTTCAATACTTTAAAAAAAAAAAAAATCCAATGAAAACAACATTTCAATCGAATTCAAATACAAACTCTCTCATCAAGCCGTAAATATTTTATAAACTGTGCGAATTCAGAAAATGTATTTGCTGCGATGCGACATACATGCTGTACTGCGACGCAACATAGCGATCTGCATTCTGTAGCACAACAAAAAAGTTATATTATAGAAAACGCGGGTTCGAACGTGTCGGCTGCGGAAACAGCATTTTTATGTGTTTTAGCGCGAAAACCGCACCATAGAGCGGCGTCTTTAGCTATAAGATGAGTACCATGAAATTAATTTTAAGATAATTGCAAAAAACAATTATACATAATATAAACAGGCAAAACTCTTCATACAGTAGTGCCACCCTGTGCCAATCAGAGTAATCAATGGATGCCAGAAGGCTTATGCATAAAATCCCCATCTAGTGCCTATTCATGCCAGACTAGTTTCTGGCTTATGGCCTTCGTTGTGTGCTAGCATAAGAGATGGTGATCATGTGACTTTTATACATAATATAAAAGTGCAAAGAGAAAAAGTGACAAGATGAAAGACTAAAAAGTTTTTCCAAGGATAACTAAAGAAGAAATCCCCCCCTCCCTAATTTAGTGCAATGTAAAATATTAACGAGAATGGTCACGATACTGATGCTTCTTAATATCCGTCCTACTTTTCATTTGCTCCTCATGGAAATGCCTAAAGCTTACAGGGCTTATGATTATAAGCAGAACTTTTAAAAAATATTTATATAAAAAAAAGTAGTAAAAAATAGCCATAAATTGCAAAAAATGAAATATAATTGCTTATGTATATATGACAGATACATGATATAAATACATACAAAATAGACATGAGATACTTCTTGCAGCGACAGATATAACAATGAAATAAGTTTGATTTTTCATTATAATCATTACTTACAATAAAAAAAGCTAATATTTATACTTGCAGCTGGTAGAAAATATTACCTCTGAAGTTTTATATAAAATTACAGTTGGCTAGATTCTAATCATTTGGAATTGCACATATATGCTTTGGAGCATAAGCAGACTTATTCTACAATACAAAACAGATCTTTATTCTGCAGCATTATAAATTATATTTAAAAAAAAATTAGAGAATATATATTTACAGCTGGTAAAGAATATTTCCTCTGGTATTTCATATTTACAATTACTTACCGTCTAAACTGAAGGAATTACATATATTACATTAGAGCACAAAACAGATTGTTATTTTACAATATGAAATTAGATCATTATTTTACAGCACTATAATTGTATTATTTATATTAAAAAATTAGGAAAAATATTATATACTTATAGCTTGTGAAAAATATTACCTCTGTAACTTCGTATAAAATTACGATTGGTTAGAGTCTAAGGCTTCGGAATTACATATATATTCATCAGACTTATAATTTTTGTTTTAGGAACAAAAAAAAATTGTTCAATCCTTTTCTTGAAGTTTATAAAACAAAAAGAAATTAAAAATTTTTTTTTACTAAAACGTTCATAAAAACGCAAATTTTTATTGTACAGAAAAAAAAAAAAAAACCATTGGAAAGCTGATTCAATAACAAAAATTAATGATGTATTACATATGCATTTAATCCTTGATGATTTAAAGCAGGGGTAGGCGACTGCCAGCCTGTGACAATGTTGAATCCGACCCACCATGTAAATGCTTAAATATAGAAAATCCATACATGACTACATTCGCTCTAAACCGCAATCTCTAGGCTTATCACTCACTTGTTCATATAACATTAACTTTATCCTAATGCCATGAGAAATATAAAATTCTAATTATAAAAATTTAACATAACTTGCGTAAATTTAATTATAACTTCTAAAATACTAATTTTATATTACAAAATATAAAAATATGAAGAAATCATCGCAAATAATGTTAATTTTGGGTTTTAAAGAATACTTCTATGCAGCATCAGAGTATTATTTCCTACTTAATATTGTAGCATCAATCGGCACAAAATTTCTTTGGGTTCAACTTCTTATTGAAAAAAATTATTTAGGTGTATGATATTTTATAAATAAGTTTATGCCTTTTCTAATTATTACAGTTTTAAATTGAATATAATTTATAGCCTATAAAATGAACCAATTAAAAAAAAAGAAAACTTGATGCTGAATGCCGTATTTTCAATGATAATTGGGCATTGAGATATTTATTTGCAAATATAGACGATAAAGCTGTTTGATTTGTAACGAAACTTTTCGTTTTTAAAGAATATAATCTAAAAAGGTATTTTTCAACAAAACATTTCATAAAATATAAACTATCTATAATTGATTCCTTTTCAAGTCATTATATATTGTATTTACTTTTTTTAAAAATACATTGATAATTTGGTAATTCAAGTAATATAACTTTTTAAGTTCTGATTTTTTTTTTTTTGCTAAACATTCAATCTATTCTGGGCCACATTGGCCTGCTGATGAAAAAAGTTGCCTACCCCTGATTTAAAGTCTATGATCAGGCAAAAGCTAGATTTTGAGAAAATTTGCAGAGATTTGATACAGACTATATAAGAGGTATTGATCCCGTTCGGCAAAACAAGTTTAATATTAGTCTTTCACACAATCTACCCTTCCATAAAAATTTGTAGCCATTATCTGTTTAATTAAGCTTTATGGTAGAGGAATTTCATTAAAAGCAATTATATCACTTATAAATATTGGCAGCATTCAGTCTTAAAGATTCACCTCATACAAAGTTTGCCCATTCTATGTAACTGACAATGTAAGAGAAGAATGCTATGAAATGGCTATCTAAATTCTGAAAGTTTCGTCTCATTTTGTAATTGCAAAAAAGTTGTTAAGCTTCTTTTGATGATCTTAAGAAATGAATCTATTGGGGAGATAGTGTGTTAAATATAACTTGTTTTCAGTATATATTGGTTAGTTGATTATGAGATGATTATTTTTGTGTCCTGATATTCTAAGTCAAAAAGTAATATATTTTTAAACATTGGTTTGGTTACAAACTTCTTTTTATGAAATTAATTATAACTTTATCAGATATTCTTTAGGAATTGTTATAATATATAGTTCCGTTTTTGACCTACGTGTCAAAACTACTGTCATCGTTACAAGTGGTGTTTCTGATGTTTGTCCAACTTTTGAACATGTTATCTAAAGTGTAGAAATGTTAACACAGGTTAGTAGATTACATAACATTTTGATCTTCGTCAGACATTGTTGGCCTGACCAGTGATGATGCTAGTATAGAAATTGGACTTGCACCTTGAATTTAGATATGCATTAACTTGCAATGATTTATTCGCTGGGTTTTTTATATATTTTTCTCTGATGTCTAATTACATCTACTTCTGGTAACTAACTACAATGGGTAGCCATCACTTCAATACTTTTAACAGTTTTGTTCTAGCTAATCAAGTAATAATTATTTATTCTTTTTTAAATTTGAACATTGTACCCTTGATTCTATTAGCATTGAATCAGTAAAAATATAGTTCTAATGTAGCTGATATTTTGACCAACAGCTACATAAACATCCGGAACCATAATAAACTGTTTTTTGGCATTATTGAGTCTATCGCCAAACAGCCAATATCTGATTGACTATTAAAAACAATGAATGAATCTTGCATGCTCACCTATAAAATAAATTTAATGTAACTCTCATTAGGTATTTGCTTACCTAATTATTACTATAGCTCTGAAAACAACGTATAATGTTTAGTGTATTTATACACTGAAGCGTATCAAATATTCAAAATAAATACAATACTGTATACATTTTGTTGGTTATGAACAGAAAATGACTTTTAGACCATAATAGTTCTTCGTTGTAAAGGTAATTGAGTTGACTGTGATTAAACAACAAAATATGAGCAGTTACTTTAGTTTATAATATTTAAATGTTATAATAAGCTTTATTTTTCGAAAGGATATATATATATTTAATTTCTCTTAGGATGTGGGCGGTCAAGACAAGATACGCCCTCTGTGGAGGCACTACTACACGGGGACCCAGGGGCTGATCTTTGTGGTGGACTGTGCGGACCGTGACCGTATAGATGAAGCCAGGCAAGAACTGCACAGGATTATCAACGATAGGGAAATGAGAGAAGCAATTATTCTAATATTTGCTAATAAACAGGACCTTCCTGATGGTAAGAAGCATGGCATTATTCTATTTTTTATTAGCCTTAAGAAATGTTAAATGTAAAATTTAATCATGTAATAAAAAATGAAAAATTTCATTCATGCGGAATTTGTTTGTAGGTCCACTTGTAGAGAGTAAAGAAATTGATATGCAATGTTTCAAGAAATAGTTTCACTTAAAACTTTTTTATTAATTAGTACATATAAATTTTTTGCTTTTTTTTAAAAAAATAAAAAAAAAAAACAATTCCAAAAAGATTTTTTAGTAAGGTTTTTAGTAATAATATATATTCATCACTTTAAAATTATAAAATAATAATAAATAAATATGCTCCATACGTATAAATAAGTGAAGTTTTTAATAAAATTTTATAGCTTTGTAGCTCAATCGCTTTCGGGGCAATCTTTAAAATTTTAGCATTATTTGTTCTGAAAGAAATGATGTTAAAAGAAACGTAAAAGAGGCATATATAATAGCCAATAATAACAATGCCATTAACAAAAGAGAAGCTTGCTTCACTCTTTCCAAAGCATGGAACATTTAATTATTTGAATATATAAACATTTTATGTAGAACATTTATACGCATTTAAAAAACATTTCATCATCATCATCAAACATTATCAATCCACTGCAGGATGAAGGTCTCTCCAAGTTCAATCCATTTTTTCCGATCTTTAGTTTCTCTTCTCCACATCCCTCCTGCACACTTTCTTATTTCATCCATCCATCTCACATGTGGTCTCTTTTTGGATCTTTTATAATCTCTTGGAATCCAGTTGAAGATTTCAATTGTCCATCTATTATCATCTCTTCTAGCAATACATTCAGTCCAAAACTCCACTTCAGTCTTTTAATTTTTTCATTTATCATTCATTATATATTAAATAGCTATGATTATGGGATTTTAAAGATTGCCCCGAAAGCGGCTCATCTATAAAGCAATAAAATTTTATTATATATATATGTAGCATATTTATTTATTATTATTTTAAAGTTTTTAGTAAAAAAAAAAATTGTTTAAAAGTTCGTATAAGCAGTAATAATGTAATCGTTTACTTAAGTTTATAGTGTGTGTAGATGTGTGGTTGGAAAAAAGATTGCCTTAGCAAGTATATTGTTCTCATAAATTGCTTTGCGACGATAATGTGCTGTAAAGTTGCTTTTTTCGTAAAATCAGAAGTCTCTGTATGCATATGCCCAAAAACTTTACCAAGGAAACATTCTCCTCTTGGGAAAATGTAAACTCATCCACTTTTACTCCTTATTATTTGTAATCTTTTTTATTAAATCATTATTTAGTGCAGTGATGGAGTAACAGACTCTGGAGTGGTAGATCCATGGATCGTAACTTCAGCTCTATCACTTTCCATGCTTGAACAGCCGAGAAAATAATCCTACTACATTGTATATGTTATATCAAATTATTTTTATGTTTAGTAAAATCAGCAGAAGCATCAAGTATTTGTTTCTGTTATTTTTCATCTTTAAAGTAAAATATTTTCTAAATTTTTAGATTCAATTCATAAAATAGTTTGAAAGCTTTAGTCGCAAATGAAGTGAAAATTGAAATTTTGGTATTAAAAATTACTAGTCATTTTGGACAGTCAGAAAACAGTTCATAATGTCTATCTTAGAAACGATTCTTATTCAAGTTTAAAAAAAAATAGTTACATTAAAACTAACATTCATCTGGTCCTAATACACCCTCAAAATTCGATGCCCCCCCCCCCCCCCCCGATATTTTTTTTTTTTTATTTCAGGCAAATATTTACCTGCTGCTTATTCCAGAGTCCCTTGACTTTTCGGCATTAACTTAAATTTAGATCATTCCACATTTGTGGATCACTACGTTAGATTATATTATCGGTCACCATCATGCTTTGGATCATAATGAAATTACACTACTTACCAATTGGTTTATTTCACTAGAAATTCTTCCACACATTTGTTTCCTCAATTGTCTGTTTTATTATCCATTTTTGGAATCTGTGTTGTTAACTCTTCATGAATTAAAAACTCTAATTTGAGACTTGTGAATTTTTTTTTTCATGTTGGCTGAAGAGAATCTTTCATTGTGTGGGTGTAAAAAGAGGGATTTAATTTTTGGCTTAGTTTTATTCCTAGACTGATTTTCTTGTCATGAATATTTGTACAGGAGAAGTATCTTTTAAAATTTCTATTGAGGAGTAAATTTCAATAGCTTACTATTAGGATTGATTCTGCTTTAGAACCATCTGTCCTATCAGCATATCAGATTCGGTTGAATCTTAACTCTGACACATCTTTTATTAAGTTGTCTCTAAATTCTTTGTTATTTTTTTTTTATATATATATATTTTGAATAAGATATGTTCTTTTAGTAAAGAGTATTTGGCAATGGCATCTTATATTTTGATTCTCGTTAAGATTTTGTTTATAATTTGTACAATTTAATGATAATTGTATTTTGCCTCCATTATTTTTTATGGTGAATCATTAATTGTTTTATAAAATTATAGTTTTCAGATTTATTAGTGCCCTCTGCAATGGAATAATGGTGGTCTTAAACTAAAAGTACCTCAATATTGTGCTTATCCTATCATTTCAGTACTTGAATGTCATATAACTTACCAAGCAACAGATTATATAATTATTATTTTATATAGTAGATTTAGAAAAAATTTGAATAACGGATTATTGGAGTAAACTTAATAATCTATTGTTAAATTTTTTTCACTAGTCTTTAGAATTCTAAAAGAAAAAAACAACAAACAAAACAAAAACTAATGTTTTGTGTATGAATATATATATATTTGAAATACTACATAATACAATATAAGATATAGAAATTGTTTTGGGGGGGGGGTGAAGATAGACTAGGTATTGCGACTGAGGATCAAAAGGATATTTTTTGTCAGAATAATTATTCAATTTCACATGGCTGCCAATATAAAGTAACTGCATAGAAATATCATATAATGAAAATGAAAAAGAAATTGCACAAAAACATATAAGTTATGATAGGTGATATATTTGTAAAAAGTATTTTTGTGTTAATGTTAAGAATGTACTTTTCAGCAACTGATAAGTTTTGATAAAAAGAAATAAAAAGGATCCTTTAGTAATTTGAAGATAGATATTACAGTTAAATATATTAGATTAGAAAATAAGTGTAGTTAAAATGGAAATTTTTAAGAAGAAATCAAATGAAGTCAGTCTGCCAAGATATTATCTAATGAGCTTGCCAATAGCTCTTAACAAGCTTTTCGGAATATTCCTAATTTCAGACCGGTTTCTAGCTTCTGGATTTCCTTAGTGAGGTGCTAGGATATTCAAGCATTAGATTTAAAATATCAGGTCAAGCCTAGCCCTTTATCTAATGACTACTGACCTGGTATTTTAAATCTAATTCTTGAATATCCTAGCACCTCATTGAGGAAAGCCAGAAGCTAGAAACCGGTCTGGGTTTAGAAATATTCTGAAAAGCTTGTTAAGAGCTATTGGCAAGCTCATTAGATAACATTTGTTTTTAAAGCTTATTAAATTAGGTCATGTGATATATGGCTTGATTTCTTTGCAGTGCTAAGATATGAATGAAAATTGAATAAGTATAAACAGTAAAAGTGAAAATACGTACACAAAAATTAACATTAAATTAAAAATAGAAAAGTAAAGTTAAAGAAAACTGAATGCAGATAAAGTACAACAACAATAAGAATGTGTTTGAGAAAAATAGTAATATCCTAACTCCAGGGGAGAAAAAAGAAGAGTGCTATACAAACCAATATATGAAATACAAATAGGCTCACACGTAGAAAGTGGTGGTTCATTTTTCTGTTTATTTATTTTGCAATACTGTCATTTAACTACTACTGAAAAACTTTTTTCTGAAATATTTCAATACTATAGCATATCTATTATAGTTCCCAGATGTATTTTACTCTACTACATTTTACCAATGAAAACAATCAATAATGCATTTCTTTAGAAAATCTTTGAAATAATCTTTAAAACATAAACACTGTCTATCAGTCTCATGAAAACCATACTCAAGTTCATTATAAAACACCTTTTTAGGTAGTCTTGTATCGTTCATTCATTTCACATCTCCAGTTCTGATATTGGGGTTGTAGCACATGCAGAAGTGGAATTTTAGTAGTTAACAATTAAAACAATTCAAACACAAATTTGATTAATGTCTAGACTATTGTGAGAATATCAGTTAAAAATATTTGCAGGAAAAATTTGAAATTTTTTTTTGTTATTGATGTTATTCCATTTTGAGTTGTTTGATATATATATATATATCTATTTTTTTTTTTTTTTAGCAATGAAGCCTCATGAAATTCAAGAGAAACTTGGTTTGACCCGAATTAGAGATAGGAATTGGTATGTGCAGCCTTCTTGTGCCACCTCAGGAGATGGTCTTTATGAAGGACTGACTTGGCTAACGTCCAATCATAAATCCTGAGGATACTTTTATATAATATTTTATCACTACGTCGCCAGTTTTCCTTGGCTGGGGAGTAACTGACTGTCCAGTGT
The DNA here is from genome assembly GCA_028023455.1 of Epiperipatus broadwayi. Lineage (NCBI taxonomy): Eukaryota > Metazoa > Onychophora > Udeonychophora > Euonychophora > Peripatidae > Epiperipatus > Epiperipatus broadwayi. The sequence continues at coordinate 4,857,956 of JAQFVV010006260.1, read as the reverse complement.
TTGGGCATTTTATGGAAGGCATCATTTCTTGTGGACCCTTTTGTAAGGGTTTTCCTTGGAGCTGTAAATAAAGAATTAACCAAAGAATATGTTCAAGGAGTGATGCCTCTCTGAAGGCTTGTTTGTACATTGATCCTTATGCTGGGTCCATCTACAGATGATATTCTTTTACAATTTTAAGAACCCTTTCCCTCCCACAAATTCTCTCTGAGACGAGAGCAGGATATTTAAAAAATGCAATTTTTTTCTTCAAATGTTTTTTTCTTTATAATTTTCATCAATTTTGAAGACACTGATGGAAATTAATATTTTATTTGTTTTACATTACCCGACCTAATACCGTCACCAAGCTTGGATCAAAATGTACAAAAAGCCACTTCAGATGTTGCTTAATTTAAATTTAGATTTAAATATTCTGTTGAGTGGATTATTGTACATTTTAATGATAGATGTATTTAATATATTTTAAGATCTTGTAATTGCAAAAAATGGCAAAATATAAATTTGTTATTAAAATTAAATGTAAAAAAAAAATGACCAAAAAAAAAAAAAAGTGCATTTAATAAATTGGTCTCCTGGCGGTACATTTTTGAACTATTTTTTTTACTGCTGCCATATTGAGACTTTAGACACTTCCCTGCAGTTGCTTTTTTTCTTTGGAAAAACATCACCTGCAGACTTTTTTTTTTTTTTTTTCAGTTGTAAATTTTAAGCAGATCATGTTATTGTTTTGAAGATAATAAATGTAAAATAAAAAATAATCACCGGCTGCACTTATCTGATGGATAGTTCTTTATATAGTTATCAGCAAAGTTAGTGTGTTTGTATTCTCACATATACCTGCACAAAATTTATAGAACTGCACATTGAATGATGTTAGCTCAAGTGCAAATTTAAACAGTGGTAATTATTTACAATATTATTAATTTTGAGAAATGATACTAGAGGGCGTTATGAGTGATTGTGTTCTGCCAGATTTTTTTTTTTTGCTTATGCAATATCTCATACCCGTGACTGCTAATTGATAGAAAATTATTGGAAGATCGGATGGCCAATCTGCCAAAAAAGAACTGGTAAACATAAGAATGGTTAGAAAACATCATGGATAATATGTTGGTAAAAGCTTATTACCCATGTGTTGTAATTCCATCTCTGCTGGACAATCTGATCTCCAGTCATATCTCAAAGATAAGCCAGAGTAATTTGCATATCAGCAAATTTTTTCTTGTAATCACTTTTAGTATATAGTTGTTTTTTTTTCCATATGTCATAGCATCGTCCGGGAGGCGAACCCGCAAAACCGTCTGCAACCAACTGCTTGCTTGCAAGGCAACTGTGTTGACCTCTCGGCTAACAATGCTCGACATCTTATGCCTAAGTATATATTTTTATACATGTGTATATTACACATTGTAATTAATTACCAGATGATTATCAGCAATGGAGAAAATGATGTGTTAAATCTGAAATTGCAATTAACACCTTTTTCTAAACTTTTTTCAATTGGGAATGGACAAAAAGAAAATACCTGCTTAACTTTAGTTTTTGTGTGTTCAATCTTCAGATGCCATTTCATTCATTTACATCTGAAGTACAACGCAAAATCTTAGTTACAATCAAGCACCCATGGTGATTTAATAATGTAAAATAATGCTGGTTTAAATATTTACACAATTTTACAGATATTGAAATCTGAAATAAAGTTATTCAAATTACCGATATACACACACAGGAATTTGTTCATTGCTTGAATTATTTAACATATTTGAAATGATGAACAGTTAAATTTTATTAAGCTTCTTGTCTGTATATTTTGTATGAATATATATTGAAATGGAAAAAACCAAATAAATAATAGCTTCCTTAATTAAATATACTTTATCAAAATACACATTTTTAAACACCTATAGGTAGAGTATATAATGAACCCGGTTTGAAATAACGGAGCATATTTACAATTAGCAGAGATAAAAACAAAAACACTTGTAATAAAACTTATAAACTTTTATTAATTGCAGTACTAATTAAGTCTCAAATATGTATTCTGAACAAGGATCTGATAGCGGGCCTTAAATTATCATTCATAGTATAATTTACTTCTTGATAAAATTATAAATTTTATTATTGGTTGTGTTGAATATTTTTACGCAGTGAATGTGAAACTGAAAAATCCCAAGTTAAATAAAGAGATTTTATCTATATGGAAAAGTGGAAGATTGATTTCTTTGTAAGAACATTCTTATAAAAGATGTGAAAATGTTGAAATAGTTATTAATTATTAAAAGTATTAACTGTGTGTTGGCCAATAATACATTAGTAAAAAAAGTAGATCATCATCACTTACTAATTATATTTTTGTGGTTTATTAACCATTGAAGATCAATATTACTAATGTATATTATGTGGGATTAATATATTTTATAAAGTAAATAGCCATTTATAACTAGATTCCATTTGCTGGCATGTGAAGATGGAAAATTATAACTTAGTGGTAACATTCAATTTGTGTATTGCTTTCTTTAATTAATAACCCAAAATTTTTTTATTATTAACAAATAACTTCTAAAAGTGATTCAATTTTTTTGACTGCTCCATTCACTTGATAACATCAGAATAAAATACTAATTATTATTTATATATTCAAATAAAAGCTTCCCAGTTTTAAAATTTAGTTGGACTTATTCAGCAATCTTAAATTTAATTTATATATTTTTTAATTAGAAAAGTAAGTAGAAATATTTTTTCTTAGAATTAAAAGTGATCGAGTCTTGTAATACTGTAATCATGTAAACAACAAAAGTTTGCAAAAACAAATGTATATAAAAAAATGGAACTTTTCATTTATACTATTCCAGTTCTGGCGATTAATTTTAAGCTTGATTAACCAGTAGATAACAGTATTTATTAAATCCTTGTCCAGTTTTTCCCCATTCATATCCCATATTAGTTTCTGACTTATAATCATCGTTAGTGCACTTGGATCTAATTCACCTTTCATCTAATAGTCACCTTTTATGCTATCAAGTTACCAGCGTTAAATTTGTAAATATGCTAATGATTTCTATCTTGGCCAACCTGCATGCATGGTTATATAGATCTGACATCTGTTCAGTATCTGTATTTTGGTGTTGTCAGTTTTGCAAGAATTCTCGGCATCTCTATCTTTTGATTTAAAAAATTAGATGTAATAAAGTTATTCTTATATCGAGTGTTTTTTGCTAAAATATGAGGAAAAAAATATAAATTAGTCTAACATTTGAATAAAGTTGTAGAATTAACACATAAAATATAGACATTGCATCCAAAGTTTTTGAGTGTGGTTATCTGTTCATTAAAATTTCATGTGTTAGACAGGTGCTAACATTGATAAATGCCTATGATAACAAGTCTTAATAATCCAAGTATCAAATTATACCATATTTTCTGCTTATTGGGAGTGGCAGTAGATAGTAAAAGGAACCCAAGTTCTTATTTACAATTTCTCTTACAATCTGAATACTCATAAGCATATTAATGGGTTACATCAAGAGTTTTTATTCACCGTTAAGATATTGGGGATTTATTTTAATGTTTTTTTATGGCCCGTGTACGACATACCATGCTTACAAAGATGCATTTCAATGTGAATTGGCTCTCGTCAGTTGATCCAAGTTGTCGCATCATCCAATTCCCATTACTTTTTATTTATGCAATGGTAATTATATCGGTTTATAACTTTTATTTTTAACCATAAATTTGTTCATAGTTTATTTTCCATGTATTTTGATTTTAGACTTTTTGTGAAGAAAAATATGTACTAAAAGTGGAATTTTTTGTACAAGTGCAAATCTTGATAGTAATGCTTAATTTTATTATGGTAGATGTGATTAATCTTGAATGGAATTCATGTTTTGCTTCGTCAGATATCTTTTTTATTATTATTAAAAAGTTCCTTATAAGAAGGACTGCTAAAAATAAACACATTTTTCCTAATAAGTAGTATTGCTTATGGTGGTTACTGTTTGTCTGTATCTTAAATAAAAACTAGTTTTTGTTTTGGCAAAAACGTGGACAATTTAAAATCATTTTTAGATAAAGCACTGTTATTTATTGCATACTGTCATCCACAACAAATTTTTGCCTGCATCTAAATGTTTGATGACGTTTCAAATAATTGTCAAGAAGTCAAATCAAATTATAAGTTTGAAGATAATTAAAATTATTCAGCAACCATCCACATTTATGATAAACTAGCCATTTGCAAATGACTAAGGCCATTCCAACTCCAAGGATAAAAACAGGTATAAAGACAAAACAAAAATACACGAGATGATTTTTGCCATGACTATATGAACTAATTTGTGAACTATAAATATATCTATGTTATAAGATTTGAAATTCCAGGCTCTCTTATACCTGGAGCCCAAGTGTAAAAATAGGGGATTTGAACTCGGACTTTCAAGCCACTTCAACCATCCACACTATCTTATATTACTGATACACATGTCCACACACATGCAGAAAAGATAAATAATTACTGTTACGCATTTTGTGCTGAACCAGCACTCGTCAGCTGGTCCAAATTATCTCCCATACAATCAGTGCTCAGTTTATATTAAGATAGCAAATCCTTAACAATATTTGCATCAGCATGTGATTTGGGAATTCTATCATCAGATTTTCAATGGTATGGATGACTGAAGAGTTGGAGGTTAAGGATTTGCTATTTTATAAACTGAGGACATTGTATATATGTATGGGAGATGATAATCTGGACCAACTGATGAGTACTGGTTCCACACGAAATACATAGTAATTATTTATCTTTTCTGCATGTGCGTGGACATGTGTATCAATAGTATGAGATAGTGTGGATGGTTGAAGTGGCTTGAAAGTCAGAGTTCAAATCCCCTATATCTACATTTTATAAGTAATTATTTCTTGAAGCCCAAGAATTAAACATTTAGGAAACATATTGAGCCACATTTTTCAAATTTACAGAGCAGTTCATTTTTGAGATATTTATGCATGCATGCTGTTCAAAATCATTTTCCAGTTCATGCTTGATAAGATTCCCAGAGTATAAAGTTTGGCTTTTGCTTTTATGAATAAAATATTGGGATTCAAAGCTGGAAATAAGGCAATTGCCCATTTATAGCAATCAACTCCAATTTACTATTGCAACTAAAAATGAAAATTTATACTTTAAGGCTTTGAAGCCAATCCAATATAACATTTGTATAGATTTGATTCCAGGCCAGTAACATTTACTATCATTAATTGTAGGCAACCTTCCCTTGGCAAGTTGATAAATTAATCCCCAGCTCGTGCAATGTGATGAAATGAATGCATTTTTATTTTAGTAAACTTAAGGAATTGATTGTGTTAAGGTATTTAAATCCTCTGATGTTTCTGGCTTTTGCCCTTATCAATGAAATGAGGTTTAAAGCAGCAGTTGTGCCATACAATAATCCTATGACTAGTTCTGGGCACATCAGAATTTTTTTTTCTAAATTCTAATTGAATTTAGATTTTTATTTCAGCCAGCCAGCTCAAAACTCAACCATCCTATATTGGTTTCAAATAAGTATCTAGTTATTCTTAGGTTGAGGGTAATAAAATGATGGAAAATACTGTCGTACTATCTTCTCTGTAAGGGTTTTTTGAAGCCTTTGTTCTACAGTGGACTATTTGAAGACATTGTAAAATTAACCATTTTTTATGCCAATATTATTTTGATTGTTACTGAATACTAAATGCACAAACAATGTGATGCTTTTATATTATAAGCTGAATACCGTTATCCTGAAATGCATGATTTATGATCCATTTTTAGATTCAGAAATTTCGAAAATTTAAATATTGGTCAAATACATACCTGTAATTATAAAGGTGTAAAATTTAAAATGGTTAAAAAGTATTTATGTACTTAGTGCTTAAAAATAAGTGGTGAGAACAAACGTCATTGATATTGAAAGAATTGAGACAAAATGGAATTTGAATTTATTGTAGAAAAGTTATTGGATGGATATTTGAAGTTTTATACTAGATACCATAGATGGATAAGGAAGATTGCTGGTGTGATGTGGACGAGGCTATTGTTTGGAAAAACATGATAATTGGAGAGACCAATCTGACATTGAAAATTTGATGAATTTTTTAGAAATATGTTAAAAGAAAAAACGTATTGAAATGTAATTTATTAGCAAATATTGCTTAAACGAACTAAAGATTTATTACTTTCATTTACATGATTGAGAAGATATTTTGCATTACATATATATATATGGCAAAAAGGTGGTGTTCAATATTCTATTTTTAATATGTTAATGAACAAATTATAGTCTTGGAGCCATATATGCATATAGTTTCATTTTTTATGCATATACTTAAGAAATTGATAACCAGATTTTTTTTAACAATTTGACTTTTTCATGTGTGGTGCTGAAATTGCTTGTTGAACCTATGATTTCGTTATATTGCATTGACTACTTAAAGTGCCCAATTATTAGCTTTTACCTATCAAGTTATTTTAATGATAAACTTAATGTAGAAATGCAAATTTTATCTACATAGAGAATTATGTGTATTACAAGTATCCAAATAGAATACAGGTAAACATTTTGACTGGATTTTAATAATTCAGTTTCTTCATTAGTGTTCTGTGAAAGTTTCAGGGATTTGTTTTTGTGAAGCCATGATAGTGGATCTAAAAGTAGTTGAAAAATAATTTACAAAATAATTATATTCTTTCTATATATATGAAAACTACGAATGATGATTAGCTTATTGCTTGCATCACATTTGCTTAAAAATAGTTAAATGAAACATTACTTTTATACTATAGATCTTTATATTGTAATGGTCAGCTTTTATATGTTTAAATCTATTTTAATTTATTCAAGCACAAACAGGAAATATATGACATTCGTTATATCTTAATAGAATTCAAAATATTTAATATGCAATAATGACCATTGCACGACTAGCATTTGCAATATTTGATTAGATCACATAGAACATAAGATAATCCCGATGAAATGGACATGGAATAAATATGCAGACTAGACAATAAAAAGTACATTTAAACAAATGTTTATTTACAAAATATAACTGTCAGACAAAATGTTTTTAGCCCCTAAATATGATTACAACTTCATATAAATTTATAACAATTATTTTTTTATAATTGATTATTGCTTTAACATTTCTCCATCTTTTAATTTTTAGTTCACATGCATGATGAAAAACAATAATAGTTATTTGTAAAGTGTTGAAGATTTATTTTGGTTAATTTAAAATAATCTTTCAATTACATACATGACTATATGATTGAACATATTTGCAGCAGAATAAATCCTTGACCTTGAATACACCATGGATATACTATATATGACCATTCCTTGCTAATATATTGTAATGCTAGCGAGATATGTTATAAAACATGTTACATTTATCATAATTTAAAAAATACCAAATTTATTTGAAATAGTTAAATATTTAAGTAGTTTTAAAATGTAATTTTGTAAAAGATTGCTTATAAAATAGAATAAAGGTAATGATTAACAGTGGGGTGGGAAAAAGAATTAGAAATAAAATCTTAAAACACTCCTTTTTATAAGATTAAAGAATAAATGTTCAAAAGTAAACTTTGAATGAGTGAAAATTTCTGGCTGATAATGATATTGAAATAATTACAAACTATCTCGTCAGAATAAATGTAAAGAGATGATCTAGAAAAAAGATAAGATTAAAGAAAAAAGTAAAATTTAATTAAATAAATTTAAAGCTGATAAGGAAAAGAATGGGAGAGAAAAGGTATGTCACAACTGTGATTGATTTATTCCATTATTGATGCATTAAGTTCATTGCTTAATTCATTCAGCAGAGATTTGTAAATCTAAGTACAGTATAGAGCCAGTCATTACAGCTATAAAAAATCTTATTGCAGAAGCCGCAGAACCAGCAACATGCATTGCTAGATGATCTTGGAAGTGTTCAACTGGCCTTCATGCCCTAACTCTGCCAAAATCAGCCGTCCATGCCTGGAATCAATGCTTAAGTCCTAAAATAGATGCCCTATTCTCTCCAATTTGTCAAATCGCAAAATGGAAGAAGAGCCCTGAAACCATCAATGGATACCAAAAAGCTAACCCGTTGGAAAGTGGCACTAATGAAAACAACTGCATTTAATACCATGAAAACCTAAGTAAATATATTTTCCATAATAATTGTCTATAGACACTAATGAAAAGAACTTTATCAAAGGGCTTATAAAATTTAGCCTGAACTAATCATTTATATTTTTCTATGTAAAATTTTGTTATATTACAATGTGTGTGCTTGAATACTGTTTGCTTATTTGGTCTATTCTCTCTCGTCACTGCATCATTTATTTAGAGATAAATGTTTGTGTAAAGTTAATGCACTGGACCCCATGATTAAGAGTAGGAGCTAGCTTGGGATATTTCAAGTGCTAGTTTATGACTCATCCGAGTGTGCCATAACATATGGTCAGCTGGCACCTGACTTTGATCCTCAAAACAAAATACTTTGGATTGCAGGTTTTCTTCTAGCAATCGAGGGGCGCCACAGTCAAGAAATGTCATGTTTTGCTTTGTACAGTCCAATCTGATCAAGGATATCATTGATGGTTATGCTATCAATGGTATTCTCTCGGCTTGAAGTACCGGTCCATACCCATGTTTTAGATAATTAAATAATTGCATAATGAAATGATAAATATAATAGATATTGTTTAATAAATGTTATGAAAAGATAAGTTCAAAGAAAGTTATGTATTAAGTGTGATAAGTATATTAAAAAAATGTTAAAACTTAAAGTTAAGATATTAAAACTCATTAAAGTTTAGATATAAGATATGAAGTATTGCAAATAAAAATTAGAAAAATAGTCATCAAATACTCTACAACAAAGTTCAGAGGGATCCCGTTCAATATATATAAGATTTGTAGTTACTTCTAATATGGGCTAATTTTAATATATGGTCCTGCTACAGATAATTCTAGGAAGTGGCCACTTTAATTCCAAATCCCAATTTAATCAATTAACAATGATTTAACAATTGCATTTATAAGTTCTGCATAAAAGCTAACTAATCAAAAGGACTAATTTATGTGCAAATGAACTCGATTGAACTTCAAAATAAATCAAACTAATAATTATACTGCATATTATTTTTGAAACTTTAAATGTTTTACATGCATACACACTTTAACACCACATGATACCATTTCTTATGCTTGCTTGTAACTTGTTAAAACAGGCAAAACTCTATACATATTGCCACTTAGTGCAAGTCAGAGGAATCAATGGATGCCAGAAGGCTTGTGCATAAAATCCTATATACCAATATAAGCTAATGCGCTTGGATTGAAAATATTAGTGTTTTCAATTTATGACTTGTAGTTAAGAGATAAAAGGTGGTTGGTAGAGGGTTGCATTAGATCCTAAGATCTAGGTGCAGTGCTCTCAGATCCAAGGCTTCTCCCTGACGAAGGCCACAAGCCAGAAACTAGTGTGAGGATATTGGATGAGTAGGCACTAGATGGGGATTTTATGCATAAGCCTTCTGACATCCATTGATTACTCTGGCATGCACGGAATGGCAATACCTATAGAGTTTTGCCTGTTTCATACACACTTTACATGTATAAAATGAATATATCTTATATAATTTTTTAAATTTAATTTAATTTCTTTAAAATAACAGTATTTATAGATGCTTAGCAACAAACAACTTTTTTAAACATTTATAATCAATTAGTCTGGGGATATTGGATGAGTAGGTACTAGATGGGGATTTTATGCACAAGCTTTCTCGCATCCATTGATTACTCTAGCTTGTTGTGTGTGGTAATATATATAGTGAGTTTTGCCTGTTTTAATTCCTGTTTTTGTCTTTCATCCCAATCCTTGATAATTTTAAATGAATTAAAACGTAATTTTATGGAAAATTGAGTTTTAGTATTTGAACTTCAGAATCCAATTATTTGTTTATCTTAACAGAATACCATATTTTTTTCCAATTTTTACTTAATATATGTTCACAAATACTTGTACTAGTTGCAAGAAAGTGCACACACACCAAAGTAGACAAGATAAATATGAAAAGCAAAAAATCATTCAATAAGAAATTTTATTAGCGATGATACCAAACTGTTTAAATGAAAGCAAAATTAAAAAACAAAATTACTATCATTTATTTAGAAAATAAATCTGAAATAACATATTTAGTAAACAAATGATTGAAAAATAAATATAAGCAAACATTAGATAAAATAAATTATCGATAACGGCCAATACTAATTTGATTTTTTTTTTATGGTGTGTTTGTATTCATGACACTTCATGAATTTTTTTTTTTTTCCATTATCTGATCGTTAACTATATTATCTAGTTTGTTTTCTAAATACATTACAGTATATTATTTTCCCTGTTTTTTTGTTCTGCCTTCATAAAAGCTATAATAAAAAATTTTATCGGATGTTTGCTCTTACATTTAATGAAAATATTTGTTTTTCAATTGTTTTTTTTTCTCATGTGTCATAGCATCAGCTGGGAAGCGAACCCGCTAACCTGGGACAACTGTCGTTGACCCCTCGAGTTATTTTCAGGTTTGTTTTCTAATTAATTATTTTTATGACTTCAGATAGATTATTTTCATGTTTTTATGAAAAAAAATGAAACGTTATCTTAATCTTGTTTATGTGATGTGATGCACTGTAACTTCTCCTTAAAACGGAATCAGAAATCTCTCAGCAACTATGCCCAGAGAAACCTGTTAGCCACTTTATCTTCCATTCCCCACTCTAAATTTTCCCATATTCTGCTCCATCCCATTTCCACAAACATAATCTTTGTCAACTCTATGGCCTTTATATCTAAACCCCTCTTTTCCCAAACCCAGCATAAAAACCAATAACCCACTTTCTGTATAATCACTTTGTTCATATTTATTCTTCCATAACTTCATTATTTGTACACTTTCTGCTTTCAAGCATTTACATTCAATTAAAAAATGCCAAATATTTTCTATGTCTTCCTTGCACAATTTTCAGACTAAATCACCCATATTTTTCCATTTATGTGTATATTCTCTTGTTGCTAAAGATCCCGTTTGAGCCTTAAACAATAAACTACTTTCCCTGCTATTACCATAAATTAACTCACATCCAATATTCTGTTGACTTCTATATATATTAACTCTTTTTACTCTCCATACTAGTTCTCCATCTCTCTAACTTCCTATTCTTTATTAATGCATCTATTCTTTTATCCCATTCCTTACCATTATATCAGTCAACAATCCTCCTAACATAATCATCTCACCATTTTTACAAGTATACTGATATAAATTCTTGATCCAAATCTTTTGCACACCGCATTACCTTTCTCACCCATCCTGTTGCCTGCCCTTTACTTTATTTTGGTATGTGAATAGTGTCTCCACCAATGGACTGTACACCCAAGCAACTAGCAGCCAGTTTTCTTCATTATATTCTGGCACCATTTATTATAAACTTTAATATGATGAATGCCATAAGCCAAAAACTAGGCTGGGAATGAGAATATAATAACACTACCATCAAGTATCCATTATTTCTTTAGGCTTAAAATAAATAGCTGTAGATTTTGGTACTTGATGTATAAATGTTAACTTTGATGGAAAAAAAAACTAGGCAGTAAATAGGCATCTTTATTATTATTATTTTTTGTTATAAAAAAAAACAAAATTCTACTCAAATTCAAAACTAAATCAGTTACGTAATAGTTTCCCTAAAAAAATGGGGAGAAAAAACAACACAGACATAAAATTTAACAATTTATTAACCAGAAATAATCCAGCCCAAAATAAATACACCTGCAGAATACATTATAGGAAGATATCTTGTAAAAAATAACAAGTTCTGAAGCAGCAAAGGACTAACTCTGTGGAGGCTCTTCATAGAATGTTGGATGCTAGAAACAAAAATATAGAAAAAATCCACAATTAAAGAGATGTGTATAACATTAAATTCACCATATAATACTAAATTGTCCAAGCACTTTACCACTGTTACACATTGTTTTATTTACTACCTTTTCTTACAGTTTTGATTGCCCCAGCAATCTTCAGAACTTTATATCTCCTAACCTCAACTGTTACAATCAAAAAGTTCTGAAGAAGATTGCTGGGGCAATCGAAACTGTAAGAAAGGGTGGTAAATAAAGAACTGTGTAACAGTGGTTAAGTGCTCAGACAATTTAATATTATATGGTATATATTTGGCAATGCAATAAGAAAGAGTAGTTATTATTCTTCATATTAAATTTACTATATGAATGTTTTTTTTTTTCTAGTAAATACTTTACTATGGAAAAGGAAATAAATAAATAATGAAATAAATACTGACACAAACATTTTTAGAAAAAATATGGTTTATTAAATAACTGGGGATGAGGTATAAATTGAATACATAAAATAAATATTAGTAATAGAATAAACAAAGCAATAAGATTGTATTCTAGCAATAAATTATTAAAAAAAATAGATATAATAAACAATAAAACAAAAATAAATGATTGTCCTATTAAATTAATTAATAAATTATGTAAAAGAAAAAAGTTATGTGAAAGATAAGGAATATAAGAATAGAAATTAATAGTAATTTTAAATTATCAAATAGTACATTTTATAAGATAAATAAATAAAATATATCAATTTGAAATTAACCCGTATATAAAAAGAACATAAATTTAGATAAATTGATAAATGTTAAAAAAAAGGGAAGGAATGGAAAATATGAATGACATTTGTTTTGCAAACTGCTAAGATTGCAAGAGAGATAATAAAAATTGTAATAAACCACTCTCACATGATCACCATTTCTTATGCTTGCTCAAGCTGTTAAAACAGGCAAAACTCTCCATATAGTAGCACCACTCAGTGTAAGCCAGAGTAATCAATGGATACAAAAAGATTTGCGCATAAATTCCCTATCTACCTAAGAACTAGATGCAGTGCTCTTAGATCCAAGGTTCCTCACTGAAGCTAGAAACTAATCTGGGGATAGTGGATGAGTAGCACTAGATAGGGATTTTATGCACAAACCTTCTTGCATACATTGATTACTCTAGCTTGCACTGAGTGGCGCTACTGTATGGAGTTTTGCCTGTTTTAAACATTGTAATATATATCTACATATGAAAGAATCTAAGCATTTAAATTTTAATATGTACATAGGTGCTTATTAATCATTCTTTAGTAAGATTAAAAATTATTAATCTTTAACATAATCCTAATAAAATAGGTGCATGATAATTTCCATCTATTAACATTCCACTTCTTTGTACTTGTGTATTATGATTTTATTGTCATTAATGGGGAGGAAGAACATATTAAGTGATTTTAAAATGCGTTTCAACTCCGGTCAAACTCCATGTAAATGTCAAACAGTCAATTTCGAGATAGTGATCTAAAAGAACATTTAAGTAGAAGTGCTCTATTTCATTAATCCAGTAATCAGGTTATTCACAAGCTATTTTCAGGAAACAAGTGAATTTGTTGGTTTATTATAAAATTCTGAATTCAATAATTAGTGAATCTAATTACAAGCTATTTAGAGTATCCATCTGTTAACACCTTTTGGCATTAGATATTGAAAATCTCTGCATTCACAGGATGATTTTGTCATAGCTATTATGCAATGAAACAATTTCACCGATTAATTATTCCAACTCCATCTAATCTACATAATAAAAAAAATTCTACAGAGGGAAAACGCCTTCAAACATTGAGCATTAGGAAACACAAGTGACAAAAAAAATATCAATCATGATTTCAAAGAACAAAATATATTCTTTTCTGCATAAGAACCATAATTTTAATGGAGGTTAGTACTTACTTTCAAAGTTCATCTGGTTGTAATTTGAATCCCATATAATAGACATTGCATTGAGCACTATCACAAATCAACCACTACATATTTAGAGAAAAAGATAACAGATGTTCATGTAACCTTCATATATGGTCAAAAAAATGAAAACAATAATTCTGCAATGGAAGACTGCTTCCACTTATGAGCATTAGGAACACAAGGTAATGTTAATCGTGATGTCAAAGAAATAAAATATATTCTTTTTTGCAAAAGAACTATCTACCAATATATAAACTGGAATGATATAACACCTCAAGGTTATATCGTTACAGTTTATGATTACAACCAAGAATTATAAATTCATAACGGTCCTATCAAGCTTTTCCTGAATAAAAACAAAAGGAATACTTTGACTAAGTGCATCATTTCTGGAATTCTAACCCAATACATGATTATAAATTTTTATTTGCATAACATCTTTAATGTTTTTTTGATCAAATTTTTTTTAGCGACATCTGTTATTATTCCGTAATTATTATGGTACTCATACATGGAATTTTCTAAAATGTGTTTTGGACATGAGAAAACATAAACTAAGACTTACTAAAAACACATTGATGATTTTATTATTAAAGATTTGATGATAAGGAAATGAATAAATAATAAAAAAATGAATGTGATATAATAAGTTTGGAAAAATGTTGTTATATTTGTATAAGAAGAGAAATTATTTTTGTAGTTGAAATTAGAAAAAGAATTGCACAATATAAATTGTAATCATTGGAAACATAAAAGTTGGAAATCAGAAAAGCACATTGTTTTCAAAGCAAAAGTAAAATACTCCAGAAGAAAACCCAAGAAATAATTAATTATGGAATTTTAAAATGCTAAAGTCATGTTTGTTTAATTAATGAAATAATAATGGTAAGAAAAAATGGAAATTAAAAAACATAAAAGATTTTGTTTGTGGTTAAATTAAAATATACTAATTAAATCCATTAAGGCAAGATTTAATTAGTGTGAAGATAAGATAAGAAAATATGCAGTGATATAAATAGGGAGAAATTTTGGCTATATTAGTTCTGCGTGTTCCTATTTCTGGAAGCACATTTGGAACTCATTTTCAGGAATATTGTTGAGCAGCTGTCACGCTTTCTTTTGGATATCAATTATTTTTGTCCTTTTGCATGCTCTGATATTCTGTTTATGTGTCATTTATGAAGCACCAAATTTCATCACCCGTAATTACTCTCGGAAGTAAATGCATATTTGAAGAAAGATCGATTGCAACATCAGACACTGTCTATTCAACTGTCAAGATCCAAAGCACAAACCCTGCAGAAATCTTTGTCACACCCAATTCTTTATTTAAAATTAATTTGTTTCTTGATTAATCTGCAATTCTTCAATTATCCACCTCACAGTTAATTGTCTGTCGGACCGTATTGCATCTAGCACTGTGTTAATATTAGATTTCAATGTTGTTTTTGACTGTCTGCTTCTGAAATCATCCTTTACATCTTGGAACATCTTAGGCCACTACACACACTCAATTTCTACATAACATCTTCATAATATAACTGGCAACAGTTGTAATGGCTCAGTAGCACATTTACTGATTTTCACACAAAATTTAATATTCAAAAATTGCTAACAATTTTGATCGCCCATTTTTACGTCAAATCATATATTTTATTATCTTCGCAGGGTGGCACTGCTATATGGAGAGTTTTGCCTGTTTAATAACAATCATGTGCTAGCATAAGAGATGGTGATCATGTGATGTTATGTTAGCTTAAACATGTTCAAACATGAATACTCATGTGATCATGATACAGTTACACTGGTGATACCAAACTATTCGGGGAATTAAATTGTTGTCACATTTCGTATATAACAAATTCGTATCCAGATTTGAAAAACAATTTTTTTTTTTAACACTTTTAACTGGGACAACCAAATAATCAACAAGGATAATTAGTAGCTTAAGATTGAGTGATGTTTGAGGATAGGTTGACTGAAACCATTCTTTTCGACTGATTAAATTTGCACGTTTTTATCTCTCTCTCTCTTTTTTACTATCCATAGTTGTTATAATACCAGAATCTTTTAGTTCTCATTATAATAAAAGATCACAGAAGTCTTAAGCATTGAATGAGCAATTTGCTATGACCACAAACCATTTCTATTTTAATACATACTTTTATTTAATTTAAAACAACAGGTATATTAATCTTTAAGTGAGGTTTAAAGTTTATATCCGGGCTAGAGATAATCTCTAATTTAACAAATGATTAGTGTTAATCAGTACTGCATTTTTCTAGAGTGGATCATGTCAAAATTATGAGTAGAATAAATTTGATACTTGTAAATTAAAATGTAACAAAACTAGAAAAGCAATATCCCCTCCAGCGTAATCAAAAATGAATAAAGAAAACTAAGAACTTCTCTTTGTGTAATTTCATTTTTTAAAAAAGCATAATTGCACTATGAAAGTAGTGAATTGAATGCAAATAATAATAATAGCCTTATCATTAGTTACTTGAGAAGTCAGTGTCAACATGACGGGTCAAGTGTAAGTCACATGAGATCACAATAAGTTTTTCTTTTTACTGTTCTCAGCTTTAAAAATTAAATTAAGAAATTTTATTTCTCAAGTTTGCCATTTTGTCATCATATTAAACCACTACACCTAAGAGGTTACACAAGTCCAAAGTCTAACACCCCCAATACATATAAATGGGCAGGTATGAATGCTTTCCTATTCAGAAATTACCGTTTACGTAAATACATAGCGGATAGGAAAAATAACATTGACAAATATATAAAGGAAATGACTAACATAGGCTTTAAACGCAATACGATGAATCAGAGAATAAAAACATTTTATAGAAAACTCAGAAATAAACAGCCTAAAGACAATATGAAATACCTAACAATTCCATTTATATCTAATGTAACTTCAAATATTGCAAAAAAATTGTCTAACAATTTCAAATTTAGCTACAGAACCCCTCCCAGTACTAACCGACTAATAAATAATTCAAGATAAAATGGAAAAAAATCCAAGCTCCTCACGTCGTCTATAAAATGGCATGCCCTCAATTAGGCTGCCATGCATCCTACTATGGTGAGACTCGGGCTAACCTTAATACAAGAGTTTACCAACACAGGTATGTATACAACAGGGTTAAAAATAAAAATGAAGGAACATCAGTATTCTGGGACCACCAAGCAGTTACAGTCCATGTATTCGAACCCAGTTCTGCCCAAATAATTTGTACAGAGAAGAATGATGCCAAAAGAAAAGTTAAAGAAGCTTTCTACATAGCAAATGATATTAGTGCCATTAATAGAAGAGGCATGCTTTGCTCTCTCCAAACAATGGACTAACTAATTAAAAATTCAAACTCATTTGCATAATCACAACAGTCTTCATTCACAAAGCTATGAATATGAGATTCCAACATTGAATCTCAAAAGTGCTAAGCAGACCTATTATAAATTATTCATATAATTATAGCTTCACTATTTAAAGTCGCATATTTATAATTAAACTGTATATTAAAAACATATATTAATAAAATAAAGAACCATTTAATTTACCTCTGATTTGTCCCTGGTTGCTTCGTTGCTCTGATCCTCTTCTTCATCAGATTCTTCTTCTTCGGAAGAATCATTTGTGGAATCTTTTGACTGAGGAGGTTCTTCTTCTGAAAGTTTAGACTGAGATACTAGCTCGTCATAACATCGCAAACACACCCTTAGGTGTTTAGAGGACTGGTGAGGTAAAATGAATCTTTTATTAGAGCATGGTCCGCACACCACAGAACCACATTTCCTGCAATGGTGCTAAAGAGATAAAAAAAAATTTTTTTTTTAGAGAATATACCAGAATTACATTTTAGAACATGAAAAAGTAGTTAAATTCTATTTTAAAGCTACCTATTGTAAGCTTGAATAATCAATGGACATTAGATTGCGGTAGTATATCTAGATCCTCAGACTAGTTTGGGTTATCAATCTTCAATGAAATGCAGGAAGTGCCAGAAATGGAATAAAAATGCCGGAAATACCAGAAATGGGATCTAAATGCTGGAAGTGCCAGAAATGGAATCAAAATGCCAGAAAGGTCAGAAATGGAATCAAAATGCTGGAAGTGCCAGAAATGAAATCAATCCAAGGACTTTATGCTCCGAAGTCTGATATTCTACCATTGCACTAAATTATGCAGGGCAAATAAATGTTCTTGCCCTGTGTGGTTTAGAGTAGTGACATTGTCAGATTCTGGAACATAAGGTCTTGGAATGATCCCAAATGTGGCACTTCAGTGCTCAAACTTCTTACAAACTCCTGAACAATGAAGCCATTCTATTATTTACTTATTTAATAAAAAATATAGGGTTTGCAACCACATACCAGTATCCAGCAGAGATTCAAAAACATCCTCAAGATCTTGAATCCACGTTAACTTATAAAGGTCTGAAGCTAGACCTAGTATCTATATTTTAACAATCAGTCTTATGCTAACCATAGACATCTTTGAGACAAGAATGATACGTAATATCATCACCCCATGTCTGTGATTTCCATTTCTGCGGTTTCAATTATTTTTTAACTCAAAAAAAAAAAAAACATAAAATATTACACAAATTGGAAATTAATTTTTTTTAAAAATTAATTTTCTACATATTTGCCCACAATATATGCAGTACTCACATTTATGTGCAGTGTTTTACATCAATTTCAACATGTATTTACATAAGTACAAACACCTATACATCTGACAAAAATGATGTAGTTCACCATTTGCTCAACTATATAACTTTATCTGTTTACTTTCAGCATCTGTAATTTATTTGACTTCAAATTCATATCCATATCCTCTACCTAATTCCAGGCTACTGGCATTCTTCAATGAGGAGTACTGAATTTATACCCAGACGTTCCGTAGTGATCTTTAGTAATATACTAACATAATATTCAGAGATAGCTTTGAAATAGATTGATTGAAATTACTGCTCCTAGAGTATATATTGTAAGTAAGCTAAGAGAATTATGACACTTTTGTCCAATATAAACTTAACTTTACCTAATAACCAAAAATACCAATACCAAATTAGCGTAAAACAAAGATTAGTAAATGTTTATAGTTGTTGATTTAGTGCAACACTAATAGAACAGTTTAAGCAAATGTCTTTGGATTTAGGGGGGGGGGGATAGAATCTCAGGTTACTATCTTGTATATATAAAAACATCAACTTAGCCCTCAAAATTTGATGTTCCTTCACTTAACCAGAAAGCAGACAGAGAATATGGATACAGTATTACTTAATTATTTTATAATCATGGTTAATAAGGATTATAATAGATCGCTCTAGAATAGAATAAATCATACCCTTAATGCAGATGTTGAATGTAAGCAAAAAAAGTTGCAAGATGTTTTGTTTGAGTACATGCTCAAAGTGGCAATTATTATCTGTATGAAGATAGAATTTGTTTGGAGCTGAATTCGACTGCTCTTTTCTTTCATAATTCCTTTTAATAACGTGATATGCACTGGTGGCCCATCTTAATAATGCAGAAGACCAATTCCGTTCACTCTTATTTGTTCTTTTTCCTCTATTCTTCAAAACTATTTGCAATCATTAGTCAGTAAATGACTATTGAACAGATACTTAGTCTTTACAAAAATGAAATATTATTTATAATATATATACTAGCATTTTAAATATTGGTTTGATAAAAGCTTATTCTATACATGACCTATTGTTTACTAGTACTATGATTTTGGTTTCATCGACTGAAAGTGCGCTCAGCTAGAGCAAATTTTCTATAATCATTATGGAACAATATTTTCTTAAACCAATATTCAAAATGCTAGTATATATATATTACAATTCATTTGAAAAAAGAAAACGTTTGTCGAAATATTATTCGCTAATTTTAGAAATTAAAATATTGGATAGTGATAAATCACACTTTGGAAGTTTATTATATAATTGTAACAG
Organism: Epiperipatus broadwayi; assembly: GCA_028023455.1. Taxonomy (NCBI): domain Eukaryota; kingdom Metazoa; phylum Onychophora; class Udeonychophora; order Euonychophora; family Peripatidae; genus Epiperipatus; species Epiperipatus broadwayi. The sequence goes on along the minus strand of JAQFVV010006260.1, from coordinate 4,838,086 downwards.
ACCAGTTTTCTTAATCCTATTCTAGAGCAATCTATTATGTATTTGAAAAAATCAATGAACACCAGATGACATAGTACTATAAAATCTCCATCTTCAGATTAGGGTTCTAGCTTTTACTTTTACCAGTGAAGACTAGGATTCAAATCAGGAACTAATGCACTTATACACCCAATAGTCAATTTTTATATATTTTTAAACTAATAATCTAAATTAAAAAAAAAAAAAAATTAAACTCAATTGTATAACTATATAGACCCCATACCAGGTCAGTTTGCAAATATTAATGAGACTTCACTTTTATAATAATTTTAAGCTCCTTCTATCTTTTGGCATTAGAGCTAGCTTTTAAAAATTCACTAATGAAGGCAAAAGCCAGAAACTGGTCAGTCCGGATATGGGGATTTTAATGTATTATGTCATCTGATGCCCATCAATTATTTAAACTTACAATAGATGGCTCTAGAGTAGTGAAGATAACTGCTTGTGAAATCACTTACAAAGATGAGAGATCATGTGAAGTTATTGTTGCTGGTTGTCCAACCATCTTCATTTCTTACATTACCATCTAAAAAGTTAATATCTAATGGCTTAATGCAAATTAAGACTTCATAAATGGACATAGAACAATTCCCACACAATGACAAATGGCGAAAAGCAAAGAGATTTCTGTTAGTGAATATAGAACAATTTTCACAGTTTAAATTTTTAAAATCTATATACAGAGAAAATTAGATGCAGCTCTTAGGTTTCAGGGGATATCGAAGAAAGTTTCTTATTAAGTTTTAATAAGAGGTGGCTGCTATGATATCATTCTGCTCCACAAAATAGAACCATGAAGAAAAAATATTCCCATTGCCACATTTTAAATATGACTCTTAACAGTTTCAAATACCTTTCTGAATATCCAAACAGAAGTATTTAAATAACAGTTTATCGATACATGAGGCATTTTAACTAAAGATTAATTACATTTACTTTTCTACCAAAGTTGTGTTCCAGAAATTTCAAATGTTCAACATCTTACCTTATACAAAATCTAACTTAAATATTTACTGAAATTAAAAGTCTATATAGATTCGAACCAATTGTTACTTCTGATAATCAAACTTCTTAATGAATTCTCTAGCAAGAAACGATTTGCTTACTTTATTGAATATTGTTCATAATTCAAGCAGAACATCTTATTCTATGTTTAACTCATAAACTCCATTTAAAATTGGATGATTTTTTAAATCATTAATCAATCTTCGTCACTTATTTCTTCCCATTAGCCCATCTCATATATAGAATTTTTGCCTTTTTATAGATACTATCATATTACTGTCCTTTTGAACTTGGCATTTCATTCTTGTGATGCTTTCAATTAAGCAATTTTTGCTATTGTAATGCTTCATAAAATAAAAATATTTTTCAGCAGTCGCTATTATCTTTGTTAGATATCTATAAAAAAAAGCTGTATAAGAGATGAAGATGGACACTAGCAGTTAAAGCTATTAAACACAAAAGCTTTAACAATATCATTATATCTCACAAAAACTAGATATTTAACAGAACTTAAAATTTTTAAATTTAAATAATGCAATTGGTTTTGCATTAAGTGTATTTGACCTGTTAATTCTTCTTGTTTGGTTCTGACTCATCAATTTTAATGTCAGCCATAAAACCTGCTCAATCTAAACAATATGTGTCCTACTCGACTTTTTCTAATGAATTAGATCCTCTAATAGATGTACATATTTATGTCTACACTATATAATAAAGAATAAAAATGAGATTATATCAATGTAAACAGAGACAAGATTTTTAATTCTTGATATTGCTAAGAAACTATCAATTACTATTAATTGGCAATCCTTGACGCAAAACAAGTTTTCTCATTAACCTATAACTCTTTTTTGAGCTTTTTATAGATTAATGAAAAAAACTTGTTTAGCCTTAGGTATTGTCAATTAGTAGTAATTGACAATTTCTTAGCAATGTCAAAAGCTAAAAATCTTATCTCTGTTTACATGGATATAATCTCATTTCTATTCTTTATTAAAATAACAATCCATGGAAATATTTAATTCAAAATGTCTGTATTATATATATAATAGAGTTTTAATAATTATACTGATCAATAGCAGGTGTCAATAGTGTTTTAATATGTATGATATTATTATAATTAATTAATAAGATATTTTAATTTCCTTAAATATGTATTGTGTGTTTAAAATGAAGAATTTTCAGACACAGTGTGGGTCATAATGTTTAAAGTGTTGACTGCAGAGCAATTCAGCTCTTTATCTGAATTCAATATCTTTTTCTACTTCTTCATAACAGCTGTATCTGAAAATTTCCCAGGTACAAAAATTTCAATTAGAACTTGACACTGAATTCATCCATTTGTTTACTTGACTTTGGTATAAAAGTCTCCAAGCATGTTTTAACTGCTATTTTAAACAGCCAATTTATAAAACATAATTGAGCTTATGTGTGAGTACAAATTTAACAATTTAAAATATTTAATAACTTTTTAAATTAAATTTACGATTTAATGAACAGGTTTTTTTATGAATTTATGAAAGAAATACAAACACTGCAATGTAATTCATCGGCATGCTGTAGTACTTTTGAAATCTCAAGCAGATATTGTTAATAATCCTCACAACTCCTACTGCATATCTAATTTCTCTAATGAATTCAAATCATTTTTCAGACACCAATGATACATATCCATAAATACATAACATAGACCTTTGCTACAAAATTAAATTCACCATTCTAAAAACTCCCAAACTTTTTTTTTTTTAAAAGAAACTTAACTACTAAAAGATAATTTATTAGCCACTCTTCTATACCATTTACCGAATTATAAACTAATTCATGCAAATCTTTATTCCTTATATCTTTCAAAAATTCTATTGGAATGGCACCATTTTACAATCGCATTACTTAGTATAATCTGCACAATTTTCTTTTTCTATTTAAATATATAAAGACTTATTACTTTCACTTATATAATGCTATTTGTTGGAAAATTTCCCCATTCCAAATGTGTGATGTAGCATAACTTGATTAATCATTAGATGATAGGTGGTCCTGTTTACAGAATGAGAATTTATTAAATTTTATTATCTAGCATTGATTTATTATTCAAGCTTACACTAGGTGGCACAACTGTGGTGAGAGAAAGAGAATTTGCTACTATCACTTTCCCCTCATCATTTCTATAATTAACTATCCTCCTTTGAAAACACATTTTCCTTCAATTTCTACTTTACTTCCATAATTCTGCACTTCTCATTCCTAGTTTTAATTCATTATAAATAATCAAACCTGTTCTATTTTTTTGGCAATTCTTCTATTTCATCACATTTCCCTTTTGACTATCTCAATATATTATCCCATCTTCTTTTTTCTATCATTTTGTTAATCATCTCGTTATATCAAAGTATTTTTGTTTTTTATATTTCTCACAATCATTTGAAATTAACTATGGTCTAAATCTGATAGATTCAGGAATTCATTCTTAAAATTGTTCTAACAATCTATTCTGAGCTAATGTAAGATCCAATGAAAATTTATTCTTATCATCTGGAATTTTCCACATGAAAAGTTCTTGTGACTTTTAAATCCACTATTTTCATTATTGCCATTTTATTTCTCAACATAAACTTATTACTCTTACTCCAATCCATAATTTCCTACAATATTATCTTCCACATCCTAACACAATAATTGATTTTTCCAATTTACGTTATATAACTATTTTTATATCTTTTTAAATCGCTATATATTTTTTATTTCATAGCCTTGCATGCTTTCGTGTAATACTATCAGATTCCAGAGCTTAAGATCCATGGATAATGGTCTGCCCCTTCATCTTCAATGTTCAACTTCCAAATAATAAACACCAACTTTTTTAAAACACTTACTTTATACCAAGATCTCTCTTCTTCACCATGTTCTTTTAGTAAGTGATGTATAATCAAGAATCTCTGGAGCAGCAGTTATGTTTCCTTCTACCAATATATATTCCAAAATTACAAAAATACCCTCTTCCTCTTATCCTAAAACAACTTACTCCAGAAAATTACTACAAGAATTATATGTTCACATTTTCTTCATTTCACCTCAAAACTTACCTACTTAATTTCACAGATTTATAATACCAAACATTTTCCTGTTCATCTTTTCCTTCCATATTCATAGTTCTAACATTCCAAATACTGATTCTAATATTACTTTTTAAATTTAGAAGTTGTGACCTTCACAGAAACGTATTAGCAAACTTTAGCCTGAAGTAGTTTGCCAATAATTAAATTGTTGATATTTTGTCAAAACCTAAATTTTCAAAGAAGTTATCGTTAAAAGACTATTAAGAATTTGTAAAATTCATTCCTTTAAACACTGCTATCATTAGGCTTAGGCATCACTTAATAAATGTTCTATATAGAAAAACACTGTTAACAAAAAATGTAAAAAAACTTATATAAACACTTTTATTTCCATAATGCACTAAAAACTAAATTTTTCTTCAGTTTTAACAAGTAAAAGCTTGGGCTGATCATATTTAGAAATTCACAAATCAGATTCCCCCAAAAATCATTTAATTAAACTTGCAATTAATATCCATATTTTTGTATCATGCCAATCTATTCACAAGATAAAAAAATCTGACAAATAGAATGACACTGAAAATGGGTAAAGTTTAAATAGGCAAAACTCTCCAACATAGTAGCGCCACTCAGTGCAAGCAAGAATAATCAACGGATGCAAGAAGGTTGTGCATAAAATCCCTATTTAGTGCCTACTCATCCAATATCCCCAGACTAGTTTCTAGTTTGTGGCTTTCATCAGTGAGAAGCATTGGATCTGAGAGCACTGCAACCCTCCAGCAGCTACTTTTTATCTCTATTTAACTACAAGCTATGAGTCTAAAATTGAAAACAATATTTTCAATCCAAACTCATTAGCTTATATAGTTCAGTACCCATACATTTTGTTTTCTTTGGTTCTTTAATAACCATAGCCACCACTATCCTATTAAGCAGGATTAGTATTAAACCCTAAATATCACATGATCACCATTTCTTATGCTTGTTCAAGCTGTTAAAACAGGCAAAACTCTCCATACAATAGTGCCACTCAGTACAAGCCAGAGTAATCAATGTATGCAAGAAGATTTGTGCATAAAATACCTATCTAGTGTCTATTCATCCAATGTCTATTGATTACTCCAGTTTGCACTGAGTGGCACTACTATATGGAGAGTTTGGCCTGTTTTAACAGCTTGAGAAAGCATAAGAAATGGTGATCATGTGGGTAAAGTTTACTTAAGTTATTGTTTTGGAATTTGAATTATGAATTTTTAAAGATAATGCCTAAGCTTTTATTTGGGAAAATTGAAGAAATTTTTTTACTTTTTAAGGCATGCATGCAAATAAGTGTTATTTTAATTTTGTTATATATATTGTAACGGAATAGCGTTACATAGGGTTTAAACCAAGGGAAATAATTATATAACGAGACAAAGTCGGAATCTGTAAACACACACACACTCAAGCATTATAAAATACTCTTAACGTTATATTTTGTAACCTTTAATAGTTTTCTTCCCACATTTTCTAAAATTACATTTGTAAAAATAAAGATAATAATTGTCTAATTAAATAGTCAAGGCTTTCGTATAAATTAATAAAATAACATTCTCTAAAAAATATAATAAAAGAAAATATAATATGCCATTATAAATATTAAGAGATAATTTCCACTTGTATACGCCACGGGGTATTTAAAATTAGGGTTTCTTTTAGAATTATAATTATAGTAAAAATAAAACTTATAGAAATGATTTTGAGAAAAGATTAAATGCTCGACTTCTAAGTTAATGTAAATTGTATTGTTCTTGTAAGACACGCACACACGTATGCACGCGAAGTGTGAATGAATAGGGTTTGTTAACTGAGATTGCAACATGAGATTGCCTAGACCTAAAATTGCGCTTGAGCACAAGGATTGAGTGAACATTTACATCGGACGCGACCCTACGACAACTCTAAAAATGTGGAACTCTGGGGGAGATTGGTCGAAGATAAAATCCATCTAATATAAATATCACGGAAAATCTAGTTTTGTTTTGGTTAAACTGACTTAATAGTGTTGCTTATATGTTTTCGCTTAACGTACTTGCTTGTTATATTCAATATAGTGCTTGATATAGCTGATATAAAATAATATACTTTTGTTTCGCCCGTATCCGTATTCAAGATGATCGCTGTGAAATTAATACTGAGAGCGTCGATTATCATGCTGGGCTAGGAAACCCTTCAGTGATTGATCGACGCTCCGCCACCAAATATCTCCAAAGCTATGAATATTCACCGACATCTCCATTTGAAATTAATGCTCCGATTTAATAATAATGTTCCGAGAAATACCAGAATCGTCCAGACCATGCTATGCTCAACTTTAAATAAACGAATAACTTCATTATGAAACGCCATCTCCCACGTTCAAACCCTCATTTCATTCGAAGCAGCGGAAGTCGAAATCCAAATCCTAGGTAAACAATTTATTTTACTTTATGTTTTCATTCACTCCACTCGTAAACTCTTAAAGGCAATCTCATAGTTAACTAACTTACACTTGCATAAATTAAATCATAAAAGATTCCATAATATTTAACCTATTATTGTAACTTATCTTTGTGTAACCTCAACATTCATAAAATCAAATTTAATCTTAAGACTTTTCCAAACATGAACTTTAACCTTAATTATTATCCAACAAGTCATCACAATCATTTCGAAGATATAAAATGAAATTTGTATTCCACATTATATTATGTATAATATGTTTCTTTCTGGACGAGTGCGTGAATGCGTGTGTGTGCGTGTGCAAATAAATTTTGAATTAATATTGCTTTATATTTAATAAATTTGTTCAGTATATAAACAAGTCGAGCATTTCTCAAATCTTTTCATACAATTAAATTCTTAGTTTATTTCCTTTTAATCACTAATAAAGTTGTCATTTAATTACACTAATTTAGATTTAGATTTGTTTTTTTTGTTTAACCATTTGTTCTTTTAAATGTCATTTGCCAACATCATGCCGTAAGTCACGATGTTTATTTATTTACTCTTAGTTAAGATAGGTTTAAGAATTGGGCGGGCCTATAAGAAAAATATAAATAAATGTCTAATGCTAATGATGAAAGTAATTCATAGGGGGGATGATCTTAGAAGCCTAATCGTTTTGAGGGATGAACGAACAGTCGTATTGGTCACAAACAACCAATAATTAAGTCCAGTACCAGGATCACTCAGTTAGTAAACAAAACTTCCTTCCCATTAGTGTACTGTGCGTCCTTTACGTCAGGAGTAATTATTGAAACAATTACATCGTGACCCTGAGTGACCCTATTGGTCCATGCTAGGAGTTGGAGCTGGTGGGCGGGATTAGACTTCGAAATCGTTTTGACATGACGTAAGGTGATGCGAGAAGTTAAATAATAATTAAACCATCGTGTCTGGCGCCCCTTGTATTGATAGTAAACAATTACCGATATAAGAAAATAAATAAAGCTTTACGCTATGTCATGTTTGTTTCGGAGCTCTCGATCTCTTTTAGGAAAGTACGGATATATATAAAAAGATATATATACACAGCGTACGGTAACAATATATATATTTATTTTCTACTCTTTCATTTTACATAATTCCAGAAATTAGGAATTAAGAAAGATTAAATACCATTTAATACTTATTCATGGCAATACCATAAAAAGTACTGAATCCCATATAAAATTAAATTTTTTGCTAATTAGTTGTTAAAATTGTTTGCAAACTCTAAAAAAATGCATTGGCATCAGAAATACATAAAAATACAAAATTTCAATTAGATTTGAAATTGGAAAGCGGGTGAAACTTAACTTACAAGATTTTATCCAAACATACAGACAAAAAGACAGAGTAAATTAAATAAATGCAAATAAAAATGGTTATATATGTGCTGGAATGATATTATAAAGCGAAATTCTCTTTTTTTAATTTTTTGATAAATTAATTTCTTTTATTTCAAAAAAAAAAACAACCAGATACTCATTTTTTTTTTTTTTGTGAATAAAAATTATTTTCGTACACAATTAAATAATCTAATATTTTTCATGAACCACACACAATATTCTCTTCATATTTCAGCACCCTCACTTTATGTTACTTTAAAGTAGACATTTTTCCCCACTAACCATATCTTTATAAGTGGTTAAAAAATGTAAATAAATTTAATGAAGATAAATAAAAAGAATAAGATTGTGAATGATAGTTTGACAACGAAAAGTTAAATATTTGAAAATAGAAGAAATAATAAAAAAAGGAAGAAAAATGTGACAGCAAAAGAGACTTTCAACATGGAAGAGAGGGTTATTCTGTGGCCAGGAAAGTTGGATGGTAGAAAAGAACTAAATTAGTTCTTTATGGAGCAGACAATTAACATAAACATTAAAGCTTTTTAAATATATAAGTTTGGAAAAAAATGGCAAACATGTTGAAAACATAAGATTAAAAATATAAAGGTATTAAAATGATTAGATAAAGAAAAATATTTACTAAGTTTAAAGTGTCTGCTTATAGGAAACAATTATAAAGAAAATATGGAAATAAGTTATATAGAGTTAATAAGACAAGAATAATCAAATTACTAAGTAATTTTAAAAAAGATAGTAGCTAAGAATTTAACAAAAAAAAAGCAAGATATATAAATAAATAAGGTAATGTCAGTTGAGATGTTGAATCTTCTTAGCAGATAATTGGTGATATACATTGTAGATTTTGTCCATATTCAGGTTTATAAAAAGCATTCAATTTAACTTAGGAGGACAATCTTCTTTTAAATAAAAATATAGGGGATTTGAACTCAAACTTTCAAGCCCCCTCACCATCCACGCTATCTTATACTACTGATACACATGACAACACACATGCAGAAAAGATAAATAATCACCAATATATGTATTTCGTGTTAAACCAGCACTCATCAGTTGCTCAGTTTATACTAAGATAGCAAATCTTCACATTTTAATGGGCAGGCTTCAACCCACTCCAACCTCCAATTCTTCAGCCATCCATACCATTGAAAATCTGATGCTAGAATTCCCAAATCCCATGCTGATGCCAATATTGTTGTCATGCCCATGTTGACCTCAGTAGGTTGACAACAATAGTGGCATCAGCATGGGATTTGGGAATTCTATCATCAGATTTTCAATGCTATGGATGGCTGAAGAGTTGGGGTGGATTGAAGCCTGTCCATGTAAGGATTTGCTATCTTAATATATACTGAACACTGATTATATATATATGTATGGGAGATGGTTATCTGGACTAACTGATGAGTGCTGGTTTAGCACGAAATACATATATTTGTGATTATTTATATTTTCTGCATGTATGTGGTCATGTGTATCAGTAGTATGAGATAGCGTGGATGGTGAGGGGGCTTGAAAGTCTGAGTTCAAATCCCCTATATTTATTTCAAATCTTACATTTAAATAAAAGTAACTATGTGGGTTTTTAGAATAAAGATTAGGATGGTAAATGGTGATACCATTACACTCCAGTAATCCATGATAAAAATGACCACCAGTCACATGTTGGTCAATCATTGTAAGTGGAAGCTAAATTCATAAATTGTCATCAATCAAATAAGTAAATGCTAATCCAGAATAATTGTTACAATTTAATCTGACAAAGAACTATTTCATTATAGTTTGGCTAAAAATCTTTCTGAACTGTTTAATTTTTCAACACTGTGACAAAGAGCATTTTAGAGTCAAAATAAATAATCTTTATTGTTTTTACAGATGCTTTCCTTCAAGTTTTATTTCATATCTGATATATAAAAGTTATTTTCTTACCCGCCGGTTAATTACGGTGAATTGGGATCTTTTACACAACATACAATACGTTGCTTCAGAGTCAGGTACCCAAACAGCTGCATACTCCTTTGACGCCTGCTTACCACCTAAAAAAAAAAACCCCAGATTCTAATAATAGTAATTTAAAGTCATTTTAAAAGTATACATTTAATAAAGTGAAGGATTTTGGATAACTGAGAAAACAGGATTTAAAGATAAAAACAAAGAAAGCTATATGGCTTGCAAAGTGAGAATAAATATAGTCTTATCTAAAAAAAAAAAATGCCGTAGAATAAAGTCAATATAAAAAATACAAAAAAAAAAAAAATCATTCCAAGTGAGATGGTTTTAAACAGGCTAAAAAAATGAGAGAAATAAAAAAAATTATCAAAGTAGATATTTAAAGGATTGGATTGTGAATTTGTCATAATAAATTTGTCTAAACTATACAGCTCTTTAGATCAGATTCAGAATACAATATAGCCCAATGAAATCATGATAAAAAACAGGATAATCATAGAACTAGATCAGTAAATCCGATTGTTTACAATTACAAAGGGATACAAACTATAAAAACAAAGTCCTTTTGAGAGAATAGTCACCGCTAGTGAGAAATATTCAGAACAGTAATTCACAAGCTTGGGATTACTATGATAGTATGACACACTGGCCATTATTTGCAAAAAGCAATCAGGTATATTTAAAGTTAGAGTGGGTGGTGGCGAATAGTACGAGACCTTTCATAAGACAAGTCAATATGGCTGCAAGTGTTAAGTTTATTAGAAAGAGCTATTGGTTGCTACAGACAACAACTACATATTTGTAATCTCACCAAACATAATAGATCATAAACTTTTTTAACTGTTATAAATGTATTACTGTAAATAGAAGCAGTAATTTTGATATTTTTATCACATTTTCCAGCAGCAAAGTAAAATAAACAGGAATATGTGATAAAACTAAACGAGCTTATGCAAATTGGATAAGAGTAGTTGAAAAATAAAGAAAGGCAATTAAAAATGTAGATTATATATATATTGATACAAAGATTTTCACAGTTTACATATATAAATGATATATTTTCTGGATTCATCCGTGTATGATTTTTACTATAAATATAATCATATATATTACTTATAATACTTCATTCATATACACTTTAATGCAAGTAATTTTCTTAACCTTCTTTATTTTCTTACAGTTTCGACTGTCCAGCAGTCTTTGTCAGAGCTATATCTTCCTTACAGTTTTAACTTTAATTCATTTTTCTTACAGTTTCGACTGTCCAGCAGTCTTCGTCAGAGCTATATCTTCCTTACAGTTTTAACTTAAAGTGTATATGAATGAAGTATTATAAGTAATATATATGATTATATGAAGATATGCAAAGAAAGTGAAGGAGAAGAATAACATACTATAAATATACCAATGTTTCAGCTTAATTACACAAGCTATCAACTGGGTGATGAATAGATTACTATAAAAATGGTTGTAGAGGTGCTGCAAACAATGATTTATAACAATGTTAGAATTCCACCAATAGAAAAAACAGGCATATAAAACTGAAAAATAAAATAAAAGTCGGAAACTATGTTAGATTAATGTGTTTTTTAAAAAATTATTCCAAATAGGAGGAAGGTTGCATGTTCCATCATGATACAATTTGGTCTCTGTAGTATCTCAATGGCTTTTCTAATCTTACATTGGTGGAAAATGTAACACCTGTTTAGGATTCTGATATTAGAGAAATCAATATTGTGATTTGAATCCATAGCATGGAGTAAGAGTGCTGATGAATGTTACTTAACTGCATTAACATGTTCATCTCTTCTAGTACAGATGCGATAATTGCTTTTGCTTACATAAGAAGCTTTACAAATGCCACATGAAAATTTCATAAATTCCATGAGCCTCAAGAGGGATTGAATCTTTAAGTTTGGTTAATATATAACTAATTTTTTTGATAAGAACTATAGACTGCTTTTATATTGTAGCATTTTAAAATATGTCCAATATTTTCTGTAGTTTCTTTCATATAAGGAAGGAATATAGTTGTGTCTTCCTTTTGTTTCTTATTTTGATTATTTTGGGTTTGAATAAGAATTGGTATATAATTTTATTATTATAAGCAGTAGCTAATAAAACATTATTTTTACGATTCATTTTTTCTTTCAGATATGATTTATCTGAAAGGTTAATTGTTCTAATGAAGAGTTTAGGCCGCTGAAAAAATCTGAGTTGGATCATGATGTGATAAAAAATTATTTTGTTCCTTGGTGACGAATACATTAAGAAATGGAAATTTCCCATGATACTCTGCTTTCATTGTAAATTTAATATGAGGATGGATATTATTTAAGTGTGGGGGAAAAAAAATTATTTTTACCATGTTGCCAGATGTTAAATGTGTCATCTATATATCTGAGCCAAATAAAAAAACTTTTAAAGTGCTAATTTAAAATCAGATCATATTATTGCCGTAGCTAAATATTGTCTTTCAAACACATATTTCACAAAGAATGGGCAATATTATAAACAAACTTTCGGTACTCCTATGAACTCACCTATCTCAGGAATAATAGCTGATTATATTTATGGAATATATGGACATTTTTGCTTTAGAGTAAGCACCTTTAAGAAGGTGCTCAGACATATTGATGACATATTTGTCATCTGCCTAAATGGTAAAAATAAATTATGACTTTTTCCCCTCACATTTAAATAATATCCATTCTCATAATAAATTTACAATAGAAACAGAATCTGATGAAAAACTTCCTTTCTTAATATACTTATCACCAAGAAACAAAATAATCTTTTTTATCATTTTCAGAAAAACTACACATAAGGACAGATACCTACAATTTCCATCACATCATCAACCAACTCAGATCTTTTCTGTAGCCAAAACTCTTTTCACTAAAGCAATTAACATTTCAGATAAATCATATCTGAAAGAAGAAATAAATCAGGTAAATAATATTTGATTAGCTAATGGCTATAATAATAAAATTATACACAAAGCTTATTCAAGGCCAAAACAATGAATTAAGAAACAAAAAGAAAACACAACTATCAGAATTTGTATTCCTTATATAAAAGGGTGCTGTTTCTGTGCAAAAACACAGAAATATGCCATATAAGTGGCCAAACTTACGGCGTATAGAACAGTTCTGTTCATATTAGCCGTTAGCAGGCCTAGATGGCGTTGCACACAAATATAAGGAACTACAGAAAATATTGGAAGTATTCTAAAATGCTACAATATAAAAACAGCATATAATACTTATCAAAAAAGTAGTAACAGAATAACTATGCCTAAAGATTCAATCCCTCTTGAGGCATGAAATTTCATGTTGCATTTGTAAGACTTCTTATGTAGGTGTGAGCAATCATCACATCAGTACTGGAAAAAATAAACACGTTAATGCAGTTAAGAAATGCTCATCATTAGCAGCACTCTCCATGCTATGGATTCAAATCACAATTTTGATCTCTGACACCAGGATCCTATCCAGATGTGATACTTTCCATCAACACAAGATCAGAGAAGCTATAGAATTATTCAAAAGAGCAAAATGTATCAACAAATGTGATGATATATGCAAACTTCCTCCTATTTCAAAGAATTTTTTAAAAATACATTAATTTCAATAGTTTCTAACTTTTATTTTATTTTTCAATTTTATATATCTGTTTTTTTCTTTTTGTAAAACTTTAACACTGTTATAAATCACTGTTTACTGTGGCCTTACAACCATTTTTATAGATATCTATTCATTATCGAGCCGATGGTTTGTGTGAGCCGAAATACCAGTATATTTATAATCAAAATTATACACAGGTGAACCCAGCAAATATATCAACAACAGTTTGAGATTGTTATCTAAGTGTTGAATGATTTCTAATGGTTATATATATATATATGAGTGTGTCAATAAACATCACATGATCACCATTTCCTATGCTTGCTTATAACTGCTATTAAAACAGGCAAAACTCTCCATACTTATTGCCACTCAGTGCAAGCTAGAGTAATCAATGGATGCCAGAAGGCTTGTGCATAAAATCCCCATCTAGTGTCTACTCATCCAATATCCCCAGACTAGTTTCTGGCTTGTGGCCTTCATCAGGGAAAATATTGGATGAGTAGGCACTAGATGAAGATTTTATGCACAAGCCTTCTGACATCCATTGATTACTCTGGCTTGCACTGAGTGGCAATATATATACAGAGTTTTGCCTGTTTTTATATGAGTGTGTGTGTAACTAGAAAGATTTGAACCTATAATTTTTCAGTCTATATTCGTTCTCCACTCATACATGTGAAAAAGGTAGATGATCCCCAATCTATGTATTTTGTGAAGAACCAGCACCCATCAGTTGGGCCAGATCATAATCTGTCACACATATATACAATCAGTGCTCAATTGCTATTAATATAAAACAAGCTTTGATTGTATATATGTATGAGAGATTATGATCTGTCTCAACTGATGAGTGCTGGTTCTGCACAAAATACATACATTGGGGATCATCTATTTTTTTCGCATATATGTGGTCATGTGTGCCAGTGGTTTGAGATGGAAAGAAGGATGAATATAAACTGAAAAATCCTAAGTTGAAATGCCTCTAGTTATTTATATAGGTTAATTACACACACATATATATATATATAATATACAGATTGGGAAGGAGAGGGAAAATAAGATGTTAATCAAGAATTTATCAGATAAAGTAACATAAAAGATAATTAATTAACAGCTAATATTAGAGATATTATTGTGATAATGCCTTGGAATGACTAAGAAGAGAATATCAAGATAATAAATAAGCATATAAAATTGCAAAAAAATTATATTTTTTAATGACCATAAAAAAAAAAAAACATAAAAAATCAAAGCTGTCTTTCAAAGTATGCATCAAAAATAAAAATTCCAATCTTGAACGAGAACTACTACATAGATTATTATTGGCATAATGAAAAACAGAAAAAGAATGAAATTAGTTATTTAGTAATGACACCAACAAGCAGAGACAATGAGACTGTTCACATGAAAGGTTTTTCAAAAATATAAAAAATTATCCATAAACCATTTACCAAAAATACAACAAAAAAAGAGAGGTCATTGGATCACTGATTCTATAGAAAATTAAAAACCAATCAAAGCGCGGACCAAATTACTGCAACTAATTTGAAAAACTGGTCCTCCATTATATGTTTATAAGTTCGTGCTCAGAATATTTTACGATACATTATGAATTTTGTATTGCAAGAAAACTTCCAACAAAATAAACTGGTCACAAAACTATTTAAAGTATTATTAAACTGGTCACAAAACTATTTAAAGTACTTCTAATAAAATATATAAGCAAAATAATATATTTTTATTTGACATAAAAGTAAAATAAGATTTATTCAAATGAATTCCCAAAAAAATACGTAATTATAAAAGACAATGATGTTCAAACAACATGATGCCAACATAAAAGGAATATTAAATCCTTCAAAGAAAATAATATCTACCTTTGTTTGATATATTTATAAATTATTAATTACATTATTTATTCTAACATATTTTTAAATATTTTACAACAGTATACGATTCTATTAATTATATTATTAAGCCAGTAACACATCACATGATTTTTGTTTACATTGTTTTTCTATCTATTAACAATTTCTTCCAATCTTATTACGTTTATGCAATCTAGACATAGTAATCAATAAATCCCAGATGGTAACGCTATCCCCGGACTATTTTTTTGTCAAAGTTTCTTACTGATGAAAGCTATAAACTAGAAACTAGTCTAAAGCTTACACCAGATAGATTGGAAAGAAATTCTAGTAGATAATATTTACATTGCAGCAAATATTTCTTATTTATCTAATTTAATAATGAAATAAGATAAATATGTATATATTCTAACCAAATAAAGAAGAGGGAGGGATGGTGATATTAATATGAAGCTAACAATATATATGGTTATGAATGTATGAGAGGCTTCTATACAATACTTTTAAAACATACATTTCCCTCCATCAAAATGCATTCTCTGAGCAATAAATATTTTACACGTTAAGTAACATCTTTTAATAGAGTCTTTATGTCTTTTCTTTAATATCTTATATAGCAAATATTTATCACCAAATAATTATTTATTGACATGACCTGATCTATTCTATTCTTGTAGAGTGAAATGTAATGTACCTTTCTAATGGTATAATAAACAATAATAAATTTTTTGTGCCACACCCATAATTATGATACAGATGAATGGGTTAATAATTAATGAAATTATTTTAATGATCTCAGGGTTCTTTTCGTTAACTTTGGAAACTATACTGTTGTATTGTGTTGCTAAATAAATGACTGACATCCTAGTGGACTATAGGAAACATACTCTTCTCTTATAAGCTAGTGTATCCTAATATATTATAATCATAAAAATGATAGACTTTTACCCAGGATGTCACTTGAAATAATAGAAAGAAAGAATATCTTTTTGTGCAGTCTGAAAAATGGATTAAGTACTCCCAAGAAAGATGAAATAAACAGTCATTTCTTTTAATTACAATCCCAGATTTGGAATTGAAACATTTATGGATTTTTTTCATTTTTAAACATTGATATTTTGGATCTGCATGAGAAATTGATCATCTGATTCGCCGAGGTTTCTGTCATAATTAAGAATTCAGGACACAAGAAATCACATATAGAAAAACAAAAACTAGATTTAAATAACAACAAATAAATTTATTAACATACTGGATACAACACAAATTTATTTACAATATCAAGGCAAAAGTTATTTGCCAAACATAGACACTGTTAAATTTTTTTTTAGTACGATGCCATAAACAGATAATATACACTCACCTAACAATAACAAACTATCTGCCATAGTTTGTTTTTTTAAAAAAAATTTGGATAAGTTATTAAGAATACATTCAGTTAAGGTAAATTGTTTCAATATTTAGCTAATTTACTTTCAATCTAATCTAACTAAAGCATCCCTTTTAATAAGCCTTTAAAAAAATAACTTAAACTATAAGTTAAGCAATACGATCCCTTGAATAAATCCTTTTGTCAGGTAACAACTCATAATGCCTTTATCAATAATATTTAAACACACTAAAGTTTAAAATAACTTTAATCTGAACTATTTTATGACTGAGTTCAAACTAGTAAACCCGTATGATAATGGCAATTATCCTATCAAGACAAATAAGACAGATATTGTCTAGCACTATTTTTTAATAATAATAAAAAAACACACGGGAACATTAATCAGAAGCCATGTACACACATATTACATATTTCATTTTATATCCACATAATAAAAAAATATTTAACCTTGAAATATCTTACTAATCCATCGGCGAATTACTCTCAGATGGTGATGAAATTATGTATATGTATTTCCTATTAGGCTATGTACCAAAGAATAAGCATTTAAAAATTACTAACATATTGTTGTTTTACTTGTGAACTAGTGGCAATGCAAAGCAGCACAATACAGATACTGTTTCACTTAACAAAAGCACTACAAATAACAAAGTGCCCCCTGAAGAACTAAATACTTCAACATCTATCCTATCATTGCCTATCATTCTTAAAAATACAAATCACTTCATCTTCCATGGTGGAAAATAATTAGCAATATCCTGAGAGATATATTATTAAAGACAGACTCCTCAGGACAAAACCACATGAATAAAAACAGCATGGTGGATTCCAATACCCTTATCTTAGGCAAAAAATACATGTGTGGGCAAGGTCTCAACACATAAGAAAAATGAAATGCACACCATAATACGATCCTCTCATGGGACCTAGCTACCTTAGCAACATATGAAAGTAATCTTAGAATATAAACACTATCCTCTCATGGAATACAAAATATGAACAATGGGGAGAGCACATTCCATCCCACAAAGCACAGTAAGTAAAGCAACATTTAATAAAGTCTAATGCTTGGAGACATAAATCCTAGACTAAACAATGGCAAGATAACAAAATTATCACTTATAAACTAGGTAAATTAATATTCACGCTAAAATTATATACATTAAGCAATGCCTGAAACCAACAAGTTTACTGTCAATCAAACGGCTGTAAAATATTTTTAAAATAGCACAATAAAAATTCTGCATCGAATAAAAAATACACACACACACATGCAATGAACAGTATACAAATTTATAAAGATAAAGTGGACATAATAGCAAAGTAAATATTAATACATATGACTAATAAACACTTAGTTATATTAAAATTTAACTATAAAATTATTATATAATAATTATGAAATTATAATGAATTCTGATAAACATACATTGGCTGTTTACCTATAAATAAATAAAACTCATGAACACTATTAAATAAAAATGTAAGAGGTAAGTATTTCTACTTTGACCAAAAGGCATTATAAAATTTACCTTAAACCAATGAATATAAAATATATAAATTTTACCTTCCATGTTGTAGGAATACCTACACATTCTGTGATAAACCAATTAAAGAATATTAATAAAAAAAAAATAACTTGACATATAAAATATTAAAAAAATATATATATTTTATAAAACATCCTAGTTCTTTAACAGAATTCCTTCCATAGTGAGCAGTTTGTCAAGGGTGCGATGTCCTTCCTCGGTAAATTACCTATAGAATGAAGCATCCGTACTTATATATTTTCTTTCATAAAAAAATGAGAACAAATAACTTTCAAAAATAAGCGATATATAACAAAGACATTCACAAAGTTTTCTCCTAAATAAACAAAAGTCTGGATCCATTTTTGGTATTGGTTGATTAGAGACACATGCCGCCTGATGGTGTTATTTATGTGCTAAAACACATAAAAATGCTGTTTCCATGGCCGACCGTATTTATGTGTACTGCAGGCAGCTTTGTCGGATCACAATAAATTATTTTTGCAAAATTGCAAACTGCACACTTTTTTACGGTGTCGTCTGAGGGTGTATGTCATTCAAGTATTCAAAAATCCTTATTTTTAATTAAATTTTTTTTTTTATTGAAATCACGCGATTTGACTAACCAATAATTAACGAAGGGTTTACAGACTTCTGTAGCCAAATTTTAACATGCAAAACCGTGTCAAAGGATATGTTTGAACATACTCGAAAGTAGTTAACGTATCAACTAATGTATTCTCAATAACCTCCATGAGAAAAATAAAATGGCGCAGGAAAACCCAGACATTGTTCGATTCTCTGATTTACCAGCAACAGAATAGGATGCTTTATTTTTAATCCTTTTTTAAGTTGTTGATCTTTCTAAGAAAAAAAAAGCGTAATAATTTTTACATTTGTTTTATAAAAAAAAAGCATGTTATTTTTTCAAAAAAAAAGCATGTTATTTTTTCAAAAAAAAAAAAAAAACAGAACCAAAAAAAAAAGCGTATGTTATTTTAAAAAATTGAAATTCTGTGTTTGATTTTTTTTGTTGATGTTAATAAATAAAAATAAATCTTTAAAAAGTACAAATTCTGTGTTTAATTTTTTTATAAAAAAAAAACCAAAAAAATGCAAAAAAAAAAAAAAAACGACCTGGGAATGTTCATATGTAAAAGTTTTTGCGTAGCAATAATGCCATCAAGCGGTGTGTGTGTCTAATCAACCAATACCCCATTTTTAAAAAAAAAAAATTGGTTAAGCATAAGGTAACTTGTTTGAGAATCTTCATTTAATGGCACGTAATATTAACTAAGAAAGTTGTCCTTGAATTTTATCCGTGGTACCATTGGAAATAAACCATTTTTTTCTTTTCATTCTCTTTTTAAAAAACACACATTTAAAAGAAACTCTTAACTCTTTTTTTTTTTTTAAATTCACTTAGAGATATGATTTTAGTAATTTTTTTTTTTTAAAAAATTACTATTAAAATTGACAGTTCGCAATTCAACATAACACATTTATTTAACGTCTATTGTTGTTATACATGCAAACTATATTTTCCTCATAAAGTTATCTACTAATTTCCTTGGTTCCATTTTATTCTAAGTATTTTTTTAGCAAAATACTGAGAAAGCAAAGCATATTAAAAGTTCACCTCCTGTCAATAGTAAAGGGTTATTTATTATTTGTAAAAATTTTATATTGAGAGAATATTTCAAATATTTATTGAAATTACTGTAAGCTGAGCATTTTAACATTAATAATTGGTAATAATAGTTAATATAACTGTTTATCTTAAAAATCAAAATTTTTAACAGTCATTTTTTTCTAAAACTTTAGTCTCTTTCTCCTAAAGGCGAAATACTATAGTGAGAAGGAAAATAGTATATTGTTCAGCATGGTTTTATAAATTAATATAAAAAATATCACCTGGTTTCTTTTTAAGCATAGAGAGTTCAAATTGAATTCGGCAATAAAAACAAAGATACATAATAAGAGTTGTCTAGCACTGCATTGTAGGTTAACAAAATATAAAATTTAGTAAATTTAAACTTAAATTAAAAAATAATATTAATTAAAAAAAAGTATGAGTTATTTAAAGATGAGAAGATTGCAGTGGTCAGTCAGAAGTAGTAAAAAAAAAACCCTGCTCAGTAACAATCCTCATCTACCTCTATTGTCAGTCATCATTAATTAATACATACCGATGAAAATAATGACCTCTATTTTAGAAAATGTAAATTAAGTGGCAGAACTAATTAGTAAAAATTCTGTAATTTAGTTCTACATTTTTCTGATTCATGTGATCTTAAAGGCCAAAGTTGAAAAAAAAATTAACAGAATTTTATTAATTAATATATTTAATAAAATAAAATTAAAATTTGAATCTTTAAAAAAAAAAAGATCACATTTTCTTTTTTAAATTTATCAGAAATTATTTATTTTTAAACGTTTAATGATTAAAAATTAAATATCTTAGCAATTAAACCAAGAAACCCAAAATACACAGGCGAGCCTGGATTCTCACACACACATGTATACACAAAATTACATTTTTCTAAATGAAATCTATCTTAATAATTAACTTATATTTCTTTAAACAATTTAATATTATTTAAATAAATCAATAAGCTTTATTCAGAGATATATATTTTTTAAAATTTACTAAATAAAAAAACTTAACAAAATTATTAATTATTTAGGAAATAATTAAATAATTACATTTTAACATTCATAAACTATGAGTCAATATTTTTAAATTTTAACTATAAAATTAACTTTGTCTAGTTTCCTTTCTTTCTAAAAGTATACATAAATTAAATAGTAACTTTTAACTTAAAACAAACATCTTTGTAACAACTTCTAATTTATTAGATATTATCTATTTTATGCTTCTAATAAAGTAAAATATTAATATATGAGTTAGATAACACAATTTACATAACCAATGTTATCATCTTCATTTCTATCTTTATTTATTAGTTTTTTTTTTTTTTTAGAATAGCATAAAATTCAAAAGTAAAGTACTCAATAAAGACAATGTGCAATAGCACAGAGTTACAATATATATGAAGAATAATGGTATTACATTAATAAACTAAAAAAAAAGATATAATAAAAGCAAAACAATCTACATAATATTATCAATGGAACCATTTCTATTAGTGATAATATAAACATTATTCACTTACTCTTTGTCAGGAGGTCCTGAACACACTTATTAATATGAGCCATCCATTCTGTCTTTTCTGTGGCTGTTGCAGCATACACCGCAAAAGATTTGGTCGAGGTACAAATAAGCCAGCCATTTCTCAAAGCTGTAAATATATATATATTCAAAATAATGTTACTTATTTAGTATAGGAATTTTATTAGACAGCTTAACAATGAACTAAATATCATAAAAGAATCCACTAAGATTACAAACAAAAAAAACAGAATTATTAATGGTTTATTAAGTACTTTAATTTCACGACGATATAGATTTTATAGTCATTAACTACGTGGTTTAAGATTTGTGTTTATCCTTATTTATATAAGTTAAAGGTTGTTAAATTCCACTTATGAAGTAGATGAGCACAAATACCATGAGTTATCCTGAATCTGTTGATGAGATTCTAATAATGTCTAAGAAGTTTAAATTCAGAGCTTTTCTGTTGAATGTGGAAAAATAATTATTTTTGGGAATCTCATAGGATATCCATTTTTTATCTCATAGTTCTCCAGCTCTAGATTATTGATTGAAGATTCAAAAAAAAATCTTAATTTGTGATGAGTCTTAAATGGCCAAACTATATTCTTGGCTCATCCAATTTACTTAACAGCTTTTTATACATTTCCTGTGATACAACTTCTAATATCTGGCGAAAGAATATATGAAAGAAAAGAAAGTCAATGCAAAAGACCAGTAATATTTCTCATGGTAATATTTAATTGGTTATCCAGAAGTTTTATACAATCACTTATTCTCCAAAGACAGATGTAACTTTCACCAGTAGAATATTTAATGCTAAGGAAGCTATCAGTAAAGTGCTTGCATCACAACCTCAAACAGTGCCAGCTAGCTTTCCAATGAGATTATTCATCAAAATTATTTTAATCTAAATTTATATAAATGAGGAAAATGCTTAAATGACAGCCAATCAGATGTAATAATGACTGCACAGGGAATTTTCAAGTCAAAACACAAGGCAGAGATTTACGTAGTAAATTGAAAGATTTCACATTGTTTATTTATATATAATATTTAGTGAATTAAATGTGAAGGTGTTTAAAGCTTCACGCTCTTAGGTCAAAATGCTTGAGGCTGGCTTATTTATAAATAAATTTAAGTAGAGAGGAAGGTGGAGTCATCTTTTTCTCGCAAAATCTCTGCCTTGTTTTGACTTGAGAGTTCCCTGTGCAGTCATTATTACATCTGATTGGCTGTCATATAAGAATTTTTAAGGCATATCTGATAAAGGTTTCAGCCTTTCACGTTATTATAAATGAGGAAAGTAAAGTATGATCCAAAGTTACTTCTAACTAGCACAAAAAAGGATTGTTTCAGTTTCTTATTTCAAAAGTTTATATATATTAGGAAATGATTTCAACTGTTTGGATAAATATATTGTCTTTGGATTAAGAATAAGATCCCAATCTTTGGAAAGGATTTCCAAATTTTTCATATCCTTATTGAGAGACTTTTCTATTTCTGGAAAGAATTTCTTTTATGACATCAATACAATATCAGCACATACAAATTACTTGCATTCAATATTACCAAAGATCACAATAACAATATTAACTTATCAAACATCTGGTTTTACCACATCTCAAAATTTACAGATAAAAAAAAAAGGAATCTAATGCAATGAATAAGTCTAAAAATTAAATACTGCCTACTGCTACATTCGTAACCATAAATAAAATAGAAAATCATATATCATTACAATACTCAGGAAGACATCCTTTGATGTCAAAGGAAGTTGGTTTTTGAATTGAATGATTGGGAAGGCTATTTTGTTTTGTATATATGTGTTCAACAATATACAATCCTCTCCTTTTTCTTTTCAAAAACTTTATTTTCTTATATTAACAATGATCATATATATTTATATAATACAAACTCCAACATTTCAATTATTTATATTCTTACAGTCATTTTCAAAAATCTACAACAAGAAATACATATTTATAAATAATACTTTAATTACATAAAACTTTCTTCTTATAAAAACATAAACATTAAAAAATATATATTAATTATACATAATTATATTTTACTTATATCTGCCTCTTCTATTTTTATTATTACTCTTACTTTTTACATTAGTTAATTACAAATCTTGTTACTTCATAAAAACATCTAAGAATCTTTCTATACCAATGTTAAACCAACCCTAATTGCAAATTACTACACTCTTTAAATCTTTATCTAAAAACCCATCTCAAAAACCACATTCCTTAGCTATAACTTTAAATGTATTTAAAAACAAATATAAACATTTTTTTAAAAAACTTTAAAAAAAATATAATCCTGTTTTAAATACAATTAATGGTGTGGATAAGGAATGTTAAATAATATATAATTAAAATGGAATGTTTAAATTGAGTTTTAAAAAATGTTTATATTTGTTTTTAAATACATTTAAAGCTATACTAAGGAATGTGTTTTTTGAGATGGGTTTTTAGATAAAGATTTAAAGAGTGTAGTAATTTGCAATTAGGGTTGGTTTAACATTGGTATAAAAAGTTTCTTAGATGTTTTTATAAAGTAATAAGATTTGTAATTAAATAATGTAAAAAGTAAGAGCAATAATAAAAAGTAGAAGAGGGAGATGTAAGTAAAATATAATTATGTATAATTAATATATATATTTTAATATTGATGTAAGAAGAAAGTTTTATGTAATTAAAGTATTATTTATAAATATGTATTTCTTGTTGTTATTATAGATCCTTGAAAATGACTGTAAGAATATAAACAGTTGAAATGTTGGAGTTTGTATTATATAAATATATATGTTCATTGTTAATATAAGAAAATAAAGTTTTTGAAAAGAAAAAGGAGAGGATTGTGTATTTGTTGATATTACTGAAGAACATATATATTTTAAAAGAAAAAGTGATTGTATATTTATTGTGTTATAATATATGGTATATATGTTGTATGTATCCTGTTGAATTTCACTTGAAAAGATCTATTTGTTAATAGATGAAACCATGGTTGTGAAGAATTTTAGTAAAAATCTGTTATTTAGGTTAGTATTGTAATGATGTATGATTTTCTGTTTTAAAGAATAAGTTGCAAATATTTACGAATATTAAAAATAATTAGATAAGTTCTAATCAATGGTCTTGGTCTGAGGACATAATCCATATGTGAAAGCTTATAGTATATTAATTATGCCTATTTATTTAAATATTAAATAAATCCTTTAGCCAATGCAAACAACATGCTTCATTCTATTAATCAATGAATTTTTTCTTAACTCAATTTGTTCCATAAAATTGATCTATAAAAAGATAGAGGATTAAGAATCTTTCAAAAATAAGTATCCAAATCCCATGCTCCTTTAATAATCGATAAATTCTAAATAATACATAAATTTAAAGAGATTTCAACTCCAATCTTCACTGTGGCTAACATATGACAAAAGAAAAGTGACACATCATTCTGTGGCAACCGTATTTCAGGAAGAATTTTCTTCTTCAGCTGTCTAGGAGACACATGACTTATATTAATGCTACAATGGCTGTTATATTGACATGTATTGTTGGCAATATTCCAAGGCTGCAGAAGAAGAAAGTAATTCCTGAAATATATGTATTCTGCAGAATGATTGGACAATTTTTTCAAATTTATTTACATCCAATTCAAGAAACTTTAACTTTTATTCAACAATAATAAGCAAATGGTTTAGTTCAAGCACCAAAAGTGAGGATAGCTGCTTCATGTCCATGGACTTGAATTCTAAAATTTATTTCTCTATTCCATGCACTAATCCATATCCTTACTAGTAATACTATAGAATAGAAATTTTTCAAAGAATGATTTAAGAACTTGACTAATAGGAATATCCAAGTATTGTCAATCTCCACTGTGGTTTATCGTTATGACTAAACACCACAACTGCATATGCTCAGCTATTCCCTCAAATTGTTATAATGTTTCATTTTTGACACATATTCATAGCACATCAATAGACGTGTATCATTAAACCTATATCTGTCTGAGTAAGGCCGGTGGATGATGATGCTGAAGGCAATTCAACTACACAGTGCTGGAGTCATGACATCTACGCTTATGGAGATAGACCTCTTTAATCTTTGTTACACAATTCAACAAGGAGAACTGTGATGTGGCTGATTGGTGGGAAAAAAAATTCATGATTTTGTAAAGATTTATTTCCAAATACCAAGTACTTTTAAAAATCAACCAATTCTTGTTAATGGATGTATTGATTTGATTATAGTATTTGGGCTACTATTTCAATCTATAGTTTTTTTCTCTTGGTATTTATTCAGATTTACAAAACTCCTTATATAATATTTCAGAAAATGCCATATTCTCTGTTTCTCATATTCCTTAACTCATGTTAATATCCAACAGATATATTATTTATATGACTATAGAAGTTAGTAATCATTCGTTCTCTGATTATTCCTTAAATATAATCCATTATGGTCCTTTTTTACTTGGATTATAAGAGAAGAAAATACGAAATGCACAGATTTGAATTAAAAGATATGATGCACAGATTTATGAAGTTCATGATTATATCCAAAACCTTAATTTTATAAATGTCATTGCGATTATGACTAAATTTAGAAAATTTATAATTATGTCAGCTTATTTGTTAATAGTAAAATATAAATTTCAGTTGTTGGACACTATATCATCCAGTTTGTGTAGTTTCCCTATTCCTGAATAAATTTCTGGCTGAGTAAATTTTTAAAAACATTCATTTGAGCATTTGACTGGAAGTGTGCTCATCTCATAATTGGCTAGTTGAATTGTTCATGAATTACCCAGCAATCAATCATATTATAAATAAAATTTAAAAGTTGACTCATTATGATCAATAGTAATCTATTACTAAAAATGTGTTAAATTAAACTTAAATGCAATTGTGCATTTCGTAATGAGAATTCGGACGTTTGAAGCGATTATGAAACTTGTCAATCAGTAGATATAATTAATAAACTTGGTTCTCCTATTTTACGAATATCCATAATATTGCAAAAAAAAAAAAAAGATTTTTTCATAAAGTGTCTGTACCTGTCTTATTAAAAAAAAAATTTTGGAGGATGGGATCCAGAAAAATACGTAGCACAAAACCAAACAATTTTTTTTCTTGCAATGGACGAGCAAAATCACAGCTCCGTTCAGTAAAATCAATTATATAATTCAAAATAATCGAATGATTTATTACTCGGCAGTTCATAAAAAATTCAAGCATCACAAGTAAGAGTAGGGTCACGATACATGGACTTCGAGATTCGGAATGACCACTCTATCACTGCTCAAAGTATGCAGGGAAAAATGAACGATTCTGCTATCTTGCTGTTTTTAAAATTGCAGACAAAAGGAATAATAAAGAAAAAAATAAAACTGACAGAGTTTTAACTCGAGCAATTTTCTTTTCATGCCCAGTTTTCTTGTCATACAGATATAACTTCATAAAGCAAGTAATTATTAATCATTATGAAGAATTAATTTCCAAAAATCAAATTATGCACCCAGTCATATATTACTTATATAACATGGAATAAACATGCAGCAAAAGAAAAAATAACTGACTTTTAACGGAGTAAAAAAAAAAAAAAAGCTATGCATTAATATTAATATCACTATGAAAAGATATTAATAAAAGCATCTTAACTCAACTTAATTTAATAATTACTGTTGAATAAAAGAAAGACTTTATGCCAGTGGTTAGTATATCCACTCACCATGCTCATGATCTGAAGTTTGAATACATGACAAGATAAACCAAATTACAAACAGGCATAAGATTTTTCTTTCAGGTAACCAACCCTTAAGACACTATGACTAGCTAACTAGTATTGATCAGTAAATGGATATCCAGCAGAATAAAGCACCCAGTTTGATATTATAACGGGATTTGCCGTTTTCCATATATATTTTACGCATATATGTAGTCTTGTATGATTGCGTGTATGTATATATAACGATACATGTATATGCGTAATGGTTTAAAAGAATATTTATTCTTAAATTATTCCATTTTATTGCCCCAGCATATTTATGAGCATCAATTTATGACCTCAAGCGCCAATCCCATATTTCTATAAGAATTATGCTGGGAGAACTGGAATACCAATATGGAAATATCCCTGGACTAGCTCTGAGGGCTGGTGGTAAGATTTACCGGCAGTAGATCTAACTCTCCCTTTTTTTTTTATTTAAAAAAAACAACTCATAATAACATAAAAACAAAACAAAAAAAACACATTCATTTTATATACATTTATTAGCTATGATATTTACGTATGTATAAAAAAAATATATTATTTACTTAAGTTAAATTAGTGTCTCCTTTCTCTTTTAAATCAAAGATTCATATCAGTTTTTCTTTTTGTTTGCTCTTTTCTCTTTTTGCCAAAACTCCCACACACACAAATATGCTATTATATGTATTTTGCACCGAAGATTTATACACTAATGAATTCCGTAGTAAATAGTTTGACCTCTCCGGGCAAAGAAAATAAATTTTAAGTTCACAATTGTGTCAAATAAACAGTTTTCTCAAATTCGTGGAGTAAGCTTACTAAAAGTGACATATATAGATATAATTAGAAAGAAAATACCTGGTTTCTCCGGGGAATTGATCGAATCCTCTTGGTGAAAATGGAATCTCCGGTCCTTTGTCAGTGAACAAACTTTGTTTTTTTTTTTTTTTTGAAGTTCGGGTTCCATGGCTAAAGTCTGTTTATTTATTTATTTTCTTTCTCTTCTGGCGATTCAATATTGTTGCTTATTAAGGCGAATTCTCCGGGCTTGACGTCCTCCGCTATCGGCAGCTGCTATACATTCGGGGGCAAAGGATTCGGACCCTCCGCACGTTGAAGCCTCTACCCCAGTCTGACCATATTTTATCAAAATGTATATCACGTTGACCATCCGCTTTCTTCTACCTCCAAACTTATACTCCTAATTAATTTAATTTTTCTTTAATTATCAAACTTATCTTTCTTTTCACTCTTTTTTTTAATTATATTTCCATTCACATTCCATATGCGTTGTTAAAATGCACCACAAAAGCTTTTTACACCTATTTCTTTCCAATTAATATTTAATTAGTATTAGACATTCCACGATTTTTATAATAATTACTTCCATTGTTCTGCAAAATTAGTCTTCCATCTTGATATTTAAAGTTCTTTTGTTGACTTAATATGTATATATTTAAAAGTTTATCAAACAAAATATTTTTTATTTTTATTTTGTGAATTTTTCATTTTTAATGGTTCAAAAACGCACTCACACATATACATAGCAATGTGTATAGCTGGGTTTGGCAAAAGAGAGAAAAAATCAGAGCAAGTGTATAACCCCCCATACCTCTTCTATGAGTTCTTTTTAATTAAAATAACTAAATCAATTCTGTACAACCACGCAAATGACCATTGATTGTACATCAAACTGTAAATATTAATTTTGTTAGTAAAGTAATATATATTTTTAATAATACGTTAGTAATAAGATATATATATTTTTTAATAATGCGTTAAGTGTACGAATACGTATTTGTCTAATTATCGCAACAGGGTTTGATTATACCTGCCCTGTTGCAATATGCACCAGTCAATTAAGTGTTGATGCATTAATTGTAAAATCAAAACATTCGATTGTAATATGGGTTGGGGGAGATGTTGTATTCCTGCAGACATCAAGCCAATAATTTAGTTTTGTATTTTATTATTGCAAGATATGCAGCAAAATAGAGCAATAAAAGACATGGGTGATACTTTTTAACGAATACATCTATGGCCAGAAAGGTTTACGTTAAGATTAACATTTTATAATTCTCAACATTATTTAATCCACAGATGCAGCACCAATCACTGGTGTCATAGAAGATTCAGCTATTTCTAACTTATGACGATTCTTTTCTTCTTTCTTTCATTATGTAAAAATATTACATTTTAACCAGTTACCTGAATATCACATGATCACAATCTCTTATACTAGCACATAATTGTTAATAAACAAGGCAAAACTCTCCATACAGTAGTGCCACCTTCTGGCATCCATTGATTACTCTGGTCGGCACAAGGTGGCACAACTGTATGGAGAGTTTTGCCTTGTCAGTTACCTGAATGTTATTATTTAAGGTTTGATAACATAATTCTAAAAATGATTAAGAAATAGTATTATATTTAAGAAATAATTGGTTGAATTAATAAACGATGAAACTTACTCCCATCATCTTCTAGATTCTGCAACTTGACGTCTTCTAACGGAAGTATATGCTGCTTGTTATACTGAAAGATAAACACAAAAAGTAGTCATTGATTTATCCATAATTTTCAGATAAGTAATGACTTAATTCCTTATACTAATACCATTTTATATATGAAGAAAATTAAATATTTTCTTCATACATCAAGAAGTATTAGTATTACCAGGAATTATCATAGATTTTATGGTTACTAAAAATGATAATATGTATATCGATTTACATATGTGATAATATGTTGGACCATTTCCATCACCTATCAGTAAAAGTTGAATGTATAGAAAATTTTAAACTTTATTTAAACTTTTCAAATACAAGCAACTTGTTAGTAATAACGCACAAATAAACAACACAGGTTAGTAATGACACAATGTCATTATTAACAAGTTGTTTATATTTGAAAATTTAAATAAAGTTTAAAATTTTCTATACATTCAACATTTACTGATAGATGACAGAAATAGTCCAACATATTATCACGTCAAATATACCATCGTCACAAACTTTCAGGAAGATTTACATGTGGTTTTAATAATACTAAGTGAATCAATGAATACTAATAATTCTGTACAATATAAATACATTAGATATAATAATTGGAGAGATAAATTTATGCATGCTAGTTATATAAATGCAATACCTTTTAACAGTAATAAATTAGATAAGGATTTTAAAATATTGATTGATCGTTATTATATACTTCTATTTAATTTAGTTTAGATTTTGCCTAAAATTCTATTAGTATATTTATGTGAATAAAAGCATTTATATATTTATATTCTACTTTGTAATTTATACAGATCCAGTAATTAGAATAAATAAAATTTAAGTACAACTTAATACAACTAGATGGCAGTTCTATCAAGAGTATTGAAATGGGATGGTCAAGTTTTTATATGAGAGATGCAAAATGTAAAATGAAAATGTTTGGTAGAATTGCAGTTTATGGATAATAAAAGAATAGCCAAAATAGTATTTAATTGGGTTATGAGTAAAGGGCAGGCAACAAAGATGGGTGAGAAAGGTAATGCAGTATGCAAAAGATTTGGATAAAGAATTTATATCAGTATTGTAACGGGACGACGTATATTAACTTCGTCCCTACTTTCCTAACAGAGATTCGGGCTTCGAAATAAACATGACATAGCGTAAAGCTTTATTTATTTACTTATATCGATAGTTATTCACTATCCACACAAGGGGGCGCCAGATACGATTATTTAAGTGGAATTTAATTTCTCGCATCACCTTACATCACATCAAAACGATTTCGAAGTCTAATCCCGCCCACCAGCTCAAACTCCCAGCATGGACCAATAAGGTTACTCAAGGCCGTTATATGATTGTTTTCAAAGACAACTCCTCACGGAAAAGACGCACAGTTCACTAATGGGAAAGAAGTTTAGTTTGCTAACTGATTGATCCTAGCACTAGACTTTATTATTGGTTGTTAATGACCAATACGACGGTTTGTTTATGCCCCGAACAATTAGGCTTATAAGATCATCCCCCCCCTATATGCTACACTCAATATAATTGTTTGTTTACATATTTATCATAGACCCGCCCAATTCTTAAGTCTATCTTAACTAAGGAAAATAAATAAACATCGTGACTTACGGCACGATGTTGGCATATTATATTTAAAAGAAACATTGAAAAATAAATCTAAATCTAAATAAGTATAATTTAACGATAAATTTATTAATGATCAAGAGTAACTGAGATAAGACTTTAATTGTATGAAAAGACTTGAGAAATGCTCGACTTGTTATATACTGAACGAATTTATTGAATATAAATATTAATTTGAATTTTATTCGCACACGCACATACACACATTCACGCTCGCAGAGAAACATATTAAACATAATAAAGTATGAATGATAAATACAAGTTTCCTTTTTACATTTTGAGAGTACGGATTATGGTTTATTAGATATCACTTAAGTTCAAAGTTCATGTTTTGAAAAGTCCTACGATTAAGATAGATTACAATAATAGATTAAATATTACAGCAAATTTATGATTTATTTACGCAAGTGTATGTTAGTTAACTATGAGATTGCCTTTAAGAGTTTACGAATTGAGTGAATGAAACATAATATAAAATAAACTATTTACCTAGGATTTTGATTTTGACTTCCGCTGCTTCGAGTGAAACGAGGATTTGAACGTGGGAGATGGCTTTCATAGTGAAGTGATTTTAAAGTGAGCATAGCATGGTCTGGACGATGTTGGTATTTCTCGGAACGTAATTATTAGGATGGAGCATTAATTTCACGTGGAGATGTTATTGAATTTTCATAGCTTCGGAGATATTTGGTGGCGGAGCGTCGATCAATCACTGAAGGGTTTTCTAGCCCCTCATGACAATCGACGCTCTAAGTATTAATTTCATAACGATCATCTTGGATTTGGATACGGCAAACTGAAAGAATATTATTCTATGTCACGCTATATGAAATAAGCACATGAAGCGAAAATATCAATACACGTTAAGTTAGGTTAAGTCAAACAAGCAAGCCAGCAAAAAAAACAAGAACAAACTTGAAAAAGCCAGAACAAGCCTGAAAAAGCTAGAACAAGCCATTGAATAGATTTTGTTTGATATTTATAAGAGGTGATCCTTATCTTGGGATCCAATCTCCCCCCAGAGTTCCATATTTTTAAGAGTTGTCGTTCAGGTCCGTGTTTGACGTAATGTTCACTCAATCCTTTTTGCTTAAGGCAAATTTTGGTCTCGGCAATCTCATGTTGCAATCTCAGTTAACAAACCTTATTCATTCACACTTTGAGTGCATGCGTGTGCGTGTTTTTACAAGAACAATACAATCTACATTAATTTTAGAAGTCGAGCATTTAATCTTTTCTCAAATCTTTTCTATGAGTTTTACCTTTGCTAAAATTATAATTTAAGATAAACATTTTAAATATCCCTTGGCGTATACGAGTGGAAATTATCTTTGAATTTTTATTAGAGCATATTATATTTTCTTTTATTATATTTTTAGAGAATGTTATATTAATAATTTTATGTGAAAGCCTTAACTATTTAATTAGACAATTATTATCTGTATTTTATAAATGTAGTTTAAAATGGGAAGAAAACTATTAAAGGTTACAAATATAACGCTAAGAATCTTTTGTATTGCTTGGATGTGTGTGTGTTTGTTTACATCGGCCTGTCTCGTGATAATGCATATATTTTCCTAGATTTAAACCCTATGTAACGCTGTCCCGTTACAGTATACTTGTATAAAAGGTGGGATGAATACGTTAGGAGGATTGTTGAGTGTTATAGTAGTAGGGAATGGGATAAAAGAATAGGGAGTTGGAGAACTAGTATGGAGAATAAAAAGAGTTTAAATATATATATAGAAGTAAATGGAACATTGGGTGCGAGTTAATTTATGATAATAGTAAGGAAAGTAGTTTATTGTTTAAGGCTCGAACAGGATCTTTAGCAACAAGAGAATAAACATGTAAATGGAAAAATATGGGTGATTTAGTTTGCAAATTGTGTAAGGAAGATATAGAAAATATTAGGCATCTGTTGATTGGATGTAAATGTTTGAAAGCAGAAAGGATACAGATAATGAAGTTATGGGAGAATAAATATGAAAAAGTGGTTATCCAGAAAGTGGATTTTTTGTTTTTATGCTGTGTTTGGGAAAAGATAAGGGGAATTTAGATATAAAGGCCATAGAGTTGACAAAGATTATGTTGTGGAAATGGAATGGGGCAGATTATGGGAAAACTTAGGGTGGGTAATGGAAGGTAAAGTGGCTAACAGGTTTCTCTGGGCATAGTTGCTGAGAGATTCCTGACTCCGTATAAGGAGAAGTCACAGTGCATCACATCACATCACCTATGTACAAAGTTTCGATTAGATCAGAAATTGATAAGCAGACAAAAATCGAGTCAAAAAATAAAGTAAATTAAATAGAAGTATATAATAGCAATCAATCAGTATTCTAAAATTCTTATCTAATTTATTACTTTAAAAAAGGTGTTGCATTATATATCGCTAGCGCTTATAAATTTATCTCAACAGTTATTATATCCAATGTATTTATCTTGTGAGAATTATTAATATGCATCAATTCATTTAGTATTCTTAAAATCACATGTAAATCTATATATATATATATTTTACCAGTCTGCATTTTACAAATTTGTGAATTTTAATATTATTACAAATATTAAACTAAAATAAAAAGACTAAAATCTTACCTTTTTCTTATTTATCACAATATTTCCATAAACCAAGAGATCATTGAAAAGGAAAAACTGCCGTGGTTTAGGTTTTTTCCGACACATTTTTGTTAAAACACCTTCTCCTACTAACACTCGACCAGGAACAGTTAGCGGCTAAAGATAAATAAAAGTCCGTTAAAAATCTTCATTATGTAGTTTATATTTAATAAACATAGTGTAGCTTACTAATACAACATTATTATAAGTGCTACAGTTCAAAGGTTGACTTCAATTCAGATAGTTATCATTTGTTAAAAATAAATAAACATTTTTAAAATAAAAATAATAATAGAAAGAACTATCTTAAAAAAACTACTTAATTAATTATTTAAACATCCTTCAAGATTAATAGAGTATAAACTCCAACAAATACGGAAGTTTGTCAAGAAGCGTAAGACTGAAGGCATAGGCCCCATGTCTTTAGCAGAAGAGCATCATCTAGGACTCCACACAAACTTGCACTGAATAGCTTTATCCTCAAAATCACATGTGCCTTGTGATATAAACAAAGTCATTTCTGAAATTAAAATTTCAAATGAAAAATAGCTTAACGGCATTTTCATAAGACAGGTTATTTAGTTGTTGTGACATTGCAGCATTTGATGCAACTGATTTGAGCTTCAATTAGGGAATCTTTAGGTATCAAGACTATCCCTCTACTAATGCATTAAATCGCGTATGTCATTCAGTAAACCAATATCCTTTATGTTTTGATACCGTAACCTTTTCTGAATTTGTTTCATTAATACTTTGAACTGTCCTACACTGTTTTATTATCTAGATTACATTGCAATAATTATTTTCATTAAAGATATTTCCCATTTGCATCTCATTTCTTTACTTGTGGTCTTTCATTTCTCTTCATAATATCTGATCTTTTAAAATTATTAACTATATTTTTTCTAAATAACGTATAGTCACTGATAATTTTTTGGAATATATTATTTTTTCAATAAATTCCATTTTTTGGGGGAAAATGTTTGTAATGAAATAAAAAATATATAAGTAATAATTAATTACAAGTTGTGGTTGTAATTATAAATTTATTG
This sequence comes from Epiperipatus broadwayi, assembly GCA_028023455.1. Taxonomy (NCBI): domain Eukaryota; kingdom Metazoa; phylum Onychophora; class Udeonychophora; order Euonychophora; family Peripatidae; genus Epiperipatus; species Epiperipatus broadwayi. Next base: position 4,802,983 of record JAQFVV010006260.1, on the reverse strand, counting down.
AAAAATACTTCAAAATGAGAATGACTTTTATTAGTTTGCAATATAATATTCTTTAAAAAAGGAATGTGATGCACTATGGCTTCTCCTTTCTCAGAGTCAGGAATCTCTAACCCACTACGCCAAGAGAAACCTATTAGCCACATTACCTTCTTGCCATTCTCCACCCTAAGTTTTTCCTATATTCTTCTCCATCCCATTTTCACAACATTATCTTTGTCTACTATGTGGCCTTTATATCTACCCCCCCCCATCTTTTCCCAATCCCAGCATAAAAACCAAAAACCCACTTTCTGTATAATCACTTTGTTTATATTTATTCTCTGACAACATTATTTGTATCCTTTCTACTTCAGCCATTTACATTCAATTAACAGATGCCTAATATTTTGTATGCCTTCCTTAAATAACTTGTAGATTAAATCACCCATATTTTTCCATTTAAATGTACATTCCCTTGTTGCCAATGATACTGTTCGAGCCTTAAACAATAAACTACTTTCCTGGCTATTATAAATTAACATGCACCCAATATTCTGTTTACTTCTATATATATTTAAACTCTTTTTACTCTCCACACTAGTTCTCCATCTCCCTATTTTTTACTAATGCATCTATTTTTCTATCCCATTCCTTGCCACTATAACACTCAATAATTCTCCTAACACAATCATCCCACCTTTTGTATAAGTCTACTGACATAAATTCTTTATCCAAATCTTCTGCATACCGTACTACTTTTCTCACCCATCTTGTTGCCTGTTCTTTATTCATAACCCAATTAAATACTATTTTGGCTATTCTCTAATTATCCATAAACTGCAATCTATAGAACATTTTCACTTTGCTTCTTGCATTTCTCATATATAATCTTGACCATCCCATTTCTCCTTAAATTGCCTCTTTTGCTATTCACACATTTGCATCTATTATACTTACCTACTTCTGTACTTTTTCTAAGCAATCAAACACCCCTTTACTAACACATAATGCATTGTTACCATAAGTTAATTCTGTAACTCCTATCCATACAATTCTAGCTACATCATATTAATTATATGAAAACACTGTTAATTTCTTTATCAGTCCCCCCCTTTTTTTTTGATTCACTTAAGACAATTCACAAATAATTATACCTATTCACATTTGACTTTATATCCCCCAATATAAATTCTTTCTCTTCTCTTTCTCCAACAATTATCATCATTACTTTTGATTTTTCTTCACTAAATATATCCCTATCTCTTGTTAGCCACCCTTGTGCATGTCTTCAGCATAACTTCCATGTCTGTCCTATTTTCTGTGCACAAGAAGATATCATCAGCAAACAAAAAACCTGATAATATATACACTCCCTTGCCATCTATTAATGGTATCTCTACCTTTCTTTCTAGTCTTTCTATTACTCTCTCCATTTCTCTCAAATATAACAAAAACAAATTAACATAGGACATCTTTGCCTTAGTTCGACACCATTTTTAATTCTAATTGATTCTACATTTCCTAATTGATACATATAGTAATTATTTTGATACAATCTCTTTAATAAGATCCACTAAAGCTCCATTCATTCCCAAATTTACTAAACTTACCCATAATCTATTTCTATTTACTCTATCATATGCCTTCTCTATATCTATAAAGACTATATATAACTGTCTATCTGCATTTCTACTCATATCTAAGTTGTGTGACTACAAAAAAACTATCTCCTATATGCCTATCCAATTGAAATATACCTTCATTCTATTCTAGAGCCATCTACAATAAGCTTGAGTAATCAACAAGTATCAGATTTTATAAAACTATAAAATTCCCATTTCCAGACAGATCGGTTTTTGCTTTCTTGAGTTAAGTCTATTCAAATCTGGAATTAAAATCCTGAAACCAGTCAGACTGGAGTTAGTTCAGGAATTTTAAAACATTTTATTATCTGGTACTAATTACTCAAGCATACAGGAGATGACTTTAGGGTAGAATGAAGATAAACTACTCTTGGAAGCCTATGAATAAGCATATGAGATGTCACATGATTTTACTAGTGATTAAAAAAAATGAAATTACAATTTATTAATTAACAATACTTTAATATTACTTATTAAATTAATAAAAATATATTAAAAAGGTTTATATGCTCAGGTGTTGTTACTAAATTATAGCAAAGGTGCACAAATTTTTCAAATTGTTCCCAATTAGTTTAGAGCTACTTCAACAAACCAAATCCATGCGCAATAAAAAATATATTTCCATATCAATAAAAATAGAGCTGATTTAATTATGTAATATCCACAAACCATAAGATTAATTCTGATCTTTCCCCACACACTATATACATATATAAACAATTTTTCAACATATTTGATGCTTATATATATATATATTAATGGATATGTTGTCTATTACGATCCTTATACCTTTATCAAAACGTAGATTCAACTAGCCAAAATTCAAATATATATACATATTTTAATTATGATGGATGGCTGAAATAAGAAAATGTGCAGGGGTGTTGTGGAGAAGAGAAGCTAAAGATTGGAGAAGATGGATTAAACTTGGAGAGATCTTCATCCTGCAGTGGATTGATAATGGTTGATGATGATGATTTTAATTATATAAGATTTGATAGGACAAGATGGCTGAATGAGAAAATCATCCAAACAATAGGTCTCATTTAATTTTTCACTAAATTTCCATTATACTTTGTTTAACGGCAATTCTAAATAATGTATTATTTTTCTTAATTGCCAAATGAAATCAAAATTTGCACTTTATATTATAATTAATAAATTTAATATTATATATTAGTATAATAAGGGACAAATTTTGCTTATAAAACAAAAAAACATATATAACAGGTGATTGATCACACACACGCACATGCAAATCACCTGAACCACTACAAACATTATCCACTTATTATAATTTCTTTCCACTTCTTATCGTATTATGCATTGATTTATATACATAAAATATCATAAAAACCTTAAACGAACACTTCACAAATCAATGTATAAAATTAAATTTATTTCTTCTTGTTTACAATTTCAACTGCCAGCAATCATCATCAGAGTTACAGTATTCAAATATACACAACTATAATTAATGCTTATCTATTCATACATGGTCAGATTATTAATACAGATGGAAACATAATGGAGGAAATTAATCATAGAATTAAGCTTGGTTTGAGAACTTTTGGTAGAAATAACTTGATATTAAAAGGAAATATGCCTATGTGTTTGAAAAGAAAGGTTTTTAACAAATGTGTTTTACCAGTTCTTACTTATGGATCTGAGACTTGGACACTTAATAGAAGATCAATACAGAGACTTCAGACCACTCAAAGAAGTATGGAGAGATGCATGTTGGGAGTAACAAGAAGAGATCGAAAACGCAATGTATGGGTAAGAACAAACAGGTGTTACTGACCTCATTGAAAAAATTAAAAGATTGAAGTGGAGTTGGGCTGGACATATTGCTAGAAGAGATGATAATAGATGGACAATTGAAATTTTAAACTGGATTCCAAGAGATTGTAAAAGACCCAGAAGGAGACCACATGTAAGATGGATGGATGAAATAAGAAAGTGTGCCGGGGTGATGTGGAGAAGAGAAGCTAAAGATCGGAGAAGATGGATTAAACTTGGAGAGACCTTCATCCTGCAGTGGATTGATAATGGTTGATAATGATGATGATGATACATACATACTCATATATAAAAAACATTTTTCGCACGAATGTGGTCATGTGCATCAATTATATAAGATGGAGTGGATGACAAAAAGGAACTCTGGGTTCAAATCCCCTATAATTACTTCTAGCTTAAAAAAAAAAAAAAAATTGTAATTAAATATTAAATATGCTATAAAAAAATAATAACAACAACATATAATTTATCAATGATCCCAATAACTATATATCATTGACAAATAATTTTAAAAAAAACAAACAACATATCCATAATATACGAGCGTTAAAAGCGCATAATTATTAATATAATATAGGACATTGTAAATAATGTTTTTTGTATGTAAGTATGTTTGATTGAAATGGAGGTAACTATCTGCCGTTTTGCTATCATATAACTCAGTGGCAGGTAGTTACTTGTTTCAATTACAGATATTTAAAAGTTATGATTATTTATTATTATTATACAAGCATTAATTATATGGTAAAGTGTATTTGAATAATACTGTAGTTCTGATGATAATTGTTGGGCAGTTGAAACTGTAAGCAAGAAGGAATAAATTTAATTGTATACATTGCACTGTAACACATTCATTTAATTAAGGCGTATATGGTATTTTATATTACGTAGGTACCCATTATAAAATTCAAACATAACTCAGGAATGCATTCCAGACAATAGTTTGACATAGTCCATTCCTATCTTATACAACACTATCACCTTTCAATAGACAACTCTCTTTCGCAAGGAAATGACACACCCTTTCCTTGATATTAATACAATTTATAAGCATATTTTCTGTTTAACAATTTATATTTAGTAGCATTCGTTATATTTCAAACTTAGTTGCAATACTTATAGCATGGATGATAACTTCAGGGACAAATTATTATATTTTAGCAATAAATACTAAAGACCATTGCTTTTATTATGAGATTACAATAAAATCATTCTTTTTTTCAATTTTTCTTAAATCATAATTCTTTCCATCTTTTATAATGGTTTTAGAAAACCAATAACATTTCTCCAAGGTTCTAGATTATTCATGTCTTCTTATCCTGCGTGAGTTAATGCATTAGTGGATTGTCGGACTCTGGAGTATAAAATTGTCGGATTGATTCCAGTTCCGGCATTTCCACTATTAAAAGTTCTTACGAATTCCTGAGAAATAAAGCCATTCGATTATTTTATTCATCTCTTCTTTAAAAAATGTTTTTGATTTAGCTCAAAATAATATAAAATAATTATAATCAAACCTCTTTTTTCTTGAGATTTTTTATTAAAAACACATAATTAAAACTAGTTTAATTTCTCTTCTAAGGGAATAACATTTAAAAATATGATGTTCTTTTACCTATTTCGTTCTTTGGCCATTTTTAATTTTATTACTTTTAACATAAATCACACACACACACTTTAAGATGTTAAATGACAGAATTAGCATATAACATGTATACTTAATAATCAAATGCTTCAAACAGTTTGAAAAATTATTCTCCTTATACATTAAGAATTTTTTAAACAACAGAAAATTATCTAATTCTTTTTAAATAAAAGCCCTACTATTTGTAATTTAAAATGGAATCAGTCATCAAAACAAGATCCATTAATTTTTATTATATGCTTTTACTTAATTTTTTGATTCTTTCTTGCTAAATAAAATCTAATTTAAATAAATTCACCTCATTTCAATAAATCAATGTTACAAATATAAAATGACAAAGTTAAAAATAAAAATAATATATATTTTTTTAAGGAACACTTTTATTCACATAAATGCACTAACACAGGGGTCCCCAACCCTATGCCCGCGGGCACCATGGTGTCCGCCACTATCTGAACACGATAAAAAATTATTTATCTGCTACAAATAAATTTAATTTTTAAATTTTCTCATAAATTATTGTATTATATTGTAATCAAATTGTAGGGCAATACAGCGTAAAAATATAAACGTTAATTATAAGTTAAAATTTTATTTTTGAAATAAATATTTTTTTGTACATTATATGTATTATTAACAATATCCAACTATAAATTTACATTGAAAAAATAAATGGTGCCCGCCACCTGGCGGTATTATAGAATGTGCTCTTAAGTGCAAAAAGGTTGGGGACCCCTGCACTAACATGTAAAAAAAATTCTTAAGTTTTCACAGCATTCTTGATATTATGCAATTAAAAATAAAAGATTGGGCACTCCTGCTTATAAATAGACAAACTATTCCTTGCTTTTAGTTTTGATCACATAATATCAAGAATATTATAACAATGAAGAAAATTTATTTTTTACTACAATTATGAAAATAAATGTATTTCCTTAAAATTTTTTTATATTTTTTAGTCTTATATATGGTCATTACCATAGTTAGTTCAATAATTTTTGTTTGTTTTTAGTTTTTTCTCATTATTAAAGTAAATATGCCAGAAAAAAATCAAATATGACAATGAGGTGAATTTATTTAAATTACATGTTGAAAATGTTGCACTTTGAAAATACTAAATGAAATTACATGTATTATAAACGAATCATTTAGTTTTAAAGTACAAGGAGTATCAGTGTTACATATAAAAGTAAAAATTCACACTTTTTTCTAAAATTATGAGCAAACTCTAAAAAAATGCATGGATACTTATGGATGGTAAGATCGGAGCAGACAGATCAAAAAACAAAATACGTTAAATAAAACTGTATAAAAAGACATTGGTTTATCAAGGGCTAGGTACTGTTTCTGATACAAACAGCCTTTTGCCTCCTCTCCATTCTTTTAACTTACTGCTTTCAGGTAATGATATTAATATGATGTATGGTAACCATGGATCTCTCATGCTATCATTAAAACATCTATGTTGACTGTGATAATATGATCTTGTAATTATGAAATTGTATTCTACTCTCCAATTGCATGAATTTTTTTTAAATATTTTCTTTTCATTTTTCGCTAAAATCATCAACAATGAGAAAGCAATAAAGAAATAGATTTACTAAATACAATCAATAACAAATACTATATCCTTGGATTTGGAGTTACGCTGTGTAATTAGTGATCCCCCTTCTACTTGGAAAGTAGAAGTACTCGGAAGATGGTAAACTAAAAATGGTTTGTATCATAAAAACAAGTTAGGTCGCATTGCCCTGTGAATTTTTCTACCTATATATAGATACATGGAATGCAGAAACTTTTCATGATGAGAACAGGATTTGTAACTAAGAAGCTCTTAAGGTTTAAAAATAAAATGACTGCTCTTAGTGAAATTTATCCCTTGGAGATATAAAGAGAGATGATTATACATTTTTTTTTTGGAAGCGGCAGATTATCAAATGAAAGGTCAACGCATGGTCTTGGATTTGCCGTGAAGTCCAATTTGGCGTATTTTACTGTTGAATTATCTAGATGTATCAATGAAAGATTATGACATTAAAAATTGCTTTGTGCACAATGGTTTATTCAGGGGCTAGAGTGGCAGACTCTGAAACTTAAAGATCTATAGATTGCACCCAGCCCTGCCATTAAAAACTTCTTATGAATTCCCAAGCAATAAAGATATTCAATTTAAAAAAAAACTCTTCTACGCATTTCAATCCAATCCTTTTTTATAATCTTTGATTTTTATCTTACTAACAGTTTCAACCGATTCACAGTCTTTTACAGAACTATCAAAATTTATTTAAACAAAAATGTCACAAACAAATTTTAAAAACTCTAATAAAAACTGTGGATCAGTCAAAACTGTTAGTATAACAAATCAATAGATGTATCATTAAATGAAATCATCCCATTTAATCAAATCAAAAAGTTACAAACTAATGAAAAAAACCATCGCAATTTGTAGCCTATATATCATTTAACACATAACATTTCAGAATTCAGTTTTCAAGACATGAAAATCTACCATTTGTTAAACAAAAAAGATACCTGGCACTCCAATAGAAATATCTCTATTTGATGTCTACTAATTGAGGTGAAAGGAATCTTTAATCGGGGTGGGGGGGAGAAGGTATCGATCAAATAAAACTCTAAAATTATCAATTTATAGTACATAAAGTAAATAAGTACAATCAAACAAAAAACATCTTTGTCAGGAAGAAGACCAATAGATGGTTTAGCATTCAGGTGTGGCGAATCTTAGCTTTGTCATAATTCAGTTAGTATATCTTAAGTACATTCAGTTATTGTAATTGTATGAAAATACTGTAGGTAAAAATAACACTTATGTGAATACCTATTATTCAAAAATTTCTATTATCCAAACAAATTTTAAAAGTGATCTTTAATGTTTTATAATAAACATGTTAGTTTGTACACACGTTTAAAAACAAAATCAAAAAAAAAATCAGTAAATACCTCAAATTAATAAACCTAATTGCACTAATTGTCTACCCCCATCTCCAATCTTAATAGCTTCTCATTTATGAGGGAGTAAAAGATCTATTCTCAAATACCTAAAAAAAACTCACAAATATGAAAAAGCCTGAAACCAGGGATTTTTGATTGTGTTTTATTCATATTAAAATTTTGCACTGCAACCAATAATACTATTTTATAATTCTTAATATGGCTAAAATACCATTAATTTGGTCTCTATAATCATTAGATTTTATTATTTAAGGAGTTATGATTCACATAAGAATTTTTTTCTTTTAATTTTTGAGTATACATTATTCAAAAAAATATTGTGCAGTTTGCCAAAATAAGATTGATGGATTAGGCAGCTAAGGATTCCTGGATCAAAGTTCAACCTGTCATGTTGAGTCTCAAACATTACAATTAATCATTCAATTATATATTAAAAACCAAAAGCTGTAAATAATATACAAAATAATATACAAAATACAATTTAAAATCAATTGAAGGGCTTTAATGATTGGGAGTTCATAAAAAGTCTAAATACCAAAAATATGAGAACAGGGATCGATCTGAAGACCTTAGACTCCCAAGACTGGCAGTCTGCCATGCATGGCTAAAAACACATACACACTTAAGTAAATAAATACTAATAAACTTAAACGACATAAATGCTAAGTTTTTATTATTTAAATCTGTTTATTACCATTTTCTAGCTAATCAAAAAAAAAAAGAAAATATTTTTATTTTTTAAAAAAATAAAACTTTGTGTGGATAACTGGATAAGATTTATTTAACAATCAGCTTGCACACACACACACACAAAACTTTTAATTGTGCTTCAAAATAATAATTTAATTAGAGGGGGGGGAAGGAGGGGGGATCTCCATTAAAAAAAATCACTTCCAAAGAGGTAGCTTGCAACAATTTTAAAAATAGATTTCTATTAAATTAAAAAAAATATACGACCCAATTACTCAATAAATTTTTGATATATAGTGTATATACAAACATATATATATATTTGAAAGTTATTATTGACTAATTATTAGTTTGCTTTCAGAACTGGTTATGCTTATCTCTTTAATGATTTATTTAAACTTCTTTGAATTAACAATTTTATTCTTTGTAGTCAAATTGTAATCTTTAGTGTACATATAATCATATTAGACCATATAGAAAAGTGGATTTCCACCATTATTGTTAAGGTTGCCTTGACAACAGATTGGAATTGTTGTTGTTATCAGTCTTGTTTAAGTGAGTGCTTATCAGTATTTGTATATTTATTTATATAAAGGAAAAAGGAAATAAAAAAATTATTTAAATTTCCAATAACATGGAGATGTTTTAAGGGAATGGAACATTTATAATGAATAAATAAGAAAAAAATTAGAAAATCATAGGAACCAAGGAGGCTACAAAAATAATCCTGCATCCATACATAACATTTATCATTATGCAGTAATTTCTACACTGAAATTTACCTAAACACTAAATTTGACTATTTTGTCACACTGTAGCTAAGTTGTGCTGAATCATAACTAGTGACACTTCACATTTCAAACTCCAAAAATAACAGACTCGGTTGATTTAAAACCAGATAAATGAATTCTTTTGCATCTTATGACATGTGCTCTAATATCAATATCCAGGCATGCTTTCACAGCATTTAGAGCCATCTATTGTAAACGTAAATAATCAATGAACATTAGATGCAGTTCAATTTCCATTTACATTCCCAGATGAGTTTCTGAGTTACGCAGTCACATCATTCAGATTGCCAGAACCTTTGCTTCATTCTACTTTAATAATGGAAAGCAAGTATTATCAATCATGTAATGTGATTAACTTTTCGCACAGAATTCCAATACACTGGCTGCATAAAGCACTGATGTTTTTCTACATACCCTGATATATACTTTAGTAAAATCAATCACATTTGGTTTGTGAAGCTTCCTCCAATATAAGGATATAATTTAGACACAATGATTAACAGTCTGCTATGAGCAAAGTGAATTTGATTACTTATAGATGCTACGATACATCATATGCTGCATAGATTTGGAGCTCATTCTCCTTGACTAAATGGTGCTGATAATGTAAAAACAATGTGCAAAAATACTACTATCAAATTGTATATTCTTAAAATCATATAGTTCTTCCAATTTGAGAAATAGTTGCTGGTAGTCTGAATAACAACTTTTCTGATTACTGGTAACAGAATAATGGTAACTTAAATCTTTCTACCTGGCCATCAAAATTCTTTGACAAATCTGTTCCCAGTGAGTACTATAATGGTTAAAACATATGCAGGAAACTGAATATTTAGACAGTTATTAACAGTTCTTCCCCCAAAATTAAACACTAGTTTAACTAAATAAATAACCATATATTCAATCATATCATTCCCAGTCTATCATAAATTAGTATGATCATTCCAAGTTCAGATAATAATAAAAAAAAATCACACACACAAATACGTCCAAATGTTCTACAATTGGTGATTTAGTTGATATCTTACAGACTTGTTTTTTTAATTCCTTCTACAATCAAGATCACTTTGTGAAAGACTCAACGCCTTGCTTAATTGCAGCTGTCCATTGTGTTTTATCCTGTCATATCTTCCTAATGAAAATAATCAATATCATATTTCTTGAAAATATCTTTTTGAGATAATTTTTGTAATGTAAATGAGATCCATAATATCCCCTAAAAACTATGTTCAAGTTTGCCATAAAATACTTTTTTAGAAAGCTTTATATTGTTCATTTACTTCACATGCCAAAGTAATGAAGATTTGATTTACAATAGCAGATCCCTAGCAAGCTTAAGAATGTAGCGATTAATCCGACAATCTTGCCATCATATAAAAAATAATAAACAGATTTCGTATTGATCAGTGATGTTAAAAAAAAAAAAGAGAATGACTACATAAAAAAGATCAATTAAAAGACAACAAAAATCATAAAAGCAGATTTATAGAATGATATATAAATAAAAAATATTGTTCAATTTAAAGAACTTAAGATAAAATAAAATTTTATTACACCATTAATTTTTATTCCTCATAAAAATCCTATCAAGAAGTCTCCAAATTATCACGTGATGTAATGCACTGTAACATCGCCTTATATGGAATCAAGAATCTCTCAGCAACTATGCCCAGAGAAACCTGTTAGTCTTTACCTTTCCTTTCCATTTCCTGCCTTAATTTTCCCCATATTCTTCTCTATCCTGCTCCATCCCATTTCCACAACATAATCTTTGTCAACTTCATGGCCTTTATATCTAAATCCTCATTATTTTTTCCCAAACCCAGCATAAAAATCAACAATCCACTTTCTGTATAATCACTTTGTTTATATTTATTCTTCCACAACATCATTATGGGCACCGTTTCTTCTTTCAGGCATTTACATTCAATTAACAGATGCCTAATATTTTCTATGACTTCCTTACACAACTTGCAGACTAAATCACCCACATTTTTCCATTAATGTGTACATTCCCTTGTTGGTAAAGATCCTGTTCGAGCCTTAAACAGTAAATTACTTTCCTTACTATTATCACAAATTAACTTGCACCCAATACTAGTTCTCCAACTCCCCATTCTTCTATCCCATGCCTAGCCACTATATCACTCAACAATTCTCTTAATACAATCATCCCACCTTTTGAATAAGTATACATCATCCCACCTTTTGAATAAGTATATGGACATAAATTCTTTACCTAAATCTTCTGTATACAACAACATAACCTTTCTCACTCATCTTGTTGCCTGCCATTTATTCATAACCCAAATATTATTTTGGCTATCCTCTTATTATCTATAAACAGCAATCTACCAACCATTTTCATTTTGCTTCTCTCATATAAAAACTTGACCATTCCATTTCTCCTTGGATTGCCTCCTTTGCCAACCACACATCTGCATCCAATGCACATCTTCCTATTTCTACTAACACATAATGCATCGCTACCATATGTTAACCCTGCTACTGCCACTCCCTTCCATACAATTCTAGCTACATCATATTTATTATATGAAAACACTGTTAATTTCTTTTATCAATCCCTTTCTTTTCTTTGCTTCATTTATCAATTTTTTCTCCCATTCATCCAAGTAACTGATTACTTACGACGATTCCCAAAAAGTTATATCTATTCACCACACTTTACATTATATCCCCCAATAAAAATTGTCTTCTCTTTTCCCAGTATTAATCATCATTATCTTTCATTTCTCTTCACTACAATTAATCCCCATCTCTTTATCCATCCTTGCACATGTCCTCAGCATAACTTCCATATCTTCCCTTCTTTCTGTGCACAAAAAGACATCATCCCTTGCCAACTATTAATGGTATCGCTATCCCTCTTCCTAGTCTTTCTATTGCTCTCTCCATTTTGCATTAGTCCAATCCCATTTTTAACTTTAACTGATTTTATATTCCCTAATTGACACATTTAGTAATTATTTTCATATAATTTCTTAATAATATCCATCAAAGTTCCACCTATTCCCAAATTTACTAAACTTACCAATAATCTATTTCTCTTTATTCTATCATACACCTTTTCTATATAACTGTCTACCTGTATTCCTACTCATATCCATAAGTTGTGTAATTAGAAATAAACTATCTCCAATACGCCTATCCAATCGAAAACCTCCTTGCATTTCTCTCACTATATTGCGACCCTTCCAGCCATCATATATGAGAAAACTTTATATAACACTGACATTACTGCCATTGGTCTATAATTGTTTAACTTTCTATGATCCTTACCCTTTCCTTTAAATAGTAGCCTTATTCTTATATTACTCCAACTACCCGAAAAATCTCTCTTCTACATCACCTTATTAAAACATAATAGTTTTACTTTTGTTCTATGCCCTAAATTCATTACCATCTCTGCTGCCCATTCAGCCAAACCTCTTGCCTTTCCACTTTTAAATTTCTTTCCTGCCTCATTCAGTTCATCTTCTATAAATGTAATATTCCCATTACTGTATGTTTTCATGTTTGCTATCATTCTGTCCTTCACATCTAACATCTTTTCTATATCCATTACATACTTATTTACGATTATCTCTAATTCTTCTCTAGTTTGCTATCATTCTGTCCTTCACATCTAACATCTTTTCTATATCCATTACATACTTATTTACGATTATCTCTAATTCTTCTCTAGAGCTACTCTCTATTCTCTCATCATCTAGTAATACTATTTCTTTCTTCCCTACATTCCTTCTTTTAATGTATTTCCAAATTTTTTTACTCCTTATCTCTTCCACTTTTATTAGTATCCTTCAACAATTTACTATTCAATTTCATTCTTTCTCTATAATTATCTATTTTAGCCAACTTCTTTTTTTCTAAGTACTTTCCCCATTTAACATTAACATCTTTTTCACTTTCTTTGTTCTTAATACCACACTTATATCCTCTACATGCTTCTTTCCTCTCTTTTACATTTACTAACTCTCACTTTACTATTACTTTTATTCTTCTGAATATTCTCACCTAAAATTCTATTTGCCACTTTTTCCATTTCACCACACCAGTCTTTATATTCACCCCCAAAAAACTCTTCAATAATTTCTTCAACTTTTATTTTATATTCTTCTAACTTATTCTAATCATTTATTTTTCATCCACATCTTTCACTATCTTTTCTACTTTTATTACTATTTTCATCACATTACTCTCTCTTCATTATCAAACACCTTAATTTTCTGTACTTTATTCATTCTCTCTTTTTCACTAACACATAAATATTTGACAAATTTCCAATGCGCAAATTCACTCTCTGACAAAATTTCTTCAAAAGCTATCCATTCTTATTACCTACATCGTCAATTTTTTCAATATGCCCATTCATATCCCCTGTAACCATTATTCCTTTCCCCTTTTCTTTGAAACACTGTATATCCTTAACTAGGCATTCATATATGCTACTGTTCCATTCCATTATAGTTTGTCTATCTCCAGTGGCTACATACACTATAGCCACCCTCCATTATTGTCTTCCTAACCTTATCTCAAATCACAAATGTTCTTGACATTTAACAGTATTTAAATATTTTTTTGACATAACTCCTATACCATACCCCTTTTTTCTTTTCTATTTATATAAGCGGAATGGTAATATCCAGATGTTGCCTAACTTCTCTTAAATGTAAAACCTGTCTGCATTAGCATGTTATTTATTAGATAATTATAAAAATAATAATAATAAAATAGTATTAGGTATTATAAATAATATTAAAAAGAAGAATATTTAAAAGGTTGATTTAAAAATAAGTAAAAATGGAATTGTTTAAAAAGGTAAAAAATTAAAAAACGGTGAATTGAATATGTTTTGTATTTTATATATGCGTAGATAGAATATACATATGGATGTGTATTAGTAAAGATATATGAAGATTGTATATATGTCTATAATAGGTGTATGTATATGTATGTAGGTTTAAAAGAGGTATGTCTAGGTATTGGATATGCATATATATATATATAGATGTAGATATGGATTATATATATGTCTAGGGGTGATATAGATTTATATGTGTATATCTATGAAAAAAATATATGCGTATATTTTGATATATATGTATATATGTGTGTAAAATGATGGAGATATATATAAATTTGATTTATATAAGATTTATACATATATATGTGAAATGATAATTATGTATTTGTATTATTCAAATCTTGTAGCTCTGAAGAAGACTGCTGGACAGTCGAAACTGTAAGAAAATAAAGAAGTTTTTAAGAAAATTAATTGCATTAAAGTGTATATGAGTGAAGTATTATAAATAATATATTGTTTTAATTGTGCAGTCCCTGTCAAGCGTTGTTAGCTGAGAGGTCATCGCAACCACCTTGCAAGCAAGTAGTGGTTGCAAAAAATTGTGGGTTCGCGTCCCGGCCGATGGTATGGCATATGAAAAAATAAAAAAAAATTGTGCAGTCCCTTATAAATATTTTTTGTAAGAACATAAATAAAGATCAAGTAATGGGTTTAAAAGAAAATGTCTATTAGACAATTAAATAAATAATAATTTAAAAAAATATATTATATATATATATAGATGATTAATTATTGACCTACCTGTCCAGAACTACCAAAGCAGTTCTCTACTACATTGATTCTTCGAGTGTTAGCTTCACTATTAACTGAAACAAACAGACAAAAAATTTTCTTCACGTGATCAGGAAATAAAAATTTGGGTACATGTATATATATCCACAATATAAGTCAAATATAAAATGCTACCAATTAGTGTAAAGCTCTTTAAAACCAAACTATTAGACAATAAATACATCACATGATCACCATCTCTCATACTAGCACATAACTGTTATTAAACAGTCAAAACTCTCCATACATTAGTGCCAACCAGAGTAATCAATGGATGCCAGAAGGCTTGTGCATAAAATCCCCATCTAATGTCTACTCATCCAATATCCCAAGACTAGTTTCTGCTTGCAGCCTTCGTCAGTGAGGAGCCATGGATCTGAGAGCACTGCACCTAGATCTCAGGATCTAATGCAACCCTCCAGCAGCCACCTTTTATCTCTACTTAACTACAAAACTATGAGAATGAAATTGGAAAAAATAATATAAAGCTCAATAGCTTATATAGTCACTAGATGGGGATTTTATGCACAAGCCTTCTGGCATCCATTGATTACTCTGGTTGGTAAAGGGTGGCACTACTGTATGGAGAGTTTTGCTTGCTAATAACATTAATGTGCTAGTATAAGAGATGGTGATCATGTGATGTTTAGTAGTTTAACACCAACCCTGCCTAATAGGATAGTGGTGGCTATGGTTGTTAAAGAGCCAAAGACACCAAAATGTATGGGAGCTGAATTGAGTTCAGACCCATATGACTATATAAGTTATTGAGCTTAGATTGAAAATATTATTGTGTTTTCAATTTCATTCTCATAGTTTTGTAGTTAAGTAGAGATAAAAGGTGGCTGCTGGAGGGTTGCATGATCTAGGTGCAGTGCTCTCAGATCCAAGGCTCCTCACTAACGAAGGCCACAAGCCAGAAACTAGTCTGGCGATATTGACGAGTGGCACTACTTGGGGAATTTATGTACAAGCCTTCTGGCATCCATTGATTACTCTGGTTGGCACAGGGTGGCACTACTGTTTGGAGAGTTTTACCTGTTTAATAAAAAGATCTGCATGATATAGGTTTTCATGATAAACCCCCATCTCACTGGTTATATCAAACTTAAAGAATCATCATCTATGAATCGGTTTTCATGATAAACCCCCATCTCACTGGTTATATCAAACTTAAAGAATCATCATCTATGAATCAGTAACAACTGTTATTTTCTTATAAGAATCTCATCACTTAATATACAATATGCAGTCATTAAATGAAGTATATATAAATGTTAAATGCTGTAACAAATTTAGCTAAGTAAGAGAGAAATATTAAGTTCCATTTTAACATCATCATTTTCAATCATTTCTGATCCACTGCAGGATTAAAGTCTTTCCAAATTTAATCTAATCTCTGTGATCTATAACTTCCAACCACATAATCACAGCAAATTTTTCTTCATTCATCCCTCACACGATCTCTTTCTAGGTCTTTATACACTCTTGGGATCATATTTAAGATTGCTTAGTCCTACTGCCATGATATCCTTAAAATTCATTGACTTTGCACACAATGCATCATGATGAAAGTTAGATTAGTTTGTGATCAATACCAATGTATTCTTGAAACAAACCCCTTTTTCTCTCCAACCATTCCTGGTGCTCCATCTATGGTTACTCCAATAAGATTTGATAAATCAATATTTATTTCAGAAATAATTTTATAATGCCTACCAAAATATCTTCTCCAGTGCCAGTGTCCATCATAGGAATCAATTGTACAAATTCTTCTACAATATCAAATGTCGGTGTTGCACCACTCACAAATATTGCACGTATCCATCATACCTGTGGTTTCATCAATAGCAATGCAATATTACTCCAGATTTGCTAAAACCTCCTTTAAGCCATTTCTGACATTTCCGGCCAGTTCTTCAATTCGTCTTGTTACAGTTCTCGCCGATAAGCTTATTGCAAAAAATTATTCCTTTTTTTTCT
Source organism: Epiperipatus broadwayi (assembly GCA_028023455.1). Taxonomy (NCBI): domain Eukaryota; kingdom Metazoa; phylum Onychophora; class Udeonychophora; order Euonychophora; family Peripatidae; genus Epiperipatus; species Epiperipatus broadwayi. The sequence goes on along the minus strand of JAQFVV010006260.1, from coordinate 4,785,817 downwards.
GAACAAACACATCCACTATCTTCAACATACATTCTTTGAAGAATTTTCCATCAGTAAAACATTTCATATTTGCTGCAAATAGTTTTAATACCTCATAGCTAGCATAAGTAATTCGGTCAATTTCTTCTTTTTTTGAAAAAGAATGACTGTTTTGTTAAATTATTTCTCAGCTGTGCAACTTCATCTTCTAATATTTTTCCAGTGAAATTGTTGTATTGATTATGACGAGTTTCATAGTGCCATTTAATATTTGAAACTTTTTTCAGGGCACTGGTATCTTGACAAATCAAACAAATACATTTCCCAAAATACTCAATGAAAAAATAGCTAAGTGTCCAACATTCGTTAAAATTTCAGCACCCAAGATCTACCTTTCCATGGGTTGTTTGTGCTCAGAAAAAAAAAAGAACTTCTGGAAAGGAAAGAGAAAGAAATCAGTATGGAGAAATAAGAAACAATGAATACGAATGTATCTGCAGTTACTGTAATGTGGTGAGATTTTAATAATTGTGAATCAATTTTTATTAAACTTTTGCTGATACACCGATATCTAACCATTGGCTACTAGTTATCTAATCTCTAGATAATTGGTGTCCAGTTGTTAAGCTGAAGCCTGGACAAAAATCTCTCATGGGCTGGATGTGGCGTGCGGGCCTGGGGTTGCCGACCCCTGTTGTAATCAAAAAAAAAAATTTAGTTGATTTTTTACAAACGCACTTCTGATCAAATTAAATAAAAACAATTCTTATAAAACATTTTTTATATATATTATTAAGCTTAAACTTTGGCTTCTAGATTCCTAGACTTCTAGTTTGTGAATTACTGTATTATTCTTGCAAATCCAAAAGATGGTGTACAGAATGAACTTTGGTTTAATAATAAACATTTTAGAAAAAAAACCTTGAAAATCCTTTACATGTCAGCGATAAAAAAAAACCTTCAGTAGCACTTAGTGTGATTAATTATTGGTTTGAGATGACGCATTAATTTTAACACTTCAATAGCTTTTTCAATTAAAATGCATACTGGGTAATTGCAATATGGACTCCAAAGAGTTGTTATTGCATGTAATGAGTTAGAAAATGAAATATTTCAAAGCAATAATTTAGATATAATTATTTCGACTGAATTAGTTGTAGTCCTGTGTGTCTGATGGAGTAAAAGTGGCAGACTGAAGCTCAAGGTCCATGGGTTGTGCCTTAGCTCATCTGGCATTCAAACTTTTTATGAACACCAGAATATAATGTCATAGTTACACATAGAGCAGTTATTTTGACAAATTTATATGTGAAAGTTAATTAATGGATTCTCTATTACTGTATTATGATAGAGAAACCTTTCAATTAAGTACATTTTATAAGATTCTGAAATACAGTCAATTTACTGAAAGTGACGCTAATGAATTTATTATAAAATACATCTTTTTGGATTGGACATTTGAAGTGAATGAATGGTGTAACAGATTTGATAGTTGTCATGGGAACCCTTTGCCTGTATTACATAACTTTAAAGGAGTGTGATATCGATCATTTTCATTGGGAAGATATGGTGAAGGATAGAATCAATGGGAAGCTACAATTAGACAAAATATTGATGTCTTTTATGAAAAAAAAAATCCATAAAAAAGTTTAAAAATAGTTATCGAAAAATGTCAATTAGAAAGGAAAAACCGGATTATGATCCATGCAAAACTCACTGTTTATGTTGTGTCTTTGGTTCTTCTTAGAATGGCAATATTAGTTTGAGTAATGACTATTAAATAAATAGTTGTATTATCTGATTAAAAATATAATTTTCTTTGTTTGTGTCAGGAAGTAATTAAAAGAAATTCTCTTATTTCCTAAATAAATAAATTAAGAAATAATTTTACATATATTTAATGATTTCCTAATACAGTAATTTGAAGAAAATTTTATAATTCATTTTATTTACTTATAGCATAATTCAGAAATTATGTATTTATAAATATTAATTAGTAAAACGACTTTCTAAATTTATTTTAAAAATTATTTACAATAAAAATAATTACATTTAGTAATATATCAATATTAATTGTGAAGAGTGAAAGTTCAAATGTAGTAATAAAAATTCATTACTTTTCACGTAATTATCTTAGGATCCTAAGATCTAGGTGCAGTGCTCTCAGATCCAAAGCTCCTCACTGACGAAGGCCACAAACCAGAAACTAGTCAGGGGGTATTGGACGAGTAGGCATTAGATAGGGATTTATGCACAAGCTTTTGACATCCATTGATTACTCAGGTTGGCACAGGGTGGCACTACTGTATGGAGAGCTTTGCCTTTGTTTACAACAATTGTGCTAATATAACAGATGGTAATCATGTGATGTTTAGTGGTTTAACACCAATCCTGCCTAATAGGATAGTGGTGGCTATGGTTGTAAAAGAGCCAAAGACACCAGAATGTATGGGTGCTGAACTGAGTTCAGACCCATATGACTATATAAGCTATTGAGCTTAGATTGAAAATATTTTTTATGTTTTTAATTTCATTCTCATAATTTTGTAGTTAAGTAGAGATAAAAGGTGGTTGCTAGAGGGTTGCATTAGATCCTAAGATCTGGATGCAGTGCTCTCAGATCCAAAGCTCCTCACTGATGAAGGCCACAAACCAGAAACTAGTCTGGGGATATTGGACGAGTAGGCATTAGATAGGGATTTATGCACAAGCTTTTGGCATCCATTGATTACTCTGGTTGGCACAGGGTGGCACTACTGTATGGAGTTTTGCCTAGTTTATAAACAATTATGTGCTAGTATAAGAGATGGTGATCATGTGATGCTTAATGGTTTAACAGAAATCATTCACAGAAACTCCTGTCAAAAATGCTCCAATTGGATTAGTTTTCTCATTCTCCACCAGAAGACAAACATGGAGTAGCTAGGGGGAACTTAAAGCACAATTGATTAACTGTGTCCATTAAGTGAAAGGGAATTTTGGTAATAACCAATGACGTACTTTAAAAGCAAAAGGCGTCTATTTACAATTTGGACAAGAGTTACAGAGTTCAGTACTCTTAAAAAACACAATTATCACTTGAAAGTTGAATTCAGTTGTTACACATACAGGAAATGATCACATTATTGTTATCGGAACACATAACACTGAAACGAATACACAATCATGAATAAATTTACCACAGTAAATAGTAGCAAGTTAATATCCCAACTGCCCTGCATATTTTGGTGAAAGTGGTAGACTCTGAAGCATAAGGTTCCTTGATCATAGCCCAATTATGTTTCTTCTAGCTCCCAAACTTCTTATCAACTTCAGAGCAATAAAGCCTTTCGGTTATTTATCTTTAATAATTTACCACATATTTTTTTTTGGTATATAAATAATATTTAATTCAGAACCACATTAACTCATTTGCTCTAAAAAAATTTTGAAAATATGAAAGACCAATGATCAATAATTCACCCAAACAGATGGTGATATTCAATCAGTGAGAAGAGTGCAATAGTTTTGGAAATATGATAAAAAAAAATAGGTCTACCAACAACAATTAAGGTAAGATACCATGATCAACAAGACATCATGATCTTACCTTACAAATTGTTATTGACTACTAAAGCTTACATTAGACGGGAAAAGGAAGTGAGATTAAATTTTTTTACTAAGAACGGAGGTTGGAGATATATTTAAAATAGGGAGATGAATCCATAATTATTACAGCACTTGATTTATCTGTTATCATTATAACATTGACAAATTTAATTAGTCTTAAGTTTTATTAATTATCTAGAAGAGCTATATTATGCATAGAATCAGGTACTCCTATCATGTCATAAGGATTTCACTAAGAAGATATTAAGCCACATAATTTGCAAGAGTGCAAAGAAAAAAGGGGGGAGAAATTTTAGGCTTCTGATGCTTCCTTATCAATATTCTTGTAAAATAATATAGGGCTATTGCACCTGAACCAAAGCTACTTATACTTTAAACAAAATAAAATTATACTATTCTGCCAGCGCTTTCAAAAGACATGCTCTCATCTTCATAGCTCTAAGTGAATTAATTATATGCAATTATGCAAAGTTCAAGGTTAATTGCTCCATTTTCTTGATATTGTGAAGCATGTGTCCTTGCGGTTGATGGCGTTGCAATCCATCGCTATAAATCAGACCTCCTCCACTTTTCTCTTCACATCATGCCTATATTTGCAGACCAGGCTGACATCTTGAGGTTCACCCTGATGTCTTGTTATTTTCTGATGAATTGCAAAAATGGAATACCGTGATGGATTAAGGAGGCCTGCTTTATAGCAATGGATTGCAACGACATCAACCGCAAGGACACATGCTTCATGACCGCAAGAAAATGGAGCAATTAACCTTGAACTTTGCATAATTGCATATAATTAATTCACTTAGAGCTATGAAGATGAGAGCACGTCCCTTGAAAGGGCTCGCAGAATAGTATAATTTTATTTTGTTTTAAGTATAAGTAGCTTTGCGTTCAGGTGCAATAGCGCCTATATTATTTTATAAGTATATTTTCGCACGTTAAAGTTTTCAAATTAGGTTTGAATTACAACGTTATCAAAATTCATAAAAAAAGCAGATGTTCTTATTTTGAAAAAACAGTGCTGATAACAAGACTGCAGATATCTAATAATAATAGCGCCTATATTATTTTATAAGTATATTTTCGCACGTTAAAGTTTTCAAATTAGGTTTGAATTACAACGTTATCAAAATTCATAAAAAAAGTAGACATTCTTATTTTGAAAAAACAGTGCTGATAACAAGACTGCAGATATCTAATAATAAAAAAAGTAGTTTCATTTTACCACCAACCAAAACAGATAGCTGTTGGATATTATTTAGAGTTCATTAGCTATGCTCTAAATTTATGAAAAAATATTTATTAAACAATTATTCTATAATAAAAATCTAATAAGATTTTGTTCATTGACTTTTTACTCCACTACTAGTACATTTAATGTTCTTTAATTATATTACTTTAAATAAGCTAAAAACCAAATTTTCATTCAACTAAAATATTACCTAATTAATACAAATTTTAAACTTCTCCCTCGATAATTTAATATACAAATTAAAAAAGCGTATGCAACACTTGAAAGAGAAGCTATACCGATTCCAAAAATTGTTATGCGCTAAGCGCTTCCGAGGCCATTTGCCTCAGATTCATTACCACTATGAATATGAGGCAAATGGCCTCGAAAGCGCATAACAATTTTTGGAATCGGTATAGCTTCTCTTTCAAGTGTTGCATACGCTTTTTTAATTTGTATATTACCTAATTAAGTATTTCATGACATTAAAGAAATGTTCTTAGGCCAATCTCAGTGATGAAACAAACCAAATAAAAATTGATTTAATCGATTATCATCACTTCGAACTGATGCCTGCATAGTTCAGTGCACGATAAAGGGCCAGACTCTGGGGTGCGAAGCCCTCAGACTGATTCTAGTGCTGGAACTTCCAGCATTCAAACTTCTTATAAACTCTCAATTAATAAAAATATTCTATTATTTTTTATTTCAAAATAATAAGAGAAATTAGACAGGGCTGCACAATGCCAACTTATTTATTCATCTGACTAAGAGAGGGAACCCAGACTGGATTAAGAAAAAAGTATGGATTGAATTTTATTAGAAAAGAATATCATTAATATTGAGATGACACTATAGTTATAGCCAAAACTGAAGACCAGAAGACAAGACAACGATTACTGGGATCGAATCAACATTTAACTTAAAAACTGATGAATTTTGCCCCATTGAATCATTTATCAATAATAAAAAATTTAGTGGCCAGGAGATTAGCAGAAGACTGACACTACACCCTTTGATAATAAAAAGCTTAGAAAATGTAGTTCGGATTAAGTCTTTAAAAATACAGATTAGTTCAAACTATTTTCTACAACTTTCTTCTGACGTGAAGCATATACCGAAGAAGTAATAGAATCAGCACTTTTGAACTGTGATGCTGATAACGAATTTTGGGCACGTTACTAATGGCAAAAAAAAAAAAAAACTTCAAACTTGATAGTCAATCAAATTAGACCTGCTTGAAATATAGCCGATCAGGTTGAAATTATCTTATCTCGATATTAAGAGATGATTTAATTTATTGGCAGAGCACATAATACTCAGAATGATAGAAAGAAAAAAGAAACACAATAAAATGAACTGATATCATTACGGTAACAAACATGGCATTGAGCAGCCTGAAAAACCATGAGCTGATATCACCTTGACAAAAACTAATGACAAAATGAACTGGCCGAGTGATACAGCATCAGATTCACAATTTAAAAAATTTCAGAATCTATAGTTATGTCTGAATCTGTTGTATAAAAATAATTGTGGGAGTACTACAGCGAGATATACAATAATTATAAATTAAATAAATAATCCCATCAAATAGTGCCTATTAGCTATTTATTTTAATAGTTCTTAATGAATGTGCAATAATAATTTCAGATTATTATTGATCATTAATATATATTTAAATAACGTGACAAATTTTCAAGCCCAAATATGTCTGTTACTATCATTACTTACAAGATCTGCACCCTAAGGTTTATCAAAGAAGAAATAATGTTAAGACCAACTATAAAAATTATAAGCTACCTTTGGGTTGCACTGGAATAATAGCCATTCTTCTGTTGCCTTCTTTCTTGGTTCTTTGATTTTCCATCTAGCTGCTTCAGAGACTGAATTTCCAGACAGGCTAACAATTATCAGAATTTCAGGGGTTTTATATGGTCTAATGCTATTGTTGTCTGACTTTACGACTTACTGGTTTAATTAAAGTTGTATTTCTTAATAAATTCTATAATTTCTGGGTTTGGAAATTATCATTTTAACTAGAGCCATACTTTTTAATGAATTGTTTTGATACATATCTATAATTAGGGGTTATTTAATTCTAGATATAGTTAGTTTTTATTTTTTCTCACAAGAATTTTTAATTTAGTTTAATTTAAATTCATGCATAATAACTTAAATGTTTTATAAACATGTAAACATATCACCGATTAACAGATGAGTAATGTAAATAAAAAAATAAAAAAATTCATTCAAATTTACTGAATTGCATTTTTATTTATTGAATCTGTCACTAGAATCATCAAATGTCATGTGACCTCACAAAATTATCTATATGTCTATTTTACTAAAGATTTCTCAAGCTATTGGGATCTTTTTGACATATAGTCAATACATTCTTTATTTCATCAACTCAAAGTCATAATTCTGAATCAAAATTTTTTCAAAGAGAATTTTAGTGGATAACTTAAGGTAAATTGAACATCTCTTCCAAAAATCTATATTCAAGTTCACCATAAAACATTCTTTAAAGAAGTCTTTCATTGCTCATTCATTTTACATATCCAATCCAATGAAAATATAATTTTACAGTAGTGGACTTTTATCATATCACATCGAGCAAGCTGAAGAATATATTGATTGGTTTTATGATCTTATCATTGTATTTTTAGAATTTTACAGATCACTTTTGAATGAAATTTTTCTAATGCTCGGTTAAGTTAATAAGGTGTCCAAGTTGCATTTCCATATAGCAAACTGGGTGAAATAACATCTCTATATAGAACTAATTGAAGTAAATTAAAACAGGCAAAACTCTCCATACAGTAGTGTCACTCAGTGCAGGCCAGAGTAATCAATGGATGTCAGAAGAAATGGTGGTCATGTGATATTTAGTGGTTTAAAGCAATGAATTACCTGATCTTTTAAATTGGCAAAAAAAAAAAAAAAAATTTATTAACTTTTTTCACCATTTTCTTGTGATAATATATATATCAGCTTATTTGTTGTTTTTTTAATTTGCTTTCTTCAACTTTAGAACATTTACCACTTTAAGTTAACTTTTTTCTTGCATCACAATATACATTTTACTTTTAAATTTACTTAAACAATACATAAATGGGGGTTTTCTTTTAAAAAAGTTTGCTAATTTCAAAGGAAAAAAAATGAAATTCATAAATTAAGTTTATCAACTGATAAATTAAAATAGAAATGTGGCACTTATATCAACAAGTTATTAATTTATATTCGTTTCCTGAATTGTGTGTAGGTTTTATTAATGGGCATATATTCAAAATCAAGTAATAAAAAAGCTTCCTTAAATTATAATGCATGTTAAAATAATCAATTCTGGCAATGTCTTAAGTATTTGAGAAGTTCCTTCCCCCATACATACACACATATCAACTCTATTCATGTAACTTGGCCCTGATTATATGCAAAGATACCAGAAATATCAGACCCTGGATTAATGCAATATTTAAAAAAAAAAAAAAACTGTAGCAACTTTGGCAGAAGTTTGTACAAATTTAAACATGTGTGGAGTCATAAATAATGTTAGTTGAATGTTTCAAATTGTTGTAAATAACTTGTTAAATATTTTTATCCAATAAAAAATTAAAAGTAAATATAATATGGTATAAATGACAACAGTATTGAAATACAATATTGTTGAAATCATTTTCAGAAATATAATAATAACCAGACTGTTGCTTAAGAGGGCACACGGGGGCAGAGCACAGAAGTAATAGTTTGATCTTCTATTCAGGAACATTTAGATCCACCATTCTACCACTGTGCTAAAGTACCTTAAGGACAGAAAACAAATTTGAATTCTCAATTAAAAAGACATTATTTTAATTTCAAAAAGTAGAAAAAAATATATATGCTGAAGTTTTTACGTTGTTAGATCTTTGATATGAAGAATTGGATATTTCACTTCACTATGTACAAAAACATGATCAAAGATTATATATACAAGCTTCACCTATCTTCTAAATATTTTTAAGCACCTCACAGGTATTAAGTCTCTGGTCAACAAGTGTATGTATCTTATATTTTCAAACAAATGATTCTGGAAAATTACTATCCTTATTTCTAGGTAATGGTAATATAAATATTGAAAATTACCATTATTACTTAAATGATTTTCCTATTCAATATTTGATGCCATTTTCATACACTAAAATAGAAGAATTTCGAGAAGTTCTTAATAATGTCTCTAAACTCAAAGAAATTAAACATTTTACAAAGTTCCTAATTAGATATTTTCTTATAATCAAATATTAAAGTGAAAGGCTGCAAACCTCTCGTGCTTATTATAATTATAATACTTATCTGATATCCAATAAGATGTTGTGATGGCTATCTGAATAGCGATCAAACCGTAAACACATGACAAAGAATTTTACAAAAAAAGGGTAGTCCACCCTCTTCCCTACTTGTCTTTCTATATATCTAAGCCAGTCTGAAGCATTTAGGTTTGGCTGTCAGATAAGTATTATAATAAGCGTGAAAGGTTTCCAGCCTTTCAATTTAATTTCAACTGTCTGCGCTTTATAAAATAAATAATGAAATATATAATACTACATTCGTATTTTTTTTTTAATTAAAAAAAAAAAACAACTTTTATTCATATAAATACACGAAAAAATAAATTTTCTCCAGTTTAAATTTACAAATAAAAACAAGAAGCGCTCTTTCTATTCATTTTTATAGGCCCCGAGCTTTTAGTTGTGAAAGCTGATGAAAATTCATTTTTTTATTGCATTTACGTAAATAAAAGCATTTCTTTAATCCTTTTTCTTTCTATTTTTTTAATTTAAGATATGTAACATTGAATTACAGAAATGAAAAGAATTTATTTAAATTATATTTTTGAAATGTCAAAAAAAAATTCTAAACATTTAAAACGATTCCTATATAATATAAAAAATTTAAATTTTTTTATAAATTGTTTGTAAACTTTAAAACAATGCACTGATTGTTATCAAGATTACAATATAAACTTCAAGTTTCAAGTATATTGGAAATTAGGAAGTGGATGAAAATTGAATTGCAAGATTTTATTTAGATAGAAAGACTAAGAAACAGAAAAATAAAAGCTATAAAAAAAACAAGGAAATAATATTATTTTCGATCAATAATTAAAATAATTTATAAAATTATATATATGATAATTTAACTAAAATGTTGAGATGTTTTGTAAAAAAATATATAATTTTAAATGTAATACAAATAAAATGTCCATTAATTAAAAAACCATTGTAAAAATAATAAATATAATGGTAATTAACTATTATATACAGTCTTTCAATCCACAGAAGTACTTTCAGTAACCAGGTAACCAAAAGTATTTCTACGGATTGAAAGATTTTATATAATAGTTAATTACCGTTATATTTATTATTTTTACTGTTATAATTTTTAATCTGGACACAATTTTATTCCTTCCAATCCTGTAATTTTATGCACTGAATCAAATGATCATAAGAGGAAAATAAAAGAAGCATTCTATATTAATGGAAATATTAATGCTATAAATAGAAAAGACACTTGCTTTGATATATCGAAGAAATGGTCCACATAACCCGTGCTAATTTTATATATCTTTGTATATATTTTATTATGTATTTTTAAGAAAGCTATGATTATGAGGCATGGATCCTCGAAAACGTTTAGCTTATTTTTATTATATTTATTTATAACTTCTCTTTTTTAACTTCATTTTTAAGTTAATATTTTTTAATATATATATATAATAAACAACTAAAAAATAATTTTAAATATAAATAAAATGTCCATTAATTAAAAAAATCATTATAATAACAATAAAAATAATAAATATACTGGTAATTAACTATTATATACAGTCTTTCAATCCACAATTTTTAATATATATAATAAATAAACAACTAAAAAATAATAAAATTATAAACATAAGGTTTTAAAAACTGATTGTATCATTAATATTATATTATCTTTAGATTGAATTAAATTTAAGCTAAATTTTTATATATTAAAAAAATTTATATCCAAGATATAGAATATATTTATTTATATACAAATGGAATTAATAATAACATAATAATGTATGTTGAAATATATGTAAAAATTGTTTTTGACTGTAATTTCAACTGTAACATATTTGCATAATTAATATAAATTATAATTCTGAAGAAAACTATTGTAAACTTGAAACTATAAGCATTAACTGAATTTTAAAAAAAAAATTACAGGTAAAGATATATGAGTGAGTGTAGATTATTATTTATATTAATTATAATACAACCAATCCAATAGAAGAAAATAAATGGAACATTTTCATAGGTTTTTTTCTTCTCTTTGTGGAAATATTAACACTTCCAGCCAAAAATCTGAGAAAAGCAAAGAATAGCTTAAAAATAACAAAACTACCATAGTAGCAAAATGACCAATATATAGCTGAAATAGATTATTTCTGCTCATTCAAGAATTTAAAAACACTTTCAGAGATTTTTGTTTCAAAAAAATACGAATCCAAAGAGCTCACAGAAACTATGGCTTTGATTGAAAGCATTAATATGTGTTTCAATTTCGGCTGATAGAATGATTGCAAAACAAAAAAATAAAAGATGGCTTCCAGATAGGTTTATTAGATCCAAAAAATCCACATGCACTGCTCCCAGATCCAAAAGTTCCTCACTGGTGAAAGCTATAAGCCTGAGTACAGTCTAGAAATATTTATTAAGCATTACCATCTGGCATTTACTGATTATTAAATCATACACTAGGTGGCATAATTGTAATAAGAGAAAAAAAGATGAACCCTTCCTATACATTAGTAGAAACATTAAAAGCCTAAAGCTAAACTAGTCAATAAAATAATCAAAATTACTCCAAATTCACTCAACCAGACTAGCCAAAAAATATAAACTCTAAAACACAACCAATGGTTTCCCTTCTACAAGTAGAGTTCTCAAGTGTAATAGTATGTTTGAGTTATGAATTGGGGGTAATTTTAATTATTAGTGGACAAAGTATAAAACTGCAGATAGCCACTAATCAGAAATCAAATTCTGGAAATATTTTGGATTATTATCATGAATCAAGTGATGTGAATTAATCTGACCCCATATTTGATATTCAAAATAATTTATCATGCTACTAAAACACATCTTTTTCAACTGAGAAATCGATCATTCTAACGCTATTAGAGACAGTTATTATCCATCTCCTGTTCTAGATACACTAAAATGAACACCATAACTTAATGATTCAAAAAATTATTGTTTGATATCATTAACAAGCTCTCTAAAAAAAATCAATAATTGTAAATCATCAAACTTGTCAATAGGTGGATTCAAGCCAAGCCAGGGAGAAACTGTTACGAGCATTTTTCATCTTTAAATGCCTATGCTAAAAAGATTTTCAAAATAAAGACCAATACTATCCTTATCATAATTTTAGTTTATGACTCTGAAAAATAAGACCATTTTTCAGAGTCACAGACTAAACTATGTCTAAAATTCTTAAAAACATGAAAAATTTTAATTTACCTGACAAGTTTTTGATACTATTAGGAGCAATAATTTATTCTATTATCCTATTCAGAGCCATCTAGTATAAACTTGGTTAATTAATGAATCATTTTCCAGCAGCCATCTTGGTTTTTTTTTTTTTTAACTATCCAAAACTAATCATCTGAAACAAACATCCTAGACGTTGAATTCAAGTCAACTTGCTTGCTATAATTATATAGACACAATTATATAATTTAATGAATTTATTTACATTCAAAACATAGGTCTTAGATCACTTGGTTAGGGTATTACAGAAAAGAAGAACACATCTAGCGTGGAGATTGGAATTTATGTGGGGAAAATGATGTAATATTTTGCTTGAGATAAGATTTTCTTCAGTAGAAAAATTCACGACTCTTACATAATAATCATAACAGACAAAAAAAATTATGGGATGGCCATTCCATTTTCCATCTACCTAATTTAATATATTCAACAGCAATTTTCTAGAAATAAACATGTAAAAGACTCATCCACACTAATGATGATGATGCGGCTTTGCAAAAAAAAAAAAAATCCTTTCAATGTTACATGTAAAAAAAAAAGATCACAGTTTATAAAAAGTTTCAAAATAATGCATTATCACAATTTCATAAGGATAGGATGTTAAATCTAGTTGTATTTATATATTGGAGTATTTCCATCATCTAATATAAGTATTGAATGTCTTAATGGAGAAATAAGGAGGAACTTCATAGACGAGTATATGAAATTTCTACTGACTGTTGTCTTTGGCAGAATGACTCAGTTAGAACATTACCTTAAAATTCAATATTCATGAATCTAAGAGTCCAGAGTCGATTCCCATGCTAGTGCAGTCACTGGTCAGGCATATTTAAATAAATTTAAATTATTCTAAAGACATTCAATACTTAATATTAAATGACGGAAATAGTTCAATATATAAATACAACTAAAATACCATCATTACAAACCTACAAGAAAACAATAGGATGTTAAATCTATTCTCTAAAGAAGAGGGGGGGGGGCATCCCATGAACTGAACTTCTGCAACAAAAGACTAAAACTTCATCTTATTATCTGAGCGATCTTGGGAAATAGCTTTATTTTTCTCAAGTTAAATCTAAATTTGTAAAACTGCATTGGGTAGGTTAGTTCAATGGCTATATATCAGATCCTAAGCTAGAGTTCTGTAATAAGTTTTATACAAAATTTTTTTATCAAGATAATTACAAATCGTCGACAGAGAACATTGGATTTCCACCAACCAAGAGAACAAGCTGGATTTAAAAGTGGTTTTAGTATAGTAGATCATATCCAGGTATTAAGAGAAGTTATAGAAAGGACAAATGAATACGAGTTGCCATTATGCCTTGGACAAAAGGCATTTGATTCCAAAAACATTTCTTCAGTGATTAAAGCATTGGATCATCAAGTACAGGATAGTCATATTTTAAAGAATATTTATAAAAATGGAACAGCAACACTTAGATTATACTAGGAAAGTCAACATTGAGAAGGGTGTAAGACAGGGTGACTCCATATCACAAAACTTTTTACAGCAGTGCTGCAAGAAGTATTTTGTGGATTAAAATGGGAAGCTAAAGAAGTGAAAGTAAATGGAGATTATTTAAGTCATTTAGATTTTGCACATGATGTAGTTGTTTTTGCAAATAATGCTTTAGAGATGCAGGAAATGTTGCATTGCAAGTAGGACTGAAGATAAATGTTAAAAAGACTAAAGTAATGTTTAATGGATTTTCTCACAATATGAAAATAAAGATTGATTATGATGAGGTAGAAGTTTAACAGTTACAAATATCTTGGTCAGACTATTAATACAGACGGAAACATAATGGATGAAATTAATCATAGAATTAAACTTGATTGGAGTTCTTTTGGTAGAAATAACTTGATAATAAAAGGAAATATGCCTATGTGTTTCAAAAGGAAGATTTTTAATAAATGTGTTTTACCAGTTTTTACTTATTGATCTGAGACTTGGACACTTAATTGACAAGCAATATAGAAACTTCAGACCACTCAAAGAAGTATGGAAAGATGCATGTTGGGAGTAGCAAGAAGAGATCAAAAACGCAATATATGGGTAAGAGAACAAACAGGTGTTACTGACCTCATTGAAAAAAATTAAGACTGAAGTGGAGTTGGGCTGGACATATTGCTAGAAGAGATGATAATAGATGGACAATTAAAATCTTAAACTGGATTCCAAGAGATTGTAAAAGACCCAGATAGAGACCATATGTGAGATAAATGGATGAAATAAAGTGTGCAAGGATAATGTGGAGAAGAGAAGCTAAAGATCAGAGATGGGTTGAACTTGGAGAGCTTCATCCTACAGTGGATTGATAATGATGATGATGAAGCTAGGGTTCCTACATCAATTCATGGCAGAGTAAAATGAGAACCTATTCATGTTTATAAAAAACTACTGCGCTCAATGTATCATATAAGTCATCACACGATTTCCCAAGCAAATATCATACAATTATTATTAAACATTTATTTCTGATAGGAAACAAAATGTGCTCCCTGAAGCTGATCTTAAATCACAATCTCATATGAAGTTGAATTAATTATTCCAAGTTTAAGATTTATATCTGGGTTAGAAATAATATGATAAACTCTAACCTAATAAATGATTAGTAATAATCATTAATATATTTATCTGAAGTGGATGATGTCAAAGACGTGAATGCAGAAAGTTTGACACTTGTAAATCATATTATAATAATTTGATATTATGAATACTAAACAAATAGTAAAGACATATATAAAAGATTATAACTTGGGCTAACTGATGAGCATTGGTTCTCATGAAATGCATCTTGGGAGATCATTTTGAGAATGTTCTGATGAAATAGACATTTTAAGTATATTTAAAAAAAGGTATTAAATATGAAAAAAGAAAAGTGAAGTTGGATCAGTTATACCATGTGTTTATGTTTAATAAAAAAACAGATACATTAATTTTTAACTGGATTTAAAATTTATATCTGGATTAATGATATGATAATCTCTAGCCTGATAAGTGATTTGTAATATTCATTAATGTATTCAGACTGAAGTGGATGGTGTCAAAATTATGAATGCAGAAAGTTTGACCCTTGTAAATCATATTGTAATAAATTGTTATTGATAAATAATTTTTCAAATGGAAAAAACATTTACAAGAGATTGTGACCCGGCCAAGTGAGGAATATTGACTCAATATAAAACATGAATTTTGGAAAGTCATTTGTCTTTTCACATCATATCTTTAAGAATGTGTAATAGACTTATATTTTAAATATATTTAAAAAGATATAAATGAAAAAAGCGAGATGAAATTGAGTTATGTGTTTATGTTTAATTAAAAACATATTTATTAATCTTTAAGTGATGTTTAAAGTTCATATCTAGATTAGGAATGATATGATAATCTCTAGTTTAATAAATCGTTAGTAATAACCATTAATTTATTTAGCTGAAGTAAATGTGTCAAAGATGTGAGTGCAAAAAAATTTGACTCTCGTAAATCAAACCAGAATAAAAAAAAATATTAATAATTACAATATGAAGTTAAAAAATTTAAATCATTATCATCAATTTAAGTTATACCGTAAACTTTGAATATCTTAATTTAAAAAAATATGAAATCAAAAACAGAAAAAATTAATGAATATGCAATTAAGCATATTATTGAACAAAAACACAAATACGTATAAAGTGTATAAAAAGATAATAAACACATCACTTTTTTTTCCTTCAAATAAATTCTAAACACATTATCAAATGTGATATTAACAACATAAACAAAACAAAAACTACGTTAGCTATCATAATGTACATTTTCTAATTTATTTTTAATGCATTTTAGCATTACTATGCGATCGGTTTTCTTTTGTAATTATGTACTGAATATTTTTTTTTTAATACTGACACATTTTACCATATAAAAAAGTTATATTACTTGAAAAGATATCGGTATCTTATTATAAAATAAACAAACAATAAATATAAGATGAATAGATATTACATATATTGTAACACCCTGAATCTTTATGAACTCAGACTTTTTATAATAAGTAAAAATAGTAGAACATTAACATGTCAAAATATACTAATGACCACTGTTTTTTAAAAAATAGCAACCATTTCTGAAAGTTTGCTACTGAGAGCTGTTATATATTTTTCAGAGTAGTAGTATTGGTTTACACATTTGTTATAATGAATTTGTATAAAAAGGAATTAAGAAGGGTGGGAATATGGACCATCAGGTGTAAAGCGGTGTTCGAGAAAGGGTCTGTTCTCCAGATTGAAGACCTCTTTGTGAAATTTATCCATGCCTTCACTGGCTGACCAAACTTGGGGGCAGCTGAAAATAAAGCGAACTATGATCAACTGAATATTCCTGCCTAAACTGATCTATGCAATTACTATATTCTATCATATAAATTATCCAATCTATTTGGCCGATTGTTTAGCTACTATTGAGGCTTTATTGAATGTTTGTATGCAGCCCAAATGCACGTTCCTGACTGTGATTCATATTGATACTCAATTTCTTTAACTACTGTAACCAATTAACGTAACTTCATAACTCATTTGATGTAGTACCTAATCATTGGGCCAGCTGTTGAAATGCCCACAAAAGTGTGAACCTTGACTATATAATTCCATTTGTACATTTTTCTGTAACCATCCCTCTAAACAATGGAACACCATATGCAAGTTCCTTATTGTATTTCATATTTATATCAAATTTTTCTTTCAAATCATTATAGCCAAATATTGTGGTTTTTGTAACTTGCTTGATGTACACTTCAATCATTAGGCTGGTTGTATAAAAATTTGTTTGTATACCTCTCTTTGGACATTCTACAGAATTGTTATTAATGTTTATCACAAAACGATGGAATATCAAATGTAAGTTCCCCACTGTATTCAAATTTTATTGTATCCCCTGTATTGTACCTTTTCTATGAATAAAGTTTATTTTTTAAATGAAGAAGGGTGGGAATAAGAGAACATATCTAGAATCAATTTCATTGATAAATTGGCTGCTGCTACTTGGAGTTTGAAGCAAGTCCTCATACATCTTTCTAAGCATATGCATGCTCTTTTGCTGAATACTGCACCTAGTGGAGAAAAAGTGCTCATACCAAAATTAAATTATGAAAAAATAAAAACCTATAAAATAATGTAGTCGAAATGTTGGAGTATATTATTGTAAATTATAATAAATCATGATTTATAAAGAAGTTTGAGTGTGGTTTGTTATATATATATTGAAATTAATAGGATATTTTTAAAATAGAAGACTGTTTGTTTGTTATTTTTTAATAATTAATTACATATTATTATAAAAAATTATCAGCAAGGCCACTACAATGAAATGGCTATCTATTCTATCACATATTAATTCACCAAATATCAAAAGATAAGTTGCCTCAATGAAAATATATCAGGGGTGGCCAACTTTTGTGTTCATAAGATCTACTTTTTATTTAAAAAATGTGCTGCGATTGACTTGTTGTCATAGGCGTAGTCTAAGTGGAGAGAGGTGTGAAATATATACTATTTTTATATATCTACAGAGTAAAAAATAACAATTATTTAACGGGCCAAAAAACTCATGTCCGGAGGAATTAAAGCAACATGAGTAATTATTAACAATATTTATTAATTCAAATTAGCTACCTTAAATCAAGATTAAAAATATTATTTTCAATAATGATACGGCTTAGTGAACTTCACCTATCTAGAAATGAAAAAAAATTTAGAACAAAAACAAAAATAAAAAAACTTGAAAATCTTGACTTAATTTGTTCCACTCATATCTGACAGCTCTTGCCAGATTGGCCTCGCGATCGGCCAAAAATGGCTTTGAGATCGACCTGTGGATCACAATCGACTTGCACCCCTGAAATATATCAAAGCTATTAGATTAGATTTGCTGTTATTTTGAGGCATCATATGCCTTAATTCAATTTTTTTTTTTTTTTTAATGTTTAAGCAGAAAACCCTTCAAATAGGAAAAAAGAAGCCAAACTCCTAAACAAATTTCTTTTCCATAACCAACAATAAGTGTAACTGGATTTGATTTCTCCAGACATTATAGTCATTATGTTCATCTCTTTCAGATATAATTTAATATATCAATCACACAGTTCTTCTTTCCAAAATAGTTCATAAATATCAAATATACAAATAAACAATTTTTAAAACTTGCTTTTTATATGACTATAATCATCAATAAAAAATCCAACATTTCTACTATTTTATAGTCTTTTTCAAGGCACACTAAAATAAAGTAAAAAAATATATAATAAATATCACATATTTCAAAAAATATTAAATTAAAAATTACAAAATATATTCACAACCAAAAATTTACCTTATCTCAGTCCCCTTTTCTATTACAAACAATCACAACTTAAACACAAACAATTTCCTTTTTTTTTAAAAAAAAAATCTCTCTCTATATATATATCCTTTAAAACATTCAATTAAAAACCTATTATTTTCTTTTCTCTTTTTCCATTAACACCCTATTTAATTCTGTTTTTATTTCATAAATGTACATACCTTTCTTTATCATCCTTTCATTGTATGACTTAATACATTCCAAAGGCTTTATATCAAAATCCCCATGCTTAAATTTATTCATATGAATGTAAACAGCAGAATTTTTATCACCTAAATGCTGTTTTAATCTAGTTTTTAATTTATTCTTACTAGTTTCAATATGTGGCATTTATACATTCTTTCTAAAACAATCCAAACAAAATAAACTGAATTCGTAATCTCTAACCTATTATAGTCCCCATTATTATTAATTAACAAATTTAAACTTGCTTTCTTTTTATAAAATCGACAAAATGAAACATATTTCCTATTAATAATTTTAACTAATTTAACTTTAATAAATAAATCTTTAGATATATTAAAACCAACATAAATAACTTTTTCTCTATTCCTATCTCTATCTAATCTCATTCTATTTCTTATTTTATTTATATTTTTATTAGAAAATAAATGTTCAACTACACCCCTAGGATAATCATTCATTCCTAATAATATCAACCTCATTCCCAAACAAATTACTATTTGAACACAACATAATTGCCCTAATAATTTTTTGGATTGTCAAGTAATTGTTTTTCAGATATTGATAATCATAGTAAAATTAATATTGTTAATATTAATATTTGTGTTCAAATAGTAATTTGTTTGGGAATGAGGTTAATATTAGTAGAAATGAATGATTCCCAAGCACCTTGGCCCCAGTCCAGTTTAACTGTATGCGAACACATCTGACTTCATTGTAGAGCACTGCGACCGTCACTGAGCTTTTTTTAGCTCAATCACTTCCATCTCTCAGCAACAGTCCACTTGATAAACTCACTGGAAATCCATTGGAAAATCAACTCTTCACATCTAACTGCTATCCAGACGGTTTCCTCTGGCTTCAATTTCCCAAACTCTTTGGACCTGTTCAGTTGCTGTCTGTGAACAACATTTTCACCGAGCATACATTCACTGAAACTACTGTCACATCTCAACATGAACTGGAAAAATGAACAACACACTTGGTTGCTTACTCTACTTATAGTTTTTAATTACACAATTAATTACTTTCTTCCATATATGGTAATGTTTTTAGGTCTATAACTAATTAATTAATGTCTTGTGAATTCATTTCCATATAAGGTAATTTATAGTCTATTCCATTAATTAACTAATCTCTTATCAAGAAATGTTTGTAATCAGCAAATATTTCTTGGAATTTATCAATCACAATTATCCAAATTATAAATATAAATAATTTTACAAAATATAGCAGTATTAATCTGCCTCTGATTATGTAGTTACAGACAGTACAAATCATAAACATAATATCTACTTTCCAATTTATTAATACAATGGCAAAAATAAAGGATTAAATTAAGCCATGAGCAACTCTTATCTTTTGCTTGGAAACAATATTGACTTCTTTACAAATGATAATAAAAGGTATTATCTTGAAGGGGTGTGTGTGATCTGTCCATTAAACAAGATGTTAAATGTGTAGATAGAAAAAGCCTATCTTATTAGAATATAATCTCTCAAACTAAGTGATATCTGAAGATGGTGCTTTAACATTAACATACTGGGGAATATAAAGACAGAATAATAAAAAAATCAAAACAGCTTATATAAAATGGAATATGAGGGGGGGGGGGATTACTAGAGAAATACTTTATAATAAGGAGTAAAGAGAAGATGAGATTATAAATATTTTTATCTTAAAATTTTTTATTAAGAATAATTAAATCGGGGAGATTAACGATTTATCTATGCTTTTTTAAAACTAATCTTAAAACAAATGAATTTATTTTAATATTTTTTGTTTTGCCTAGTACAATATTAAATATTACACCGTTCAATATACATCTCCGAAACTCTATACAAAGTATTTAATGCTAACAAAACTTTGAATTTCGACTCGTCTTTAACTACAATATGAAAAAAGAATTGTAGTGCATTTAATAAAACAATGTTAATCGAATTTGTAGTGATATTGTTCAAAAATAAATATTTCCGAATCGAAGCTAATTCCGTCATTTCTGGCACTCGAACGTCACATGATTTCCAAACAAATAACTATTCGATTATTAGTCATTAAAAATGTTTTTAGAAGGATTTCTGAATGAAAATTGTCCAAAACATCATGGCTTGGTACAGTTGTAAAGTGTCAGGTTCAGAAATTAAGGCCTTTGTAACCGATTCCAGTTCTAGCCTTCCCGCGCTCCAACTTTTTAAGAACACTAGCAATAAAAACATTCGATTAATTTTCATTACTGTTCTGAATGAGCGCTTCTACAAATATTGTCATAGCAATATAGAAACTGGTTTATTGCGATACTAAAAAATTACGTGTAAATATTTTCAACGATAACATTTGAAATATATTTCTGTTGACATAAGATTAGCAATTGTCCAGGCGGACTTATCAGCTTGATCTTTCCAGTTTCTTAATAACATATAAACAACTGTATCGATGAATCTAAATATACTTTCATGGTACGATAAATTAATGAATTTTTCCAATTCTATTTGTATGTTAAATTCTCTACTCAGAAACAAATATAATAACTAAGCAACAGAATACAACGATCTAGCGATAATACTTGACAGTTATCGGTGATAGTTTAGCAGTGCTTGCCACCATCTTAAAACAATCTATTCTAATATCTCAAATTTAATAACATTATAAATTTTAATGAAACATTATAACATTAAGATTCTCGAATTATAATTAATATTAAATAAATTTAAAACAAATCAATTCAAGTTATACTATTCTTGAGAAAAGACTAACACACATCAGGTGATGTCGTAATGATTTTAATTCATCTTATATATATACACACATCATGAACTTCTGATCATTGCCCTACAAACAAGAGAAAGTTGAAAGATAACACTTCCTCAGTTTCCGCGCTCTAAACAGAAGAATTGAAGAAATACAATTCAGGCATAAAACAACAACGTAATTACAATAAGGATTAGAAACACACTAATTAGAAAAAGGTTTTGAAAGAGTTCCGCCGATTCGGAGAACCAAAACATTCAATAACTTCGAAATGTAAAGTTAATCAAGGAGGGGGAAAAAGTTCATTAAAAAAATCCAAATCAATAAATAACTAAAATATAAAAAAAATTATAATAAAAAAGAAAAATATAATAAATATAAGATAATTAATTTAAAATCTTAAAACTTTTAAAACAGTAACATAATGAGTTTTAATAACAAGGAAACACCTACTTAGCCTATCCACCATCTTGTAAATTTGATCATGTGAATCAAATTCTTATAAACTGTTAAAAATTTGAGATGGTAAAACTGTTTCTAAAACAAAATTATATCTTATATTGATAATATTAATCGATATTTCTACTTATTTTTTATTTTAAATGTAATTTTTATCACGTGATTTGAGCTTTGACCAGCGACAACAAAAATTAGTGTAAGCCCAGTTGTGGGAGTAATAGTTAATATTTCACTTCAGAATGATAAGTATATGTGGACCAAAATTATCGATATGTTGCTCGATAATTAGCGCATGGGGGGTTGTAATGCTGGTAAGTTTTTTTATTTTTTTTAAAGCAATTATTTACCTGTTGTATAAGAAGGGCGTTATCATCACTCGATGGTTATAAGTCATTAAGTAATGATTTCTATAAACCTAATATAATAATTAAATTTTTTTTATAAGACCTAGAAGAGTCAGTTCGAGTAATAGTTTAGTCTTTCTGATATCACTTAAGTTTTTTTAATGAGTGCATCCGGTTTTTGTTTATGCTGGACAGAATAACCTTTTAAATTTACGTACAGTCTTCTGAAAATCAAGTTTATCTATTCAATTTCTGTGCGAAGAGATGGTGATTAATAAACTGTATGCCCTTGTTATCACAGTCATGTGATCTCGCTAGAATCATCCATGGACTTATAAATGGATAAAAAATTAGTGATCGTACGGCCAATTTCAAAGGAGTTCAAATGATGTTCAAGCACCAAGGTAATGAAAGGTTAAGTACAATCTGCTTACCCAACAGATTTTTATCTTCCTTTTTTTTTTTTTAAACTTTCTTCGGGTAAGAATTGATCCAGAAACGTTAATTTTTGTTTCAAAATAGATAAAAGTGATTTTAAATTATAAACGATCTGATACAAGCCTACATTAATTTTCGAAGGCAACTAGTGTATTACTATATATACAAACTTACTTCCGCTATCTTATGTAACGTTAAACTATCCATTTCTTGGACTTGTCAGGTGTCGTTTTATTTTTGGTAGTCTTTAATTGCTATTTGTTGGAAGACTAGTTCGAGAAAATTGCATGTATGTCACTATTTTTAGCTATTAATCGATCATCACTATTTCTTATGCTAGCACATAACTATTATAGTGATCATGTGATGTTTAGTGGTTTATTACCAACCTGTCTAATAGGTTAGTGGTGGCTATGGTTGTTAAAGAGCCAAAGACACCAAAATGTATGTGTACTGAACTGGGTTCAGACCCATATGACTATATAAGCTATTGAGCTTAGATTGAAAATATTGTGTTTTCAATTTTATTCTCACAGTTGTGTAGTTAAGTAGAGATAAAAGGTGGCTTCTGGAGGATTACATTAGATCCTAAGATCTAGGTGCAGTGCTCTCAGATCCAAAGCTCTTCACTAACGAAGACCACAAACCAGAAACTAGTCTGGGGATATTGCATGAGAAGGCACTAGATAGGGATTTTATGCATAAACTTTTTTGCATCCAATGATTACTCTGGCTTGCACTGAGTGGTGCTACTGTGTGAAGAGTTTAGCCTCTGTGTTCATTTAAAATATTTCCAATTTAGATGAAGTAATTATAGGAGATATTTTGTTTTCTGTTCGTTATTATTATATAGTTCTTTATACAACTTCCACACATTTCATGATGTCATCTCTCTTTTTAGTATTAGATTAATCTTTTCTTATTGCTGAAACTAAGATGTATCATTTTGAGATTTAATTCTTCTAAAGTTTTTTTTTGTTTTTTGCCAATCTACAGTTTATATTTTTAAATATTATTTTCAACTCGTTTTTTGTATTGTTTTACTGAATTCTAGATATTCAATTTTTCTTGATGTATCATTTTAAAAAAGTATTCATATTTCATCTTTTTTTATACATGCCTTACCTTGATAGAAAATTTGCTGGTAAATTCCGGCCTTTTTTGTACCACCTAATTACAACTCGTCTACAGAAAACACTGGATTTCCACCAACCAAGAGAACAAGATGGATTTAAAAGTGGTTTTAATATAGTAGATCATATCCAGGTATTGAGAGAAGTTATAAGAAAGAACAAATGAGTATGAGTTGCCATTATGCTTAGGATTTGTAGATTATGAAAAGGCATTTGATTCTATAAACATTTCTTCAGTGATTGAAGCATTGGATCATCAAGGTGTAGATCCAGGATATTGTCATATTTTAAAGAATATTTATAAAAATGCAACAGCAACAATTAGATTACATAATGATAGTAGGAAAATCAACATTGAAAAGGGTGTAAGATAGGGTGACTCCATATCTCCAAAATTTTTTACAGCAGTGCTACAAGAAGTATTTTGTGGATTAAAATGGGAAGCTATAGGAGTGAAGGTAAATGGAGATTATTTAAATCATTTAGATTTTGCAGATGATATAGTTGTTTTTGCCAATAATGCTTTAGAGCTACAGGAAATGTTGCAGATGTTATCAGATGAAAGTAGGACTAAAGATAAATGTTAAAAAGACTAAAGTAATGTTTAATAGATTTTCTCAAAATATGAAAATAAAGATTGATTATGATGAGTTAGAAGAAGTTAACAGTTACAAATATGGTCAGATTATTAATACAGATGGAAACATAATGGATGAAATTAATCATAGAATTAAACTTGGTTGGAATGCTTTTGGTAGAAATAACTTGATACTAAAAGGAAATATGCCTATGTGTTTGAAAAGGAAAGTTTTTATAAATGTGTTTTGCCAGTTCTTACTTATGGATCTGAGACTTGGACACTTAATAGAAGAGCAATACAGAGACTTCAGACCACTCAAAGAAGTATGGAGAGATGCATGTTGGGAGTAACAAGAATAGATCGAAAACGCAATGTATGGGTAAGAGAACAAACAGGTGTTACTGACATTGAAAAAATTAAAAGACTGATGTGGAATTGGGCTGGACATATTGCTAGATGAGATGATAATAGATGGACAATTGAAATTTTGAACTGGATTCCAAGAGATTGTAAAAGACCCAGAAAGAGACCACATGTGAGATGGATGGATGAAATAAGAAAGTGTGCAGGGGTGATGTGGAGAAGAGAAGCTAAAGATAGGAAAAGATGGATTGACCTTGGAGAGACCTTCATCCTGCAGTGGATTGATAATGGTTGATGATGATGATGAATCTTTTTTTACTTTGTAAGAGAATATCAGTTATCTTATTGATTACAGTCAAGCCTGAAATATCTCTAGATTCTTTTAATATTTTTAAATAATTTCCACATAGTAATTGAAATTCATTGGGTGGTTTTTAAGGTTAGTTTCATCTCTAGATTTGCATTATCATGAATTTGATGATTAGTTCTTGTGCTGAATCTATTAAAAACATTAGTTTTGGATACATGTTTTATGTTAAGTCAAAATATAATTTTATTTTGTTGTATCTTCATTTGGACAGTTTTATATCCATTTCCATTTATCATAACAAAAAAGAATTTCAAATATTCAGTTTTTTCTGCAAACACCACAAGTCTGTGTCCTCTCATTTCTATGACTATAATTAAATTTATCTGTAATCATTCACCAATTCTAGCATTAAAATCTCTCATGACGATTTTAAAATATTGATTATACTAATGAAAAGCACTTTATACATCTGTATAAAATTTCCTCTACTTCATCATTATGAGAGCTTGTTGGGACATAAAACTGAATTATTTGCATTTGGTATTTACATTAACTTGAATACCTAATTTTGTCACTGTCTGATACTATCTATCTATAAAATGTTTTCTGTCACTTCTTATTTATAATGAATCACCTAACATTTTATGCTTCAAATACTTATCTCTACAATAAAGCACATATTCATTTCTAAATCAATTGTCC
Source organism: Epiperipatus broadwayi (assembly GCA_028023455.1). Taxonomy (NCBI): domain Eukaryota; kingdom Metazoa; phylum Onychophora; class Udeonychophora; order Euonychophora; family Peripatidae; genus Epiperipatus; species Epiperipatus broadwayi. The sequence continues at coordinate 4,759,788 of JAQFVV010006260.1, read as the reverse complement.
ATTCATCTTTTAACTCTACAATGTCTAACAATATCCCATTGTCAGACAATTCCAATTCGTAAATCATTCTTCTCTCTATGTCATCAATAAATGGTAACCTGATTCATAATCAGCAGATTTTTAGTACTCTCTGTCTTTGGCCACCAAGTGATGCCTTAGCTGCCATCTTTACAGTCTTCTGGGAATAAGGGCCATAATTTAATTTTTATTATCCTGACTGTAGACATCTATTAAAAGAAAGAAAAAGATCATTCACATGCTTATACCGTCTTTAAGAAAAACAACTACTAGGCAACTGAGAGGAAAGATCATGGTCTTTCTTGATCTTGAATTTGGAGGTAAAAAAACGGTAAATATTCCAAACTGGCTGATGCATGTTGATGAATCCATATTCATATACTTTACGAATAATCGCATAATAAAAACATCTGCAACTACAATCCATATGAAGTGGAGATGAGGAATTTGTCCTGTTTAATTTCTTTAAAACCTCAAAGAGGAATTAAAGGCCATGTTTTCATCATTTTTACATTTAATTGTCATGTTTAGAAATAGAGAGAAAGTCTTCACGATCATTTTTCACTAGATACAGAAAAAAACAGTTCTCTTAATGCACTTTTTACAGTGCTTTATTTAATTTAATAATTGTGATTGGCTAACAGTCTTCTTCAGTTACTCTGAAATCTTTTTCACCAACATCCTACAGATTTGTCAATTAACTTTATTTTCATGCACATATTTTTTATAAATGTTTAAGAGAAGATTACAGAATAGCACATGATTAAAATTGTCGGGAACTATTTGGAAGATCATCCTAATTTCACATAAAGCAAAGGCTAGTCTCTAGAATTTAAGAAAACTATTGGTATATGCTTCTTATCATCAAATACCAATTAACTTATTTAAAACTCTAGAATATTGCGATGATATCTTTTCTTGTGAACCTATGAGGCCACACGATGTAGTTATTAGTATTATAGTCAATATTCTCATAATTTCAGGTCTTCATTTGTCTTTGAGGATGATAGGTGCAGGAAATTCCAATGATAAATTTACAACTTTTATTGAATTGTAGTTTAAAAAGCCATTTCTTATGAAGAATAAAAATTGTTTTTTATTTAAAGTATAAGGTACTTGGTCCAGATAGTATGAAATGAAGAACTACATTATACTACATAAAAAAAGTAACATTTTTTTGTTGTTTCCTATCAATATTTTATTGTAATAGTATATTCTCTTATAGCTATTTAAACTAAATGTTTATTACCATTAGAGATGCAAAA